>JANAVB010029819.1:14470997-14505997 GCA_029216955.1 Iris pallida
GCTTGTCTCGGCTGCGGTGGCCACGTACGTCCCGAAAGAGTTGGCAATGCGTTTGAGAGCCACGGGGACGAAGAAAATTAGGGGAAGGTTGGGTAAGGTCACCCAAGCCGCCACCGTTGTGGAGTCCAATCTGGTATTGAAGTCCAGAGACCACCTAATAATCTTCATCAGGTGGGTGTCCACCCTGTTGGTTCCCTTGGACCACACGGTCCGGTAGTCTAGCTCGGATGAGAGGTGAAGCAGGAGATGCCTGGGGTCTAAGGGGGCCACCCTGTATTCTGCGGATAGCCTCCAACTGGCAATAACCTCCTACACCCTGCTGAACTTAGGGCAGCCGGAGGAGAATTTGAGGACAAATGTGTGGGAAAAGGCGGTGAGCAGTACGGTCATCTCCAGATCTGAGAAGGGGACCTTGGGCACTGCTGCTTCAGTATTGTATGCAACGACAGAAAGATGAACGTCGGGAAGCAAAAACCACTTTTTGGCCGATAAGTCCGGACGGAGCTTCTCGGCAGAGGAAGGAATCGGGGCCACAGAGGGCAACGGAGCGATCCTGGAAAAAAATGAAGATGGCGGAGCCGTAGGCGAATGAACCGCCAGCAAGGGGGCCGGCTCCGAGAAGGGGAAGAGGGCGATCAGATCGTCAGGGATAACCCGACCGGAGGAGAGGGGGGAACCCCGATGGGAGGAAGAGCGCAATAGCCGGGAGCGTCGGACCAGTGCGTCAAGCCAGAGGAAGTGGCGGCCCTACCCGGAAAGGATCCCGAAGGATCAACAACCAGGGGAAGGAGAGGGGAAGCGCCGGGGCATAGGAAGGGTGGCCGATCTCCCGAGGAGGCGAGAGGGAAGGCTGGACCATGGGGACCGGATCCAGGGGGTCTGGCAAGACTGTCTTGCGCAGACCCGGGCTGTAGCACAGCACCCAGGGAGGGCTCCAGAGAGCGAGCCGAAGAGATCGGGTGTAGAAAGCGAAACGGACCAAGATGCGCAGGGGACTCACCACTCCGGACGGGAGCGCTAAGGGAAGCTAAGCCAACAGGAGCGACCAAGGATACTCCAGCGGGCGCATCGCAACTACAGGGTGCGCCACCAGCGAATCCGTAGGGAGCGACACATGGGCCTGCGCCAGCAGCGGCAGAAGAAGACACACTAAAGGACGTACCGAACCCGCCGGATGGCGCCATCCTAGGTAGCGCCACAAACCGACCCATCGGGTCAAAAAATGGTGCGCCACAGCCAGGCCCTCACGGGGCGCCACAGGAGCCCACTCCAATTGCGCCTAACGAGGCACCCAAAAGGACCACAGAGGCAGCGCCCCAATAGGGAGTACCACAGGGGCCCACACCGATAGGGTGTGCCAAAGAAAGACACGCAGGGTCTTCAACCGAAGTGCCACACTCATAACCGTGGTACGCACCACCGAGGCCCACTCCTACTGCGCCAGCAGAGGCGCCCAAAGGAGCTGCAGCACTCGCACCGTAAGGTGCACAGCAAACTGGCAGGGGCACGTGGCTAGGGGTCCCACTGCGGTAGACCGTGCCAGAAGGGCGCACGACCCGCAACGAGGAGGTAGTTCCCGAGGGGAGCACGTGGCTCTCTGCAGCCTGTCCCCAGGGATAATTCGAAACAGGAAGATCAGAAGAAGGTGGACGGGAGGGCGGTAGGGGACCCAAGGAGGGAGGAGGGCGGCTCTGGTCCAGCTGCTCCCAGGGGAGGATCCGTTCCAGCGGTGAGATCCGTAGGGGAGGAGGGGAACGACGACCAGAGGGTCGCTGGAGGGTGACGAAGCGGGTGGCCGGGACAGAAAGGTGGGGGAAGGGAGGGTGTGGGGCGCCTGGAGGGGATGAATACGGATGGAGGGGGTAGGAGGGACGGACGGCCGACGATGAGGAAGGCGCGGGGGAGGAGGAGAGAGACACTGGAACGGAGGGAAGCCCCAGAAACTCGAGGAGGTCGGGCGGGGTCGAAGCCATGGAGAAGGGGGGCTGCGGGACAGCCGAACGTCGGCGCTGTCCCCAATGGCGGGCGGAGGCGGCAGTCCTAGCTGGGGCGCAGGTCCCCGAGAGCACCCGAGCGGGAGAGCAACGGAGCCAACATTCTCATTTATATATATATATATATATATATATATATATTTTCTCATTTATATATATATATATATATATATATATATATATATATATATTGGAAAAAGGGTAAATTTTATTCCACAATCATCGCAATAAGGTTACAACATAGAGAAACAATCCCAACTCAGGGGGACATTGCTAGTACATCCGACTCAATGTTATGAAGGATGCCCACCAGTGGGGTGGACAGTCCCTCATAAATGCGCCGGAACCCGTGCCCATAGGGCATAGTTCATTTAAGGTATTCCCCCTCAAAATCTTGGACCCCCAATTTTAAACGAACAATAATAATTTTGAGGCCCCCATCAAAATATTAAATCCCAACCACTGCTGGATGTGAATTTTATTTGGATTCCCCATAAAACTCCACTCTCAATAATGCTCATCCACAACCATTATGAGGCCCCCATCAAAATATTAAATCCCAACCATCAAAATATTAAATCCCCATCTTTGGATTCTCCATAAAACCCCACTCCCAATAATGCTCTTCCCCATAAAACCCCACAACCGTTGATTCACCAAAATTAAATCCCAACCACTCTTTATCTTGGCACAGTCAGCCCTAGGATTCAAAAACCTTTGTGTTTTGTATAATAGATATATATATATAATATAATGAATGAATAGAATATATAAGTATATGTTATGATTGCTATTATATATAGTCTACGGGTTAGCAAGTCAGTTTAGGATTGACCCATTGAGCCTAACTTGGCCAAGTTGACCAAGTTGACAAAAGTCAACTTTGGGTCAAACTTGATCCAAATCGACTCAAACGGACTTGGAATGACTAGATAACTTGAGTTTGAACTAAAATTTGGTAAATGGACTTGTTTACTTATAGTTGACCAAGTTTGACCAGAGTTGACCAGGGTTGACTAGAGTTGACCAAGGGTTAACTTTGACCAAGAAGAACCTAGAATCATTTAGAATGTATTGTAGACTTTATCTATTTCATATTAGACACTTTGTAACCTATGGTTGTTCTAAATAGGACTCAGATACTCCAGTTCAGTCTTTTATTCTCATCAGACAGTCGAGATACCAGGCGAGTACATTCTCTGACCGTTCTATACATGTTAGGAATTATAATCTTGTCATAGTTTAATTTACTTGATGCTGACACGACATTATCACGGATTAGTACTATATGTATCTTTACATGAGATATTATCCCCCTCGGGTGTATCAAATACATCATGTCATGTGCTTTTCACGAACATCATATATTTTATGGACTCTTATTATTCATGTATACTCATGTGCTCTCATGTACTCTCATGATCTCATGAGCTTCATGTATAAACTATCATGTGCAATAACATAATCTATCTAGATCCTTGTGTATTGATTACGGCATGGAAAAGTAGAAATAGTCATGTGAACAATTCCAAAGTAGTGTAATCATGTATAAACTCTGTAGTGTAATCATGTACAAATCAAGTCGTTCACATGTCTATCTTGTACTCCAAATCACATAGTCACTTCCAGTTCTCTATTATCATATATAGATATCTTTCGTTATCAGTTTCTCTCTTTCTTTTCATGCTTATTTCTTACAGCGTTTTACGTATCTTATTCTATCACATGCTTTATATTTCCTGTCAAGATATGAACTGCGTGAGATGTATTGTGCTCGTTCCTATCCTGATTAGACTGTTGAAAATATTACAGGTGATGAGGAGGAGTTCTGCCCTAAATATTATGGCACAGGCTTAGATGATACCGGTGACTTGGACCTTCAGGAGGATCCGGCAGTCCCTGAGGACTAGCCTATTATCTATATTAAATTTCTAGACTAGTTTCCCTTTTAGTTGTCTTATTTGATGTACTTTCAGTTATTCGTTATTTTGTGTTATTTGAACACTCAGATATTACTCTCATTTGTAGCTCTTGTTGGAGATTACTCTTTATCTTATCCATCTCTTTATTCCTTATTTCCACCTTAGATCTTGTGATTAAGTTATACCTTTATATTGTCCTCCTTTTGGAGCATATATTATTGTACAAGTACAGTTATATTATTAGATGTTGTGACCTAGAACAGCGTTCTACCGCCGACACTGCGACGTAGGCTGGACGTAACCAATTCTCGTGCCCTTATACTGGGTACAGGTCATAACACTTTTTAGTGGTGGCCCATGCAGGTCAGAGTCGCAACTAGTGTAATTTTGTAGTGGTAATCAAACTAGAGTATCACTACAGCCTGCACTAGGATATAGGATTTAAGTTTATGGTACTCAATCACATTAGGGATAACTCTGATCTAATTCTTGCTGCAAATTGTCTTATTTTGAAATAACTGTCCTCCTTTAATTATATTGCTTCCTTCTTAGTAATTGATCCTTTGTTTGATCGGTCTTCAGGATGGTGGAGACACGATCGCATCGCTCTAGCCTAAGGGATACCACTGAGAGGTCTGCCACTTCTTGCCCGATTCAGTAGGACCCTGGGACAGCAGCACCTCTCGTTCCTGCTCAGGTGGAAGCGTCTGCAGCTTTTAGGGGTACTCCTCCACCGGTTCCAAGGACTACCCCGAGAATTCAGGAGATGCTACCGCCACCGCCTCAGGGGATAGTTGATATGGTGCAGTTCTTTTGCTTCTTCCAGCAGATGATGGAGGCTCAGCGGTGCCAGTCGAAGGATATGAGGTAGGGCATTGACAATGCCCAACAGCTATCCATGGTAGTAGTAAGGATAGATATAGTCGTACCAGCCGAGGACCCCGGGCATTCAGGACTTTCAGAAGATACGGCCGCGAGATTTCAAGGGTACTGAGGATATCCTATATGCTGATGACTGGATCGAGCATATAGAGGAGATCTTTCGTCTCGCAGAGATACCAGCTAGACTTCAGATAGAGGCAGCGGACAGCCAAATAAAGGACCTTGCCCGTACACGGTACCAGACCGACCCTAGAGTTGGTACATAGGGGCAGACTTGGGAGGCTTTCAAGAAGCTTTTCAAGGAGAAGTTCTTCCTCGACACAACACTAGATGCCTTGGAGATACAGTTCGAGAATCTGGTTCAGGGGAACCAGACAATAGAGGAGTATGCCGAAGAGTTCTGCCGCCTGGGCATATTTGCTGAGGGCCTTAGTGAGACAGCGAAGGCTAGAAGGTTCAGGAAGGGCTTGGTTAAGAAAGTCAAGTCCTTGACCAAGAGCGACAGAGATGTTACCTTTAAAGAGATTCTGTCAGGAGCTATGGCAGCAGAGGACGACCTCGAACTGAAGGTGAAGAGAGACCATGATTCGCATGGAGCCGGCAGTAGTGGAGGCCCGACCAAGAGGCCCATTATCATCAGCAGCAGCAACAGAAGCCGTTCCAGCAGCTGTAGTTCCAAAGTCAAGGTCGTGCACCTTTCCAGTAGAAGCAGATAAAATAGGCACCTAGATTACCGCAAGTCATCAGTTGTACTTTTTGTAAGAAGCCAGGACATGTGTTGAACGAGTGTAGGAAAAGGCTAGGCAAGTGCCTACTTTGTTGTTCAACGGAGCACCAGCTGAGGGACTGTCCCATATCTTCAGGATGTACAGCTCAGGGAGCACGAGCCAAGGCTTCGGCAGGTCAGCAGAAGGGACCATTGCAGACTCAGCAGCAGAAGTTTATCCAGCACCAGCAACAGAGCAGAGGAGGTCAGCAGGGGCGAGCTTTCACCATGTCAGTTGAGGATGCAGAGGTAGTAGGAGATCTGATAGCAGGTTCTATTCTTCTCGACTCTTTTTCTGTATTCACTTTGTTTGATTTGGGGGCTTCCCATAGCTTTGTGTCTGTACCATTTGCTATTAGATACCATCACTTTTTTGAATTGTTGCCTAGGACTTGCGAGATCACGACTGGGGTGGTATTATCCTCGTTAGTGATATTTGCAAGGATCGGAGAGTAGTGTTGGAAGGCCGAGAAATGGATGTGAGTTTGCTCGTAATGCCATTACCGAACTATAATATTGTACTCGGTATAGATTGGTTGAGCAACGAAGTTTTTTGTGGAGTTTCAGTAGAGGAGCAGAGTGTGCCATATCTATTGATAGCTGAGTTCATGGATGTATTTCTGGAGGAGTTGCCAGGGTTACCTCCGGATAGAGATGTGGAGTTCTCTATAGATTTGGTGCCCGACACAGAGCCGATATCTCAGCACGTCTATAGAGTGAACAACAGCGAGCTGGTGGAGTTGAAGAAATAGGTGGATGAGTTACAGGACGAAGGTTTCATCCGATCAAGTTCTTCATCGTGGGGTGCACCGGTATACTTTGTACAGAAGAAGGACGGGTCGGTATGGATGTGTATTGACTATAGGGCTCTCAACAGCCTCACGATCAAGAATAAGTACCCACTGCCGAGGATCGATGATCTGTTCGATCAGTTAAGCGGAGTGAAGGTATTTTCCAAAATTGATCTGAGGTCAGGTTACCATCAAGTGAAGGTGAAGAAGGAAGACATTCCGAAGATAGCATTCAGGACACGGTATGGCCAGTTTGAGTTCATGGTGATGCCGTTTGGGTTAACTAATGCCCCGGCAGTGTTCATGAACCTGATGAACAAGGTATTCCACCAGTACTTAGACAAGTTCGTGGTGGTATTCATCGACGACATCTTGTTGTACTCGAAGACCCCAGAGGAGCACTAGGGGCACTTGAGAGTAGTTCTGGAGACTCTCAAGAAGGAGCAGCTTTATGGCAAGCTCTCGAAGTTTGAGTTCTTCCTGGATCGAGTTGATTTCCTAGGTCATGTTGTGACCGGGGATGGAATCTCAGTAGACCCGAAGAAGATCAGAGCAGTTGAGGCATGGACAGCACCGAGTTCAGTTACGGATATCAGAAGCATTTTAGGATTGGCAGGCTACTACAGGAGGTTTGTTCAGGATTTCTCCCGGGTTGTAGAGCCATTGACCAGGCTGACTCGGAAGGACGCAGAGTTTATCTGGTCAGAGGAGTGTCAGGTTGTTTTGATGAGTTGAAGAAGCGGCTGACGAGAGCCCCGATTCTGACATTGCCATCAGGATTAGGTGGGTTCACTATCTACAGTGACGCCTTAGAGAAGGGTCTGGGTTGTGTCTTGCAGCAGCATGGAATGGTGATTGCCTACGCATCCAGGCAATTACATCCGCATGAGAAGAACTACCTACCCATGACTTGGTGTTGGCGGCAGTTATCTTTGCTCATAAGTTGTGGAAGCACTATCTATACGGAGAGCGTGTAGAGATCTTCACAGACCACAAGAGCTTGAAGTATGTGTTTACACAGAAGGAGCTCAACATGAGGCAGAGGAGATTGTTGGAGTTGATGAAGGACTTCGATATTTTATTACAGTATTATCTAGGGAAGGCCAACGTGGTTGCCGATGCCTTGAGTATGTATCCGGTAGCTATGTGTTTGACGATGGATCGTAACTTGTTAGCAGATCTGGAGAGCCTGGGCATCGAGATGTTAGTACCGAAAGTTGAGTTACAGATGTGGGGACTGTGAATTCAGTATGACTTGATGGAGAGGATCAAGTCGACTCAGTTCGACGATGTTGCCCTGTGGTATATTAGAGAGCAGGTTCGAGCAGGACTTGGGGATGAGTTTGTCATTACAGAGGATGGTGCATTGAGGTACGATTCCAGACTGTGTGTGCCTAGTGGAGACCTTCGGGAGCAAGCTAGCTACGTATCGAGCAGACTCCAGCCCGACTCGAATACGTAAACGCTGTCTGGACTATGTTATTGTGCCTAATCATGGCAAGGAAACCTATATCTCAATCCACATATCGAGCTCCGCGGCCCACCTCTCCTGCGGCCACCAATCGACCGCCGTCGCCACTTCCATCTCCCCTCTCGTTCTTCTCCCCCAAGATCCCCACGGCCACCACCATCACTGCTCCCCTCACTACCAGCGTCGCCATCACCTTCCGTCCCCATGGCCATCAATGCCACTCCCAGCTCCGTCACGGCCACCCTCTCCACCACTACTGCCAGCACCACCTTCACCACCACCATTATCGTCACCGTCGACCGCCACCATCCCCGTGGCCAGAACCACCATCTCCATCCCTCCCTCTTGTTTCTCTCCACTGGCAGCCGACCCACGTCCGATCCCCTCCGCCTGACCTGGCTGTACCGTCGCAGGTTCTCCTCTGGCTTCCCCCTCTCTATGTCTGTACTTCTTCCGCTGTAAGGCCGGCCTGACCTGGCTAGGGCTTCACCGCCCCCTTCTTTCTACTTCTTCCCGACGGCCAGTACGATCGTTGTTCGTCCGCCGCGAGCGCTGTGCCAGTCTCGAGTAGCGGGACGCCTTGGGCCCCGTACTGCTCGAGCGACGTACAGCCTCAAGCTTCGTGCCATCTCGGGCCACGTGCTACCTCGTGCAGTACGCTGTCTTGAGTAGCGCACCCTAATTTGGTGTGCTCCCTCGTTCCTTGTGCCTCTCAGGATGCGTGCACGTCGGTGTACATATCACTTTCGGTTTTTGTACTACCTCGGTTCACATGCTGCCTTGGGCAGCAGGATGCCTCGAGCCCCATGCTGCCTCGGGCAACGTGCTACCTCGATTTGTGCCTTGTTTTGATTATTGTGTCTTGGCCTTTGTGCCTACCTCGTAACCTGTGTCGCTTCGATTTGCGTGTACGTACTGATTTGTATGCCGTACCGATTTGTGTGCTATTTTGGACCTCGTGACAAATTGATTTCGCGCACATGCCGATTTGTGTGCCGCATTGAATTGCATGTTTTCTTGAGTCTCGCCCCATCTCGATTTATGTGCACACACCGATTAGCGTGCCGTATTGATAGGCGTGCCTTATTATATCTTGTATTATCTTGATTTATCTATACATCTCAGTTTGCGTACCCATATGGATCTACGTGCATGTCTCAATATACGTGCATATTGTGTCTTCTGTTTGTCTTGATCTTCGTACCATCTTGATTCTCGTATACGTCTCGTTAAACATGTACGTCTCGATTTATGTGTCCGTGTCGATCTGTGTGCCTCGATTTCCGTACTAGATCTCTGCACTGCTTACGGGACCTACGCGGTATATCATCCTGCCATCTCTTGTGATTACTCTATTATTTATTATTTAATGCTTATGATTGTTTATTATGTGTTCCGAGGACATCGATGGACGTGCTAGCTTGGACCATGATCGCCGAAGACTTGCTTACCTAGTCGAGCCCTCTAGGCAAGTACCCCTTGCTCATCGATGGCTCTTATCCTCTCTCCTAGATTTTATTATATTTTAATTATAATTGTAAATGTATAACCATGAGTAGTAGTAGAACTGCCATGATGATAACTTAAGATAGCTTGGTTCGATACCGGGTTAGGCCGTATCGGACAACTCAGACGGGTCATCCACTCCTCCGAGGACACGAGCCCAACTCACGAGTATGGATTATCCCCATATGCCCCGTGTTCGACTCGCGGTCGGGTAACGACTTTGGCTAACTATGTATGTGACTCTACTTATGGCTTGGATTATGACTGTGGGTCTGTGATGCGCCCTGCGTGGCGATTCTTGTTGCATATGTTGGCTTGGCACCCAGAACGCATCGTAGTGCTGCTGGAGGCCAAGACTTAGTGTTATCGGCTATTGTTTGGTTTCCAGTGCGCATTGTAGCGCTGTTGGAAGCGAAGACTTAGTGTTCTCAACCTGTGATTCTGCGGCAGGTTGTGTCGAGTGGATTTAGCCCCAATTTGCTGGGTGCTCCCGTCCAGAATACAAAGGAGACACTGTCGAATTTTTCCAAAATTCCCGGTCGGAAATTTGGTTCGAAGATTTGGGTAGAACCGTTCCTTTGGTTGCTGAACCAGACTCATGTACGTCTATTGTAGTATAATATTACCTGATCTCAGAACCTACTAGGTAGACTCATGACTAGATTAGTCGCATAGTTACTTGACATGACTTGTCCGTCGGATAGCGTAAGAAGCACGGTTCCACTCGGGAGATAGTCTGCAACCCTGGTCCTTGTTTGGTTTAAGGGTTGTGGATCTGCTTCACAGCGGTTGATGCAATCCTTGCCATTTTTTGGCAACATAATTAATAGACTCTTGTCCCCCCGACTATTCTTTCTAGGAGTTATCCTAGTCTAGCCAGCTAGGACTGATAGTTTTCCTATGTATCGGGATTTATGATTTTTTGGATATATCTGAGGATTGAGTATTATGAAGAGTATGATCTCGAGATATTGATTGATAGACTCATATGGATTCTTGGATAGTGTTCTTTTGATGATGTTCTAATTTGATTAGATATGACTATGTGGATTCCTGGATTTTGATGATTGTGTGAATATTTTACTGAACGAGAAGGATATCGAAGGTATGATTATATGATTTTTACTCGACTTCCCAAGTGCCCAGAACCTGGTTGGATTGCTATATCTTGGAAGTTGAGATACTTGTTTTCTGATAGCTTGTGATCAGTAATTCAGAACATTCATGTGAGCCAGAGGGCCGAACATTGATTTTGGTGATTGGCTTAGTATCTGGTGATTGTCTTTCTTGGCATGATATTTCTTCCATCGTAGATGTGAAGATTATTGATTGATTGATCCGGTGGATAGAACGACTTGATGATTAGACCTGTAGGCTCCCATGTGTGCTTGAGATGCTATTCTAGTTGAGATCCCGACCCCGTACTTGACCTGATATCCATGCCACGATGTGGGTAGATGATTTCATGTGACTGACAGATTTGACCTTGTCCTCGACATGACTACTTGTATCCGTGCTAAAAGTCCAGTTTACCCCTTGAGGTACTGGCCGTGACTTTGCACTAAGGTGCTCCTTGGCAGCAGCACTTTGAGGTGTTATCCCCTTGATTATATCTATGATTACCTGCACGGGTATCTGGTAGTTGGCCTATAGTCTTAGCGTGGTCATGATTGCTTGCTTACATGTTGCATAACACTAAGGATGGATCACAACTGGGACTATAGGTGCCGAGGTTGATTCTTACTTAACATTCTCGTACTGAGGTACGATATCTAGGAGGATGATCATATGACCATGACATGTGATTCCGGATAAACGCATGGATAATCTAGGTAACATAAACTGGTAGAAGCATTGGGAGGGAACGAAATCCCAAGATCGTGCAATACTAGCCTTAATACAGACATTAGTCATGATTTGCAGGTTAGCCATCACGGATATTGATACCCTTCGCACTAGTGGATGGAAATATCTGTCTACTTTATAGACTATACATTATATACATGGCATGCTCAGCACAGGGGCCTTACGAGGGACCGATGTTGACATACATAGCCCGGTGGTCTTACGAGGGACCGGTGCTTATCCAGTACCAGTTATACTTAGCCTCGCTAGCCCTGCTGGGACGGCACGATCTGAGAATTTCCTATACTTGCATTGTTGGGGTAACCCAGCCTCCACCTAAATAGCCATAGACATTTGAGTGGCCACTTATTCTTATAAATTGTACGGGTTACTGCTTGCTAAGCTGGCTGGCCCGTAATGCTACCCCGGCGCGGTAATTCATTCCCTTGTTCTTGTATGATATAGGGGTGGATTACTGTTCCGATGACAGACTACGAGTTCTGGTTAGCGATGTAGGTATTATTTGATGTTAGGGAGATTGTGTTGATTGTTGGTTATTTAGCTACATTAGTTATGGATTGTTATCGTGCATTGGTACTGCACGATCCTTACCCTCTTTTACAGTTTATATATGTTGTTCCTGTCATATTTTATCCTGCTGGCTTTTCTTCGCCCGTCCTTGAGCCTTCTTTTCTGGTACTTGCGACGGTTGGCCTGACCAACCCTGGATTGTTTCCAGATTGCCTGTGATCAACCCTGTGGAACTTCCAGACTTGACTTGGGGGAATGTGCTTCAGTTCCTGACCATGCTAGAAACTGTAGGAAGGTATACTCATCTACATTATTATCTGGTACTGTAGATTTTCTGATTTTCATATGAGTATTTTTGCTTTCCATATGATTATCTCTCTTGTAGTTATTTTATTGTTATTGCCTGTGGATATGAGATCGGATTTAGGCCATAGAATAATTGCATGCTAGGATACCCAGCAGGATTGACAGCCGTCATCGCCATATAACGTCTTTGTACCTTATACGGTGTAGCTGGCCGACGTCTGTTCCCATATTTCGGTACTGGGGCGTGACAATAGGCACGCCCCTCTAAGAATTAGCAACTGATTGGGATAGAATGGTTCCAATTGAAATAATAAAAGAAGGATTCACGGAGTCCTCTTCTATCCGTATCATTTGATAACTATACCGTGACTTTGATATTTAGAGCACAACAATGGCTTTTACCTTCCAAAAAATTTTACACTCTTGAACTATACCAGTCAAGCTCACGCATGACATACATGCCCCGTACAAAAATACCTTTCTGTACTCTATTTCAAATACACCAAAAGTTTGACATGTTTTTTCCCTTGGAATAAACCATAGATGACCATTTTTGTCCCAATTGATCTTAACCATGCAATATTGTCACGCCCCAGAAACAGAATACTGGCAAGTAGGGACGGACTAGGCCAGCTACGTATACCAAAGTACTCCAGTACTCCGAAATAATGTATAAGCTGTATAGACATGGGGGTCACTACTACAAACCAACAGTCGATCCTAGGTCAAGAAATCCTAGGTATCTCAATAACAAGCAAAGATGCAAAGTACAAGAAGTATGATCATCAGAAATAAAATAGTAAAGCATCCCAAACTATATATACATGGATGATCATAAAGCTAGTAATACAAAGTGAAGAACTAGCAAGAGTAATAGTCATACATGATAAGCTCTAGCTATAGTCTAGAATAACGCAAACCATATTTCAGGCCCGTAGGCTAAATGTAAGTCCAAACATGAGCTAAACAACTGGTCGGTGGCAAAAAGCCTCAAAAGAATAATGTACATAACTAGTGGGCAAAAAGAAGAAAACCTACTCAAGTACTCTAGCGCTCCGGGTAATCACCAACGAGTGAAAGGTACGGAAGATCCTCGGGCTCCACAACTAAATCTGGTCAATACAAAACCAGTGGGGTCAGACCCCAATAGCAAGTACCACAAAGGAAGCCAAACTATGAACTAAAACCAGCAATAACTAACCCAAACAACAGATAGAGAGAGGTAAGTAAGTGCTAATCGAGACTCGTGCACTACCAATGCACTTATCCCGAGAATAGAAAGAGACAATAAGTAAAGCAATATGTAGCATAAAGTAAACGACATGTGACATAATATAAACTGTGGACATATAAGCATATTAGATAACTGGGACATGTGAGCATGTAAGGTAACTAGGACACGTAAGCATGTTAGGTAACTGGGACATGTAGGCATGTTATGTAACTGAGATATGTAAGCATGTTAGGTAACTGAGATATGTAAGCATGTTAGGTAACTGGGATATGTAAGCATGTTAGGTAACTATATAGAACGACAAATGATAAAATGACTTGCGAACTATTCTGAAATCAAAGTTACAACCCGTAAACCAAACAAGGACCGGGGCTATAACCCTTCTCCTGAACAGAACTTAGTCTCTAATCATTTATTGACAAAAGTAAAGCATAACAATGATGTACTGAAATAAACAAATTCAGACACTGCCTAGACAAACTAGACTAGACTGGACACCATACAACCAACATGGCCAAGAAATGAGTACGATTTTATACATTAGACTAGGGTTATCAAAATCCTAATTACTAACAAATGCAAGTTTGAGAAATCCAAGCCCAGTTACCCGCCTGCTACAACCTGAATGATCCAAGCCCAGGATGCAATGGTATATAGTGGAAACATCGCCCGGGAGACAAATATATCCTATAATAGTGGTTACATCGCCCAGGAGACAAATATACCCGGTGCAACACTCGACGGTGCGTTGGAAGTGTGCTCATCATGATAGATAGCTCCAAATCCCATGGATATATATAAAACCATGACCAAAGGTGTAAAGCCCCCGCTCCGCGCGAGGTATTTAGTTGGCTTGTTGGATGGGATCAGAATGTTGGAACATGACTTGTGTTGGAGATCAAGAGAGTTGAGACTGATGCAGTCTCTCTTTGCTGGCTAGACGGATTAAGTGTTGGAACGTGGCTCGTCGGTGGAGCTATGTCTATTGGAAGATAAGTGTGATTGGAGCAGGAAGACCGTTATGTGAGGCAAGTAGAACTGTCCTCCTTCCTTCTTATTCCTGCATGCTTAATAAATGGAATAACGTAATGCTATGAATTTGTCCCTAATGTCTCTTACCTTGAATGTTGAATAATTATGATGCGATGCTTTAGTTGCTAAATCAATAGAGATGTCTATGCCGGGAATCGTTGAAACGAATAAGACAAGAATATTGAACTGCTGAACGAATAACACTCGAACTGCTAATGTAACTTGATGCCTGAGAATGAATTGAGAATGTCCCTTATGCTTAATGTTGATGAAATGAATGAATCACTTGAATAATGAGATGCTGCATGAATGGTACATGAGAAATGAATTAAATATGCTATTGTTCCTATGAAATGAATGAAATGCTACAGGTCCCTTTGAAATGAATGAATGATGTTTGTTCCACCTTAGAAGTAACGTAATAAGAAATGTTGTAATGTAGAAATGAATAAGAAATGATGAGGCTTGGGATCGTCGAGATCACCAAGTGAAATAAGAGAAATATTGAAAATGATGAGTCGTTGGAAACGACATGGATGAGTTGAATGCTGCTCTGTTGCCTTTACTTATTTTAATATTTCACCATGTATTTTATGATCATAATCGAGTCGGACACGCATTTGCATGGTCAGGGACAACTTGTATACAAGGGGGTGACTGCTTCCTCGGACGGTACCCCAGGACGTTAGGGGGACCGATCTGACCATGGGGGAAGTGTAAACGTACTTTAAGGGTACATGGTATCGGGACATTCCATTCGGGCTCGATACCTGGTAGAATGGTGCGCCGATTACCTTTCGAAGTCCTATATGGCAACGTCTAAAAACAATACACTAACACCAATGATCATGTTGTAAGGATGCACGCTAATGAATGTTTTATGCAGGCAGAGTAAGTGTAACAGTTAACCTGTATTTGATGCAGGTACGAGGGAGTTGGCTATCGGTAAGAAATCACTTAAATGTGATATACTCTATATATGTGTTGGTTTAACTTGCGTGCTTAACGTGCTAAATAAATGATGCTGTGTTGTAGCCTTTCAATATAAGATCCGGCTTAACATGTTAAGTTCAGTATGCTAGAAAGATGCCTTGCTATGAAACATTGCACAAACATAACATACATGCTAAGTGATGCTCGAAGTGAGAATTGTCATAACATGTTTAAGATGTGAATGTTAACGATGCCTCAATGATGTCTTTGCATGATAACACCAAGAATGCTTTAATGATACGTCCACATGATTATTGCTAAGAATATGTTTACATGTTTCACTATGAATATTGCCCATGAACTGTAAACTGATGCTAGGTCCCAAATAGAAAGATCATTATAATAAATGCGGCTTAAATGGTTACATAAATGTTGGTTAGGCGAGTGGGTTGGATTCTGCTCGCTAGTACATAGATGATGTGCTGACCCACGTTTTGTGGGTAGGTGTTCGTGCTTGGGATGTTCTACACACGATGATTGGCTTGATTGGTTCTGCGGCATCGAAGATTGTTGGGCATACAAAAGCTCTCCTTGTACAAGATGATGTCTTCGGTTTATAAAGGACATAATGTATGGAATATTGTAATCAGTTGTACCAGTGAGTTATAAGCCAAGTCGGTATATCGAGTTGTAATCCAATGTATCCAAGTATCAAATGTAAGCTTTGTAGCATTGTTCAGTTCGCTCTCAATGTAATGTGATATTTGTTGTAAGCATTGTACTTCAATACAAGTCTTGTACTCTTCTTTAATTATCAATAAAGAGAATAATATTTTATATATCTCTGTGTGACTTCAAGTTATCCTTTTATCTCCGTTGCTATAAAGTAGTAATGTATTTCTATTCAATGAGAGAGATTATCCTTATTAACTTTAATTCATCTGCTTCTGCCGCTACGATGTGTTCCTATTTGAAGATAATCAATTATGTACCATCTTTGCCTTGTACAAGTGCAATACCAGACTTGTACGGCATCACGCCCAAGCGAGGACGATCGATTCCAAGTGATAAAATATGTGAATAAATGACTCTACGGATCGGGGCGTGACAAATTGGTATCAGAGCACGGCTTTAAGTCCTTGGTCTCTTCTTTGATTCATTTCAAATCAAAGTTGCATCGACGATTAACCAAAGTTGCTTCTACGATCACTCAACATTGCTTTCGCGAGTAAATCAAAGATTGCTTCCGCGATTATGTTGTTATTATTCTGTAATCATCCTATGTTGTTTGTGTTTGAAAGTTTATTGACCCTCTTGGTTGCTCATTGGATGTTCCATACAATAAGTCTATATACATTGTGATACCCCTAAACGAATGATTATTGTTGGTTTGGACACAAATAACCCAACAATGACTCGATGCCATAGTATGCTATATTGGGAATGTTATTTGGAATGTGGGAATAAAAAAAAAGTGGCTATGTATGCTGTAACAAGTTGTGAATTGCATATGATGTTGGGAAAGAATTGGGAATGAAACATTTTATGGATGAGTTCAACAGAACGGATAAGTTGATTCATGGGTGATGGCTAGTACTTTTGAGACCCTAAGAATATTGGCTTGTGATATTGAGACCCCGAGATATTGGCTAAGTGTTGTGATCATTATAGATCACGAATGCCCAGAATAGAATTGGGTTGGTATCGTTTAAGGATGGCTTCGTTTCTGAGTGGTATATTGCCTCTACCACCTCAAAAACGAGATGTTTGTTGACCCTTTCCATAGGATAGCAATGAGACTATCTATGGGTACTGGGTATTGCCGAGACTTAGCTGGGAGTCATGCATTGTTGCTAGATGAATTCGGGTGTCCCTTGACAGTGATGTTATGCTGGGCAGCAAGATTTTCTAGAAATTGTAATGGGTGGCTTGGTTAGAAATTGTTTAATCGAGTGATGACTCAGACTAGTAAGACAGTTAGCATGCTATGGGTAAATGGATTTGGCTAGAGAATGTTGTGGCTTAGAACATTTGAATGTTGACTTCGATTGGTTTGATACAAATCATATGTGGCTAATACAAAGTTGGTTGCTAAGCTGAAAGTTTTGGAAATATTATCGGTGAACCAAAAGAATATTAGAAATCTGTACCTTGACCCTAAGGTGTAATAGATGTTAATCCATCTTAATCACCAAAGGATAGTTGTTGTATATGTGCATGTGTGCTGAGGAATTGAATTACACTAGAATAAAAAGTAGTGACTCTGAATACTGGTGTTGCCTAGAGGATGGTTAAGTGATACATAAATTGTCGGATCGAATGGGATAGACTACTCGACCCTTGCTGTATGAGATTTAAGAATGCCCGTAAGATACTTTGATGATTGATGAAACGAATGGGATTGAGAAATTGCAAACGTGTTGGATAATATCGGTATATGTGACTGTTGGTTGGGGTATAGTTTGCTGGCTTATGACTTAGTGGTTTGACTTTGTCATATAACCGAATAGAATGATTCTATAGTCATGTTAAGACTATCAGAATTGATGACCCTTGAATAGTTAGCCTTGGCTTATGTGTTCGTGTGGGTACAAAGGAATTTGAAATAGAAATTGAATCGTTGGCAATTTACTTGATGGATTATTAGAACGATGATAATCGTATGTCGGGTTGGGATTGACCGTAATATTTATAGATCGATCTTAGTCGATCGTTGGGTAAGTCTAGAATGAGCCTCTGTGGGAATTATTTCCTTGAGGAAACCTTGGATAGATAGACTTGACCCTAGCGACCGTGGGCTGCATGACCAGTTGTTGGCATAACTGACAATGGTGATTAGTTGTTCAAACTGAGATGAATCCCATAGGTTTGGGTAGAGCTGCCTCGAACTGTCGGTTTCCTGTTGGCCTGAGAATGAGAAATTTGTATGATCCCTAGTAGCGGTCCACTCTAGGGGAGTCACCTGAAAGATTAGGTTTAGCTGTCGGTATAGCTAACCATAGAGACTTGACCGAATAGTAGGGTGACCATTGGCGACCGTAGGATAACCTTTTGGTATTGAACGAGAGATGGTGATGAGTATGACCTAAGATGATATGTTGTAAGTACATGTTTCAATATGAACCTTAGAGATGTTTGACCCTTTAGGATTATGTGTCGGCCTATAGCGGGAACTAGAATCGTGGGATGAGATTTGAGTTGTATGTATCGAGTAGTGAATTATTCCATGAGATGGAATTGACTGCTCATGATGGGAATGTTGGATCAGTATCTATAGTCGGGTAGCTGGATTAACCTTGATTGTTGCATAGAATTATACCCTGACTCGGGTAATCGATAGTGGGTGATGTTGGATTGTATCTTTTAGAAAAGATGAATTATCTCGATGAGTAATATTGTTGGATTTGGGAAGGAATATGAATGCATGTTGTGAACTCTTGATATGATTGACTCTAAGTTAGACCCTCGACCGAATGTTAGAAATATTATGCTTGGATAGAGAGCTTACCTAAGTTGTCCCTGATGTTAAGTGATGTGGCCTGGAAGATAGCGATTGTGGCAAGTGAATAAAGTAAAAAGTCAATTGAAATGATGCTAAGTCAGATTTGGAAAAGAGAGTTATATCGTGGCTGATCGAATCGCACTAACATGAAAGTTGGCTGAAGTACATATGTTTTGGGGATGCCTAAAATATGTGTATGGATCCAGGCAAAGTGATAGGTTGTGACTGAGATAACATTATGGGAAAAATTTATCGCACTAGTACGGACTTTGGCTGAAATGCATATGTTTTGGGGACGCCTAAAATATGTGTATGGATCCAAACGAGGTGATACGTTGCGACCAAGATAGAAATACAAGAAAAATGTTTGTGAATCAATAAGAAGTTGCAAGTAATTGAAAAAGAGGTAGACAGATCGAATCGTTGATGGATTAAAATGGTACAATTGGATAGCTATTTTGAGATGACCGAGTGGGCTAAAATGAATATTGAATTGAAGCTGAATGAGTAACTTATTGTGGCTAAGTAAATTGGTAAGATGAGTTGTTCTCTTAATTTTCGAGGATAAAACTTTTTCTGAGTGGTATATTATGTAATGTCCCGCTCCGCGCGAGACATTTAGTTGGCTTATTGGATGGGATCAGAATGTTGGACCGTGACTTGTGTTGGGGATCAAGAGAGTTGAGACTGATGCAGTCTCTCTTTGCTGGCTAGACGGATTAAGTGTTGGAACGTGGCTCGTAGGTGGAGCTATGTCCATTGGAAGATAAGTGTGATCAGAGCAGGAAGACCGTTATGTGAGGCAAGTAGAACTTTCCTCCTTCCTTCTTATCCTTGCATGCTTAATAAGTGGAATAACGTGATGCTATGAATTTGTCCCTAATGTCTCTTACCCTGAATGTTGAATAATTGTGATGCGATGCTTTAGTTGCTAAATCAATAGAGATGTCTATGCTGGGAATCATTGAAATGAATAAGACATGAATATTGAACTGCTGAACGAATAACACTCAAACTGCTAATGTAACTTGATGCCTGAGAATGAATTGAGAATATGCCTCATGCTTAACGTTGATGAAATGAATGAATCACTTAAATAATGAGATGCTGCATGAATGGTACATGAGAAATGAATTAAATATGCTATTGTTCCTATGAAATGAATAAAATGCTACAGGTCCCTTTAAAATGAATGAATGCTGTTTGTTCCTCCTTAGAAGGAACGTAATGAGAAATGTTGCAAAGTAGCAATGAATGAGAAATGATGAGGCTTGGCATCGTCGAGATCACCAAGTGAAATAAGTGAAATATTAAAATGATGAGTCATTAGAAACGACATGGATGAGTTGAATGATGCACTGTTGCCTTTACTTATTTCAATATTTCACTATGTGTTTTATGATCACGATCGAGTCGGACATGCATTCGCATGGCAGGGACAACTTGTATACAAGGGGGTGACTGCTTCCACGGACGGGACCCCGGGACGTTAGGGGGACCGATCCGACCATGGGGGAAGTGTAAACGTACTTTAAGGGTACGTAGTATCGGGACATTCCATTCGGGCTCGCAACCTGGTGGAATGGCACGCCGATTACCTTTCGAAGTCCTATATGGAAACGTCTGAAAATGGTGCACTAACACCAATGATCATGTTGTAAGGATGCACGCTAATGAATGTTTTATACAAGCAGAGTAAGTATAACAGTTAACCTGTATTTGATGCAGGTACGAAGGAGTTGGCTATCGGTAAAAAATCACTTAAATGTGATATACTCTATATATGTGTTGGTTTAACTTGCATGCTTAATGTGCCAAATAAATGATGCTGTGTTGTAGCCTTTCAATATGAGAACCTGCTTAACATGTTAATTTCAGTATGCTAGAAAGATGCCATGCTATGAAACATTGCTCAAACATAACATACATGCTAAGTGATGCTTGAAGTGAGAATTGTCATAACATGTTTAAGATGTGAATGTTAACGATGCCTCAATGATGTCTTTCCATGATAACACCAAGAATTCTTTAATAATACGTCCACATGATTATTGCTAAGAATATGTTTACATGTTTCACTATGAATATTGTCCATGAACTGTAAACTGGTGCTAGTTCCCAAATAGAAAGATCATTCTAATAATTGCTGCTTAAATGGTTACATAAATATTGGTTAGGCGAGTGGGTTGGATTCTGCTCGCCAGTACATAGATGATGTGCTGACCCATGTTTTGTGGGCAGGTGTTCATGCTTGGGATGTTCTGCACACGATGATTGGCTTGATTGGTCCCGTAGCATCGAAGATTGTTGGGCATACAGAAGCTCTCCTTGTACTAGATGATGTCTTCTGTTTATAAAAGTCATAATGTATGGAACATTGTAATCAGTTGTACCAGTGAGTTGTAAGCCAAGTCGGTATATCGAGTTGTAATCCAATCTATCCAAGTATCAAATGTAAGCTTTGTAGCATTGTTCAGTTGGCTCTCAATGTAACGTGAGATTTGTTGCAAGCATTATACTTCAATACAAGTCTTGTAATCTTCTTCAATTATCAATAAAGAGAATAAAGTTTTATATATCTCTGTATGACTTCAAGTTATCCTTTTATCTCCGCTGCTATAAAGTAGTGATGTATTTCTATTCAATGAGAGAGATTATCCTCATTAACTTCAATTCATCTGCTTCTGCCGCTACGATGTGTTCCTATTTGAAGATAATCAATTATGTACCATCTTTGCCTTGTACAAGTGCAATAACAAACTTGTACGGCATCATGCCCAAGTGAGGACGATCTGTTCCAAGAGATAAAATATGTGAATAAATGACTCTACGGATCGGGGCGTGACAAAAGGGGCAACAGGTAACTGGGAAATCCTCAATGATCTAAATAATCAAGCTAGTTGTTTAGACCTTAACATTTTCTTGATGGATTCTGGATGTGGCATTCCGCAGAATCCATCCTAGACATGAGACATGCGAGACTGGACAAAAAGCAAGAATGTGCATTATAACAAGCCACAACAAGAAAATATAATAAAGTAGAAGCTAGAAGTGCGCTACGACGAGCCAATATAGGGAATGCGCCATGACAGACCACTATCATGTAAGCAAAGAAGGACATGTACAAGAGTGCACCACGACGGGTCAATATCTAGTAAGCAAAAAAGACATATAATATGGGTGCGCCACGACGGGCCACTATCTTGTAAGCAAATAAGGCATGGCAACAATTATCATAACTTGTAAGAAAGAATCTATCAAAAGATATATCATGGCGTGTGGGAAAGAATAATTAAAGTTAAGTACATTTCATAGAAAAATGATTGAACATGTGCTGTGTCAAGTGTATATAGGATGTACAATCATTCTCTAACTAAGTAAGATCATCTAATCATGTTAAGAAATCATTATCGTCGAAAAAAATATCAAAAACGGACAAAAATGGGCAGAAACGGACAAAAACAGACAAAAACAGCCTTAAACGGCATATCAGCGGTATACCGGCGGTATTCCGGCCTAATGGCAGAAATTTTCTCGTGCAAAAAGCGGCATACCGTCGGTATACTTCGGTATATCGTCGGAATTTCGATCTTCCAAACAGCAACAAAATCCAAATTTTTGCCAAAACTTGTTTCGGCCATAAAAACTTCATTTTAAATCGAAATTCAGATTTTCAAAAGTCAAAATTGCGTAGAATTTAATTCTCTAAAACATGGAAGTAATAGTTTTCACAAATGAAAATATTTGATAGATCAATACCTCAAAATACTCCAAAAATAGGTCATTGGGATACCGAAACGGGTTCCGATTTCCACTAAACTCAAAATCCATGGTATACAAACTAAGTTGAGGGCCTCATATAACATACGTGACCAAGATCCATGATGGTAACACCAGTATCTCTCTTGATACCGAGTTTTCTACTAAGTCAATATTGGATTTATAACAGAAAATCAAAACCTAGTTCTAACCAATTTTAGAAACATGCATATAGACTAGAATCACAAGGAAAACATTTTTAAAAAAAATGAGTTTAGGACAATTCTAAGTATTTACTACCAAGAAAAATAAATTGACAACAAAAATATTATTGTTCAAGATTTGGCAAGATGTACTTTCCTAGGTTAAGCTCTAAGCCTAATCTTCTACTCCTCCTCCTAGGGGGGTTAGACAGCACACCCAAGGCCTCAAGGCCAAGCTCTTGGCAAGATCCAAGGGGGAGAAAAGAGAAGAATAAATGAAGAGGGAGTGAAGAGAATGAAAAGAGAGAGGTGAGAGAAAGTGAAAGTGTATATATAGAAGGGAGGATTAATCATGACCGTTGGATCGTGATCCACGTCAAAATCTAAGTCAATCGTGGCCATCCAAATAAAACCAAATATCCAATGGGTAAAAGGGTACATCTACACTATTTACGAAAATATCTAAATACTATTCATCAAAATATCCAAAACATTATTCACAAAAATATCGAAAACACTATTCATAAAAATATCTAAAACGTGGAAAATCTGTCTGAACGGTATGCCGTCGGTATACACCGGTATACTAGCGGTATGCCGGCCAAAAAAAAAATCTATAAGTTGGAAAAAAATTTAAAGCGTTACGAAAATCAAGAAAATATGAAATACACTACAAAAATACGTATTCATTTATAAATATTGATACTGTGAGACGAGTCTCACAACTCGCCACAACTTAAAAAAATTCATCCTCGGAATTTCCTAGATCTAGTCAAGCATGAAAAACAAACCAAAGAGCTGAAAAATCTTGACAATCAAAATAAAGCATGGCATGTTGGTAAGATAAAGACAACAATAATGTAAGTAAATGCGTAAGCAGTAACACAACCACAATCAAGAAGGGATGGAGGCATATGAATAAATATGTCCCGTGAGTCAGTTTAGTAGGGGCCTGCCTCGCTGGCCTACGTTGACTCCCAAAATAGATAGAGGTCAAGTCTCAAAGTAAGTCGGTACCAATGACTTAGTCTAAGACATGACTCTACCAAGACATATCTTCGTAGTCGATACATATGATAAATATCATGTATCTCAAGATACGAAGACAGAAGAGTGGGACAAGAAACTCGCCAAATATGCATAACCCAAGAGATAAATAAGAGGGGAAGAAGAAAAGGACAATACCTACAACATGACCACCCTCAGCCAAAACCATCTCTAACATACCAAACTATGTCTGCCCACATCTCGGAACTGCTGCTCTGACCTACTGCTGCAGAACCGGTACCTGAGCCATATACTGCTGGACAGCCAGGATAGCCGGTGAAGCTGGACTCTGGCAGGACTGACCCTGCTGGCTGATCAGGCTGAACTGACACCTCTGCCCTCGGGTCATCTCTGAGCACTGCCCCTGAATGCTGAGACTGATCCTCCATAACTGGCCTGACAGAAGATTACTTACCTGCCAACGACAGAACCCAAATAAGATGATCGAAAGGATTAGGAATAGTGCCCCTGAAAGTTAAAGGATACAAGGATCAAATCGAGGGAATATGAAAGATCAACGATCAATTCAGATATCAGATCAAAGGATCAGAGATATAGAATAACACGAAGGATATCAATAAAAAAAATTGTGACTGAGATATCTAAACATCAGTAACCCCCATATATCTGATAAATCAGACCATGCATGGGCCACCACTAAAACCTATGTCATGCCCCAGAACCAGAATACTGGCAAGTAGGGACGGACCAGGCCAACTACGTATACCAAAGTACTTCAGTACTCCGAAAAAATGTATAAGATGTATAGACATGGGGGTTACTACTATAAACCAACAGTCGATCCTAGGTCAAAAAATTCTAGGTATCTCAATCACAGGAAAATATACAAAGTACAAAAAGTATGATCATCAAACATAAAATAGTAAAGCGTCCCAAACTATATATACATGGATGATCATAAAACTAGTAATACAAAGTAAAGAACTAACAAGAGTAATAGTCATACATGATAAGCTCTAGCTATAGTCTAGAATAACGCAAATCATGTTTTAGGCTCGTAGGCTAAATGTCAAGTCCAAACACGAGCTAAACAAGTGCTCTATGGCGAAAAGCCTCAAAAGAATAATATACATAACTAGTGGGCAGAAAGAAGAAAATCCACTCAAGTACTCTGGTGCTCCGGGTAATCACCAACGAGTGGTAGGTACAGAAGATCCTCGGGCTCCTCAACTAAATCTGGTCAATACAAAACCAGTGGGGTCATACCCTAATAGCAAGTACCACAATGGAAGCCAAACTATGAACTAAAACCAGCAATAACTAACCCAAACAACAGATAGGGAGAGATAAGTAAGTGCTAATCGAGACTCGTGCACTACCAATACACTTATCCCGAGAATAGAAAGAGACAATAAGTAAAGCAACATGTAGCATAAAGTAAACGACATGTGACATTATATAAACTGTGGACATGTAAGCATGTTAGATAACTGGGACATGTGAGCATGTAAGGTAACTAGGACATGTAAGCATGTTAGGCAACTGGGACATGTAGGCATGTTGGGTAACTGAGATATGCAGGCATGTTGGGTAACTGAGATATGCAAGCATGTTAGGTAACTGAGATATGTAAGCATGTTGTTAATTGGGATATGTAAGCATGTTAGGTAACTAATAGAACGACAAATAATAAGATGACTTAGGAACTATTTCGAAACCCAAGTTACAACCCGTAAACCAAACAAGGACCGGGGTTGTAACCCTTCTCCTGAATAGAACTTAGTCTCTAATCATTTATCGACAAAAGTAAAGCATAACAATAATGTACTGAAATAAATAAATCCAGACACTGCCTAGACAAACTAGACTAGACTGGACTCCATACAACCAACACGGCCAAGCTATGAGTATGGCTTTATATATTAGCTAACTAGGGCTATCACAATCCTAATTACTAACAAATGCAAGTTTGAGAAATTCAAGTCGAGTTACCCGCCTGCTGCTACCTGAATGATCCAAGCCAATGATACAATGGTATATAGTGGATACATCGCCCGTGAGACAAATGTATCCTATAATAATGGGTACATTGCCCAGCAGACAAATGTACCCGGTACAACACTCGACGGTGCGTTGAAAGTGTGCTCATCATGACAGATAGCTCCAAATTCCATGAATATATATATATGACCAAGACCAAACGGGCAACAGGTAACTGGACAATCCTCAATGATCTAAGTAATCAAGATAGTTGTTTAGTCATTAACATTTTTTGTTGGATTCTGGGTGTGGCATTCTGCAGAATCCATCCTAGACATGAGACATACGAGACTGGAAAAAAAAACAAGAATGTGTACTATAACAAGACATAACAAAAAAATAAAATAAATTGGAAGTTAGGAGTGCGCTACGACTAGCCACTATAGGGAGTGCGCCATGACAGACCAATATCATGTAAGCTAAGAAGGACATGTACAAGAGTGCACCACGACGGGTCACTATCTAGTAAGCAAAGAAGACATATAACATGGGTGCACCACGATGGGCCACTATCTAGTAAGCAAAGAAGGTATGGCAATAATTATCATAGCTTGTAAGAAAGAATCTATCATAAGACATATCATGGCGTATGGGAAAGAATAATTAAAGCTATGTACATTTCATAGAAAAATAATTGAACATGTGCTAGTGTCAAGTGTATATAGGGTGTACAATCATTCTCTAACTATGCAAGATCATCTAATCATGTTAAAAAATCATTATAGTCGAAGAAAATATCAAAAACGGACAAAAACGGGCAGAAACGGACAAAAACAGACAAAAATAGCCTAAAATGGCATACCAATGGTATACGACGGTATTCCGACCTAATGACGAAAAGTTTCTGGTGCAAAAATTGGCATACCATCGGTATACTTCGGTATACCGTCGGAATTCCGATCTTCCAAACAACAACAAAATCCAGATTTTTACCAAAACTTGTTTCGGTCATAAAAACTTCCTTTGAAATCGAAATTCAGATTTTCAAAAGTCAAAATCGTATAGAATTTAATTTCCTATGACATGGAAGTAATAGTTTTCACAAATGAAAATGTTTGATAGATCGATACCTCAAAATACTCCAAAAATAGGTCCTCGGGATACCGAAACGGGTTCCGATTTCCACTAAACTCAAAATTCATGGTATACAAACTAAGTGAGGGCCTCATATAACATACGTGACCAAGATCCATGATGGTAACACCAGTATCTCTCTTGATACTAAGTTTTCTACTAAGTCAATATTGGATTTGTAACAGAAAATCAAAACCTAGTTCTAACCAATTTTAGAAACATGTATATAGACTAGAATCACATGGAAAATATTTTTAACAAAATAAGTTTAGGACAATTCTAAGTATTTACTACCAAGAAAAATAAAATGACAACAAAAACATTATCGTTCAAGATTTGGCAAGATGTACTTGCCTAGGTTAAGCTCCAAGCCTAATCTTCTACTCCTCCTCCTAGGGGGGTTAGACACCACACCCAAGGCCTCAAGGACAAGCTCTTGGCAAGCTCCAAGGGGGAGAGAAGGGAAGAAGAAATGAAGAGGGAGTGAAGATAATGAAAAGAGAGAGGTGAGAGAAAGTGAAAGTGTATATATAGAAGGGAGGATTAATCATGACTATTAGATCGTGATCCACGTCAAAATCTAAGTCAATCGTGGTCATCCACACAAAACCAAATATCCAATGGGTAATAGGGTGCATCTACACTATTCAGGAAAATATCTAAATACTATTCATCAAAATATCCAAAATACTATTCACGAAAATATCGGAAACACTATTCATAAAAATATCTGAAATCGAAAATATCTAAAATGTAGAAAATCTGTCTGGACGGTATGCCGTCGCTATACACCGGTATACTGGCGATATGCTGGCCAAGGATAAAATCTATAAGTTGGAAAAAAAATTTAAAGCGTTACGAAAATCAAAAAAATATGAAATACACTACAAAAATACGTATCTGTATATAAATACTGATACTGTGAGACGAGTCTCACAAATATCGATCTGTTTCCTTAACTAAACTGAACGACCATGATCCATGCAAGATACATCACATCTATGACATAGACATTCCATCCAAGCAGGCACATGCCACCTGCACAACTCCAAACGCCGATCCCGTACATACTAGTCATTATGACTTATAGATCCCGAACACTTACCTAATCATATTCCGTAGTAAGGTTTTGTACTATTATGGACTCTCATCTCTTAGTCACCATGATAGGCAAAGACTAAAATTCGGTTAAACCAATAGGCCTAGTTATATTCAAACAAGAGATTCTGACTATCTTGTTAAAAGCATGGCCGATAAGAACGATGTTAAATTGTGATACTTCTCCTAGAGAATCAGAACTTCATGAAAATATCTGAGCTCACTTAAAATCCGTGATTGCGGTCAGAAGTGTCATGACCCGCACCCGCTTTTCGGTACGAGCTCATGGATAAGCCAGCTACGTATCGAGCAGACTCCAGCCTATCTCGAATACGTAAACGCTGTCTGGACTATGGTATCACGTGCCTAATCATGGCAAGACAAATCTATATCTCAATCCACAATAAGAATATAAAACATGAATGAACACTATGGGTCGTGGTCTGCAGCCCACTAGCATACATGTCCGATTAGACTCCAAGAATTAACATGAGTCTATAAAGTAAGCCAACAAGCAGAGTATATCCTGATAAGGAATGAAAGCACGAATAGATAATAAGCGTAATATCAATATACCTGGATCCTGCAAGTGTATTACAAACATCTATCATCCTGCTCTGCTAACTAACTCCATGCAGTTGCTAAACCTAAAGAGATCATCAGGTCCTCAAGGGATATAGCAAGATACATAAAACATGCCTATCTAACAGTTTTATCATACATGTGACGATAAACATGCTACAAACAGGAAACGAGACAGAAACTGATAGGTGGCTAGTGACAGGTGACTATGACCATGGATAAGGAAACAACTACGCATAAATGAACTGCAGGAAGAACAAGTAAACAAAAGATCAATAGAATACCAAACTCTCGCCCTGAGTGTGGACACACAGGTTTGAACTAATCACTAACCCTCGCTCCGAGCGTGGACTCGCAGGTTAGTTCGTGACAAACACCCTCGCCCCGAGTGTGGACTCGCAGGTGCAAACAGATCAAGACAAACACCCTCACCTCGAGTTTAGACTCGCAGGTGCAAACAGTTAACCCTTGCCCCGATTGTGGACTCGCAGGTTATGAAAACAATACAGGAATAGCAGTTCAATTACACATACTTGTAGACACGACTCAGTCAAGATACATGTGACGACACGGTACAACTCAGTCATGACGCAGGTAAGGACAACTCTAGTATGGACTATAATGTGAACAAGCTTGGTATAACTACACTATCAAGTCATAAAATACTGATATACAAGCACGACAACAAATAGGTAAACATGGTATGAAGAAAACATATGAATCCATATCAACTAGAGTAACTAAATGATAACATAATAAAAATAGAAGAACTATAAGCATGAAAATGAACTGTAGAGGGAGACAAGGTATCTTGCCTGGCGGTAGCACGAAGAACCAACAATATACCGTCAACTGGTAAGCCATAAATTCCAAATCTCACAACTATCTTCGAAAGCTAAAACAGATATTGCCAATATTCTTATAATAGTCAAATTAGCTAGGATTTCTTGTCCTTAAGTCCAATTTTGGACACAGGAGCAAAACGGTCATTTTGGGCCAAAATGATGTCCGCCGTTGGACCCGCTTTGCACCGAAAAGCATGCCAGATTCAATGGTCTCTAAAGTCGTCAAAGTATATGTCTACATATTCGTTTGATGATACGAACCCAATGGTATGTCCAATTTTGGATTTCGGCAGACTGTGCACAAAATCGCTCGTTGAGTCGGATCGTGGGGCCCGTAAAACGGTGATCCGATCAACTGTCTCAGAATCAGACCAAACTTGGCATACAGGACTAGAAAAATGATACGGTCCTGTTGGCACAAGTTTCATCTTGATCTGACGAACGTGCACAAAGTAATTGGGAAATTTGTAAAGGGGCCGATACGGCGAATTTCGACAGATACGTATCAAATTCGTCGCGCACACGCAACCAATTTAAATTCCATCAAAGCCCACAAGTTCGCAAAGTCGATAAGCACCTTTCGATGCTTTCAGTTCGCGACCACGTTGCCCGGTTTGGCGGGACGCACGTCGTATCGGAGACTTTCTAGTTTTTTCAAAAACAGTTATCATATTTTTTTTCTCGATTTTCAACCATATTTATCCTACTGTATAAACCATTAGAAATACAACTAATGATGGAGTTTCCATCTCGATTAGGTTTTCTATGACTCTGTTCAAACACAATTTAGAAACAGGGGAAGGATCGGCGAGAAATTGCCTTCCAAAATCGATGTTGGGACTTGATTCATATTCTGTTTTTGAACAGATTTCATCGAACTTTGAGTCAATTTTCTGGCCAATATAAAGCATATAAATTCAATCTAATTGAAAGGAAATAAACTCGTATAGGTTGGGGACATACCCGAGAAAACGGCTCGCGAAACGATCGAGCGATCGTCGAGAGCCAACGTCGCAAAGTCGTCCTATTCAATGCCACTCACTGCTACTGTGTTGTGGCTGCTGTCGCAACCCCCGCGCGCGCGCGGCCTTTCCAGCCAGCGGAGGATCCCCCCGGCTGTACGCGGTGTAGCGCCCCGACCCGCAAGATGCCTTATGTTGGATGGTTGGTTCGATGAAGCCTTGTTGGACTTGGGATTATGCGAAGGATCGCTTGGAAGTCTATGCGATCGTGGCGGGAATCGTCCTATGAATATGAGTAGTGTTGAACCCTTCAAAGATCCTTTAGCTTCACGCTTAAAATAAGGATGAGTATGCTATGTTTCTTATTGTGTTGTTCAATAACACCTTGCATGGAATTTGGAAAGATAATAAAAGATAATAACCACCTGAACGTAAACTATTGTGGCTAGAGGAATTGTATGCTTGTACGCTGTTGTGATGAATTACATGACAGGTGAAGGCAAAGTCCCAAATACTTGGGCAGGTGAGTATATTGAGCTTTGGCTCAATGAATAGATGGCAAAACGGATGTTAAGACCCAAAGAACTGGGCAGTGAGTATGCTTGAATTGCATTCAAATGAATGAATGCTAAACAGACGCTAAGTCCCAGAAATTGGGCGGTGAGTACATTGAGTTTGGTTGGAAAGATGTTTGGTATCAAAGATATGGCAAGGCATTGGGTAACAACATTCTATTATCCTGTTGCCGATGTAGAATGTTGATTAGGCCAAGACCCTGGATTGGGCAGATGATAATGTGAGCATTGGCTCAAGGCAAGATGGCTAGATGGCAAGATGGCAATACGAATGAGAATGATGGAATTAATTAGTTTTCCTTATCTTGCATTATATGTTTTCTTCTTAGATAAGTTGCATATAGTTGCATGGTCATGGACAACTTGTCGACAAGGTAGTTTCCTCGAACGGTATTCCTGGGCCATGGAACCCGATTCGTCCTAGGGGGAAACAAGGAATGTGCCGACGTACTGGCATCGGTAAACGGGACTTGCAGTGAGGCTAGCTACCTGCACTGAAAGGGCACCGTTGTACCAGTAAGACGGTCCAGGATGGCGTGTCGCCAGTGACCTTCATATAGATAGGTCAGGTGCTAATGATGTCTTATGCAGGCAGAGTAAGTTATTACTCAAATACAGGGAAGGATGTCGGCTGTTGGTAAGAATCACCTGAACGGTGATATTCATATTGAATCATGATATTGTTTCTAACAATGTCTTGTGCAGGCAGAGTAAGTATTATAAATGTACAGGGATGGCTACACGACCGTGGGTAAGAATCACCAAAGGGTGATAACAGTATGCTTTTAATTATGTTGGCTATGAGATTTGCATGCTTTACTTCTTGTCGGCTATAACATGAAATTGACCCTAAGGCAACAAGAAAGACCACTGTTAATAATGTTCTGTAACATGATTACTTAGTGCTGTCTTCTTAGGTGAGTTGGGCCAGCACCGCTCGCCAGTACATTGATGATGTAGTGACCCACGTTGTGGGCAATATTACAGGTGTTTGCTTGGGAGAAATCCTGTGAATCAGTGCTTGGCATCGATGAATCGGATGGGTGTGCAGAAGCTCTTCTTTCAAGACGATGTCTTCTGCTATACGGGACATAATGTATGGAACAGTGGAACTCAGATGTACCAGTGAGATTGTAGCCAAATTGGCAAGTCATTGTAAAGAAGTCGGTATATTCATTTGTAGCCTAAAGGGCAAGTGTATACATTCAGTTGGCTATTCAAAAGTCTTGTAAAGAGTTGTAAACTCTGTATTCTGCTGCAAGTCTTGTAATCCATTTTGAATATCAATAAAGAGATACATTTCTATATAAATTGTGTGACTTTAATTTATCTGCTTGGTTCCGCTGTATTGTCGATGTTTTCTGAGAATTACCAGGAACTGTAATGGTTTTGCCTTGTACAAGCGCAATCTAGACTTGTACGGCTTCACGCCCAGTGGCTTATTTTCGATCCTCCGGGATCGGGGCGTGACATAATGGTATCAGAGCACGGCTTTACGTCCTTGGATTCCTATTCGATTTGTTTCGAATCAATGTTGCTACTAAGATGATTCTAAGTTGCTTCCGCGATGATTCAAAGATTGCTTCTGCGATTATTCAAAGTTGCTTCCGCGGTTAATCAAAGTTGCTTCTGCGAATACTCAAAGTTGCTTCCGCGATGAAATCAAAGTTGCCTCTATGATGATTCATAGTGCTTCTGTGATTGTTCTGTGTTGCTTCCAAACTATTCTATGTTGTTCCCTTGACTAAAAGTTCGTTGATCATTCTAACCTCTCACTGGGTGTTCCATACAATAAGTCTAAATATGTGGGCTGTGATATGTGTGCTTTGTTGAATTTCTAAAAGATACCAAAAAGATTAACAATGATGCGATGCGTAAGTTTGTGATGTATGCTGGATGTCTTATGTGTGGGATTCTTTGAATCGATTGTTATGCAGCAATCGACAGTGGGTGATGGCATGGTATGTTGGAACAGTATGTGCATGAATTTCAGTGAATAGAAATCGACCGAATTTTGAGTCGGTATTTGTGGTCAGCATAACCACTGCAGGATGGATAGTCCATGTTGGATATCGGTTTGATGCGAAGGAATATTATGTTTGGAATGGCTTGAGCTCTGGGTGGTATATTACATATACCCTTGTCGTGATAAGATGTCCCTTGACCCTTGATGTGTCTATGATTTTGTGATTGCTTTACCTATAAGGTAGTGGGTGGTATCGAATCGTAGCTGAGCTTACGATTGATACATGTTGGCTAGGCGTGTTCCTTGATTGTTAAGTTGGATGACCCGTTGTGAGATTTTGATGTGTTCAGATGAACCATCGCTAGACCTTGTCGGTTAGCATTAAGTTGGGTAATAAGAGAATTGAGAATATGAAATGATGCCTTGGTTGGGAATGAAATGAGTTTCAGATTCAAGCGAGTACTTGAATCAGTTGGATAAAAGGATTGTAGGCTTGGTAACGATAGTGTGGTGTTGCTATCGAATGATTTTGCGGGAATAGCTATGGACCGAATATTGAACAATGTTGGAATTGAGTTAAAGAAATTGCATGTTGGATATCGATAGAACTGATGGTAATGTTAGACGCTTATCGGGATATTGCGAATGATTTAGAAGATGCAGAGAGTTGCATCGACGACCGAAAAGTTAGAGAATGGACTTGAAGAATGGATGATCTTAGCACGTGGTGCAGTGTGCTTGAAGGAAATTGACGTCCCGAATTAACAAGTTATGACCCTTGACTATTTTGAGGCATAGAAAATGAGTACTTGTCCCTTGATGCATGAAAGAATAGATGCTCCTTACGAGAGTCGAATGGATGGAATACAAATAAGTATCGAGGTGCAGCGATATGTAATAGACCCTGTCAAATGATGATGTTGTCGCATGGATAACAAGTTTGGTGGAATATAAAATTGTGGGATTATGACTTAGCTAATTAAGTTATGTCATATGCAATTGGATGATCAAAGTAAGAATGCTTGATGATTGGTGCTATAGAGATTGGATCGATGCATGAATAATAAATCTTCTTATAAAATCATAAGGTGATGATGCAAAACTAATATTGATAGTTAACGTGAATTGCTAAGAGATGACCGTGTTGGTGTTAGAAAATTATAAATGATGCCTCGGAAGAAATATGATTATAGTTGCCTTATTTTTTTGTTGGTTAAAAGAGTACGGACCGTATCGATGATCTAAGAATGTGGGAAACGAATATGTCGCGAAGAGACCGTAGGAAAGAGATCATAAGTGATAAACTATTGAGATAGCAATGTCGGATGATGACTCGAAATAGTTGACCCAATTGAATAGACAATTTGAGTACGATATGAGGATACAAGTTGGATCGAACAGATGCTATGTCTATGCAAATGGAAATTAAAATCTTGGATACTCGATTAAGGAATTTTATATAATAACTTCGAGATTGGCCCATAGAGTTGTGGGATAGAATTATTGGATAGAATTGTCGGATAGATTTGGTCGGTTGCGGGTAAGTCTAGAATGAGACTTCGTTGGGTATGACTCAAGTATGAGTACGGGTAGAAAGACTTGACCCTAGAGTGTCGGTTTGTTGTCTAGATTGTTGGTTGCTTGCTTAAGTCTCCGATTGGTTGGCTATGTTCTTCAGTTGTCCGTGTTGGGTATAAGTTCATAAGATTGGGGTGGCGTCCCATGTTCCTAAGTTGGTCAGACCATAGAGTTGCCCTATGTTGAGAATTGGTTGCCTCTAAGATAAGAGATAAGTATGTCCCTGATAGCTACTCATCTCATATGGGTTAGCTGAATGTCTGGTTTAGCTTAGATTAGCTGACCGTAGAGACTTGATTGTATGCTAAGTTGACTATTGGAAAAACCATAGGATGTCCTTATTGATGTTACGTGAGTTTAATCGGAATGAATAAGATGTGTTGGAAGGTAGGCTTTGGAATGGAATAGAGATTTGGGAAATTTTGATGTTATAATGTTGGATGGGATGACGAATCATGTTGGTTTGAAAATTAAGTTGCCTTGGTTGAAATATTGGAAATTGTTAGAACTGGTTGGATTGGTTGATTGATATTGAGCTGCGAAAACTGTTGGTAGTGCTTTGTGATAGTTGGAATAATTTCATTGACCGAATCAG
>JANAVB010029819.1:14510997-14560290 GCA_029216955.1 Iris pallida
TATTTATATATATATATATACATATATATATATATATATATATATCTTACTTATATTTATATAAAATATATATATATATATATATATATATATATATATATATATATATATATATATATCTTACTTATAAAATACTAACCATTTAATTATTAAGAACACGCAATAAATATACACAAAATGATTAATAAATATATTTCATCTAATAAAATAAACACACACAATATATATGTATACATATATTGTTCTAGTCAAAGGCCCCACAAATCTAAAATGACATTTCAAGAAAACGTATCATTTTCGAAAATAACAAATATATAAAATATAACTTTAATAGCAATAATATATTTTATTTAACTACTATTTATAATTAGTCATTGATCACTAAAATAAAACACCAATATACATGCAGTATATCTATGTGGCCGTCTTGGTCGCACTAAGGGTCTACATGGCTTGGGCTCGGTTCGAGTCTAGTTCGGACTAGTTGAGTACAACCGGGTCTTCTGCAAGTCAATAAATTTTAATAATAAATAATTAAACTATTTATAATGGTCATGTCACAACTTAGCCTGGTTTTCCTAGTTGGGATTCTTCCATGGCTTGGCCTTCCTTACCATGGCTAGAACACTAGTCAAGGCACGCCACTGCACTATCCGTGCCATGTTTTCCAATCGTCTTGTACTCCAAATCTCAACCATGACTAAAGTCAACTACCGTAATAACTATTTAAATAAAATATTTATAAAATCCTAAATCCCCATTTAACTCAATTAAATAATAAAAAAATACTTCAAAATCCCAGGAAGAGGAGTTACAAGAAGTGTCCAATATTCTCGTGCCTCTTCATGGAAATGGTCCTTTCCATAGCCTTGTATTAACTTCTTCTTTTTACGGTTAGCCAACTCCTATAAGTTGGGTAGGGCTTTAAACCAAAAATACCCTATCTTGTAGAATAGTACGATACTTTGGATTCTTGTGATAACCACTCCTCCATCATTTTCAGAAACCGCGTTACGATTTGACGCACTTGCTCTCCCTTCGTTTTAAATCTCGTAGTTCTTTGGTATTAAGCTTATTTTAATTTCGAGGACGAAATTTTTATAAGTTGGGTAGGATGTAAACCCCCTAATTTTTTATCTATTTATTTTATTTTTAAATACTTGTTACTATCAAAACAATTATAATTTAGATTATTATATAATTATTAAATACCCTGTATTTCAATCATGTTTTTTTATAAATGTTAAAAGTAACAAGCAAATTTCTACACTATATCTATTACAGTTATCTTGTTCAAATTAGTATACCTATACAATTATAAATTTGTTAGGAAACATTTTGATTTTTAGGTTTTATAAATTTTGTTTATCTACATAAACATATATGTGTGTGTGTGTGTATATAATATATATATATATATAGACACATACAAGTTATGCAAGTTATGCAAGTTATATATGCCTACATAAAGGTTATATTATATAATGAAATCATGTGTATTATTAGAGTAGTAAATTCTTTATTACATGTATATATGTATATAATTTTGGATATTGGGATATGAGATGAACTCGCGAGATATTGAAACCAATATCTCGTGAGCTAAACGATGCTCAAATCTTCGTTTCCCAGCCCAGTTTGGAACCATCGATCCAAAATCGACACAGCCAAAACTTTATGAAAGATTTAATCAAACTTAAATCAAATTCTTCCAACAAATTTTATCCAATCCAAATCAAATCAAGCCTATACTTGATTTGAAGAAAAATCAAATTCAAACCCAACCTTGTGTTCGACGTTCAGGACAAACCAAATGTGAATTTCCCTCAACACCAACCCTAAACCATAGTCGGTCCGATCCCATGGCGAGCCACCTCAATTGTACCGCGCACGCGTCGGCCGGCCACCGGCATGGCAGCACCGCCGCAGCACCGCGTACGACAACGAACACCCACGAGCCGTAGTAGCAGGGACAACCGCAGGTAACCCCTCTTCTCCCTTCTTTTTCTCTCTCATCGGTTGTTCGTTTTACGATCTACAAAACTTATGCATAGCCTATATAATCATCATCATGTCCCTTCAATTAGATTCGAAAATACTAGACTAGATTTCTTAGGAAATCATCCAAAAATCGACCAAAAACTATTTTGAAAACAGTTTAGAAACAGTTTAGGTGCCCATGTTCGAGGATCGATTCTGAGCAAACTCGTGCAAATTTTTGAAACCAATTGAAGACAGTGGTAGTCAACCTATAGGGCTTCACGAGCCTTTTCGTAGATATTGATTTGATCGACTGTGTGTCGAGGAAAAACACACCCCAAATCTGTCAAAATATTGTTCAAACCAATAAGATTTTAGGAAAATCCTCCCGATACGGCGTGCACCCCGACAAACCGGATGATGTGGTCATAACTCATTGTAGAAGCATGGAAAATATTAGAATAAAAGCATAGATAGCCCATGCGGCTTTGGATAGCAAGCCTATGCGGCTCATAACTGGAGTTGCCCCATGCGGCCCGAAAGAAGACCCTCAGACTCATGCGGTTCGGGCATATATGCGGTTCAGCAGGAACATGCGGCTCAATTGACGCCACGTGTAATCCCCCCACAGCTGCTACGGGTAATGGCCTCATTTAATGCTCTGACACGACTCGACGCTGCGACGTCTCTGACATAAAGCGTCATAATGGCTCTGCCATAATGACAGACTCCTCGGGAAAAGAAGACAATCTCTGACCCGATCTGTCAGAAATCCTAGATTGCCACGTGGCAAAAGTCTCATGCGGCCGGGTAGAAACAGCTTCATGCGCTCAGCGAGGAATCACTCTAATATGATTAACAGGAATCCGCCATATGCGGTCCACCCATTAGCCGGTCTATGCGGCTCGATACCATGTTAACTCAGGCGGCCCACAGAAACTATGCATATGCGGCTCATGGAGGGTTCGTCCCCTGCGGCTCGCAGAGACTACGCATATGCGGCTCACGGAAAGTTTGTCCCCGTGGCTCGATGAGGCATTGACTCATGCGGCTCATGAAGATATCTCTGCGTACAAGTGTTGGCCATCCTATGCGGCCCTGGCAGGACCTTCAATTAAAACACGTGGCATTGAAGATTCAACCGAATCCCAATAAGAATATTTGACACCATTATCATAATTGCCGAGATCAGGGCATATCATTTATCATCAAGCCAATAGGACACGTAGCGAGCAATCAAATATTGGCATAATCAATCACAAGGATTTAAAGTAGTCAGCATTAATTGCTCATGAGATTTGGTGCATCAGCATTAGTGGCCGAGATTCATTATGATCAGGATCAAGGGCTCAGATAGAATGAAGGAAGCGCCGACATTCCAAACAATAATCATCAGCAAACCCTAATGATCACACCCCACTCCTATAAATAGCCAGCATCCTCCCCATGAAAAAAAAGGAGGAGGAGAAGGAAGAAAGAGAGAGAGAGGTCGGCAACAAAAAAAATAAAAAATAAGAGAGAGATCTACACAGAGAGAGCTCCCCCATTTTCTTCTTGATACTCACAGAGAGAGAAGCCAGGAGAGCCACCCGAGGAGAGTAAGAAGAGCCTTTCTTCGTCAACGCCAAGCAGATCTTCCCCGAGCCAAGGCTCATACTGATCGTCCAAGGAGTAAGGCAGAGCGGCTGTCGCTTTTCCGAGCCTCTATCGTCACCCCCAGAATCAAAATAAACAATCGTACTTAGTCTGCTGTACCTAGGATTTCGTCCTTAGGCTTTCTTTGTACGAGCGAGTTTGTATTGTGAGTCTAAGTTCAGTCCTCCGATAATGTTCTGTTCTTTTACAATCAATGGCAACACGATGGCGACTCTGCTGGGGACTAACTTCTCCACGGCTGAGGAGTTGGTGACGCAATCAGATGCAGCCAAACTTGGCTCCACAAAGAAGATGGTCGTCCGCTTCGACCAACAGGCGTTCGAGAGAGCTCTCTGAAGGCAGCGCTGGCCCGGCTCAGAAGTGCACCCGCACCACGAAGGCTCGCAAAGAATGGAGACCGAAGTCATTTGCTCCTCTTCAAGCCCTCGATGGGATGCCCTCGCTGTTCAAGACGGCGAGAAGGATTCTCCTGCGGTCCCACTTCAGGTCGTAGACAACTCTGCTGTTCCCAAGTTCGGCAGAAGAAAACATTATATGCTGGACTTGCAGGGACAAAGAGGGACTCTACGCGGACCAAACCGCAGAAGAATATTAGCCGCAAGGAGAAAGCCCATGCGGCTACATCCGCCAACCGCATGAAGAAAACTCATGCGGCTACTTCTGTCAGCCGCAAATACTTATGCGACTACAGTTCCCGACAGCATGGATGAGACTCATGCGGCCAGTAAAGTCAATCGTTTGCAGAAAACCCATGCGGCCACAGATGCCAACCGCATGCGGCCAGCCTGCACGGTCGTGACTCCTAACCGCATAAGAACTTATCCCACAACAGAAGACAGTCGCATGCAGATAGCCTGTACGACACCCGCTAGCCCCATAGCGTCTCTACCGCGCTTCTCTCGATCAGTTTTCGACCGACTCTCATGCGGTCCTAACTCTGGTCACTTTCTGGATGAAAATCCAGACTCTGTGCCTAATGTGGACTCTTCCTATTACGCACCCACAAGTGCTAAAAAGAAAAAGTCTAGGGCAGCGCGGCTCATTAAGTCCAGACAGCTGCCCCAACCTCTGACTATCGGGGCGTCCCGCTGAGTATCACGCGGGCCTCTGACGGAAAGTTGTATAAAACCACTCGAGTCCAGCCCCCGGCGGCAAACGGACAAAGTGGTTCCTCTGACCTGCGTGAAGCTATCCTCCAAACGCAAGGAAAGAAAGGAGCCATCAGCGGCAGAGAGTCCTCACAGGGACGTCACTGCACCCAGATTATCGTCAAACTGCTGTTGCAACAACACGGCAGTAGCGGAAGACCGGCCATCCATCTTCCAAAGATTACAACATCCGAGCTCGGAAGACGAGGCACCTCCCATTGCCTCCTGCAATTCCGTGCGGAAAGTCCCCGTGGAGGAAGAGGGAAGAAGACGAGCATCTCCAGTCCAAAGATATCGGCCACTACAGCTAAGAAATTGTCGGCTAAACGGTTGCCATCCACTGGAGTATACAACACACCCTTTCGAAGACAAAATCTGCTGCAATAGGAGGCTCATCGTCCCCGACCCTGGGGGTCGTAGGAGCTGGGGGTAGTACTCCTCCGAACATCCACAATAATCCAAGTTTCAAGGAGACGAACCCCGAGAAATAACCCTCCCATCGAGTACAACAGATGCTGATATCCCCGAGGACACCATGATTCTCTAGACGAAGCAAGCTCCGAAGCTGGGAATAGTGTTCCTTTCGAGTCCGAACATGAAGAGAACATCCCCACATATCCAGATGATTTCTCGACGCATGGTACGACTCGGTGGGACATCCTCCACCACTCCCTCCTCACTCCTCATGTGAAAACGGTATTCATGACAGACAGCAATCAAGGCGGTTTCCAGCGATCGCCAGCACATTGACACGTTGGAGGCCATATTGTATGCCTTGGTCAAGTCTGTAGACGAGATCAAAGCGGCACTTCCTACTCTGCAGGGAGTGACACCTAGCCAGACAAGCACGGGTCCCGCAATCAACGTAGATTCAAATTCAGCGGCGCCAAATCAGGGCAATAATCCTCCCGAGATAACGGCCCCTACCGCGATAGATGAGGCCCGAGAAGTAAGAAGAGAGGTTCAGGAGCTCCGAGCAATGTTCCACGCCCGAGAAAACTCTCAAGACCTCAGAATACGGCAACCATACCCAGCTGAATGGAGGGATGTGCCCTTTCCCCCAAGATATAAGCCGTTCAATATCAACCCATATGATGGTAAGACTTCAGCAAGCCGGTACATAACTTACTTTGAGGTCACTACCGACCATCTGCCCCATGAGGACGCCATCCTCACTCAGTTATTCATTGGGGCACTGGAAGGGGTCGCCTTTGATTGGTACCGCAACCTGCCAGATAATTGCATCCACTCCTTCGCTGGCTTCAAGCGCTTGTTCTTGGACAGGTTCTATGAGGTAGGGCAGGACGTCACGATGTCTACTCTCATGGACGTCGTCCAAGGAGAGAAAGAGCTGACAAAGAATTACATTGAGCGGTTTCGTCAAACCGCAATGAAGTTACCATCTGGCAACCCGGACTCTTCCTTGATTGAAATTTGCCAAAAGAGACTACTCCCAACAATTAGTCTCTGGATGGGCGAAAGTTAATTCAAGGACTGGAAGGCCTTTATCATCAGCGCTACAAGTGCCGCGGAACGATTGAAGAAAGCTCGCCAACTGGGGTTGCATATCTCAGAGGGAGAGAACAAGGGGAAGCGTCCCAACGCCAGCAACGACAATAGGGGTAGCCCCTCCAACCGAGACAACAAAGGCAAGCAGGCCATGGTGACCGATACAGCCCAGAAGCCCGAGCAACAGCCAGCGGACAAACAATGGCCTCAAATCACTTATTCTTTCGAAGACGGCCACGTCAAGCCTATCTTGGACATGCTTATACAAGGAGATAGAATTCAGCTTCCTCCACCAAGGCGGGAACCTCGGCCTGCTGATTTGGAAAATCCGAAGTTCTGCCATTACCACCGCTACGTCCACCATGCTACACACGACTGCTACCAACTGAAACGCTATATCCAGAACCTCATCGATTCAAACGCTCTGGCTATCGACTTCGAGGAGGTAACCGTAGCAGCCAACATGGTGTCCGTACAATTCGGCAATTTCCCTCCAACAGAGACTCAAGACGGTGTCATGCCCATCCCTCTGGCAACAATGGAAATCACTAACCTTTCGCCTGCCCGTGATCAAACTCCCGGCCTAATACCCCTCACCACATCACGAGGGGAGATCATGTGGGTCCATCCGGACCTAGTCCATGAGGTGACTCAGCCCACTTTATCCTCTAAAAAGAAAAGTAGAAAGGTCAGATCATGCCGCACCGCCTCGGCAGAGGAGGAGGAAGTCTCAGCCGTCACTACCCGATCTGGAGCACAAGCCCAACCAGTGGCCGAGAATCCGACTAATGATTAGCAGCCCACAAACGCTGATACTCCGGGACCGGCTCAGCCTTCGACGACCGACAAGCCTAGGCCGAAGGAGACTCGCTTCGACAAATCTCTCCGAAAGGAGACACCTCAGGGGCTGGAGAGGCCCTATAACTTCGACATCTTGGCGCAATTGGCTAACACACCGGCCAAATTGTCCTTATACGAACTCCCGAGACTCTCAAAAGATGTCCGCACAGCTCTAAGTGAGGCGCTCCAAAATGCCGACGCATACTTGGCTCAGGTCAACCTCACGGGAGATAATCAGCCTACAGATCTCCAAGATAGTGCGTGTACAGGTGCAATGCCCAATATCGTATTCTCTCCGCAGGATATGCTCATCAAAACTAACCTGCACGATCGCCCATTGTACTACACTGGATACATCGGCGACGTAAAGGTAGACCGAATGCACATCGACCCCGGGTCCTCCATAAGCATCATTCCGAAGGGTCTGCTACATCATCTTCGCATTCCAATGCATCGCCTGACGCCTACAAGCACCGCCATTAGCGGTTTCAATTCGGGCAGGAGCTACCCAATAGGGAAGATTCGCTTGAAATGTCAGATTGACGATCTCCAATCAGAAGTCACCTGCTACGTCATAGATGCCGACACTTCTTACAATATCCTTCTGGGGCGGCCTTGGATACACGATTACATGATCGTGCCTTCCACGCTACACCAGTGCTTCAAATATGTCGATAAGCACGGCTTCGTGAGGACAGAGTTTGCTGATATCGATCCCTTCAAGGGGGTCGAATCTTATTACTCAGACTCCTGTCTTTACGAAAAATCAAAGAAGCATCTGGTCGAAGAGGAGGTGCAAGCTCACACCAAGACGACCACAAGATCAGAAGAACCCCTAACAATCCATCTCCAGGCTCGTAAACCGGGCAGTTCTGCACCCCTTACGGCTACTCTGCGTAAGGACGCAATCAGTCTCTCGGCACAGGAAGAGCAGCTGAGAATCCGGCTGCCAAGGTCCGGCCAAGTGCCGAGACCCACAACAGGGCCACTTACCATCAGACTGCCGAGAGTCATTCAACCCCAAACGGAGAAACTCAATCCCTCCGATGGGCCACTGACAATACGCCTTCCCAAGAAAGGTCATCATCCCGATACAAGGTCTGACACTTCTAGCGAACCAGCTACCCCTCGCTCCACATCGAGTGCCAGACTGGGGGTTGCTAGTCTACCGACAACCCCACGCTCCGCTCCGTCAGTTTAACCTCTGAAGATCAAGCTGACTAGGACGTCCTCTCAATCTTCATTCACACAGGGGTAGCCGAAGAGGAACCAGAGCTAGCCAAGTATGTGGCTGCCCACACTGATGTTCCCTCCGCAGACGATGTAATCCCTCTAGAAAAGATACCTTACTTCATCAATAAAGGGTTATCTTTGAACTACACCGAGCTCAATAAGCTATGTACAATGTATGCTATAGAACACGGTATAGGCACTCACCTACACACACAGGTGACAAATGTATACACCGCTATCCAACTTACTCCAGTAGAAGACGCTTACCGAGTAATCGAAGGAGGGGACCACCCAATCATCTTCGGCCGGACAAACAACCCGCATCCCCTCGCCATGGAAGAAGTCGACTTCGGGTCAGCTAACGGAAGACTGCCTCTGTATCTCTATAGCCCTCAATCCAAATATCTCATGCAGAAACAGGGGTATGATCTAGAGACAACGCCAGGACTGAACTACGGCACTGGACGACGATTACCTTTGAAGACGCCAGCCCCGGCGGGCAAACCACGGAACTACTATAACAAAACCCGATGCAGTTTAGGGTATGTAACGCCAACTACGACCCCTGAAAGCTCAGATGAAGAATGCGACTGGCAGTCACACTCAACCGGGTCACCAACTTCCGACTCAGACACAAGCATTGGGGACGTATTCAGACAAGTCCTATCAGTCAACATGCATTTGTCGACGCTTACGAAGAAGACGAGGACATTCCTGAAATTCTCGAGCTTGAGCCGTGGGCCCAACAGTTAGACGCACAATAGGAAAAGCGGTTAGAGCTAAGAGAACCTCCTACGGAGGACGAAGTTATGCAGGTCAACCTCGGCACCGAATCCTCTCCGAAGCCAATCTTCGTCAGTAAAAGCCTAACAGACAAGGAACGAGAATCACTGCTGGAACTCATCCGAGAATATATTGACGTATTTGCATAGAGTTACGAAGACATGCCGGGATTAGATCCCGACATTGCTCTCCATAAACTCAATATACGGCCGGATGCAAAGCCAGTAAAGCAGCAGCAACGACGCTTCCGCCCGGACGTCATGGACGCGATCGAAGCCGAAGTCAACAAACTGATAGCCAGCGGCTTCATCCGTGAGGAGCAACACCCTGACTGGGTCGCCAATATAGTCTCGGTCCTTAAGAAGAACGGGAAGATCCGAATCTGCATCGACTTCCGTAATCTAAATGAGGCATGTCCGAAAGACGAATTTCCCCTCCCGATCACGGACATCATGATTGACAACACATGCGGCTTCGAACGTATGTCATTCATGGATGGATTCTCGGGATACAATCAAATCAAGATGTCCCCTGATGATGAGAAGCACACATCATTTAGAACACCGATCGGCACATACTGCTACACAGTCATGCCTTTCGGTCTGAAGAATGTTGGCGCTACATATCAGCGGGCTATGAGTATCATTTTTAGAGAACATTTACGCAAAACAGTGGAATGCTACGTCGACGACATCGCTGTCAAGAGTCGCTGCAAGGAGGATCATCTGCAAGATCTAAAGACGGTATTCGACCTGATGCGAGCCCACAACCTAAAGATGAACCCTACAAAGTCGTTTTTGGGCGTATCCAGCGGGAAGTTCTTAGGTTTCATCATCACTGCACGGGGTATCCATGTAGACCCTGAGAAACCAAGGCAATAATGGAGATGGGTCCCCCGAAAAATCTCCGCGAACTCAGAGGCCTCCAAGGGAGGCTAGCCTATATCAGAAGGTTCATTTCCAATCTCTCCGGACGATGCCGGCCGTTCACACACCTCATGAAGAAGGGAGTCTCATTAGCACGGGACGAAGAATGCCAACGCACTTTCGACGACATCAAAGAATATTTGTCAAATCCTCCAGTCCTGGTGGCCCCGGTCCCTGGAAAACCATTCTTGCTCTATGTACGAGCAATGGAACACTCCTTCGGTGCCCTGCTGGCACAAAATAACGACGCAGGACACGAACAGGCCATATACTACCTCAGCCGAATGATGGTCGGGCCCGAACACCGATACACTGCCCTGGAGAAAGAATGCCTCGCCTTGGTGTTCGCTATTCAAAAGACGCGGCACTATGTTACAGGACAAACCATACATATGATCTCACGGGTAAATCCCTTCAGAGTCCTCATGACTAAACCAGGGGCGCTCAGCTCTCGCCTCGCTACCTGGGCAATACTACTATCCCCATATCATATGATCTTCGTCCCACAGAAGGCTGTCAAGGGTCAAGCCCTAGCAGACCTTTTGGCAGCCCACCCAGGATCGGAGTCATCCAGAATCTATGAAGAGATCCCAGACGAGGTCGCCGATTCGAATACAACCACTCACGATAATATATGGCGAATGTTCTTCGATGGCGCCTCAAGAACCGGACCCAAGGGAAATATCGTCGTGGGGGTCGGAGTGGTATTGATCTCTCCTACCGGACTAGTGATCAATCGCGCCTACTCTCTCACGGAACCCTGTTCTAACAATGTGGCCGAGTACAACGCTTTGGTCATTGGCCTCCAACTCGCAAAGGAGCTGGGTGTAGAACATCTCGAAGCATACGGCGATTCACAATTAATCGTCAATCAGATTCGGGGGTCGTACGAAGTCCGCCATGAAGACATGATCCCCTACCACCAAATAGCAATCAACATTATCTCCTCTTTCGAGGGATTCTTCATCGAACACGTCCCCAGACTTCAAAATATCGAAGCCGATGCCCTAGCAGGCCTTGCCGCTTCCTTAGTAGTGCCGAACCAAGCGCATCACTCGGTTGAAGTGATAGGCCACGAACTGGTCTGTCCTAAGAACAATATTCAATTCGTGGCGAGCTATTTCGTCCGGACGGTCGACGAAACACCAGACTGGAGACAGCCGTTCATTGACTTCGTCGTATACGACATCCTCCCGGAGAACCCAAAGGAAGCCACCTCCATCAGACGACGTTCTCTCAGATTCTTCTACGACACAGAGACAAAAATGCTGTACCGACGATCCTACGACGGATTATTACTCCGGTGCTTGTCAAACGCAGAAGCCAAAGAAGCTGTACGAGAAGCTCACGATGGTGTCTGTGGGGCCCATCAGCCTGGCCCTAAGCTACAGGGCCGCCTTCGCCGTATGGGCTACTACTGGCCCACGATGGTGGCAGACGCAATAGACTATGCCAGAAAATGCAAGGCTTGCCAAGTCCACGCAGACTTCATTCACCAACCCTCCGAGTTTCTACATCCAACGGTGGCATCCTGGCCATTCGAAGCATGGGGAATGGATATCATTGGCCCAATCACCCTACCTTCCTCCCGAGGACATCGCTTCATACTTGCGATCACCGATTACTTCTCCAAATGGTCGGAAGCCGTCCCACTCGCAGAAGTTAAGACCTCAAACGTGATCAGCTTCCTTAAGCATCACGTCATCTACTGCTTCGGACTACCGCGGAGGATCATCCATGATAATGGTCCACAGTTTATAAGCCATGCATTCTACCGATTCTGCGATAAGCACCGCATTCAGAATGTCGCTTCGACACCATATAACCCAGCAGCAAACGGGTTGGCAGAGGCATTCAATAAAACAATCATCAAACTCCTCAAGAAGTTTGTCTCCTCCAACAAACGCGACTGGAACGAGAAGCTCGGCGAATGCTTATGGGCTTATCGCACCACAGTTCGAACAGCTACTGGGAATACACCATTCTCTTTAGTATACGGGAGTAAGGCAGTCCTCCCACTGGAAACTCAGATTCCCTCACTCCGCGTCGCTCTCACTTATCAATTGACAACGGATGATAACTATCGACGTCGATTACAAGAGTTGGAGGCCTTAGACGAAAAGCGCCTACTAGCCCAGCAAAGGATCGAGCTATACCAAGCACGTATCTCAGGAGCCTTCAACAAGAAGGTCAAAATCAGAACATTCCAAGTGGGCGATCTCGTTCTGGCAGTTCGGAGACCAATGGTTATGACTCACAAAACCGCAGGCAAGTTCCAGCCAAAATGGGAAGGTCCATTTGTCATCGAAACCGTGTTCTCCAACGGCGCCTACCGCCTCGCCAAGCAGAATGGGGACTTGCTTATGTTGCCCGTCAACGGCAAGTTTCTGAAGAAATACTATGTTTAGACAACATTCTCCAAATTATCGAGTCAAGTACTCTCTTAGTACCCCTGAACTCGTACCCACCATTTTCCAAATTATCGAGTCATGTATCCATTGATACCACTGAACCCACATCCACAACATTTCAGATTACCGAGCCATGCATCCGCTGGTGCCACTGGACTCTCATTTCCTCAATATTCTAGAAAATCCAAATTATGTACTTACATTCCGGTCACTCTCTCAGATAGTAAGTCACGTATAATCATACCTCTGAACTTTCTTTCTGAAAGAGATCCTCCCTCATGATCCACTATCCGTGCTCCCAGTGCACAAAAAGGGTAATCGATCCACTAATCTCCGAAACGACTATGTCATCATTACCTCTGAGTCGTTTTCACTTCCACCAAAACAAACCGCCCCCTCGCATAGAACTTCCATGTCCTCCTACCTCTGAGTAATTCTATGCACCCCTTCTTCATTGGGCCCACTCCTGCCATGTCCTCATTACCTCTGAGTAGGAAGGCTCCGTCGAAGAAATTGCCATATTTTCCATGTCCACATTACCTCTGAGCAAGTATGTTGGTTCCCTTTCAACCTATTGTCCGCACCCACAACCGGGGTGCGACAAGGATAATAGGTCCACAAATGTCCTCTGTTGACCACAAATGTCCTCTGTTGACCACAAATGTCCTCTGTTGACCACAAACGTCCTCTGTTGACCACAAATGTCCTCTGTTGACCACAAATGTCCTCTGTTGACCACAAATGTCCTCTGTTGACCACAAACGTCCTCTGTTGACCACAAATGTCCTCTGTTGACCACTATTGATTATAGAAAAGTCTTCTGTGAAGTCTCCCCCTACCATGTTCGCATTACCTCTGAGTAGGAAGATTCCACGGTAAAACCCTCATGTTTGCTACGCCCTCGTAAACTCGGAGCAAATATGACTGGCTTCCTTCCAACTTGTTATCCGTACCTAAAACCAAGGTACGCCTAGGGTAACAGGTCCACAAATATCCCTTGCTAAGCTTCTTGGCATAAATCCACCATCTTACCATGCCCCGGGAGCCCAGCTGCTCTACGGCATTCCTTTCCCCAGTACCGAGAACATCCATGACCATTTTATCATGGCTGTCCCGGACATCCTGATCAAACTTGTTATCCGTACCAAAAAACTAAGGTACGCCTAGGGTAACAGGTCCACAAATAACCCCTCAGCAAGTCCGATTCCATGAACGCCGATACAAGGAAGAAAAGATGAGTTGAAACATGCTCATTTATCCAAGAAATCAAAGGGCTACATCATTGGGGATCACATCCCTTCCAAATAAAAATATACACATATGAAAAAAAAAAGAAGAAGCAGAAGAAGACAGAGGGCGGATCACTGTTCCGGGGCACATAACACCGTGAGGCGGTCCTTTATCAAGGCGACCGACCGCTCAAACCTCTGTTTGGCTCGGCACTCAGCTTCCTGGTTCAACACCGCCGGGTCTTCCAGATGAACGTGGGCCTGCCAGTTGTCCTCGAACTTCTTAAAAGATCGCTCCAGGCTGGCAGAAGTTCGAGAAATCCGCTCGGCCTCCCGAGCAATCGACTTCTGTTCTGCATGTGCAGCCTCCCGCTCTGACTCTAAGAAGGCTAACTCCTCCTGGAGCGCGAGAATCCGCTCCTTCGTGTCAGCTATTCCACGAGAGGCAGACTCTTCCCGGGCCCTACAAGCCTGACTCCGACGACCCAGCCGGTCATAGGAGGCGGAAAACTTATCAAGATCCCCCTGCACAGCCGGCCCGACAGTTTCTCGAGCGAGCTTGATCCTGTCCCGAGCCGCAACCAGGAAGCCCCGCTCTCGTTCGATCGCGGCAGGCAAACCAGCCTGCCGTACCGCCAGCAGTTGGGTCACAAGCTGGTCAGCCTCTGTCAGCTTAGGCTCCAGAAATGCTGCTAACCCCAGCCCGCCAGGAAGACCCTTTAGAGTGTCAATTTGACCCCGAGCTCCCCGTAGAGACAGAGAAAAAGGGACCCCCCGGTCCACGGCAGCATTTATACCCCTCCCTAAGTGGCGATAAAAGCTGTCAACCACATCCTGCGTCACCTCGTCCAGAGCCTCCGAGGAAACTGGTGTCAGCAGGAGTGTGGCTGGTAGCACGGAAGAAGACGCGACGGAGTCTGCCGCTCCTGCCACCAGAGAAACCAAATCTGCACGAAAAGACGCTTGAACAGCGGCCAACTCCTCTTCAGCAGCCCGTAGGAGTTGGATGCTCGACAAGGTCGAGAAGTCGACTTCCGGAGCCGTGTCAACAGCGGAAGACGAGGCAGAAACCATTGCCAACTCCCTCCCCGTCTGCCCGGAGACGGCAGGAGGCTATTCAACATGAGAGAGAGGAGAAAAAACATTCCTTTCGTCCGGATGATGGCCAACCGAACTCTCCCTGGGAACATCCGCGACGGGAGGTAAAAGGTCAGGACCTGCAGGGCCAAGGCAACCATGAATCGACTTGACCCGAAGGATATGTTGATAGAGCGAATAAGCCCCTTCGGTAGTCAATATATGGCCTATCTTACCAATGGAGGAGTACGGAGACTGAGGTTCGTTTACAGCCACCATAGCCTCCTCACCAATAACCTCCGAATCAGGAATCAGAGAGTCGACCCCGGGAGAAGAGGTACTGAGAACGGTGTCGTCTCGATGAAGCTCAACGACCGCAGGGGCGGGCCCAGAGGAACCTTTATTCCCCCGAGCTGATGCTTCAGCAACCCGGGAACTTCCAGCCGCCTCCGTGAGAGCCCCAGCAGAAAGGACCGCGGCGCACATATCGTTGATTAAGACAGCGAGGGCGGGATCAACCTCGGAGGCAGTAGATGGTTCAGAAGACCCCGGTCCGTCGGACGCCTACAAAGAAAAGTGATTAAATCATATCTGCGAGAGGAAAGGGAACTACAACAAAGAAACAAATCCAATTTAGCCTTACCTCCGGAGTAGCATCGGTACCGTCATCCCTTTCGGTAATAAGCAATCCACGAGATTTAACGGCAGCTCTCTTCACGGAAAAGGTCGCACCACTGCCAGAAGATTCGTGCCTGACTCGCTTACGTGAGGAACTAGACACAGCCGGAAGCTGTTCTTCCCTCACTCTTCCACCTTCTGTAGAAAGCAATGGGCCCTCCACCAGTTCGTCAGGGATGGGAAGCAATTGATCTGCTACTTCTTCGCCTCCATCAAAAAGAGAATCTTTGCTGTCATCTTCCTCTCCAGCCGATTCGGAAGGTTCTGATTCAGGGAGAGGAGTCTGAAGCGCTAGTTGCTTTCTAGCCTTAGCCCCCTTTGGCTTCTCCTCTAAGCCTGTACCCACGATAAAACTGGTACTCGGATCGAAATTGATAGGAGGCTTGTTCGCCATGACATGATACAAAGCAGCCACGTATAAAATTTCCCTTGGCGCCTGAGCATCAGGGACCGAGAAGCTGGCTCGAGTATGATAAGCATCATAATAATTCCACGCCCTGACGCCATCAAGAACGCTACCTTCGAAGCCCAAACCAGGATTGGGATGATCAAGGAATAACTGGCTATAACCGAACTGCCGAGAAAACCTACTAGGTAGGTAAGGCTCCAGGTACACCCTATCGCGGTTGCGATAAACCAAATAAGCAGGACGGATGTTACGCAACCAAGTGAGCATATCCGGAGATAGAAAGTGAGGAGGTCCAGTACCATCAAGGTGTACCTTACTCACATCTTCATCAGAAAAAGGAGGAACGGACACAAAAAGGTGACACCCATCTACCCTCGCCAGCGCCCTCCGACAAGCCGGCATAGTATTGTATTCCCAAGACTGGCGATGGCATTTTGAAGAGGAAAGCATCTTCATCCGTAGCATCTTCTGCTATCCCGGGTCCCAGCAAAGACTTGTAGTGCATCGCCAACCACCCCATCAAGTAATGGAAAGGCAATTCTACGCGCTCAAAATCCAAGGTTTTCTTACGAGCAACAACTTTGGATGAGAAGGTTCGAAGACCGTGGTGGATGCTGCACACCATGGCGGGGAGAAGGGCCAGCCTAACTCCGAACACCAGTTTAACGGCAGGAAGAATGAAATGGCGACCGATCCTCTCGATAGAACCTGCTCCTCCCGAGACGACGCAATTCCGTAGCCATATCATTAAAAGACAGCCAGAAGCGCCTTCTCTGACATCTGCGTGGTCCCATAGTAAAAGTAGCTAAGAGAGTCAGATTGACTCCTAAATATGTCGCTCCTGGACCGCGACTTCTTGACGCCTGACATCAAATCCTTCACCTCCTCGTGCGTTCTAGGGGTTCGAGGAGTAACTTCGCCAGAAGGACCAACTTTGAAAAGGTAATTAATCCATGATGTGGTGTGGGGAGCGGCCCCTTCGGAGCTATCCGTTGTCTTTATAGCCATCTGATGACAAGCACTATGGTGGCATAGCAACTCCCGGTATACTGCAACAAAACCTGGGAATCTTCGGTTCAAGTCCTCAAACTCATCATTCGAAGGGGTGTACACCTCGAAAGGCTCATTTCCCGAGGGGAGTTTAGAGACAGTATACATCTCGTGAAGAGCAAGCCCCAGCTCCCCTACTGGTGAGAAGAATGTCCCCGTTCGCTGGCTATACATCTCCAAGAGCGCCATGAATAGCAGCTTGTTAATAGGGAGCCCGTGACAAGTCCCTCGAACAGCATGATAAAGTCCCACCTCCCGCAAGAGTGTTCCGTAGGTCTGCAGGACCCAGGTGGTCAACTAGACCCACGCAGAAGTAGGGTTTATCCAGTTCGGCAACGCTATCCTACCAACAGGATAGGACTACATACGGACAAGCCGATTCAAGAAGGTGTCAGCCTGAGCAAATGAGAAGTTGGGGCCGTATGCATTCATGAAGGAGCCCGGGGCCAGACCCATCATATACCGAGGGACGGGATCCTTACCTGGGTACGCTGACCGCATATTCGGATTGTAATGGATGTCGCCCATCAACATCCCCGATTGAGTAGGGGTTAAGTTGCACACCATCTTCCTGTTCAACAGCACCATGTTGAACCACGATAAGGGATAATGGCGTTCCATAAAAGGAATATGGATTGACTCCCCGTCCAAAGAGAAATCCCAATTCTCGAAAATCTCTAACACTCGAGAGTTCCCTATGATTAGAGCATCTCCAAAGAGGAATAGAGGCTTCAGGAATTTCCCATCCAGCCTCCCATTGTTCATCATGGAACGAAGGTAATGAAGGGTCTGATTCTCGATGGCGTTCAACCTCTCCAAAGGCTCATCAGCAGGGAACTGATTCAATACATGCTTAATTAGGTCGTCAAGACGCACACCCAAAGCGAATTGATTTGAACCAACCAAAAGTTCCCCCGCAGGATTTACGGGCCGATTCACTAGAAGACATGCAAAAGAAACAAGGTCAGAAGACAAATAAAGAAGACAGAAGTATTAGAAAAGATTACTGAAGTCTATGCGGCTAAGGTTGCCACAGCCTCATGTGGCTCATCAGCAGATAGGTCCATGCGGCTCTGTGCGTCATAGCTCCATGCGGCTCTGAATTAACCAAATCCGTACGACTCAGATTCAGAAGGGTTTATAAATTCATGCGGCTAAGCCCGACTCATATAAACCACTGCGGCTACAAACCATCAAGTTCATGCGGTTCAAAAGTGAGCAACGCTTATACGGCCCAAGTCGAAAATACACATGCGGTACTGATCGAATATGACAAACTCATGCGGCCATAATGGGCGAAGTGCCTATGCGGCCACATCGATACATCTCGTACATGTGGCTTGTGCATAAAGTATGCAACAGAGCAATGGCAGCAGTTAGGGTTTTTCGGAGTGACCCCCTTACCAGCGATGGGCGGGTGAACATCAGGATGGACAACGCCTACAGCAGCCGACGGAGGAGTGACCACATTCGTCGCTGCAGTCGCCGCCGCAGCAACTGCCTTGCCCTTCGCGGCCTTCGATGCAGCAGATCTCTTAGGAGCCATGGTCGATAGATGAAGGAGGACGACGAAGAGCAAAACTGACAACAGGAAATTCAAGCAAAGAAAGGAGATAAAGAAATCCCCAAGAGCTGAAAGACTCCTATTTATAGGCGATCCATGAAGTAGAAAGACGCCTCGGATTACGCGCCGCCTCCAAAAATAAAGGCGAGAATGCTTCGGTCAAAGCAAAAACCGACCCTTGGGATCCTCCCCCAAAAGACGACGTTAAATCAAATCGAAAGCAATTAATGAAGATTTGCTCACGAGGTCAGGACGCGTGGCAAAGAGCCTATGCGGCCAGAAGGAGCTATGCGGCCGAGATGCTAATGCGGCCAGGAAGCTCAGGTAAACAGAACATCCTATGCGGCATAAACGGGGCCATGCTTCTTATTCAAAGTGTTTCAATTTTACAAATTGAAAACTTTGAAGGGGGTCCTGTAGAAGCATGGAAAATATTAGAATAAAAGCATAGATAGCCCATGCGGCTTTGGATAGCAAGCCTATGCGGCTCATAACTGGAGTTGCCCCATGCGGCCCGAAAGAAGACCCTCAGACTCATGCGGTTCGGGCATATATGCGGTTCAGCAGGAACATGCGGCTCAATTGACGCCACGTGTAATCCCCCCACAGCTGGCTACGGGAGTAATAGCCTCATTTAATGCTCTGACACGACTCGACGGCTGCGACGTCTCTGACATAAAGCGTCATAATGGCTCTGCTATAATGACAGACTCCTCGGGGAAAGAAGACAATCTCTGACCTGATCTGTCAGAAATCCTAGATTGCCACGTGGCAAAAGTCTCATGCGGCTCGGATAGAAAACAGCTTCATGCGGCTCAGCGAGGAATCACTCTAATATGATTAACAGGAATCCGCCATATGCGGTCCACCCATTAGCCCGGTCTATGCGGCTCAATACCATGTTAACTCAGGCGGCCCACAGAAACTATGCATATGCGGCTCATGGAGGGTTCGTCCCCTACGGCTCGCAGAGACTACGCATATGCGGCTCACGGAAAGTTCGTCCCCCTGCGGCTCGATGAGGCATTGACTCATGCGGCTCATGAAGAGTATCTCTCTGCGGTACAAGTGTTGGCCATCCTATGCGGCCCTGGCAGGACCTTCAATTAAAACACGTGGCATTGAAGATTCAACCGAATCCCAATAAGAATATTTGACACCATTATCATAATTGCCGAGATCAGGGCATATCATTTATCATCAAGCCAATAGGACACGTGGCGAGCAATCAAATATTGGCATAATCAATCACGAGGATTTAAAGTAGTCAGCATTAATTGCTCATGAGATTTGGTGCTATCAGCATTAGTGGCCGAGATTCATTATGATCAGGATCAAGGGCTCAGATAGAATGAAGGAAGCGCTGACATTCCAAACAGATAATTATCAGCAATCCCTAATGATCACACCCCACTCCTATAAATAGCCAGCATCCTCCCCATGAAAAAAAAGGAGGAGGAGAAGAAGAGAGAGAGAGAGGTCGGCAACAAAAAAAAATAAAAAAATAAGAAGAGAGAGATCTACACAGAGAGAGCTCCCCCCTTTTCTTCTTGATACTCACAGAGAGAGAGAAGCCAGGAGAGCCACCCGAGGAGAGTAAGAAGAGCCTTTCTTCGTCAACGCCAAGCAGATCTTCCCCGAGCTAAGGCTGCATACTGATCGTCCAAGGAGTAAGGCAGAGCGGCTGTCGCTTTCCCGAGCCTCTATCGTCACCCCCCAGAATCAAAAATAAACAATCGTACTTAATCTGCTGTACCTAGGTTTTCGTCCCTAGGCTTTCTTTGTACGAGCGAGTTTGTATTGTGAGTCTAAGTTCAGTCCTCCGATAATTGTTCTGTTCTTTTACAATCAATGGCAAACACTCATGAGCATCGAAAGACACGTATAGATGTTATCGACGTGTGGGATTCGACGAAACTCAATTTCGTTGTGTGTGCGCGACGAAATCGAGGCGTATCGGTCGAAATATCTTGTATCGGCCCTTTTGCAAATTAGCCCATAACTTCGTGTGCGTTCGTCACCTCGAGATAAAACTTACGCCAATAGGACCGTATCATTTTTTTGGTCCTGTATGCTAATTTTGGTTCGATTCTGAGAACGTCGACCAGAACGCTATTTTGTTGGGCCCGCGACCCGATCTAACGGGCGATTTTGTGCACGGTCCGTCGGAATCCAACTTTGGACATACAATTGGGTTCGTATCATCAAACCGGAGCCGTAGACATGTAGTTTGATGACTTTAGAGACCATAGACTCTGGCACGCTTTTTGGTACAAAGCGGGTCCAATGGCGGACATCATTTTAACCCGAAATTATGATTTTGCCCCTGTGTCCAGAATTGGACTTATGGGCAGGCTTTCTTGGATATTTCTTCTATGACAAACACGTTGGTGATGTCTGTTTCAGCATCCGGGGACGGTTGCGCGAGTTGACTTTCGTGGCTCATTCGAGTGGTTGGTAGTATCTGTTTCATCAGCTAGAGACCTCCAACGAGTATATTTCTGATAGTTTTCATATTTGATCATTTCTATGATTCATGTATTTCATTGTGCTTTATATTGATATTTGGTTGATTCTCGACACGATTGTAGACGAGATAATAGTTAGGGATTCTTTACATGTTATTTTTTATGACTTGCATGTTTACCCTGTTCGTGACTTGTTGAATCCATGAGTACTAGTCGGGCGGGAAAGTACATTAGTAGACATGTAAATATACCCGAAAATATCCCAAAATATCTGATCACATCTAATAGCAGTCGTACAATTCACGTGCGGGGTGCCAGATTTACCTTTTAGTCATTTATATGTCGAAAGTGTATTTCAAATCACTAGTTAGATATAGTCTTGCTATATTACAGATCAGTCATTTATTACAGTCACTTCCTTGTCTTAGATGCCATGCTCTTCTGCTTTTACTCACATGTTTCATACCATGATTTCCTGTTTATACACCCCTCATGTATTTCAGTATTATTTACAGTTTTATAGATTTTGTCAAATTATTGGAAGTGCTGTTAGAATGTACTCGTTCCATTCCTGACTGAAAACCAACATTTTTCAGGTTAGTCGCAACAACTCTTAGCATTCAGGAGGCATAGGTATGCTGAGGTCAACCTAGAAGATTAGTTAGATATATTAGTTGTTTATCTCATTATGTGATACTTGTAAATTCTTTAAGTGTAAAACTTGTGAATATTGTAAATTAATTTAATTTTGTGAAAGAGAAATTATTGTAGTTTCTGAGAATTGTGGTCTAGATAGCGTTCTATCTCCGACACTGCAACGTAGGCTGGCTTGGACACGCACTCGTATCCCGAAAAGCGGGTGCGGGTCGTGACGATCCTTGAAGTGAAAGTATCAATTATTTTGAGAATAAAACGATCGATCAGGTATAAATTTTAAAAACTCAAACAATCGATTAGAAAAAAAATGATTGAGCACAAGAGAAGTAAAAAATTTCCAATTCTATTTCTTAATATTCAAGGTCGAGGGAAAACATATATATACCTTGAATTTCAACAAAATTTAACTTAGGATAAATATATGGATAATTGGATCTTGTTAGGCTCAAAAGTAAATGGGTGGAAATAGAATATTGACTCTTAGAGATGTAATTTATTATGGCTAAAGGGAACTACCCAAGTAATACAGACCGTACGACATGACGATGTTAGAGAAAGCAAAAAAAATGAAATCGCACAATTGTTCAAGATAGGAAAAGTGTAAGTTTCTGCCATATAAGTCCCAATTCTTAAAAATAAAATGATCGATTAGGGAGGGAAACATTCTAATATCTATTTCATGGATACTCAATTGATTAAGGAGGAAACCTTGAATCGGAAACTAACTTCAGATTCATATATGGATAACAGAATAAAAATTATAAAAATAATTTTTTATTGGCAAAGGGGAAATAAATAAGCAATTCGGACTTACGATATGATGATATTTAGAGAAGGCAAAATAAATGATCAAGATTATGATTGAATCCTAGGGATTCCGAATTTATCAAGCGAATAGTCTACCTATCTTAGGTCCTACCTTCCTACACAATCGTCTATTCTACTATAAAAATTTCTTACGTCATCTAATAGGTTTTGAATTCAATAAATCCCTACCCAAATCATATGGCCTATGTAATAATCTTAACTACCCAACAGTCAATTGAATAAGGGACTCCTAGTCCTAGTCATTTTTCTAAAATCAATTTAATCCTAGTTGTGAATGAGCACTTCCTAATCGCAGGCTCGCAATAGTACGATAACTTAAGTACTATCACAAGTTAGCAATCTTTTCGAAAATTGACCTGCATGGGCCACCACAAAAACTTTTCATGCCCACACCCGCTTTTTGGGATACGGGTGCGTGTCCAAGCCAGACTATGCCACAGTATCGGCGGTAGAACGCTGTCTAGCCACAATGCTCAAAATCACATAAATAATAACTTTATTGCTCATTTACAAAACTAACCAATTTACAGTATTCACAAGCTTTACATTTAAAAAAAGTACAATATTCTTACAAATATTGAAATATGACTACAACACCTCTATCTAACTAATCTCTAGATTTTTGGCCTGCAATTACACCCATATATTCCAATGCTAAGAGAAGCCACGACTAACCTGAAAAATATTGGTTTCCAGTCAAGAACGAAATAAGCACACATATGACAAGCTATTCAAGGCATGATAGAATTTGTAAGACATAAAAATAGCACATGAGAATTCAAAACTAGAAAGTAACAGGCATCATGTTTAGCAGGAAAATGAACGTGCAACTCTATAACCAAATATAGAAACTAGAAGGAAATATGGTGACACAGGATGAACAAGTGAAGTAATATCTATCTATCTATGTTGAAATATCATGTTCGATATGTGAACAGCTAGGGGATAAATCCGGCATCCCGCACGTGTAGTATGCAGCTGCTATTCTATACGAAAGACACGGAAGAGAGAAAGGGGTAGTTCACACGTCTACAAAGATATTTCTTCCTCCGACTAATACTCATGGATTCGAACAAGTCACGAACACGATAATCATGCGTATGGTAAACAAAAAATATAATATATAGGATCCATGATACTAACCTGTGTAACAAGCATGTTAGCAAGGCATAAAGAGCATATGTATCATATGAAATGGAAAAACTATCAGAAATTGAGAGCAATTAGTATATGTACTTGCCTAGGGTCCTTTGCTGGTAAAACCGACAAATCCAAACCACCTAGTGAGACAAAAAGTCTAACTCGTGCCACAGTCTCTGGATGCTAAAATAGACATCACTAACGTGTTTGATATAAAAGAAATGTCTAAAAATGCCAAACCAAAAGTCTAATTCTGGACATAGGAGCAAAATCATAATTTTAGGTCAAAATAATGTCCGTCGTTCGACCTGTTTTGCACCGAAAAGCGTGCCAGTATCTATGGTCTCTAAAATCATTAAACTATATTTCTATAATTCCAGTTTGACGATACAAATCCAACCATATTTTCAAAATTGGATTCCGGTGGGTCGTGCACAAATTCACCCGTTGGATCGGGTCACAGGCCTGCCAAATTAGCGTTTCGGTCGACCTTCTCATAATCGGACCAAACTTGGCATACAGGACCAGAAAAATAACACGGTCCTATTGGCGTAAGTTTCATCTCGAGATGACGAACGTGCACAAATTTGTGGACTAGTTTATAAAGAGTCCGATACGGGGTATCTCGACGGATACGTCTCGATTTCGTCGTGCACACACAGCAAAATTGAGTTCCATCAAATCCCACACGTTGACAACATCTATACACATCTTTCGATGCTTATGGATTACGATAATATTGCCCAGTTTGTCGGGGCGCATGCCGTATCGGTAAAAGTTATTAGATTTTATAGTTCGAAAAACTAATTTTTCCTAAAACTTTGAAATTGATTTAACAACAGATTAATCCACAAAAAGTAAAACTAAAAGTTGGGTTTCCATCTTATATATGTTGTCGGGGAATCTGTTCAAACATATTTCGAAACTTTTAATTAACCTAACCAGAATCCCCCTTCCAAAACAGGCTCTTCGACTACCTGTTATCTGTTCAAGGAACAATTTTTATCCAATTCTTGGATCAATTTTTCTGGAAATGTTCTAATGTTTATGACATTCTATTTGAAGAGGGTTAAAGAGGATCATATCATCTACACATTGGACTTTACGGCTTGACAAATCGTTAACTGATGATAGAGACAATGACTCACAAATAGGGGTACCTCGCGATGATGCTACTGTCATTGGTACGGCCGTGCAGGCAATCTCCGGTAGAGGTACGGTGGTTACAGGCGGCGCTGAGGGTGCATCGAAGGTTGGGGTCTGCTGGTGTGTGGGGGTTTCAAGCACGAAGTTCTCGATCGCTCGGGTTGGTCTCATTTTCTCTCTTCGGTTTTCAGAAGGTATCGAATATACACTCTGTTAAATCCGATTTAAATTCACATTTAGATCAAGATTTGGAATTGGATTGGTGTAGTCTTGTGGGTGTTAGGATATATCTCCCAGATTTAACTATAGAGATTTAAATCAAAAAGGAAGGAGGAATTACCTCTGACTATATTGCAGTTCAAGGGGTCGGGGTTCTCGACCTTTAGTATCTCACGAGATAACTATTATCTCGTGAGATAATGATTATATATATATATATATATATATATATATATATATATATATATATATATATATATATATATATATATATATATATATATATATATATATATATATATATAAACAAAAAAACCCTTAAGTAATTGCAAAGAAAATATGTAAAATCATTTAAAAATCTAACAAAATAAAAATAAAAATTCTTTGTGGCACCTTCCTAGTTGTAGGGGTAATGTACCCATATATGTACATATACTTATAAAAAATTATTTATTAATAATTAACAATTGACCAAGAACGGTCATACTAATGCTAATAATAATAATAATAATCGTAATAACAAACTAAAAAAAACCTTAACAGGGATAGTATTGGGGGACACAGCATACTCCTACTTTAATTAGTCCATCGAAAATCGTTCAGTTATTCTTAAAATCATATAAATATTTAATATTACCTATATTGTACGTATAACCAATATTACTAGAGTATTTGTAAATCCTTAAAAGAAATTACAAAATATATGCATATATATAAAATATGTCTACATGGTCGTATTTTCGCACATAACATCTCTATAAGGACTTTGGCTCGGTTCAGGTCCAGTTTGACAAGTTTAGTACAATCGGGTCTCCTAAAAAGTAAATAATCTAATTAATAATTAATTAAATTATCTATAGGGGTTAAGTCGTAACTTTGATTGGTTTTTCCTAGTTATGACATTGTTATGGCTTGGCCATCCCCACCATAGCTAAAAAAAATTGTCAAAGCACACGACTACACTATCTGTACCAAGGTTTTTAGTCATCTTGTACTCCAAATCTTAATCATGAGTAAGGACTTCTATAATAATAATTAATTAATTAAATATTTATAAAATTCTAAAAATTATCATTTAATTGAAATAAATAAAAAAATATTTTAAATTTTGGAAAGAGGGGTTACAAATTCCTTATTTTCCCTCAGCTGTAAACCCCCGGGTTCTTTCCCTTCTCTCAGATGTAGAAAATTTAGTTAGGTTAATTAAAGAGTGTTAAATTTACTTCTTGACCTTAGAATCCTTATTGATGTTACCATTATTGTTTTGGCTAATTATCATTATCAATGCAAAAAAATTATTATTATTTTTATTAAGAATATTAGTATTCTTGGCTTGTTATTTTTAAAATGAGCTTCCTTTTGTGTTAGTAGTTATTTTAATGAAAATATTAATTTTCTAATATTTTCATGTCCTATCCTCTTTTGGGCCATAGCCCCAAATAAATATAAGCAATAAACCTATTCTCCAAATAGTTAGTTAAATCTAGGGACTCAATGTGTATATATATATGTGCAGATAATGGGTCGACCTAGCTATTTTATATTTTATTCATGGGCTTCTTTTATCAATGGGCATTAGTTTGAGCAAGTGATTTAATTATATACTAATTAAGAACTTTTTTCTGAAATATTTATTGATTGGAGGCTTAAGGCTTAGATATATATGCTATTAATTGTTGAAGCCCTAAGGCCCAACTGGACCAACCGATCCCATTCCCTCTCAAAACTCAGCTGCATATATAGCAGCAACAAATAGGAAGAGAAAAAAATCCTAGCCGCTTCTTTGTTTTCCAATACTGTTACATTCATCCCCAACCTTCTTTTTCCTCTCCTCCTCCTTCCCGAATACCTTTCCTCCCACTTCATCTCCATACTTCCACCTCCATGGCAGCAGCTATCCAGGCTGCCGCCCCTGCTGTCTAAGGCAGCTACTGCTATGCCACCTAGCCAGACCACCGCTTGTGGCGGCGTAGGACACCGCGCGACAATGCTCCCCATACGCACGTATGTCGTGCTGCTGCTGTAGCAGCCACTGTAGGGGGATGCGCCCGGCACCACCATGGCCGCCGCCACTCGGTGACCACCATGCAGGGTGCCCCACCGCCGACAACCGCTCGACGACCTCCGCCGAGTGCCACGCACGTACAACGATGGTGCACTGCTACTGTTGACGCATCAGTTGTGCTGCTCGCCTCCAAACACCCACGCACGGACACCCCTCTGGCAACCTCACTACGTAGCACCCAGCATGCTCCCGAAACAACCCCGCTCTCCCCGGCGAACGTCGTAGGCTAATTCTGTATTTTGGAACCGAACCCGTCCACGCGCGCGAAGAACGTAAGTCAGAAAGTACATTTCATGAAAGCAATTTTGTACACAATTTTTGGACAATCTGACCATTGGATCGTCGATCCGATTCTTCCGTCTCAATCTTGGTATACACCCCTTCTCTTACCTAAAATTTTAACCATAAATTTGATCGTTTAATAGATCAAAAGTAGCCACCAAGTTGACCGTTTAAATTGTATTATTTTTGGACAGTTTCATGGAGCCAACTTCGCGGATTCGTTTCTCTCTCGTCAAAGCTTCGGTCGATGAACCACCAACTTTGAAGTACATCAGGTATAACCACCTTTGCGCCATAAAAATTTCAGCTTCGTAGGATGTCGTTTGGTTTGTTGAAATCAACGCAAAAGTTGGCCTCTCGTAACCGTAAATTTCAACTTGTAAAATTCTAATTTTGGACCCCAAACTTTGGATTCCAATTTCAACACCACCAGTGAACTCGTGGCATTATTTTGGCTAAAATTCATATATAATTTGCTGAGTTTAGAGCAACGTGGCCCTGACACGCATTTCGATGCAAAGTCCCTTTGTCTGGGTCAACGGGTAATTTTGAGAACGGCTCATCAGAATCCAATTATGGATATACCATTCAGTTTGTATTATAATTCTGAACTCATTGACATATATTTTGCTAGATTTAGAGAACTTTGGCTCCGGCACGCATTTTCGTGCAAACCGGATCCCAAAGTCCTGGTCGATGGGTCATTTTGAGATCGGCTCACCGGAATCAAATTCCGGATATACCATTGGATTCATATCATAATTCTGGACTCGTGGACATATAATTTTCTAGATTTATAGAACTTTTATTTTGTCAAATTTTTTGATGCAAAATAGGTCCAGCGATGGATATCATTTTGATCCGAAATTATCGTTTTGCTAATGTGTCCAAATTGGACTTATGGATAGGCTGTCTTAGCTAATTTGACAATTTTGGACACGTTGGTGATGTTTGTTTCATCATACGATGATGTCTATAGATTTTTCTTTAGGTATCACCCTAAATTATAATTATTTCCTATTTATTTTCATATCTCGGATTTCATGCGACGAAACTGAGATTAGTCAATTCCAGTGATCTCACATCGCTGAAATTGACTAGGTGACCATGTGGATCACCAAGATAAGATTGTTAACCTTACAGTTGATCATCTTGTCTCGATTTATGTGTCATAGATTTTGTTGTACGAATAACGAGCTGCAAACTTGATATTTTAAATCTACCACACATATTATTAGCAATAATGATCATAGCGACTGGTGTGACCTAGTTCTCGATGATATAATTAACAAGTGTCCTAGATAAAAAAAAAGGTAATAGGTGACTAGAAACGACCCAAGTGTAACTTATTTTAACTTCAAGTGTTGGTTGATGCGGATAATTACTCCTAAGAAAATACTTGGTTATTTTAAGACAAAACTTATTTTAGTACGACTGAGTCACGTGAAACTTGGAGGATATAATTGTATAACTCGAGGGTACGATGTTGGATAATCGGTAACTCGGTTATGAGATTGAAGTATAGTGGGATGCGATGAATCGGTAAACGATGTGATGCGTATAGAAAAGTCTGCTGTGAACTTTGATGTATATGATGCGAGTTAAGTTAACACTCGTGCTATCAAAATTGATACGCAAGAAAACGTAAGCATGATGTGAAAATACAAAAAGGAGGGGGCCTACGATATCGAGATTTTTATAAATAGCAATACGAGAATGTCGAACTGGTTGATCGTGCGACCCGATTATAACTTCAAGTTTTTTATCCCGTCGATATGATCATACTAATCGTTTCACTAGTCTCAGTCATTCGACTGACTTATAAATTTTCGTCCGACGTATCATTCATTGTACAAGTCTATGCCTGATCATTTCTAACCGATATCGAAGAGCCAAATTTCCAATTGAGTCTTGGTACTATTCGTCTGTTGTGGACCAAACTTTTACAATTCACAAAATGTTTCGACGTAATCTATCGCACTAGTGGTATGGCATATACCACTCAGAAATTGAGTCATTCATCGCATAAGTCTTATGGCATATACCACTCAAAAATTGAATCATTTCTCTCGTATTATACTCGGTATGAATCAATATTTATTCTGAACAAACCATCCCGTGGTGATCATGCCGGTCACAAACTTAGCATTTGGTTAAATCAAAATTTGACACAACTCGGCCAATGTATACATTTTGCCAACTTAAGTTCGGCGTGCAACCGAAATGATTCGTTCCGATCGATTTACGATTTTTGTTCCGCCTATTGCATCTCATGCAACATTTCATTTTCGACTTTCAAGTCATTATTCGAATCCCTTCAACACATTCAATATTAACTGGCATATTCATATGCAATGTATCATTCATAATAAACTCGTTTCAACTTATGCAACAAACATCCCATGACTTTTGTTATATCGATGCAACCAATATTTCTTATATCGACTTATTGCATTGAAACAACAAACATATAAATTTACATATCACGACTTATTGCACTTGCAGCAACAAATATTTCATGGCTCATTGCACTTAATGCAACCAACATTTCACAACTTTTACTAGAAAACATCATGTAAATTTTGCAACGCTTATGGCAAAATACGCAACTTTGTATTAGACTTATTGTATGGAACATCTAGTACGGCATCGAGTAGGGTCAAGAGTCACTTGATCTTGGACGCAAAACCTCCAAAATTCGAGGACGGGACATCACCCGATAAGGTGATGGACTAGCTCAAGAAGATGGAACGTATGTTCGCGTTCATAGGAGTTTCGAGTAGCAAAAAGGTGGCATGTGCCACCCTACAACTGAGACTGCGAGCAGACGATTTGTGGAAAGCAAAGAAGCCAAAACTTCTCGCAAAGGATAGAGATGAAAAGATTTTTTGGACCATGTTCAAGAATGCATTTTTGGAACAATATCTTCCTCCTGCAATCAGTCAGAAGAAGGAAGATGAATTCATGAAGCTGAAATATGGGAACATGTCCATTGAAGATTATGATTCGAAGTTCTCCAAACTCGTAAAATTTGCCGACTCGTATGTTGCCTAATGAGAGGGCTCCCATGAATCGATTCATACAGGATTTGAACGATGACATTCAAAAAGTGTTTTGAACCAAGAGTGTGAATCATATACCAAGGCCTTTGAGGCGGCGGTACAAATGGAACAGTTTAGCCGGAGGAGCGCATCAGTTAAAGCTCAACTAGGCACAATCAATCTGCAAAGAGGTAACCTGATGGGAAGAAAAGATTGAGGGAGAAAACCACAACAGAGTAGAGTGTGGCTTCTATGGCCATCAAGGCCATACCAAAGAAACTTGTCGCATGAGGAGCATGGATGTAGTTACAGTGGTATATGGGGTCACACTAAGGAAGCCTGTCACTCATTGAGCAAGGCATGTTTCGATTGTGGTAGTCAAGACCACGTTATCAGGAATTATCCGAAAAGAATGAATACGGCACAGAACCGCAACGATACTGAGGAGCTTAGGCCTCTGAGAACCCATCGCTAATTCGAGACAATCCGCACAATAAACAGCTGCGGAGGCCCCGTGATTTCAATTTGATGACACTCCAACAGGATGAGGATCATAAAGGGGGTGAGTTATCCTTTAAGTTTTGAGGACAGAACTTTTTTTCGGTAGATTATTATGTAGTGTCCCACTCCTCGCGGTCCACTATGTAATATCCATGGCTTGCTAACTCAGTCTTGACTGAGTATTGGGGAAACATTTTTTTTGATATCGACTGATCACGGATGAAATATAATGGACCTTTCTAATTGATGGATAGGCTTCTATTGAAATCAATCTAAGAGTTTTCGTTGGATATGTTCTTCCGCTGCTTGATTTTATTGAATACGTTTTCGTGTTGGTTTTCGATGATTGGTTTTTATTGTTCACTTTCATCGTATTTCGCATTCATTTCGAATCTTAAGAGAAAGAGCTCGAAGTTTGCTAATCAAATGTTGGTGCCAGTATAGGACGCATAGGTGGTGCATGAACGGTATGTGAAGTCCCTCCTTCTCTCGAATAAGATTCAATCTTGGTGAGTTGCTATGACCGGGTTACCATTTATCTCCATGCCCTAATAAAAATGATCTCGTCCACTTTTGTCACTACTAAAATAAGGCAAATTGGCGACGTCCAGATACGTCGCTAATTAAGGAAAATACGTCGCTAAACGTAATTAGTGACGACTTTAGCGACAAAAATTGAAGGTCGCAAAAAAGCTAGTCGCAGATGATAAATTCGTCGTCCTCCATCGCTGTTTGCGACGTCACCCCCAAATGTCGCTGGGTCGTCGCAAATTTAGCGACGGAGGGCGACAAATTTGAACGTCACCAAATTAGCGACGTAGTGCGACTACGTAGCGACGTTATTTCTTTTTATGTGATGACATGGCATGCCTGCCACGTCAGCAGTTTAGCGATGTGCGGTGACCAAATTAGCGACGTCAACTCTCCGCCACGTCAGCTATTAAGCGACGGATTACGACGGATAGCAACATGACGGCACTAATTAGCGACGTATGGATACATCGCTATACGTCGCAGAACGTCGCTATAGTCGCAGATATTATGAAAAAAAATTTTAAAAAATATGTTTGGTATTTTTGTTATGCTGTGTGTTTGTGTTTACACAGACACACATCATCACAAAAATACCAAACATATTTTTTAAAAATTGGGCAGCACCTCCTTTGTATATCAGATCATCGCTTATAACCCAGCGTAGGTATATTAGTCATCCCCGTCGCAGATATCACAAATATATATGTCCATGTAAATATCATACATGTACTCAATAAAAATACCAACAAAGTAAATATCACAAAGTAAATATCCAACAAACATACATGTCCACAATGGAGGGCAAATAAGAATGAAAATCAGTGTACAGAACGGTCAATGGGCCCATAGGGCCAATACATATAAAGATGATAAAAAAAATCTACTGGATCACTGAGGACCCCTGCCGCGCATCTGAGATAGCATGTACTCATACTGCTCATGTGTGAGCTGCACCGTAGGGGCAATAGGAGGCAGTAAAATATTTGGAGTCGGCGCCGTCGATGGACCGGGAGGACGTATCTGCTCCAGCTTTCGCAATCGCTCACCATGCGCAACAAGGGTACTCACCATCCTATGAGTACTCTCCTCAATGAAAGTTTGTACCTGAGTGAGTGAGGCAGACATGGTCCTCTGCGATCCCTCCAGCTCGACCTGTCTACGCTCTGTGCGCTACGTAGACTCGGTAAGCGTGTGCAACCTGGCAGCTGTAGCCTGCTGCAGACTCATCAGCTTCTGTATACTGTGCTCGACCGTATCAAATTGTCCGGTGATCATCGGATCGTCGGATCGTCGCTCTGCGGTATGGTGATCAGAAATCTGTTGCTGCAACTCGTGACGCAGTTCGTCGATCTGACAACTAATATCCTGAGCTCGTGATGACGCTTGCGAAGCTGGAGACTGCGTACTGACAGAGGGGGCCCGGGATAACTCTGAAGCCAAAAAGGTACCGTAGGATCCCGTACCGTAGTACGTACCCCTCTGAAGACTACCAATGGCGGTCATCCAGAGGTCGTCCTGCGATGGAGCTGTAGGCGACTGGAAGGAAGTACCAGCCCCTCCCTCTGCTGGCGCACTAGCAGCAGCAGCCGCCTCCTCTTTGTAGCCGAAGAAACTCGGCCTAGAACAATGTTTGCTAACGTCTAAGTGTTTGCTAAAGTCTATATTGATATCTATTTTTCTGTTTTCTAAATTATAGTAAATTAATATAAAGAATAGAACATACATATGCCTGCATCGCCCTCTCGTCAATGAACTCCCCAGTCCTTCGATGGGTGACTAGGAAGACGGTCACCATGTTGGGGTCCTTACCTTTTTTTACCTTTTAAAATATATTATCTATTATTAGTATTAAATATTTTATCCAACTATATATAAAATGATGTCCGTTATAGAAAACGTACCAGACGACGAAAATGCTCCATCATCGGAATGGAGCCACCACACCACTTACTGGCGTTCGACCGCGCCACCTTGGCCTTGTCAAACCGCTCCTGGTACCTGGCCTCGCCAAATCTAGCCTTCATCGTATTCCACTGCTCTGGCGTGATCCAACCATGGATCGGCTTTCCGGAGTGATCACGAGACTTCTGGTCGTGGATCGCATCACGGATGAGCTTGCCTGCGACGGCAAAAAATTGGGCCTCGATCTTCGTCGCCCGGTGTGGTGGATAGAAATAGGTCCTCTACAAGAAGTAAAATAGAAAAGTTATATAATATACACAAATGATTATTAAAATTTAAAAATAAACAAATTTTTTACCTTGAAGTGGGCCAACCAAAAGGCCTTCCTATCTGCGGGAGCATCTGAGTAGTTAATCCAAGGCCCACCATAGTTCTGCCTCAGAAATAACCCTAGTTGTCTCTGTACTGTAGGTGGCTGATATCTATACAATAATAAATTTTATGAATATATATATATGTACATATAATCATTTGAGAAATATATATTAACTAATTAACTTACTTCGTAGGCCCGTCCGTCCAAATCTCCATACGCGTCTCGTCCGGGGGAGCGCATGGAGGGTCACTTTCACCTCCTGCCTGGGCAGGATCAGTCTGATCGCCATCCTCCATATGCTCGGCGTCGGCTCTCCCCATAGAGCCGTCGGCAGAAGCATTGCTGGACAAGGGAGGAATGCTAGACACGGGATCAGGAATGCTGGACGACGAGGGAGGAGTCGCCAACCTGCTGGAACTACCCTGTCCCGGTAATGGACCGGGAACAGAACGGTACAGTGGCGTACTCGGAGATGAGGATGAGGGTACGAAATCTGCATCTCTAGCCCGAGGCAGACGGGACTGCCTAATATAATATCCTTCATGTCGTCCTCCTCCTGGTCTAGTCATACCTGATAATAACATATGACAATAAAACAAATATACATATTTATATGATAGACATTACAGATTTTTGAAAAATATCATAGTCACAGATAAAAGCGTCATAGATTTATATGATAAAAGTGTCACTAAAGTGTCAAATATGATAATAAAACAAACATACAGATTTAATCCTCTTCTGAAAATTTATCTAGTTCGTTTAGCTCATCTTCTTCTTCTTCTTCTACTTCTTCTTCTTCTTCTTCCTCCTCTACATCTTCACTTTCATCTGCATCTTCCTCTTCAGATAATTCTACTTTTTCTACACAATTAGATGTGTAATGAGGAACTTCCGTCGTGTCCACTTCTATAATATTTGTTACAAGAGGTAGTTCATCCTCTTGATAAGCTATATCGTCAACCTCAAAGGTATTTCTACCTTTGGTCTTCCATACTGTCCACCAGTCCGACCTTGTTGTTCCCCGTTTAGGATAACTTGTGAAGTACACGAGCTGAGCCTGACTTGAAAGGACAAATTGTTCATAGGCTTGATATCGACGCCGATAGTTTATATCCACAAGACAGTGCTTGTCTACTTTCCAACCTTGACCTTCAATCGGATCGAATCAATCACACCTGAATAAGACAATCTTAGCAGGCTCTATTCCATAACTATATGACAGCTCCACAATCTCCCGTAGGACGCCATAGAAATTGTTGTCCGTATCAACATCTTTGTAGTTCAAAGATCTGATACACAAATAGCTATTTTTGGTGGAATCGAGATCCATAAAGTTGTCTCTGATCGGGCAAGTTGTTGACTTGAACCTAAACCCATTAACACAGTAGCTTGGCCATATTTTTGCAGCATAAATTGGTTCCTTGGCTAGCGTTCTAATAGACTCATTCTCAAGTCTTACGTATGGACGATTGACCTAAATACCACGAAAAAATTAATTAAGCTTATTCTCAAGTGCATATACAGAAAGGTAATTACAGAGTTCTCAAGTCTACATATGTACTCAACCATGATGGAAAGTAATGCCTCATTTCTTGTTCTAGTTCTTCTTCTGTTATGTGTGGCCTACCTGACCTCACATCATCATTAAATATGCTGAAAACAACATCGTTCAATTAATGTAATAGTATAATAATCAATACTATTAAAATAATATAGACGTATTAATTACTTCCCCTCCAGCTTCTCTACTTCATCATCGTCGCAGTTGAGTAATACATACACCTGAGCAGCACTTAGCTCATCATCGTTCAGATATCTCTTCTTCATTTTACCCGATGGCTTTCCTGGAGCATTGAATACCTTCAGTATTGTATCATTACATTAATGATCTCCGTCGTCATTTCTGGAAGCTCTCGTTCTATTAGTTGCAACATGAGGATTGAAATACATCGAATAAAAGTTTGTAATCTCCTCGAGAACATAGGCTTCACAAATAGAACCTTCGACCCGTGCCTTATTTTTTACCTTTCTTTTTAGGTGATTCAAATATCGCTCGAACGGGTACATCCATCGATATTCGACGGGTCCACCAACACATGCCTTATAGGATAGATGAATCGGTAAATGCTCCATAGAGTCAAAGAATCCAGGAGGAAATACCCTCTCTAGCTTGCACAGTGTTACCGCAATGTCCTTTTCTTGCTTTTCTAGACGATCAACGAGCAATTTCTTAGAACAAAGATCCCTGAAGAATATGCTAAGCTCCGTCAATGGATCCCAAACTGCTTGCGGTAAGATTTCCTGAAATGCAATTGGAATCAACCTCTCCATGAATACGTGACAATCGTGCTCTTCATACCCGTCATTTTGTTTTCTTTCGGATCGACACATCTTTTCAGATTTGACACATATCCGTCTGGAAATTTTAGGCCCTAGATCCACCGACAAAGTCTCACTTTATCCTCCTTGTCCAATGAGAAAATTGACTTCGACAGGAACTGTTTTCCATTCTCCTCTATCAAATACAACGCAGGGCGTTTGTATATTTCTTCTAAGTCCAACCTGGCCTTGGGATTGTCTTTTGTTTTTCCCTTTACGTCCATCACAGTATTAATTATGTTATCAAACACATTCTTCTCAATATGCAAGACATCAAGATTATGTCTGATCAGATTGGTACTCCAATATGGCAGATCCCAGAATATGCTCCTCTTTGTCCATTTATGATCTCTACCAAATCCATCGCACTTGTACCCAGTTGTAGGATCTTTGATAGCACTTGGAAAATCTCTAACCTCCTCCCAAATCATGGCTCCACACCACCTTGGCGGTGGATCACCCTTCTCTACAACGTCGGCACGGAATGCATTCATGTTCCTTCTGAACGTATGATCTTTTGACAGAAATTGTCGATGACAATCAAAGAAGCACAGTTTTCCTTCGTGTTTCAAGCAAAAAGCCTTAGAATGGTCCATGCAATACTGACATGAGAGACGGCCATAAGTGCTCCATCCAGATAATATTCTATAGGCCGAAAAGTCGTTGATGGTCCATATAAGGGTTGCCTTCATCTGAAAATTTTGCTTCCTGGAAATATCGTACATGTTAGTGCCTACTTTCCATAACTGATTTAACTCATCTACCAAAGGCTGTAAGTACACATCAATGTTCCTCTTGGGATTGTTCGAACCAGGAATTATAGCGGTTAGAAACATGTACTGAGTCTTCATGCACATCCAAGACGATAGTTTATACGGAGTGACAATCACAGGCCAGCACGAATACTGCGATCCCGAAAGACCAAAAGGAGTAAAACCGTCAGAAGATAGCCCCAACCTGACATTACGCGGATCTGAAGCAAAATCGGGATAAACTCGATCAAAGTGCTTCCACGCTTCTCCATCGGATGGGTGATCCAATACTCCTTCAATCTGTTCTCGCATGTGCCAACTCATATTTTCGGTCGTCTCTTTCACCATAAATAATCTTTGCAACCGCGGCGTTAAAGGCAAGTAGTGTATTGAATCGGTCGATCTTCTTGCACCTGTAGACCTTCCTGTACTAGTTGTCTTATAGCGATCAGTACCACAAAATCTGCACACATCTGTGTCCTTGTCGTCTTTCTTGTACAGCATGCACCCATTGCGACAAGAATCAATTTTCTCGTATCCCATCCAGAGCGATCTCACCATCCTCTTAGACCGATAGAAGTCTTTAGGTAACTTAGCACCCGCCGGCAAGATCTCTATAATCAACTCCAACACTCGGTTGTAGCATTCTTGCAACATGTTAAAATCTGACTTAATGCTCAACAGTCTTGTAACCACCTCCAACGGTGAATGACCCTCACAACCAGGATACAATAGAGTCCTTGCATTCTCCAGCAACTCCATGAACTGTGCAGCATCGACATTCGGTGCCTCCTCAGCTGCATCATGAACGAAACTAGACCCCGCAGCGTCGAAAATCATGTTCACGCACCCGTCGTCGTATGCATGATTATCTGAAACAAAATTATGTCCTGCAAGCATATCGGCTCAACATAAGGCTCCGGCTCTGATGCTAAAGACACAAGTTCTCCGTGTGCGGTCCACTGATAGTAATTAGGTGTGAAACCCTTCGAGTACAAATGATATGTCACTTCCACTTCTGGATAATATTTTACGTTATGACATTTCACACACGGACACTTAATTTTGGTGTCGTCCATATATTGAGGGAACGCCTTAGCAAACTGCAGGAACTGCTCTACTCCCGCTATGTATTCATCCCGCACACCACACATATCATCAGGACGACAATTGTACATCCATGAACGATTCTGCAAGTAGTAATTTATATCCATTTGGAAATAATTCTGCAAAGATGGACACACATGTTCAGTGCAGTAACTAGTCAAACTGGGTGAAGTTGAGTTGACTAAGTCAATATCTTGGACTCCTTGGTCAAACTAGGCCAAAGTCAACTCTTGGTTAACTCTGGTCAACTCTAGTAGTCAAACTAGGTCAACTATGGTCAAACTAGTCAATGCCACCATTCTAGGCCCTAACTAGCCCATACTAGCTAGCACACACCATTCAAGGCTATACAAGCCTAACCTATAATTCAAGTACCAATAATGACCAAAGTCAACTCAAGCTATCTCATACACACAACTAATATCTATATAGATATATGCATACAATATATATATAGGCATGCATATACTATATGCCTATATTACAAGACAAGGCAACTTTCATGCATTCATATATTTAGACACTCTAACATAGGCTATTTGCCTATATCACATATGAGTTACATGATATAGTTATGTATATATGTATACAATACCATCTATCAAACTTATATATATAGAGAGAAGTAGAGAGTGGGTGGTGTGTGTACATGCACATGTGAATGGGGAGTAAGTGTGTTGACTGTTACATGTGACAGTCACATGTATGTGTATAAGAGGGAGGCTAACATGCTTGTATTAGGCTATATGTGTGTGTGTACCTAGGCAAGAGTGAGTGAGTGAGTGATATAAACTATGGGTCAGTCCAATCAGGACAGTGAGGGGATTTACTGTGTTCAGTCAAATAGAAAAGGAAAGAAAAGGAAATCAGTTCATTTCATACAATATTACATACTCCTATAACATATTTCAGACCCATTCACCTCAAACCCAAATCGAGAACCCAAACTCTAACCAAATTACCCCAAACTTGAAACTCAGTCAGCACACATATAGATACACTACACTAGGGTTTTAAACATATAAATTAAAGCATTAAACTAGGTTAAATTGGTTGTCAAAACTGGGTTTTCAAAACTGGAAAATACAGTAAATTAACAAGGTATCAGTCAACATAGGGTATTTAGAAATTGATATATAAAAACATGTTAAAATGGAAAATAAATGGTTGGTAAAGGATCTAGGCTGTGTGTACGTATCCAACATAGTGACTCGTGTCCACCACAACATGACACAGTGTGTCTATTTGTGTGTGTGTGTGTGTGTGTCTGTCTGTGTGTGTGTCCGTGTGTCCGTGTGTGTGTGTGTGTGTGTGTGTGTGTGTGTGTGTGTCCGTGGGAGAGGAGGAGGAGGAGGAGTTGGGTTAGGGTTTACCTGAGCTCGAGGAGCAGGAGCTCGAGGAGGAGGCGCTCGACGGGGGGGTAGGGGTCGCCGGGGGGGAGGGAGTCGCCGGAGAAGCTCGAGGAGGGGGAGAAAATTTCGAGTTGGAGGAAAAAATTTTGAGTGGGGGAAAAAAGAACACAGCGTGCCCTAAGTAAAATTGTTAGCGACGTATAGATGAGACGTCGCTAACCGTTGCCAATTTTTAATATATGGCGACATATTTAATAATATGTCGCTAAGCGTCGCTAATTTTGTCGTATAGCGACAAATTTCTAGGACGTCGCTAATATGCAAAATATTGGCGACGTTTTTTGTTGGCATCGCTAATTTTGTCGCTAATATGTCATATTTTGGTAGTGGTTGTGTTCCTGTGCTTAACGATACCACAATAACAAAAGATAGGAGAAGATAAATGAATTGAATCAAATGTTGGATCATGTGTTGCTATTTAATCTATTTTCATACGAATGATACAATTTGCCTACGAGTATGCTATAAATGTTTGGATGTATACAGACGGACTTGTACATGTTGCAACAGAAAAGAGAATTGTCCCAAAGTTAGGAGCTATAGCCCTGTTGCGATCAAAGAAAGGCACGAATGAACGTATCGTTTAATAGTTGTATATGTTATGATTTATAGCTCTATTACGATCAAAGAAAGGCACGAATGAACGTGTCGTTTAATAGTTGCACATGTTATAAATTATCTGATAGGCATATAGATTATGGATTGGTTCTAGACAACTTGTGCGCAAGGAAATTAGATCTCTCGGATGGTTCCTGGGGCACTGGGAATCGCTCAGCCTAGGAGAGATTGTTTAGACACCCTGAGGTAAAAGAGACCTCGCCATCAGAGGGGTGTTGCATCACGTCCAATAGCGACGAGCTGAACCTATGAGTCACCGTGGCTAATCACAGAAAATGACCCATGGACCAATATGTAGTTAGGTGCATACGTAAAATCAGAGTCAATTACAAACCTAACACTAAATGCAGAGATGGATAGTATGTTTTATGTTATATGCAAATTGTGCTAATCCTTGTCTTGTGCAGGGATGGACCGACGACCGTGGGTAAGAATCACTATATAAAGTGATGATCTCTTGTTTATGTTTCTTAACATAAATTGCTTAAAAAGAACCTAGACAAGTAGAAATATTACTAGTAAATAACTGCTAGCTTCACATGTTGATTTAGTACAGATTTATGTGAGTTCGGCCAAAAGCCACCACAAGTACATGTTGCGTACTGACCCATGTTGTGGGCATTATTTCAGATAGCAAGGAGACAGGAGGATTTTGAGAGGCGTTGGAAGCTTGTCCAATCCAGTGGAACATTGTTCGTTCGCCTCGAAGCTTTCTACTTTCAGTTCAGCAAGTTTTTGCTTAAGGTGTCTTTAATTTTGGTCAATGTAATAAAGGGATATAATGTATGGCATTATGGCTATTTTTAAAAGATTTTCAAAGAGAGATATGTAAGCTAAGCTATGGCATTTTGAGTCACAAAGCAATATACTTGTATTCCTATCAAGTTTATCGATAAAAAAAAGTGTTGCTATTTCAAATCTTTGTGTCAAATATTTGGTTTTTTGCAATAAAATATTTTTCTTGCGTTATGTTTTGCTTTGCCTAGTTGTGTTGTGCAGGTACTGGCCTTGTGCAAGCGTAACTTAGGCTTGCATGGAATCATGTCTTAGCGAGGATGAACGATCTTGCAGGGATCAAAGCGAGGATGAACGATCCTGCAAGGATCAAAGCGAGGACGAATGACCCTAGCGGGATCGGGGCGTGACAAGCCACGCCCGTTGACTCGATAGGTTAACTTAGCATACAACGGTACATTTTAATTTGGCATGACGGAGTAGAAAAGAAGGGTCAATGTCCTTCCACCTTAGCCGATACGCCTTGTCGTTTTGCCGAATCGATGCAGCTCAATTTCATAACTTTGTTGCACAGCCAGCTCTTCTAGCTATTCGAGCACTTCGTGCTCCGTTGAACTACTCGACTGATTCGGCCTACCATGCCTATGCCTCAGTCCGTTGTGCAGCAATACTTTAGTTTGACGAATTCCGTTGCAAATGAGGTAAAATATCGACCTCTTATAATTCAGCTAAAAGCTAACCTGCACATGAAACCAACTAAAATCAATACTTGTTCGAATCAGACTTATGCTTTGTATTGCTTCGATTTATAGATTTTTGAACCAACTAAAGGCTTTCTTTTTAGGGCTAACGTAACTCTTGCATCTTTCACATCCATACTTCATCGGGTCAACGCAACTCTTTAAGTCAACGACTTAGCATAATACACCGAACGGAGTAGGGCATTAAATAGGTGAAGAGTTTAACGCAGCAGCATGCCTCAAAATACAAGGAATTCTATGCCTCAGATCGTCCAAGCAAGATCTGCCCCGAGCATGCTGATACCTGAACCTTTATATGAAGACTGGTGGGGTATCAGTACACAACAGTACTGGTATGTGATCCCCTCGTCCATCCATACAAAACCAATATATTCATTTAGTGAGTGCAACTATTCCTTTGATTGTCTTTCTATTGTTGCTTTAGGATCAATTTGATTACTTAGACTCCTGGCCTATTCATGTTGCAACCAACGTAATTGTACTATTAATTCTATGAGACCGTGTTAAAAAAATCTATTTGTATGACAAACATCGAGGCCCTGCCTCACAACACCATAAAACCTATTCATACTTCTCTTACGGTCTTTCCCGTTCAACATATAACCGACTCAAACCATACTCGTAAGCTTGTGTCATTGACCCAAATAAACAATGCCACATCTCATGACGAAGCATGTGTCTCTGCTATAGCCAAATCTTAGGCTCCGTATTTATGTTACAATTCGTACACACATTTCTTTGACTCACTTATGTCGTGATTATACTTTCTGTGACTCAATCGACATTGTGCATGCGGATTGCCACTCAGCACACTGAATCATCTATATGAAGGGTCACTAAAAATTAAAGTTGTCTTGGACATGCTTAGGATAGATGGCGATCATCCAATGTAGGTAGCTAGCCACACAGAAAGCCCTGAATCTTATATGCGGTACAATCTAGCATCCTGCTTAGCCATCCCTCTTTCTTCTAGGCCGACATAATTCTGGTGCCCCGATGATTCATTTGAGAAAGTAAATGCCTTGTGCACAAGTTTTCCATAACCATACACCTACGATGACATCTAGACTCAACGTAAATGCTTGGCCTACTGATGATACTGCTCAAACCTTTATTCTTTATCTCTTCTTTCCATACTCAATACAAATCCCAAGTCGGGGACTACCTTGACGATCGACCTATAGTCCCGAGAATTTTTAGTATTTCCATACCCTTATTGACTTAAACTCAGGAATGACTAATTGATAGCCTTCCAGCATAACTTGAACCAACCATGTTCCATATCAGTCCCACGACTGTGCCATAAACCATGTGACATGACTCAACCTGTGGGACGAGCAAAGGCCATGCCAAGCCTTGCACCGTGGATACGTACATTGAGACTTGTAGGACAATGATGCTATACTGTCATGCCCCAGAACCAGAATACTGGAGAGCGGAGGACAGACGCAGCCAACTACATACATTTAAGTAAAACCAACCTCGAAATACGGTCACGGCTGTCTAGATGCATGAGGGTTTATCTACATGCCCTCAGTCTCTTATGGTCAAGAACAAACCTAGTGTCTCAATCTCAAGCAAGCAAGTAAATGTTACAAGATGTTAGATTATCAGACATACAAAGTAAGGCGTCCCAAAAATTACATATTCAAATGATCATAAAGCTAGTCATACAAAAATGTGAAGACTAGCAAGAGTTAAGTCATATATGATCAACCCTAGGATTTGTCAATCATGTTACAGCCCTTAGGCAAACAAAAATTAAGTTTCAACACGAGCTAACACTTGCTCGACGGCTAAATGCCTCAAAAGAATAATTTATAATAAAGTGGGAGAGCAAAATAAAAAACCCACTCATTGCCATGATTATGTGTGGTGTTCACCATCTGGCTGGAAAGCAGGTAGATCCTCAGGTGCTTCTCCAAAATCTGGCCATACAAAACCAGCTGGGTCAGACCCCAGAAAGAGCAAGTGCCACAAGGGAGGCTCCACTTAGGAACTAAAACTAGCATATAATAAAAGAAGAACTGATATAAGAGCATAGTTAAATAACATAAGGGACTGAGTTAACATAAAACATTAGCTTGCAGTAGAAGGAATAAGCGGTGGAATATAATTTCCATGTTAATCATGAGACAATTCATTCAAGCACGACCCATCAAGTCCTACGGCTTGCTATTGTTAGCTAACTAAGGTTATCACAAGCTTAGTTACTAACAAGATGCGATGAGATGTTCCCGCAATCACAAGCCCTACAGAATATCCAGGTTATCCAGGCGAGGGTTACAAGAGTTACAAGAGTTATCAAGATTACTGGTGTACTTTAGTGCTTATGATTCAAGAAGTGCAACACATGACAGTGTGCTGAAAATGTACCCTACTCGTCGGCAGGCTACAAGTCCACAGGTGTGGCCGGAATAACGAGATCACCTGTAACTGGGAAATTTTTCTATATGAACTACTTGATCAATCTAGTCATTAACCTAGTCAGATTGATTATGAATCCCAGACCGTAGTAACCAGGAATCCATGTCCTAGACATGATGTAAGACGAGACATGTAGCTTGTACCTGCACAATCAACTACGAAATCAAGACAAGAGTTACGCTAGCAAGACAGGAATAGCCGTCGTAATAGCAATCAAGATTATACATGTCATGTTCGGTTTACTTGTCATGTCAAGAGTGCGCCTCGACGGGCTACTATCAAGAATTACCAAGACAGGTCATATACCTTATCGAGTTTGTGTCAAGTCAAGTCCAGTCAAATCTTATCAAGCTCAAGCTCTATCATGCTCAACAAGTCATTAAGTCGGGTCGTCACAAGGCAAGTCAAGTACAAGGTCATGCAAGGATCACAACAGTACATTACTTCTAAGAACCACAGAACAATCATGAAAATATAATAAGAAGTTCTTGGCGAGAAAAGGCGTATGGGTCAAAGGCGCTAGGTGGCAAATGGTGTCAGGGGTCAAGTGGTGTCAGGGGTCAAGTAGTTCCAGGCTAGGTTGCGCCACGCTAGAAGACAGGTGGCCCCAGAAGCCAGGCTGCACCAAAAGCCAGGCTGTGCCAGAAGCCCGGTTGCGCTAGAACGTGCCCAACCGAGATGGCACAGCGCTAAAAAGCACTTGCGCACACTGTTCATCTTTTCGAACCAGCATAAAAATGCTTGGTTGAACCCATGAACTTCAAAAGTCCATAACTTCCTCAAAATAAGTCAAAATCTAACTCTTCAAATGTCAAAATCAGGTAGAACGAGATTTCCTACAACATAAAGCAACTAGTTTTCGAAAATATAAAATTTTAGTAGATCAAAACCAGGAAAAATAAAAAAGATCAAAACTTAGATCTACAAAAATGTACCCAACAAAACAAAAAATGCCAAGTTCTAAAGAGACTTAGAATCTTGCAAAGAAGAGAATGGAACATTAAAACTTGAGATCTATCATGAAGCAAGTTGCATTGCCTAGGGCTTCTTTGGTAGGTGGAAGGAGTAAATGAAGAAGATGAAGAAGTAAATCAAAAGTAATGGAGGAGAGAGAGAGGAGTTTGATATAAATACCAAACCTCTCCATCTCAACCCAAACCAAACCAAGCCAAGCCAAGCTGAACCAACCCAAATCAAAATAAACCAAGTCAAGATTAAAATAAGATTAGGCTAAGCAAGATAAGTCAAAATATGGGTCACCTGACAAAAGTCCAAAATCCATACACATATACTGGAAATATGTATAACGAAAAACGGAAGTGACAACTCTATCCACCTTAAAATAATTTCTTCCTCGAAATTTAATCAAGAGGCTAGAGGTGTCGGGGCAAGCTATACTAACTACAGGCAATCGACGAATAGCAATTTATCATGCAATCATTCATGCAAGCAAGGAATTAAAAGCATAAGGCATAAGAAAGACATTATACCTTATGAGTCAAACAGGTGTGGATATCGCGATCAGATATCGTCCTCACGTTTCCAAGTTGACTCACCCAAGGAATGATAGCCTCAAGCAAGACGGACTAAACTAATAGTCTTATTCTTGAGTACCTTCTCTCTTCGGTCCAACATGGATACGGGCCTTTCTTCATACGAAAGGTTGGTACCAACAACCAATTCTGAATAATCAAGGATATGGCTCAGATTCGGAATGTACTGTCGTAATTAGGATACATGAAATACGTTATGTACCTCACATAACGACGACGAAAGAGCGAGATGATAGGACACATCACCTACTCGCTCAAGAATATCAAACGGCCCTATATATCTAGGACAAAGCTTTCCCCGTACGCTGAATCGAATGATGCCAAGGGTATGCGAGATCCTAAGTAATACGTGGTCATCGATAAAAAAACTCAAGAGGACGTCGATGAGAATCGGCCCAATGGCGCTGACTATCTTTTGCAACTCGACGATGATCTCTGACTTGTCTGACCACCTCGATAGTCTGAGTAACCATTTCTGGACCAAGCATCTGCCTCTCGTCGATATTATCCTAGGCTAAAGGTGATCTGTATTTTCTGCCATACAATGCCTCAAAGGGTGCCATCTGGATACTGGCCTGGAAACTATTATTGTAGGCGAACTCCACTAGATGTAGGTGATCTTTCCATAAACCACCGAAGCCAAGTGTACAGGATCGTAACATATCTTCGAGAGTTTGAATCGTGCATTCTGATTGACCATCTGTCTGCGGATGATAAGCTGAACTAAACATGTGACGAGTTCCCAAACTCTCTTGAAGGCTCCGCCAAAATTGTGATATAAGTCTCGAATCTCTATCTGGCACGATACTGACTGGCACTCCATGCAACCTGACTATCTGCCTGAGGTACATATCTGTAAGCTAATCTGTTGACTGACTAATTTTGAATGGGAGAAAATGAGCTACCTTAGTGAGTCGATCAACTATAACCCATATAGCATCTCTTCCATCTGAGGATTTTGGTAACCCAGTTACAAAATATATGGTAATATGCTCTTATTTCCATTATAGGATCGGTAAAGGTTGAAGAAGTCCAGCTGGTCGCTGATGTTCAGCCTTAACTTATTGGCAAACTAAACAACGAGAGACAAATCGAGTTATCTCCCTCTTCATGCCATTCTACCAGAAATGCTGACGGATATCATGATACATCTTCATACCACCGGAATGAATTGAATACTGTGAACTGTAAGCTTCTGCCATGATCTCTTGCCTGATGTCACTACTGGGTACACAAAGACGCATTCCATGTCAGAGTGTGCCATCTTCGTGAATATATAACCCTGATCTTCGTCCTGCCTCACATTCTGCCCTAAGCTGCTGAAGCTTAGAATCCGTTGATTGTGCTATCTTAATTCTCTCAACTATACTGGACTGGACTTGCATACTGGCCATCAATGCCACATTGGCAGGATGATCTATCTCTATCTCCATCTTCTGAAGATCTACTAATAACTCGGGTTATGCTGTTAGAAAATGAGCTCCAGCTCTTCTACCTAACGCATCTGCAACAACGTTGGCCTTCCCAGGATGATACTGTAAGTTGATGTCATATACCACTAGTAACTCTAGCCATCTTCTTTGACGCATGTTAAGATCCTTCTGGGTAAACACATACTTAAGACTCTTGTGGTCGGTAAAAATCTCTACCCGATCTCCATACAATTAATGCCTCCAAAGCTTAAGTGCAAAAACCATCGCTGCTAACTTCAAGTCATGGGTTGGGTAATTCCTCTCATTATCACGAAGCTGACGTGATACATAAGCTACTACCTTGCCATGTTGTATTAAGACGCATCACAATCCTCTGCCTGAAGCGTCGCAATAAACTAAAAATCTTCCAGTCCCATTTGGAAGCGTGAGAATGGGTACCGTCATCAATCATTGCTTCAACTTCTCGAATGAACACTAACACTCTGCTATCCAAGCAAACTGTACATCCTTGGTCAGCTGCGTCAATGGCGTTGAAATCCGAGCAAAGTCTGATACAAATTATCGGTAATAGCTTGCCAATCCTAGAAAACAGCAAACTTCTGCGATGGTGCTGGGTATTGGCCATGTCTCTATAGCTACTATTTTTTGGGCATCAACTTCCACTCTACCTCTGGTGATGATATGACCTAAGTACGAAATACGATCAAACTAAAATTTGTACTTGCTGAACTTCGCGTACAACTGGTGCTCTATGAGAATCTAAAGGACTACTCAAAGATGTTGCTCATGCTCTGCTTCATGCTTGCTATAGACTAAGATTTCGTCTATAAACACTATCACGAATTGATCCAAATAAGGCATGAATATGCGATTCATGACATCCATGAATACTGCTGGCACATTGGTCGCCCCGAATGGCATAACGAGAAACTCTCAATACCCATATCTAGATCTGAATGCCACTTCGAGATGTCTTGCTCTCTGACTCTGATCTGATGGTACCCCAACCGCAAGTCAATCTTCGAGAATACTGCTGCCCTACTGAGTTGATCGAATAAGTCATCTATCCTTGGTAGGAGATATTTGTTCTTGATTGTTACAGAATTTAAGGTACGATAATCAACACATAATCTTGACGTACCATCCTTCCTTTTCATAAGAAGCATCGGGGCTCCCCAAGGCGATCCACTAGCACGAAAGAATCCCTTGGTTCTGAGTTCTTCAATCATCTTGTACTGGATCTCCAATTCTGATGGAATCATTCTGTAGACTCTCTGATACTGGTGCCGTCCCTACAATCAAATCAATGGTGAACTATAAATCTCTCTCTGGCAGCATGCTTGGAAGCTCTTTGGAAAATACATCAGGAAATTCTTCTACTACTCTGGGAAACTGAACTGCTCATGCTACTGCCATCCGTAAGACTGGTGGAGAAGGTTCTACTTCGCCTCTGGAAAACGAAAACTCTTCTTCGTCGGAAATACCAAAAATAATCCTACCAACATGGCAGTCTATTCTTGCATACTGATCCTTCAACCAATCCATTCCTAGGACCACATCATAATCGGCCATCGGAAATTCTATCAATCTAGCGGGAAACTCTCTACCTCTAACTATGATTCGACACAAGGAAAATACTCTATCTACTCCCACAAGACTGTTACCAGTAATTATATCGAGCCTTACTGATAATAACTCGGGCTCCAGTCCTATCCGTGTCACGAATCGTGTAGACATAAATGAATGTGATGCACCCGAATCAAATAATACTGATACTGGAAAAGGGTTGACAAGAATGGTACCTGCCACCACCTCACCTGATTCCAATTCTTTTGCTACTGACAGAACCAAAGCTTGACCCTGTCCTCTTGGTGCTGGTCCTCTTTGCTAGTGACCTCTCTGCCTGTTCTGAATTTGAGCTTGGACCTGAGCATATTATTGTGGCCTCTGTTGTTGGAATGCTTGTGCCTGAGGCGACAATGGCCTCGAAAACTGGTGTTGCTGTTGTTGTATTGGTGTTGGACCCTAACCGATGGACTGGTTAGGGTTGATAAAGATGAACTGGCTCTATGTGAACAGGACCCTATCATGTAGTCCGGTGCCCCACAAGCCAAGCATAACCCATGTGCTCTGCGACACTCTGAAACCACGTGTCCAGGCTTCCCACAATGAGAGCAGCCCATTGCGGAAGATTGCTTCTGCTTCTGTTGCTGAGGGTACGTCGATGTCGAGTGCTGAACCGACGAAACTGTGGTCGCCCTCCTAGGAGCTCCAATAGTCAAAGCCCTAGCTGCCAGGGCTAGTGCTGATGACTGAGACAACTAACCATGAGCCCTCTTTCGTCCTTCGGTTCGATCTACTATCCTCTGGGAGGTATTTTTATGCCTCCTAGCTGTTCGCAAAATAGCATGAAATGTCTGGTGCTCAAACTGCTCCACAGCTAGAATAATCTCTAGGTGGA
>JANAVB010029819.1:14560303-14695303 GCA_029216955.1 Iris pallida
CCGTCAACTGGTAAGCCATAAATTCCAAATCTCACAACTATCTTCGAAAGCTAAAACAGATATTGCCAACATTCTTATAATAGTCAAATTAGCTAGGATTTCTTGTCCTTAAGTCCAATTTTGGACACAGGAGCAAAACGTCATTTTGGCCAAAATGATGTCCGCCGTTGGACCCGCTTTGCACCGAAAAGTATGCCAGATTCAATGGTCTCTAAGTCGTCAAAGTATATGTCTACATATCCGTTTGATGATATGAACCCAATGGTATATCCAATTTTAGATTCCGACGGACCGTGCACAAAATCGCTCGTTGAGTCGATCGTGGGGCCCGTAAAACGGTCCGATCAACTGTCTCAGAATCAGACCAACTTGGCATACAGGACCAGAAAAATGATACGGTCCTGTTGGCATAAGTTTCATCTCGATCTGACGAACGTGCACAAAGTAATTGAAAAATTTGTAAAGGGGCCGATACGGCAAATTTCGACAGATACATATCAAATTCGTCGCGCACACGCAACCAATTTAAATTCCGTCAAAGCCCACAAAGTTCGCAAAGTCGATAAGCACCTTTCGATGCTTTCAGTTCGTGACCACGTTGCCCGTTTGGCGGGACGCACGTCATATCGAAAACTTTCTAGTTTTTTCAAAAACAGTTATCATGTTTTTTTCTCGATTTTCAACCATATTTATCCTACTGTATAAACCATTAGAAATACAACTAATGATGGAGTTTCCATCTCGATTAGGTTTTCTATGGCTCTGTTCAAACACAATTTAGAAACAGAGGAAGGATCGGCGAGAAATTGCCTTCCAAAATCGATGTTGGGACTTGATTCATATTCGTTTTTGAACAGATTTCATCGAACTTTGAGTCAATCTTCTGGCCAATATAAAGCATATAAATTCATTCTAATTGAAAGGAAATAAACTCGTATAGGTTGGGGACATACCCGAGAAAACAGCTCGCGAAACGATCGAGCGATCGTCGGAGCCAACGCCGCAAAGTTGTCCTATTCAATGCCACTCACTGCTACTGTGTTGTGGCTGTCGCAACCCCCACACGCACGCGGCCTTTCCAGCCAGCGGAGGCTTCCCCCGGCTGTACGCGGGGTCAGGGTGTCCGTGCATGGAGAGGGGTGGCATGGCAGCAGGTTTTCATTTAGGGTTTTTAGTTTCCTCATGTTTCTCTCTCTCTCTCTCTATATACTATCGCTCGATTTGGCACAAGGGTCGGCTGAGTCCCTCTTGGGCACAGCTGGCCTTGGCGCTTGTTGGTGGGTTGGCTGAGCTAGAGTGGGCCTGGTTCATTTTTTGTTTTTGGTTTTTGTTTTATGCTATCACTAATATATATATATATATAAATATAATATATATATAATATATATATATATTATATATATAACACGCACACATTAATGTTATATAAATTGGTCAATATATACATGTTATGTTGTGTGTATATATATATATAATTTTTTTTTCAAGGAGTCATTTTATTGAAAATATAAAGGGCTCACGAAGAGCAATACAGACAGGTGCGGGATCTAAACAACACAAAATGGACCCGTTAAACAAGGTAGAAAATAGAAAAATTTGAAGTTCGAAATTTCGAAGTACGGAAGTCCGAAATTTCGAAATGCAGAGACAAATTTTCAAAAATTTCAAAATTACGAAAAACATAATTTCGAAAATTTTCAAAATTCAAAGAGAGGAACGTGTCCACGGACGCTGTTCCCGAGATTTGACCGGGCACGTGCCCAAGGGTCGGCACGCAGCCCAACGTGGGCACTACCCGAGGTAATGGCGTACGGCCCGAGGGCCCCCCACGCGCTGTTCTCGAGTGCAGGCCGCCGCAGCGGAGGGGCAGGGCTGGCCCGGGGCGACGAGCGGCGGGAGAGGTTGGGGCCGGATGCTCCGGCGAGGGAGATGAACCGCCAGCGACCGCCGGGGGTTGGCGCGATCCGGAGGGGATGAGGTTAGGGGGAGGGGGAGGGGCGAGTCGGAGGGGCGGGCCGGCGGGGCGGAGCACAGGTCCGCCAGGGAGGGAAGGGAGCGCCTTGTTCCGGCCAACGCGAAGAGGAGGGGACCTCCGGCGAGGGGGGAAGGGGAAGCCTGAGGGAGGGGGAGTAGAGGCCTCACCACGGCGCTGGGAGGGGCGGGGATCCACGGCGGAGGAGGGGTTCTCGACCCGGGGGGGAGAGGATGGAGGGGGGCCCGACCGGGGGGGCTCGACCTGGGAGGGAGCCGCGGAGCCACGGCGGAGGCGGCTCGACCCGGGGGAGCCGGAGGGTAGAGGCTCGACCCCGGGGAGGGGGCGGGGTGCCGCGGCTGAGGAGAGGGGTGCTCGACCCGGGGGCCGGAGGGGATGCTCGACCCCAGGGAGGGGGCTCGACCCCGAGGGGGGGAGCAGAGGTCTCACCACGGAGCTGTGAGGACGGGGATCCACGGCAGAGGGGAGGGGGGTCTCGACCGGGGGGAGGGCCCGACCGGGAGGGCTCGACCTGGGAGGGAGTCGGCAAGGGGCTCGACCTGGGAGGGAGCCGGCAGAGGGGGCTCGACCTGGGAAGGAGCCGCGAAGCCACGGCGGAGGGGGCTCGACCCGGGGGCCGGAGGGGAGGGCTCGACCCCAGGGAGGGGGCTCGACCCCGAGGGGGGGAGCAGAGGCCTCACCACGGTGCTGTGAGGGGCGGGGATCCACGCGGAGGGGAGAGGGGTCTCGACCCGGGGGGGGAGAGGGAAGGAGTATATATATATATATATATATTATATAATATATATATATATATATATATATTAATAATATATTTTATATATATAAATATATATAAATATTTTATATTTATATATTATTTAATATAATATATATATATATATATATATATATATATATATTATATATATATATATATTATATATATATTATATTATATTATTTATATTTATATTTATATTTATTTATATATATAGATATATATATATATATATATATATATATATATATATTTTATATATACATTTTATATATATATATATATTTTATATATATATATATATATATATATATATATATATATAATATATATAATAATACTTATAAAATACTAACCATTTAATTATTAAGAACACGCAATAAATATACACAAAATGATTAATAAATATCATCTAATCAAATAAACACACATATATATGTATACATATATTGTCTAGTCAAAGGCCCCACAAATCTAAAATGACATTTCAAGAAAGCGTATCATTTTCGAAAATAACAAATATATAACTTTAATAGCAATAATATATTTTATTTAACTACTATTTATAATTAGTCATTGATCACTAAAATAAACACCAATATACATGCAGTATATCTATGCGGCCGTCTTGGTCGCACTAAGAGTCTACATGGCTTGGGCTCGGTTCGAGTCTAGTTCGGACTAGTTGAGTACAACCGGGTCTTCTGCAAGTCAATAAATTTTAATAATAAATAATTAAACTATTTATAATGGTCATGTCACAACTTAGTCTGGTTTTCCTAGTTGGGATTCTTCCATGGCTTGGCCTTCCTTACCATGGCTAGAACACTAGTCAAGGCACGCCACTGCACTATCCGTGCCATGTTTTCCAATCGTCTTGTACTCCAAATCTCAACCATGACTAAAGTCAACTACCGTAATACTATTTAAATAAAATATTTATAAAATCCAAAATCCTCATTTAACTCAATTAAATAATAAAAAATACTTCAAAATCCCGGGAAGAGGAGTTACAAGAAGTGTCCAATATTCTCGTGCCTCTTCATGGAAATGGTCCTTTCCATAGCCTTGTATTAACTTCTTCTTTTTACGGTTAGCCAACTCCTATAAGTTGGGTAGGGCTTTAAACCAAAAATACCCTATCTTGTAGAATAGAACGACACTTTGGATTCCTGTGATAACCACTCCTCCATTATTTTCAGAAACCACGTTACGATTTGACGCACTTGCTCTCCCTTCGTTTTAAATCTCGTAGTTCTTTGGTATTAAGCTTATTTTAATTTCGAGGACAAAATTTTTATAAGTTGGGTAGGATAACCCCCTAATTTTTTATCTATTTATTTTATTTTTAAATACTTGTTACTATCAAAATAATTATAATTTAGATTATTATATAATTATTAAATACCCTGTATTTCAATCATGTTTTTTTTATAAATGTTAAAAGTAACAAGCAAATTTCTACACTATATCTATTACAGTTATCTTGTTCAAATTAGTATACCTATACAATTATAAATTTGTTAGGAAACATTTTGATTTTAGGTTTTATAAATTTTGTTTTATCTACATAAACATATATGTGTGTGTGTGTGTGTATATATATATATATATATATATATTATATATATATATATATATATTATATATATATATAGACACATACAAGTTATGCAAGTTATATATGCCTACATAAAGGTTATATTATATAATGAAATCATGTGTATTATTAGAGTAGTAAATTCTTTATTACATGTATATATGTATATAATTTTGGATATTGGGATATGAGATGAACTCGCGAGATATTGAAACCAATATCTCGTGAGCTAAAGGATGCTCAAATCTTCGTTTCCCAGCCCAGTTTGGAACCATCGATCCAAAATCGACACAGCCAAAACTTCATGAAAGATTTAATCAAACTTAAATCAAATTCTTCCAACAAATTTTTTCCAATCCAAATCAAATCAAGCCTATACTTGATTTGAAGAAAAATCAAATTCAAACCCAACCTTGTGTTCGACGTTCAGGACAAACCAAATGTGAATTTCCCTCAACACCAACCCTAAACCATAGTCGGTCCGATCCCATGGCGAGCCACCTCAACTGCACCGCGCACGCGTCGGCTGGCCACCGGCGTGGCAGCACCGCCGTAGCACCGCGCGCGACAACGAACACCCGCGAGCCGTAGTAGCAGGGACAACCGCAGGTAACCCCTATTCTTCCTTCTTTTTCTCTCTCATCGGTTGTTCATTTTACGATCTACAAAAACTTATGCATAGCCTATATAATCATCTACATGTCCCTTCAATGATTCGAAAATACTAGACTAGATTTCTTAGGAAATCATCCAAAAATCGACCAAGAACTATTTTGAAAACAGTTTAGGTGCCCATGTTCGAGGATCGATTCTGAGCAACTCGTGCAAATTTTTGAAACCAATTGAAGACTGTGGTAGTCAACCTATAGGGCTTCACGAGCCTTTTCGTAGATATTGATTTGATCGACTGTGTGTCAAGAAAAACACCCCAAATCTGTCAAAAATATTGTTCAAACCAATAAGATTTTAGGAAAATCCTTCCGATACGGCGTGCACCCCGACAAACCGGATGATGTGGTCATAACTCATGAGCATCGAAAGACGCGTATAGATGTTATCGACGTGTGGGATTCGACGAAACTCAATTTCGTTGTGTGTGCGCGACGAAATCGAGGTGTATCGGTCGAAATATCTTGTATCGGCCCTTTTGCAAATTAGCCCATAACTTCGTGCGCGTTCGTCACCTCGAGATAAAACTTGCGCCAATAGGACCGTATCATTTTTTGGGTCCTGTTTGCTAATTTTGGTTCGATTCTGAGAACGTCGACCAGAACGCTATTTTGTTGGGCCCGCGACCCGATCCAACGGGCGATTTTGTGCATGGTCCCCAGAATCCAACTTTGGACATACAATTGGGTTCGTATCATCAAACCAGAGCCGTAGACATGTAGTTTGATGACTTTAGAGACCATAGACTATGGCACGCTTTTTGGTACAAAGCGGGTCCAATGGCGGATATCATTTTAACCCGAAATTATGATTTTGCCCCTGTGTCCAGAATTGGACTTATGGGCAGGCTTTCTTGGATATTTCTTCTATGAAAAACACGTTGGTGATGTCTGTTTCAGCATCCGGGGACGGTTGCGCGAGTTGACTTTCGTGGCTCATTCGAGTGGTTGGTAGTATCTGTTTCATCAGCTAGAGACCTCCGACGAGTATATTTCTGATAGTTTTCATATTTGATCATTTCTATGATTCATGTATTTCATTGTGCTTTACATTGATATTTGGTTGATTCTCGACACGATTGTAGACGATAATAGTTAGGGATTCTTTACATGTTATTTTTTATAACTTGCATGTTTACCCTGTTCGTAACTTGTTGAATCCATGAGTACTAGTCGGGCGGGAAGTACATTAGTAGACATGTAAATATACCCAGAAATATCCCGAAATATCTGATCACATCTAATAGCAGTCGTACAATTCACGTGCGGGGTGCCAGATTTACCTTTTAGTCATTTATATGTCGAAAGTGTATTTCAAATCACTAGTTAGATATAGTCTTGCTATATTACATGTTTCAGTCATTTATTACAGTCACTTCCTTGTCTTGGATGCCATGCTCTCCTGCTTTTACTCACATGTTTCATACCATGATTTCCTGTTTATACACCCCTCATGTATTTCAGTATTATTTACAGTTTTATAGATTTTGTCAAATTATTGGAAGTGCTGTTAGATGTACTCCTTCCATTCCTGACTGGAAACCAATATTTTTCAGGTTAGTCGCAACAACTCTTAGCATTCAGGAGGCATAGGTATGCTGAGGTCAACCTAGAAGATTAGGTATGTGAGACTTGTAAATTCTTTAAGTGTAAAACTTGTGAATATTGTAAATTAATTTAATTTTGTGAAAGAGAAATTATTGTAGTTTCTGAGAATTGTGGTCTAGATAGCGTTCTATCTCCGACACTGCAACGTAGGCTGGCTTGGACACGCACTCGTATCCCAAAAGCGGGTGCGGGTCGTGACGATCCTTGAAGTGAAAGTATCAATTATTTTGAGAATAAAACGATCGATCAGGTATAAATTTTAAAAACTCAAACAATCGATTAGAAAAAAAATGATTGAGCACAAGAGAAGTAAAAAATTTCCAATTCTATTTCTTAATATTCAAGGTCGAGGGAAAACATATATATACCTTGAATTTCAACAAAATTTAACTTAGGATAATATATATGGATAATTGGATCTTGTTAGGCTCAAAAGTAAATGGGTGGAAATAGAATATTGACTCTTAGAGATGTAATTTATTATGGCTAAAGGGAACTACCCAAGTAATACAGACCGTACGACATGACATGTTAGAGAAAGCAAAAAAAATAAATCGCACAATTGTTCAAGATAGGAAAAGTGTAAGTTTCTGCCATATAAGTCCCAATTCTTAAAAATAAAATGATCGATTAGGGAGGGAAACATTCTAATATCTATTTCATGGATACTCAATTGATTAAGGAGGAAACCTTGAATCGGAAACTAACTTCAGATTCATATATGGATAACAGAATAAAAATTATAAAAATAATTTTTTGGCAAAGGGGAAATAAATAAGCAATTCGGACTTACGATATGATGATATTTAGAGAAGGCAAAATAAATGATCAAGATTATGATTGAATCTAGGGATTCCAATTTATCAAGCGAATAGTCTACCTATCTTAGGTCCTACCTTCCTACACAATCGTCTATTCTACTATGAAAATTTCTTACGTCATCAATAGGTTTTGAATTCAATAAATCCCTACCCAAATCATATGGCCTATGTAATAATCTTAACTACCCAACAGTCAATTGAATAAGGGACTCCTAGTCCTAGTCATTTTCTAAAATCAATTTAATCCTAGTTGTGAATAGCACTTCCTAATCGCAGGCTCAATAGTACGATAACTTAAGTACTATCACAAGTTCGCAATCTTTTCGAAAAGACCTGCATGGGCCACCACAAAAACTTTTCATGCCCACACCCGCTTTTTGGGATACGGGTGCGTGTCCAAACCAGACTATACCACAGTATCGGCGGTAGAACGCTGTCTAGCCACAATGCTCAAAATCACATAAATAATAACTTTATTGCTCATTTATAAAACTAACCAATTTACAGTATTCACAAGCTTTACATTTAAAAAAAGTACAATATTCTTACAAATATTGAAATATACAACACCTCTATCTAACTAATCTCTAGATTTTTGGCCTGCAATTACACCCATATATTCCAATGCTAAGAGAAGCCACGACTAACCTGAAAAATATTGGTTTCCAGTCAAGAACGAAATAAGCACACATATGACAAGCTATTCAAGGCATGATAGAATTTGTAAGACATAAAAATAGCACATGAGAATTCAAAACTAGAAAGTAACAGGCATCATGTTTAGCAGGAAAATGAACGTGCAACTCTATAACCAAATATAGAAACTAGAAGGAAATATGGTGACACAGGATGAACAAGTGAAGTAATATCTATCTATCTATGTTGAAATATCATGTTCGATATGTGAACAGCTAGGGGATAAATCCGGCATCCCGCACGTGTAGTGTGCAGCTGCTATTCTATACGAAAGACACGGAAGAGAGAAAGGGGTAGTTCACACGTCTACAAAGATATTTCTTCCTCCGACTAATACTCATGGATTCGAACAAGTCACGAACACGACAATCATGCGTATGGTAAACAAAAAATATAATATATAGGATCCATGATACTACCTGTGTAACAAGCATGTTAGCAAGGCATAAAGAGCATATGTATCATATAAATGGAAAAACTATCAGAAATTGAGAGCAATTAGTATATGTACTTGCCTAGGGTCCTTTGCTGGTAAAACCGACAAATCCAAACCACCTAGTGAGCGACAAAAAGTCTAACTCGTGCCACAGTCTCTGGATGCTAAAATAGACATCACTAACGTGTTTGATATAAAAGAAATGTCTAAAAATGCCAAACCAAAAGTCTAATTCTGGACATAGGAGCAAAATCATAATTTTAGGTCAAAATAATGTCCGTCGTTCGACCTGTTTGCACCGAAAAGCGTGCTATCTATGGTCTCTAAAATCATTAAACTATATTTCTATAATTCCAGTTTGACGATACAAATCCAACCATATTTTCAAAATTGGATTCCGGTGGGTCGTGCACAAATTCACCCGTTGGATCGGGTCACAGGCCTGCCAAATTAGCGTTTCGGTCGACCTTCTCATAATCGGACCAAACTTGGCATACAGGACCAGAAAAATAACACGGTCCTATTGGCGTAAGTTTCATCTCGAGATGACGAACGTGCACAATTTGTGGACTAGTTTATAAAGAGTCCGATAGGGGTATCTCGACGGATACGTCTCGATTTCGTCGTACACACAGCAAAATTGAGTTCCATCAAATCCCACACGTTGACAACATCCATACACATCTTTCGATGCTTATGGATTCGATAATATTGCCCAGTTTGTCGGGGCGCATGCCGTATCGGTAAAAGTTATTAGATTTTATAGTTCGAAAAACTAATTTTTCCTAAAACTTTGAAATTGATTTAACAACAGATTAATCCACAAAAAGTAAAACTAAAAGTTGGGTTTCCATCTTATATATGTTGTCGGGAATCTGTTCAAACATATTTCGAAACTTTTAATTAACCTAACCAGAATCCCCCTTCCAAAACAGGCTCTTCGACTACCTGTTATCTGTTCAAGGAACAATTTTTGTCCAATTCTTGGATCAATTTTTCCAAATGTTCTAATGTTTATGACATTCTATTTGAAGAGGGTTAAAGAGGATCATATCATCTACACATTGGACTTTACGGCTTGACAAATCGTTAACTGATGATAGAGACAATGACTCACAAATAGGGGTACCTCGCGATGATGCTACTGTCATTGGTACGGCCGTGCAGGCAATCTCCGGTAGAGGTACGGTGGTTACAGGCGGCGCTGAGGGTGCATCGAAGGTTGGGGTCTGCTGGTGTGTGGGGGTTTCAAGCACGAAGTTCTCGATCGCTCGGTTGGTCTCATTTTCTCTCTTCGGTTTTCAGAAGGTATCGAATATACACTCTGTTAAATCCGATTTAAATTCACATTTAGATCAAGATTTGGAATTGGATTGGTGTAGTCTTGTGGGTGTTAGGATATATCTCCCAGATTTAACTATAGAGATTTAATCAAAAAGGAAGGAGGAATTACCCTGACTATATTGCAGTTCAAGGGGTCGGGGTTCTCGACCTTTAGTATCTCACGAGATAACTATTATCTCGTAGAGTATATATATATATATATATATATATAAAATATATATATATATATATATATATATATATATATATATATATATATATATATATATATATAAACAAAAAACCCTTAAGTAATTGCAAAGAAAATATGTAAAATCATTTAAAAATCTAACAAAATAAAATAAAAATTCTTTGTGGCACCTTCCTAGTTGTAGGGGTAATGTACCCATATATGTACATATACTTATAAAAATTATTTATTAATAATTAACAATTGACCAAGAACGGTCATACTAATGCTAATAATAAATAATAATCTAATAACAAACTAAAAAAAACCTTAACAGGGATAGTATTGGGGGACACAATACTCCTACTTTAATTAGTCCATCGAAAATCGTTCAGTTATTCTTAAAATCATATAAATATTTAATATACCTATATTGTACGTATAACCAATATTACTAGAGTATTTGTAAATCCTTAAAAGAAATTACAAAATATGCATATATATAAAATATGTCTACATGGTCGTATTTTCGCACATAACATCTCTATAAGGACTTTGGCTCGGTTCAGGTCCAGTTTGACAGTTTAGTACAATCGGGTCTCCTAAAAAGTAAATAATCTAATTAATAATTAAATAATTATCTATAGGGGTTAAGTCGTAACTTTGATTGGTTTTTCCTAGTTAGACATTGTTATGGCTTGCCATCCCCACCATAGCTAAAAAAATTGTCAAAGCACACGACTACACTATCTGTACCAAGGTTTTTAGTCATCTTGTACTCCAAATCTTAATCATGAGTAAGGACTTCTATAATAATAATTAATTAATTAAATATTATAAAATTCTAAAAATTATCATTTAATTGAAATAAAAAAAATATTTAAATTTTGGAAAGAGGGGTTACAAATTCCTTATTTTCCTCAGCTGTAAACCCCCGGGTTCTTTCCCTTCTCTCAGATGTAGAAAATTTAGTTAGGTTAATTAAAGAGTGTTAAATTTACTTCTTGACCTTAGAATCCTTATTGATGTTACCATTATTGTTTTGGCTAATTATCATTATCAATGCAAAAAAATTATTATTATTTTTATTAAGAATATTAGTCTTGGCTTGTTATTTTTAAAACGAGCTTCCTTTGTGTTAGTAGTTATTTTAATGAAAATATTAATTTTCTAATATTTTCATGTCCTATCCTCTTTTGGGCCATAGCCCCAAATAAATATAAGCAATAAACCTATTCTCCAAATAGTTAGTTAAATCTAGGGACTCAATGTGTATATATTATTATGGCAGATAATGGGTCGACCTAGCTATTTTATATTTTATTTATGGGCTTCTTTTATCAATGGGCATTAGTTTGAGCAAGTGATTTAATTATATACTAATTAAGAACTTTTTTCTGAAATATTTATTGATTGGAGGCTTAAGGCTTGATATATATGCTATTAATTGTTGAAGCCCTAAGGCCCAACTGGACCAACCGATCCCATTCCCTCTCAAAACTCAGCTGCATATATAGCAGCAACAAATAGGAAGAGAAAAAAATCCTAGCCGCTTCTTTGTTTTCCAATACTGTTACATTCATCCCCAACCTTCTTTTTCCTCTCCTCCTCCTTCCCGAATACCTTCCTCCCACTTCATCTCCATCTTCCACCTCCATGGCAGCAGCATCCAGGCTGCCGCCCCGCTGCTAAGGCATCTACTGCTATGCCACCTAGCAGACCACCGCTGTGGCGGCGTAGGACACCGCGCGACAATGCTCCCCATACGTGTATGTCGTGCTGCTGCTGTAGCAGCCACTGTAGGGGGATGCGCCCGGCACACCATGGCCGCCGCCACTCGGTGACCACCATGCAGGGTGCCCCACCGCCGACAACCGCTCGACGACCTCCGCCGAGTGCCACGCACGCACAACGATGGTGCACTGCTACTGTTGACGCATCAGTTGTGCTGCTCGCCTCCAACACCCACGCACGGCACCCCTCTGGCAACCTCACTACGTACCCCAGCATGCCCCGAAACAACCCCGCTCTCCCGGCGAACGTCGTAGGCTAATTCTGTATTTTGGAACCAACCCGTCCACGCGCGCGAAGAACGTAAGTCAGAAAGTACATTTCATGAAAGCAATTTTGCACAATTTTTGGACAATCTGACCATTGGATCGTCGATCCGATTCTTCCGTCTCAATCTTGGTATACACCCCTTCTCTTACCTAAAATTTTAACCATAAATTTGATCGTTTAATAGATCAAAATGCCACCAAGTTGACCGTTTAAATTGTATTATTTTTGGACAGTTTCATGGAGCCAACTTCGCGGATTCGTTTCTCTCTCGTCAAAGCTCGTCGAACCACCAACTTTGAAGTACATCAGGTATAACCACCTTTGCGCCATAAAAATTTCAGCTTCGTAGGATGTCGTTTGGTTTGTTGAAATCAACGCAAAAGTTGGCCTCTCGTAACCGTAAATTTCAACTTGTAAAATTCTAATTTTGGACCCCAACTTTGGATTCCAATTTCAACACCACCAGTGAACTCGTGGCATTTTTTGGCTAAAATTCATATATAATTTGCTGAGTTTAGAGCAACGTGGCCCGACACGCATTTCGATGCAAAGTCCCTTTGTCTGGGTCAACGGGTAATTTTGAGAACGGCTCATCAGAATCCAATTATGGATATACCATTCAGTTGTATTATAATTCTGAACTCATTGACATATATTTTGCTAGATTTAGAGAACTTTGGCTCCGGCACGCATTTTCGTGCAAACCGGATCCCAAAGTCCTGTCGATGGGTCATTTTGAGATCGGCTCACGGAATCAAATTCCGGATATACCATTGGATTCATATCATAATTCTGGACTCGTGGACATATAATTTTCTAGATTTATAGAACTTTTATTTTGTCAATTTTTTGATGCAAAATAGGTCCAGCGATGGATATCATTTTGATCCGAAATTATCGTTTTCTAATGTGTCCAAATTGGACTTATGGATAGGCTGTCTTAGCTAATTTGACAATTTTGGACACGTTGGTGATGTTTGTTTCATCATACGATGATGTCTATAGATTTTTCTTTAGGTATCACCCTAAATTATAATTATTTCCTATTTATTTTTATCTCGGATTTCATGCGACGAAACTGAGATTAGTCAATTCCAGTGATCTCACATCGCTGAAATTGACTAGGTGACCATGTGGATCACCAAGATAAGATTGTTAACCTTACAGTTGATCATCTTGTCTCATTTATGTGTCATAGATTTTGTTGTACGAATAACGAGCTGCAAACTTGATATTTTAAATCTACCACGCATATTATTAGCAATAATGATCATAGCGACTGGTGTGACCTAGTTCTCGATGATATAATTAACAAGTGCCTAGATAAAAAAAAGGTAATAGGTGACTAGAAACGACCCAAGTGTAACTTATTTTAACTTCAAGTGTTGGTTGATGCGGATAATTACTCCTAAGAAATACTTGGTTATTTAAGACAAACTTATTTTAGTAGTGGAGGGTATGATTGTATAACTCGAGGGTACGATTGGATAATCGGTAACTCGGTTATGAGATTGAAGTATAGTGGGATGCGATGAATCGGTAAACGATGTGATGCATATAGAAAAGTCTGCTGTGAACTTTGATGTATATGATGCGAGTTAAGTTAACACTCGTGCTATCAAAATTGATACGCAAGAAACGTAAGCATGATGTGAAAATACAAAAAGGAGGGGGCCTACGATATCGAGATTTTTATAAATAGCAATACGAGAATGTCGAACTGGTTGATCGTGCGACCCGATTATAACTTCAAGTTTTTTATCCCGTCGATACGATCATACTAATCGTTTCACTAGTCTCAGTCATTCGACTGACTTATAAATTTTCGTCCGACGTATCATTCATTGTACAAGTCTATGCCTGATCATTTCTAACCGATATCGAAGAGCCAAATTTCCAATTGAGTCTTGGTACTATCCGTCTGTTGTGGACCAAACTTTTACAATTCACAAAATGTTTCGACGTAATCTATCGCACTAGTGGTATGGCATATACCACTCAGAAATTGAGTCATTCATCGCATAAGTCTTATGGCATATACCACTCAAAAATTGAATCATTTCTCTTGCATCATACTCGGTATGAATCAATATTTATTCTGAACAAACCATCCCGCGGTGATCATGCCGGTCACAAACTTAGCATTTGGTTAAATCAAAATTCGACACAACTCGGCCAATGTATACATTTTGCCAACTTAAGTTCGGCGTGCAACCGAAATGATTCGTTCCGATCGATTTACGATTTTTGTTCCGCCTATTGCATTTCATGCAACATTTCATTTTTGACTTTCAAGTCATTATTCGAATCCCTTCAACACATTCAATATTAACTGGCATATTCATATGCAATGTATCATTCATAATAAACTCGTTTCAACTTATGCAACAAACATCCCATGACTTTTTTATATCGATGCAACCAATATTTCTTATATCGACTTATTGCATTGAAACAACAAACATCTAAATTTACATATCACGACTTATTGCACTTGCAGCAACAAATATTTCATGGCTCATTGCACTTAATGCAACCAACATTTCACAACTTTTACTAGGCAACATCATGTAAATTTTGTAACACTTATGGCAAAATACGCAACTTGTATTAGACTTTGTATGGAACATCTAGTGCGGCATCGAGTAGGGTCAAGAGTCACTTGATCTTGGATGCAAAACCTCCAAAATTCGAGGGCGGGACATCACCCGATAAGGTGATGGACTAGCTCAAGAAGATGGAACGTATGTTCGCGTTCATAGGAGTTTCGAGTAGCAAAAAGGTGGCATGTGCCACCCTACAACTGAGACTGCGAGCAGCCGATTTGTGGAAAGCAAAGAAACCGAAACTGCTCGCAAAGGATAGAGATGAAAAGATTTTTTGGACCATGTTCAAGAATGCATTTTTGGAACAATTCTTCCTCTTGCAATCAGTCAGAAGAAGGAAGATGAATTCATGAAGATGAAATATGGGAACATGTCCATTGAAGATTATGATTCGAAGTTCTCCAAACTCGTAAAATTTGCCGACTCGTATGTTGCCTAATGAGAGGGCTCCCATGAATCGATTCATACAGGATTTGAACGATGACATTCAAAAAGTGTTTTGAACCAAGAGTGTGAATCATATACCAAGGCCTTTGAGGCGGTGGTACAAATGGAACAGTTTAGCCGGAGGAGCGCATCAGTTAAAGCTCAACTAGGCACAATCAATCTGCAAAGAGGTAACCTGATGGAAGAAAAGATTGAGGAGAAAACCACAACAGAGTAGAGTGTGGCTTCTATGGCCATCAAGGCCATACCAAAGAAACTTGTCGCATGAGGAGCATGGATGTAGTTACAGTGGTATATGGGGTCACACTAAGGAAGCCTGTCACTCATTGAGCAAGGCATGTTTCGGTTGTGGTAGCCAAGACCACGTTATCAGGAATTATCCGAAAAGAATGAATACGGCACAGAACCGCAACGATACTGAGGAGCTTAGGCCTCTGAGACCCATCGCTAATTAAGACAATCGCACAATAAACAGCTGCGGAGGCCCCGTGATTTCAATTGATGACACTCCAACAGGATGAGGATCATAAAGGGGGTGAGTATCCTTTAAGTTTTGAGGACAGAACTTTTTTCGGTAGATTATTATGTAGTGTCCCGCTCCTCGCGGTCCACTATGTAATATCCATGGCTTGCTAACTCAGTCTTGACTGAGTATTGGGGAAACATTTTTTTTGATATCGACTGATCACGGATGAAATATAATGGACCTTTCAATTGATGGATAGGCTTCTATTGAAATCAATCTAAGAGTTTTCGTTGGATATTTCTTCCGCTGCTTGATTTTTGAATACGTTTTCGTGTTGGTTTTCGATGATTGGTTTTTATTGTTCACTTTCATCGTATTTCGTATTCATTTCGAATCTTAGAGAAAGAGCTCGAAGTTTGCTAATCAAATTGGTGCCAGTATAGGACGCATAGGTGGTGCATGAACGGTGTGAAGTCCTCTTCTTCGAATAAGATTCAATCTTGGTAAGTTGCTATGACCGGGTTACCATTTATCTCCATGCCCTAATAAAAATGATCTCGTCCACTTTTGTACTACTAAAATAAGGCAAATTGGCGACGTCCAGATACGTCGCTAATTAAGGAAAATACGTGCTAAACGTAATTAGTGACGACTTTAGCGACAAAAATTGAAGGTCGCAAAAAAGCTAGTCGCAGATGACAAATTCGTCGTCCTCTGTCACTGTTTGCGACGTCACCCCAAATGTCGCTGGGTCGTCACAAATTTAGCGACGGAGGGCGACAAATTTGAACGTCACCAAATTAGCGACGTAGTGCGACTACGTAGCGACGTTATTTCTTTTTATGTGATGACATGGCATGCCTGCCACGTCAGCAGTTTAGCGATGTGTACGGTGACCAAATTAGCGACGTCAACTCTCGCCACGTCAGCTATTAAGCGAGGATTGCGACGGATAGCAACGTGATGGCACTAATTAGCGACGTATGGATACATCGCTATACGTCGCAGAACGTCGCTATAGTCGCAGATATTATGAAAAAAATTAAAAAATATGTTTGGTATTTTTGTTATACTGTGTGTTGTGTTTACACAGACACACATCATCACAAAAATACCAAACATATTTTTTAAAAATTGGGCAGCACCTCCTTTGTATATCAGATCATCGCTTATAACCCAGCGTAGGTATATTGTCATCCCCGTCGCAGATATCACAAATATATGTCATGTAAATATCATACATGTACTCAATGAAAATACCAACAAAGTAAATATCACAAAGTAAATATCCAACAAACATACATGTCCACAATGGAGGGCAAATAAGAATGAAAATCAGTGTACAGAACGGTCAATGGGCCCATAGGGCTAATACATATAAAGATGATAAAAAAAATCTACTGGATCACTGAGGACCCCTGCCGCGCATCTGAGATACATGTACTCATACTGCTCATGTGTGAGCTGCACCGTAGGGGCATAGGAGGCAGTGCAATATTGGAGTCGGCGCCGTCGATGGACCGGAGGACGTATCTGCTCCAGCTTTCGCATCGCTCACCATGCGCACAAGGGTACTCACCATCCTATGAGTACTCTCCTCAATGAAGTTTGTACCTGAGTGAGTGAGGCAGACATGGTCCTCTGCGATCCCTCCAGATTGACCTATCTACGCTCTGTACGCTACGTAGACTCGGTAAGCGTGTGCAACCTGGCAGCTGTAGCCTGCTGCAGACTCATCAGCTTCTGTATACTGCTCGACCGCATCAAATGTCCGGTGATCATCGGATCGTCGGATCGTCGCTCTGCGGTATGGTGATCAGAAATCTGTTGCTGCAACTCGACGCAGTTCGTCGATCTGATAACCAATATCCTGAGCTCGTGATGACGCTACGAAGCTGGAGACTGCGTACTGACAGAGGGGGCCGGGATAACTCTGAAGCCAAAAAGGTGCCGTAGGATCCCATACCGTAGTACGTACCCCTCTGAAGACTACCAATGGCGGTCATCCAGAGGTCGTCCTGCGATGGAGCTATAGGCGACTGGAGGAAGTACCAGCCCCTCCCTCTGCTGGCGCACTAGCAGCAGCAGCCGCCTCCTCTTGTAGCCGAAGAAACTCGGCCTAGAACAATGTTTGCTAACGTCTAAGTGTTTGCTAAAGTCTATATTGATATCTATTTTTCTGTTTTCTAAATTATAGTAAATTAATATAAAGAATAGAACGTACATATGCCTACGTCGCCCTCTCGTCAATGAACTCCCCAGTCCTTCGATGGGTGACTAGGAAGACGGTCACCATGTTGGGGTCCTTACCTTTTTTTACCTTTTAAAATATATTATCTATTATTAGTATTAAATATTTTATCCAACTATATATAAATGATGTCCGTATAGAAAACGTACCAGACGACGAAAATGCTCCGTCATCGGAATGAGCCACCACACCACTTACTGGCGTTCGACCGCGCCACCTTGGCCTTGTCAAACGCTCCTGGTACCTAGCCTCGCCAAATCTAGCCTTCATCGTATTCCACTGCTCTGGCGTGATCCAACCATGGATCGGCTTTCCGGAGCGATCACGAGACTTCTGGTCGTGGATCGTATCACGGATGAGCTTGCCTGCGACGGCAAAAAATTGGGCCTCGATCTTCGCCGCCCGGTGTGGTGGATAGAAATAGGTCCTCTACAAGAAGTAAAATAGAAAAGTTATATAATATACACAAATGATTATTAAAATTTAAAAATAAACAAATTTTTTACCTTGAAGTGGGCCAACCAAAAGGCCTTCCTATCTGCGGGAGCATCTGAGTAGTTAATCCAAGGCCCACCATAGTTCTGCCTCAGAAATAACCCTAGTTGTCTCTGTACTGTAGGAGGCTGATATCTATACAAATAAATTTCATGATATATATATGTACATATAATCATTTGAGAAATATATATTAACTAATTAACTTACTTCGTAGGCCCGTCCGTCCAAATCTCCATACGCGTCTCGTCCGGGGGAGCAGGGAGGGTCGCTCTCACCTCCTGCCTGGGCAGGATCATCTGATCGCCATCCTCCATATGCTCGGTGTCGGCTTTCCCCATGGAGCCGTCGGCAGGAGCATTGCTGGACAAGGGAGGAATACTGGACGCGGATCAGGAATGCTGGACGACGAGGGAGGAGTCGCCAACCTGCTGGAACTGCCCTGTCCCGGTAATGGACCGGGAACAGAATGGTATAGTGGCGTACTCGAAGATGAGGATGAGGGTACAGAATCTGTATCTCCAGCCCGAAGCAGATGGGACTGCCTAATATAATATCCTCCGGGTCGTCCTCCTCCTGGTCTAGTCATACCTGATAATAACATATGACAATAAAACAAATATACATATTTATATGATAGACATCACAGATTTTTGAAAAATATCATAGTCATAGATAAAAGTGTCATAGATTTATATGATAAAAGTGTCACTAAAGTGTCAAATATGATAATAAAACAAACATACAGATTTAATCCTCTTCTAAAAATTCATCTAGTTCGTTTTTTCTTCTTCTTCTTCTTCTCTACTTCTTCTTCTTCTTCTTCTCCTCTACATCTTCACTTTCATCTGCATCTTCCTCTTCAGATAATTCTACTTTTTCTACACAATTAGATGTGTAATGAGGAACTTTCGTCGTGTCCACTTCTATAATATTTGTTACAAGAGGTAGTTCATCCTCTTGATAAGCTATATCGTCAACCTCAAAGGTATTTCTACCTTTGGTCTTACATACTGCCCACCAGTCCGACCTTGTTGTTCCCCGTTTAGGATAACTTGTGAAGTACACGAGCTGAGCCTGACTTGAAAGGACAAATTGTTCATAGGCTTGATATCGACGCCGATAGTTTATGTCTACAAGACCGTGCTTGTTTACTTTCCAACCTTGACCTTCAATCGGATCGAATCAATCACACCTGAATAAGACAATCTTAGCAGGCTCTATTCCATAACTATATGACAGCTCCACAATCTCCCGTAGGACGCCATAGAAATCGTTGTCCGTATCAACATCTTTGTAGTTCAAAGATCTGATACATAAACAGCTATTTTTGGTGGAATCGAGATCCAAAGTTGTCTCTGATCGGGCAAGTTGTTGACTTGAACCTAAATCCATTAACACAGTAGCTTGGCCATTTTTTGCAGCATAAATTGGTCCTTGGCTAGCGTTCTAATAGACTCATTCTCAAGTCTTACGTATGGACGATTGACCTAAATACCACGAAAAAATAAATTAAGTTATTCTCAAGTGCATATACAGAAAGGTAATTACAGAGTTCTCAAGTCTACATATGCACTCAACCATGATGGAAAGTAACACCTCATTTCTTGTTCTAGTTCTTCTTCTGTTATGTGTGGCCTACCTGACCTCACATCATCATTAAATATACTGAAAACAACATCGTCCAATTAATGTAATAGTATAATAATCAATACTATTAAAATAATGTAGACGTATTAATTACTTTCCCTCCAGCTTCTCTACTTCATCATCGTCGCAGTTGAGTAATACATACACCTGAGCAGCACTTAGCTCATCATCGTTCAGATATCTCTTCTTCATTTTATCCGATGGCTTTCCTGGAGCATTGAATACCTTCAGTATTGTATCATTACATTCATGATCTCCGTCGGTTTCTGGAAGCTCTCGTTCTATTAGTTGCAACATGAGGCTTGAAATATATCGAATAAAAGTTTGTAATCTCCTCGAGAATATAGGCTTCACAAATAGAACCTTCGACCCGTGCCTTATTTTTTACCTTTCTTTTTAGGTGATTCAAATATCGCTCGAACGGGTACATCCATCGATATTCTACGGGTCCACCAACACGTGCCTTATAGGATAGATGAATCGGCAAATGCTCCATAGAGTCGAAGAATCTAGGAGGAAACACCTTCTCTAGCTTGCACAGTGTTACCGCAATGTCCTTCTCTTGCTTTTCTAGACGATCAACGAGCAATTTCTTAGAACAAAGATCCCTGAAGAATATGCTAAGGTCCGTCAATGGATCCCAAACTGCTTACGGTAAGAATTCCTGAAATGCAATTGGAATTAACCTCTCCATGAATACGTGACAATCGTGCTCTTCATACCCGTCATTTTGTTTTCCTTCGGATCGACACATCTTCTCAGATTTGACACATATCCATCTGGAAATTTTAGGCCCTAGATCCACCGACAAAGTCTCACTTTATCCTCCTTGTCCAATGAGAAAATTGACTTCGACAGGAACTGTTTTCCATTCTCCTCTATCAAATACAACGCAGGGCATTTGTATATTTTTTAAGTCCAACTTGGCCTTGGGATTGTCTTTCGTTTTTCCCTTTACGTCCATCACAGTATTAATTATGTTATCAAACACATTCTTCTCAATATACAAGACATCAAGATTATGTCTGATCAGATTGGTACTCCAATATGGCAGATCCCAGAATATGCTCCTCTTTGTCCATTTATGATCTCTACCAAATCCATCGCACTTGTACCCAGTTGTAGGATCTTCGATAGCACTTGGAAAATCTCTAACCTCCTCCCAATCATGGCTCCACACCACCTTGGCGGTGGATCACCCTTCTCTACAACGTCGGCACGGAATGCATTCATGTTCCTTCTGAACGGATGATCTTTTGGCAGAAATTGTCGATGACAATCAAAGAAGCACAGTTTCCTTCGTGTTTCAAGCGAAAAGCCTTAGTATGGTCCATGCAATACGGACATGAGAGACGGCCATAAGTGCTCCATCCAGATAAATTCCATAGGCCGAAAAGTCGTTGATGGTCCACATAAGGGTTGCCTTTATCTGAAAATTCTGCTTCCTGGAAACATCGTACATGTTAGTGCCTACTTTCCATAACTGATTTAACTCATCTATCAAAGGCAATGTAAGTACACATCAATGTTCCTCTTGGGATTGTTCGGACCAGGAATTATAGCGGTTAGAAACATGTACTGAGTCTTCATGCACATCCAAGACGATAGGTTATACGGAGTGACAATCACAGGCCAGCACGAATACTGGGATCCCGAAAGACCAAAAGGAGTAAAACCGTCAGAAGATAGCCCCAACCTGACATTACGCGGATCTGAAGCAAAATCAGGATAAACTCGATCAAAGTGCTTCCACGCTTCTCCATCGGATGGGTGATCCAATAATCCTTCAATCTGTTCTCGCATGTGCCAACTCATATTTTCGGTCGTCTCTTTCACCATAAATAATCTTTACAACCGCGGCGTTAAAGGCAAGTAGTGCATTGAATCGGTCGGTCTTCTTGCACCTGTAGACCTTCCTGTACTAGTTGTCTTATAGCGATCAGTACCATAAAATCTGCACACATCTGCGTCCTTGTCGTCTTTCTAGTACAGCATGCACCCATTGCGACAAGAATCAATTTTCTCGTATCCCATCCAGAGCGATCTCACCATCCTCTTAGACCGATAGAAGTCTTTAGGTAACTTAGCACCCGCCGGCAAGATCTCTATAATCAACTCCAACACTCGGTTGTAGCATTTTTGCGACATGTTAAAATCTGACTTAATGCTCAACAGTCTTGTAACCACCTCCAACGGTGAATGATCCTCACAACCAGGATACAATAGAGTCCTTGCATTCTCCAGCAACTCCATGAACTGTACAGCATCGACATTCGGTGCCTCCTCAGCTGTATCATGAAAGAAACTAGGCCCCGCAGCGCGTCGAAAATCATGTTCACGCACCCGTCGTCGTATGCATGATTATCTGAAACAAAATTATGTCCCGCAAGCATATCGGCTCAACATAAGGCTCCGGCTCTGATGCTAAAGACACAAGTTCTCCGTGTACGGTCTACTGATAGTAATTAGGCGTGAAACCCTTCGAGTACAAATGATATGTCACTTCCACTTCTGGATAATATTTTACGTTATGACATTTCACACACGGACACTTAATTTTGGTGTCGTCCTATTGTGGGAACGCCTTAGCAAACTGCAGGAACTGCTCTACTCCCGCTATGTATTCATCCCGCACACCACACATATCATCAGGACGACAATTGTACATCCATGAACGATTCCGCAAGTAGTAATTTATATCCATTTAGAAATAATTCTGCAAAGATGAACACACATGTTCAGTGCAGTAACTAGTCAAACTGGGTGAAGTTGAGTTGACTAAGTCAATATCTTGGACTCCTTGGTCAAACTAGGCCAAAGTCAACTCTTGGTTAACTCTGGTCAACTCTAGTAGTCAAACTAGGTCAACTATGGTCAAACTAGTCAATGCCACCATTCTAGGCCCTAACTAGCCCATACTAGCTAGCACACACCATTCAAGGCTATACAAGCCTAACCTATAATTCAAGTACCAATAATGACCAAAGTCAACTCAAGCTATCTCATACACACAACTAATATCTAGATATATATGCATACAATATATATATATATAGGCATGCATATACTATATGCCTATATTACAAGACAAGGCAACTTTCATGCATTCATATATTTAGACACTCTAACATAGGCTATTTGCCTAATCACATATGAGTTACATGATATAGTTATGTATATATGTATACAATACCATCTATCAAACTTATATATATAGAAAGAAGTAGAGTGGGTGGTGTGTGTACATGCACATGTGAATGGGGGGTAAGTGTGTTGACTGTTACATGTGATAGTGACATGTATGTGTATAGAGGGAGGCTAACATGCTTGTATTAGGCTATATGTGTGTGTGTACCTAGGCAAGAGTGAGTGAGTAAGTGAGTGAGTGATATGAACTATGGGTCAGTCCAATAAAGACAGTGAGGGGATTTACTGTGTTCAGTCAAATAGAAAAGGAAAGAAAAGGAAATCAGTTCATTTCATACAACATTACATACTCCTATAACATATTTCAGACCCATTCACCTCAAACCCAAATCGAGAACCCAAACTCTAATCAAATCACCCCAAACTTGAAACTCAGTCAGCACACATATAGATGCACTACACTAGAGTTTTAAACATGTAAATTAAAGCATTAAACTAGGTTAAATTGGTTGTCAAAACTGGGTTTTCAAAACTGGAAAATACAGTAAATTAACAAGGTATCAGTCAACATAGGGTATTTAGAAATTGATATATAAAAACATGTTAAAATGGAAAATAAATGGTTGGTAAAGGATCTAGGCTGTGTGTACCTATCCAACATAGTGACTCGTGTCCACCAAACATGACACAGTGTGTCCATTGTGTGTGTGTGTGTGTCTGTCTGTGTGTGTGTCCGTTGTGTGTGTGTGTGTGTGTGTCTGTGGTGTGTGCCGTGGGAGAGGAGGAGGAGGAGAAGGAGGAGTTGGGTTAGGGTTTACCTGAGCTCGAGGAGCAGGAGCTCGAGGAGGAGGCGCTCGACGGGGGGGTAGGGGTCGCCGGGGGGGGAGGGGGGGGGGAGGGGGGGGAGGGAGTCGGGAGGAGGAGCTCGAGGAGGGGGAGAAAATTTCGAGTTGGGGGAAAAAATTTCGAGGGGGGAAAAAGAACACAGCGTGCCCTAATTAAAATTTTAGCGACGTATAGATGAGACGTCGCTAACCGTCGCCAATTTTTAATATAGGCGACATATTTAATAATATGTCGCTAAGCGTCGCTAATTTTGTCGTATAGCGACAAATTTCTAGGACGTCGCTAATATGCAAAATATTGGCGATTTTTTTGGCATCGCTAATTTTGTCGCTAATATGTCATGTTTTGGTAGTGGTTGTGTTCCTGTGCTTAACGATACCACAATAACAAAAGATAGGAGAAGATAAATAAATTGAATCAAATGTTGGAATGTGTTGCTATTTAATCTATTTTCATACGAATGATACAATTTGCCTACGAGTATGCTATAAATGTTTGGATGTATACAGACGGACTTGTACATGTTGCAACAGAAAAGAGAATTGTCCCAAAGTTAGGAGCTATAGCCCTGTTGCGATCAAAGAAAGGCACGAATGAACGTATCGTTTAATAGTTGTATATGTTATGATTTATAGCTCTATTGCGATCAAAGAAAGGCACGAAGAACGTGTCGTTTAATAGTTGCACATGTTATAAATTATCTGATAGGCATATAGATTATGGATTGGTTCTAGACAACTTGTGCGCAAGGAAATTAGATCTCTCGGATGGTTCCTGGGGCACTGGGAATCGCTCAGCCTAGGAGAGATTGTTTAGACACCCTGAGGTAAAAGAGACCTCACCATCAGAGGGGTGTTGCATCACGTCCAATAGCGACGAGCTGAACCTATGAGTCACCGTGGCTAATCACAGAAAATGACCCATGGACCAATATGTAGTTAGGTGCATACGTAAAATCAGAGTCAATTGCAAACCTAACACTAAATGCTGAGATGGATAGTATGTTTTATGTTATATGCAAATTGTGCTAATCCTTGTCTTGTGCAGGGATGGACCGACGACCGTGGGTAAGAATCACTATATAAAGTGATGATCTCTTGTTTATGTTTCTTAACATAAATTCTTAAAAAGAACCTAGACAAGTAGAAATATCACTAGTAAATAACTGCTAGCTTCACATGTTGATTTAGTACAGATTTATGTGAGTTCGGCCAAAAGCCACCACAAGTACATGTTGCGTACTGACCCATGTTGTGGGCATTATCAGATAGCAAGGAGACAGGAGGATTTTGAGAGGCGTTGGAAGCTTGTCCAATCCAGTGGAACATTGTTCGTTCGCCTCGAAGCTTTCTACTTTCAGTTCAGCAAGTTTTTGTTTAAGGTGTCTTTAATTTTGGTCAATGTAATAAAGGGATATAATGTATAGCATTATGGCTATTTTTAAAAGAGTTTCAAAGAGAGATATGTAAGCTAAGCTATGGCATTTTGAGTCACAAAGCAATATACTTGTATTCCTATCAAGTTTATCGATAAAAAAAAGTGTTGCTATTTCAAATCTTTGTGTCAAATATTTGGTTTTGCAAAAAATATTTTTCTTGCGTTATGTTTTGCTTTGCCTAGTTGTGTTGTGCAGGTACTGGCCTTGTGCAAGCGTAACTTAGGCTTGCATGGAATCATGTCTTAGCGAGGACGAACGATCCTGCAGGGATCAAAGCGAGGACGAACGATCCTGCAAGGATCAAAGCGAGGACGAACGACCCTAGCGGGATCGGGGCGTGACAAGCCACGCCCGTTGACTCGATAGGTTAACTTAGCATACAACGGTACATTTTAATTTGGCATGACGGAGTAGAAAAGAAGGGTCAATGTCCTTCCACCTTAGCCGATATGTCTTGTCGTTTTGCCGAATCGATGCACTCAATTTCATAACTTTGTTGCACAGCCAGCTCTTCTAGCTATTCGAGCACTTCGTGCTCCGTTGAACTACTCGCTGATTCGGCCTACCATGCCTATGCCTCAGTCCGTTGTGCGGCAATACTTTAGTTTGACGATTGTATAAATGAGGTAAAATATGACCTCTTGTAATTCAGCTAAAAGCTAGCCTGCATATGAAACCAACTAAAATCAATACTTGTTCGAATCAGACTTATGCTTTGCATTGCTTCGATTTATAGATTTTTGAACCAACTAAAGGCTTTCGTTTTAGGGCAACGTAACTCTTGCATTCACATCCATACTTCATCGGGTCAACGCAACTCTTTAAGTCAACGACTTAGCGTAATACACCGAACGGAGTGGGGCATTAAATAGGTGAAGAGTTTAACGCAGCAGCATGCCTCAAAATACAAGGAATTCTATGCCTCAGATCGTCCAAGCAAGATCTGCCCCGAGCGTGCTGATACCTGAACCTTTATATGAAGACTGGGGGGTATCAGTACACAACAGTACTGGTATGTGATCCCCTCGTCCATCCATACAAAACCAATACATTCATTTAGTGAGTGCAACTATTCCTTTGATTGTCTTTCTATTATTGCTTTAGGATCAATTTGATTACTTAGACTCCTGGCCTATTCATGTTGCAACCAACGTAATTGTACTATTAATTCTATGAGACCGTGCTAAAAAAATCTATTTGTATGACAAACATCGAGGCCCTGCCTCACAACACCATAAAACCTATTCATACTTCTCTTACGGTCTTTCCCGTTCAACATATAACCAACTCAAACCATACTCGTAAGCTTGTGTCATTGACCCAAATAAACAATGCCACATCTCATGACGAAGCATGTCTCTGCTATAGCCAAATCTTAGGCTCCGTATTTATGTTACAATCGTACACACATTTCTTTAACTCACTTATGTCGTGATTATACTTTCTGTGACTCAATCGACATTGTGCAGCGGATTGCCACTCAGCACACTGAATCATCTATATGAAGGGTCACTAAAAATTAAAGTTGTCTTGGACATGCTTAGGATAGACGGCGATCATCCAATGTGGGTAGCTAGCCACACAGAAAGCCCTGAATCTTATATACGGTACAATCTAGCATCCTGCTTAGCCATCCCTCTTTCTTCTAGGCCGTCATAATTCTGGTGCCCCGATGATTCATTTGAGAAAGTATACGCCTTGTGCACAAGTTTTCCATAACCATACACCTACGACGACATCTAGACTCAACGTAAATGCTTGGCCTACTGATGATACTGTTCAAACCTTTTTTTTTATCTCTTCTTTCCATACTCAATACAAATCCCAAGTCGGGGACTACCTTGACGACCGACCTATAGTCCCGAATTTTTCAGTATTTCCATACCCTTATTGACTTAAACTCTGGAATGACTAATTGATAGCCTTCCAGCATAACTTGAACCAACCATGTTCCATATCAGTCCCACGACTGTGCCATAAACCATGTGACATGACTCAACCTGTGGGACGAGCAAAGGCCATGCCAAGCCTTGCACCGTGGATACGTACATTGAGACTTGTGGGACAATGATGCTATACTGTCATGCCCCAGAACCAGAATACTGGAGAGCGGAGGACAGACGTAGCCAACTACATACATTTAAGTGAAACCAACCTCGAAATACGGTCACGGCTGTCTAGATGCATGAGGGTTTATCTACATGCCCTCAGTTCTTATGGTCAAGAACAAACCTAGTGTCTCAATCTCAAGCAAGCAAGTAAATGTTACAAGATGTTAGATCATCAGACATACAAAGTAAGGCGTCCCAAAAATTACATATTCAAATGATCATAAAGCTAGTCATACAAAAATATGAAGACTAGCAAGAGTTAAGTCATATATGATCAACCCTAGGATTTGTCAATCATGTTACAGCCCTTAGGCAAACAAAAATTAAGTTTCAACACGAGCTAACACTTGCTCGACGGCTAAATGACTCAAAAGAATAATTTACAATAAAGTGGGAGAGCAAAATAAAAAACCCACTCATTGCCATAATTATGTGTGGTGTTCACCATCTGGCTGGAAAGCAGGTAGTTCAGGTGCTTCTCCAAAATCTGGCCATACAAAACCAGCTGGGTCAGACCCCAGAAAAGCAAGTGCCACAAGGGAGGCTCCACTTAGGAACTAAAACAGCATATAATAAAAGAAGAACTGATATAAGAGCATAGTTAAATAACATAAGGGACTGAGTTAACATAAAACATTAGCTTGCAGTAGAAGGAATAAGCGGTGGAATATAATTTCCATGTTAATCATGAGACAATTCATTCAAGCACGACCATCAAGTCCTACGGCTTGCTATTGTTAGCTAACTAGGTTATCACAAGCTTAGTTACTAACAAGATGCGATGAGATGTTCCCGCAATCACAAGCCCACAGAATATCCAGGTTATCCAGGCGAGGGTTACAAGAGTTACAAGAGTTATCAAGATTACTGGTGTACTTTAGTGCTTATGATTCAAGAAGTGCAACACATGACAGTGTGCTGGAAATGTACCCTACTCGTCGGCAGGCTACAAGTCCACAGGTGTGGCCGGAATAACGAGATCACCTGTAACTGGGAAATTTTTCTATATGAACTACTTGATCAATCTAGTCATTAACCTAGTCAGATTGATTATGAATCCCAGACCGTAGTAACCAGGAATCCATGTCCTAGACATGATGTAAGACGAGACATAGCTTGTACCTGCATAATCAACCACGAAATCAAGACAAGAGTTACGCTAGCAAGACAGGAGTAGCCGTCGTAATAGCAATCAAGATTATACATGTCATGTTCGGTTTACTTGTCATGTCAAGAGTGCGCCTCGACGGGCCACTATCAAGAATTACCAAGACAGGTCATATACCTTACCGAGTTTGTGTCAAGTCAAGTCCAGTCAAATCTTATCAAGCTCAAGCTCTATCATGCTCAACATGTCATTAAGTCGGGTCGCCACAAGGCAAGTCAAGTACAAGGTCATGCAAGGATCACAACAGTACATTACTTCTAAGAACCACAGAACAATCATGAAATATAACAAGAAGTTCTTGGCGAGAAAAGGCGTATGGGTCAAAGGCGCTAGGTGGCAAATGGTGTCAAGGGTCAAGTGGTGTCAGGGGTCAAGTAGTTCCAGGCTAGGTTGCGCCAGGCTAGAAGCCAGGTGGCCCCAGAAGCCAGGCTGTACCAGAAGCCAGGCTGTGCCAGAAGCCAGGTTGTGCTAGAACGTGCCCAACCGAGATGGCGCAGCGCTAAAAAGCACTTGCGCACACTGTTCATCTTTCGAACCAGCATAAAAATGCTTGGTTGAACCCATGAACTTCAAAAGTCCATAACTTCCTCAAAATAAGTCAAAATCTAACTCTTCAAATGTCAAAATCAGGTATAACGAGATTTCCTACATAAAGCAACTAGTTTTCGAAAATATAAAATTTTAGTAGATCAAAACCAGAAAAATAAAAAAGATCAAAACTTAGATCTACAAAAATGTACCCAACAAAACAAAAAATGCCAAGTTCTAAAGAGACTTAGAATCTTGCAAAGAAGAGAATGGAACATTAAAACTTGAGATCTATCATGAAGCAAGTTGCATTGCCTAGGGCTTCTTTGGTAGGTGGAAGGAGTAAATGAAGAAGATGAAGAAGTAAATCAAAAGTAATGGAGGAGAGAGAGAGGAGTTTGATATAAATACCAAACCTCTCCATCTCAACCCAAACCAAACCAAGCCAAGCCAAGCTGAACCAACCCAAATCAAAATAAACCAAGTCAAGATTAAAATAAGATTAGGCTAAGCAAGATAAGTCAAAATATGGGTCACCTGACAAAAGTCCAAAATCCATACACATATACTGGAAATATGTATAACGAAAAACGGAAGTGACAACTCTATCCACCTTAAAATAATTTCTTCCTCGAAATTTAATCAAGAGGCTAGAGGTGTCGGGGCAAGCTATACTAACTACAGGCAATCGACGAATAGCAATTTATCATGCAATCATTCATGCAAGCAAGGAATTAAAAGCATAAGGCATAAGAAAGACATTATACCTTATGAGTCAAACAGGTGTGGATATCGCGATCAGATATCGTCCTCACGTTTCCAAGTTGACTCACCCAAGGAATGATAGCCTCAAGCAAGACGGACTAAACTAATAGTCTTATTCTTGAGTACCTTCTCTCTTCGGTCCAACATGGATACGGGCCTTTCTTCATACGAAAGGTTGGTACCAACAACCAATTCTGAATAATCAAGGATATGGCTCAGATTCGGAATGTACTGTCGTAATTAGGATACATGAAATACGTTATGTACCTCACATAACGACGACGAAAGAGCGAGATGATAGGACACATCACCTACTCGCTCAAGAATATCAAACGGCCCTATATATCTAGGACAAAGCTTTCCCCGTACGCTGAATCGAATGATGCCAAGGGTATGCGAGATCCTAAGTAATACGTGGTCATCGATAAAAAAACTCAAGAGGACGTCGATGAGAATCGGCCCAATGGCGCTGACTATCTTTTGCAACTCGACGATGATCTCTGACTTGTCTGACCACCTCGATAGTCTGAGTAACCATTTCTGGACCAAGCATCTGCCTCTCGTCGATATTATCCTAGGCTAAAGGTGATCTGTATTTTCTGCCATACAATGCCTCAAAGGGTGCCATCTGGATACTGGCCTGGAAACTATTATTGTAGGCGAACTCCACTAGATGTAGGTGATCTTTCCATAAACCACCGAAGCCAAGTGTACAGGATCGTAACATATCTTCGAGAGTTTGAATCGTGCATTCTGATTGACCATCTGTCTGCGGATGATAAGCTGAACTAAACATGTGACGAGTTCCCAAACTCTCTTGAAGGCTCCGCCAAAATTGTGATATAAGTCTCGAATCTCTATCTGGCACGATACTGACTGGCACTCCATGCAACCTGACTATCTGCCTGAGGTACATATCTGTAAGCTAATCTGTTGACTGACTAATTTTGAATGGGAGAAAATGAGCTACCTTAGTGAGTCGATCAACTATAACCCATATAGCATCTCTTCCATCTGAGGATTTTGGTAACCCAGTTACAAAATATATGGTAATATGCTCTTATTTCCATTATAGGATCGGTAAAGGTTGAAGAAGTCCAGCTGGTCGCTGATGTTCAGCCTTAACTTATTGGCAAACTAAACAACGAGAGACAAATCGAGTTATCTCCCTCTTCATGCCATTCTACCAGAAATGCTGACGGATATCATGATACATCTTCATACCACCGGAATGAATTGAATACTGTGAACTGTAAGCTTCTGCCATGATCTCTTGCCTGATGTCACTACTGGGTACACAAAGACGCATTCCATGTCAGAGTGTGCCATCTTCGTGAATATATAACCCTGATCTTCGTCCTGCCTCACATTCTGCCCTAAGCTGCTGAAGCTTAGAATCCGTTGATTGTGCTATCTTAATTCTCTCAACTATACTGGACTGGACTTGCATACTGGCCATCAATGCCACATTGGCAGGATGATCTATCTCTATCTCCATCTTCTGAAGATCTACTAATAACTCGGGTTATGCTGTTAGAAAATGAGCTCCAGCTCTTCTACCTAACGCATCTGCAACAACGTTGGCCTTCCCAGGATGATACTGTAAGTTGATGTCATATACCACTAGTAACTCTAGCCATCTTCTTTGACGCATGTTAAGATCCTTCTGGGTAAACACATACTTAAGACTCTTGTGGTCGGTAAAAATCTCTACCCGATCTCCATACAATTAATGCCTCCAAAGCTTAAGTGCAAAAACCATCGCTGCTAACTTCAAGTCATGGGTTGGGTAATTCCTCTCATTATCACGAAGCTGACGTGATACATAAGCTACTACCTTGCCATGTTGTATTAAGACGCATCACAATCCTCTGCCTGAAGCGTCGCAATAAACTAAAAATCTTCCAGTCCCATTTGGAAGCGTGAGAATGGGTACCGTCATCAATCATTGCTTCAACTTCTCGAATGAACACTAACACTCTGCTATCCAAGCAAACTGTACATCCTTGGTCAGCTGCGTCAATGGCGTTGAAATCCGAGCAAAGTCTGATACAAATTATCGGTAATAGCTTGCCAATCCTAGAAAACAGCAAACTTCTGCGATGGTGCTGGGTATTGGCCATGTCTCTATAGCTACTATTTTTTGGGCATCAACTTCCACTCTACCTCTGGTGATGATATGACCTAAGTACGAAATACGATCAAACTAAAATTTGTACTTGCTGAACTTCGCGTACAACTGGTGCTCTATGAGAATCTAAAGGACTACTCAAAGATGTTGCTCATGCTCTGCTTCATGCTTGCTATAGACTAAGATTTCGTCTATAAACACTATCACGAATTGATCCAAATAAGGCATGAATATGCGATTCATGACATCCATGAATACTGCTGGCACATTGGTCGCCCCGAATGGCATAACGAGAAACTCTCAATACCCATATCTAGATCTGAATGCCACTTCGAGATGTCTTGCTCTCTGACTCTGATCTGATGGTACCCCAACCGCAAGTCAATCTTCGAGAATACTGCTGCCCTACTGAGTTGATCGAATAAGTCATCTATCCTTGGTAGGAGATATTTGTTCTTGATTGTTACAGAATTTAAGGTACGATAATCAACACATAATCTTGACGTACCATCCTTCCTTTTCATAAGAAGCATCGGGGCTCCCCAAGGCGATCCACTAGCACGAAAGAATCCCTTGGTTCTGAGTTCTTCAATCATCTTGTACTGGATCTCCAATTCTGATGGAATCATTCTGTAGACTCTCTGATACTGGTGCCGTCCCTACAATCAAATCAATGGTGAACTATAAATCTCTCTCTGGCAGCATGCTTGGAAGCTCTTTGGAAAATACATCAGGAAATTCTTCTACTACTCTGGGAAACTGAACTGCTCATGCTACTGCCATCCGTAAGACTGGTGGAGAAGGTTCTACTTCGCCTCTGGAAAACGAAAACTCTTCTTCGTCGGAAATACCAAAAATAATCCTACCAACATGGCAGTCTATTCTTGCATACTGATCCTTCAACCAATCCATTCCTAGGACCACATCATAATCGGCCATCGGAAATTCTATCAATCTAGCGGGAAACTCTCTACCTCTAACTATGATTCGACACAAGGAAAATACTCTATCTACTCCCACAAGACTGTTACCAGTAATTATATCGAGCCTTACTGATAATAACTCGGGCTCCAGTCCTATCCGTGTCACGAATCGTGTAGACATAAATGAATGTGATGCACCCGAATCAAATAATACTGATACTGGAAAAGGGTTGACAAGAATGGTACCTGCCACCACCTCACCTGATTCCAATTCTTTTGCTACTGACAGAACCAAAGCTTGACCCTGTCCTCTTGGTGCTGGTCCTCTTTGCTAGTGACCTCTCTGCCTGTTCTGAATTTGAGCTTGGACCTGAGCATATTATTGTGGCCTCTGTTGTTGGAATGCTTGTGCCTGAGGCGACAATGGCCTCGAAAACTGGTGTTGCTGTTGTTGTATTGGTGTTGGACCCTAACCGATGGACTGGTTAGGGTTGATAAAGATGAACTGGCTCTATGTGAACAGGACCCTATCATGTAGTCCGGTGCCCCACAAGCCAAGCATAACCCATGTGCTCTGCGACACTCTGAAACCACGTGTCCAGGCTTCCCACAATGAGAGCAGCCCATTGCGGAAGATTGCTTCTGCTTCTGTTGCTGAGGGTACGTCGATGTCGAGTGCTGAACCGACGAAACTGTGGTCGCCCTCCTAGGAGCTCCAATAGTCAAAGCCCTAGCTGCCAGGGCTAGTGCTGATGACTGAGACAACTAACCATGAGCCCTCTTTCGTCCTTCGGTTCGATCTACTATCCTCTGGGAGGTATTTTTATGCCTCCTAGCTGTTCGCAAAATAGCATGAAATGTCTGGTGCTCAAACTGCTCCACAGCTAGAATAATCTCTAGGTGGACAATACTTTTTCATTTGACAATAATGAGAAGTGTGTCCAAGTAAACCACAATAGTGGCATATCATGGGTGTCAGGGTCTAGAGGAAGGTGAGTAAGTATTATGTGTATAAAGAGTTCTAGTAGATTAAGAAGTATTGTATGAGTATTTTATTGATGATAGTAGAAAACATGGTGTGATGTGTTTTTCTTTTCAAATGGTCCTCTTTGTGTGTAAATATGTTTGGGATAGGACCTATGTGTTGTGTTATTGTGAGTGTGAGTCTTGTGGCTAGTGTTGTGATGTGTGTTGATGTGTCTTTGATTATGGCATTGAGTGTTTGTGTGAGCTATGTCTCTATCAACTTGTTTCTTACTGTTTGTAAGAAGGTCATTGTATTTGATAGAGATTGCATGTTCTCTTTGGTTTGTGGCAAGTGTTTTGTGCATAGCAAGTTCATATCCTTTCTTGAGGGATTGATATTCAACGTCCTTTTTCTTGATGATGTCTTGGGCTTTTTGGAGTTTTAGTCTAAGAGACTCAATCTCATCAGTGTCAGAAGCATGAGACTTTCCTTTTATATCAAGGATGATATTAGAGAGTCTTTCTATTTCTTCTTTAAGTGTGTCAATCTCTTTAAGAGATTTTCTGTGCTTACCTCTTATAATCTTGTGTTGATCGTGTAGTTCAAAAATGGCATTTTCTAATTCGGTATAAGAGAGAGCATTCATAAAAAAAGTCATCGAGTACCTGATTTGATTCATTTTCCATAAGATAAACATTTGCATTGTGTTTGCATTCTTTGTCGTCATCTGACCCACTAACATCACTTTCACACCAGATGCTAGTGTTGGCATACTTTCTTGAGGATGAGCTTCGTTTGCTTGGCCTCTCTTATTTGCCAGATTCTCTTCTTCCCATAGGACAATCCTTTTGATGTGTCCAGTCTTTCTGCAGTTGTAGCAAGAAGGTTCTTCGTCCGTGTCCTTCTTTGAACGGTTTGCTTTTTTGAATTTGAGGAACTTTTAGAAGTTCTTGGCAGTGAAAGCAATTTCTTCGTCTTATGAATCGTCATCATCGGAGTCATCTTTTGTGAAAAACTTGATAGCTTTAAGAGCAAGGTATTTCTTTTTTTTCCTTTGTCTTATCTTTCTCCTAATCTTGTATGGAGGCTTCCTCTTGATCTTTTATGTCCAGCTGGTGGGTCATTAGCTTCACCATGTGTCATGCCCCAGATCCAGAATACTGTAGAGCGGGGGAATGACTAAGCCAACCACGTATTACGGGTAGATGAATACCGTATAATACGATCAATGTTATCTACAAGACAAGGGGGTGCATACTACATACAAGTCTTACTAGGTTTGCTCAACCTCTATTATTCCAATCATTTAATGAAAAGCAGTAAGTAGAGAACATGTAAGAATAAGCAGTACGGCATCCCAAACGCTCAGTCAAAATGTGAGATCTGGCTTTACAAAACATAACCAGATGATATAACAAGGTATACACAATCGTTATCAGCTGCAGTCTGACTTAGTTACAATTATGTAAAAGTAAGTACAAGACAGTCCGACTAACATGTCGGTGCCAAGCGGCAAAAGTAAAGTAAGTAGCAAAACGAGCAGGGAAGCAAGGAACCCACTCGTGTCCTTCTGCGATCATCCCTCTAATATTGACCATCTTGGGAGTGGAAGTAAGCTGAGTCCTCGGTAGCTGGCTCTAAATCTGGCCATGCAAAACCAGAGAGGTTAGACCTCAAATAACAAGTACCACAAAGGAAGCATGATATGAAGAATTAGAACCAGTGATAAGAGTTAAGAATATGATAAATAAGTCTCTGCTTGCTACTGGGATTCACACAACATCACGGCACTTCAAGCCAACTTCCCAACCAAACAAGGATAGAAGTTGACCCATCATGTCCTGACATTCTGATCATCTCAGTAGTTAACATAGTAGGTACAGTACACAAACAAATTAATTTAAAAGGCAATACAACTACTACGGCTTGCAAACTGTAAGTTCCAAGTTACCCTGGAAATATGCAATAAGGGATTCCTCACTTCTTTCAATGTACAAGCAAGGCTAGTCTATCCAATAATCAATTGCCCCAATCATGAATTAGACATGTCCCAGTGGGACGTCCGTCGTTAATATGCAGAAAAATATAAACAGATACCACTCCCTGCTCGTGTGGCAGATTTGAAATATCCGTGGGAACCAGCCGGCATGTCGGGGCACTAATTGTCCCAAGATGGCTGCAATGTAAGAACTCGAGAATCCATTCTCTCCATGCAATAATTACTTTATTTAACTTAATAGTCCTAACGTTAATAGAAATCTCATACCGTGGATCATGGTCATTCTGAATGAGTACTTCCGTATAGAGTACGATATGCATAACTCTACAACGATGCATGTGCGGTTAGGTTGTATGTCTTACATAGCGTAATGCAACAATCAAACCTGGCCACGGGATAATCATGCTTTGACTATAAGGTGCACATACTGCTTTTGTAGAAAGAAGTTGGAGTCAGCACGTATCCATATGCCAATGTTCGGGATCGGCTAGTCGATCGCAATGGTTCATCGTTCATACATGAACGTGTCTCATTTAATTCACTAAGACGACTAGTCAGTCTTTTAGTTCCAACTAGGAACGCATGATCAATCATTTAGTCAAGGTAACAATCAATGTCAATTCGTAACAAGGTATGAAAGTCACACTAGTATTTGGTATGGTCAAGTCTATAACTCTCAGGGTTGAGTACCAGCGATACGGATGCCCACAAGCCAATCAAGACACGGGACACACTCCACACAACAATATGTATTAAAATACTATTCATGCATCAAGTGGCACAATCCAGCAAAATGTGTGAGATAAGACGAAACGCTCGAATTCGGTGAATCACGCGGGATAAGACAGATGGCACAAATTTAGCAAAACGTGCGAACTGAAATAACTTTTATGCGCACACAGGTGGAGAATTTACTGATTCACTATGGACGCATAGCAGTCCCTTTGGGAGCATAGCAGTTCCTTGGGAGCATAGCAATTCCTTTGGGAGCATAATAATTCCTTTGGGCGCATAGAAATTCCTTTGGGAGCATAACAATTCCTTTAGGAGTATAACAATTCCTTTGGGCGCATAGCAATTCCTTTGGGAGCATAACAATTCCTTTGGGAGCATAACAATTCCTTTGGGAGCATAACAATTTCTTTTGAGAGCATAACAATTCCTTTGGGAGCATAACAATTCCTTTTGGGAGCATAACATGCCTTTGGGTGCATAGTGCCTTTGGGCGCATAACATGCATGTCGCTGCACCAGCAAGCTTCGGCCATGGAGTTTCAAAAACTTCCAATGGCCATAACTTGGGCTATCGGACTCGGAATTGGGCGAAATAAAGGTCAAAATTGACTAGAATTGAATTCTCTACAACATGGAACAACTTTTATTTTGAAAACAACAAAGTTTGATAGATCAAAACTATAAAAACCCATAAAATCCAAAACTTAAAACATAGATCTACACACAACCATCCATGGAAATCAAAAACTTCAAGACCTAAACTTGTAGAGAAAAAGGAGAGGAACAACATGGACTAAAAATAAATAGGGATATATAAAATCCCTCATAGGGTGCAAGATGTACTTGCCTCTCCAAAAGGGTTAGGGTATTTGGTGGAGGAAAGAAATGAGAGTTTGTGAGGAGAGAGAAAAAAAAGGGGTAAAAATATCTAGCCCAAGTTAATCTCCACCACCCATTCCTTCCTATATAATCTAGGCCATCCATCCCTTATCATGATGAACCAAGCTAAACCAAGTTGGTTCAACATGAACAAAATAAACCAAGAGCTAAGCAAAAGCAGAAAATAAAATACAGAAAAATAATTAGCATGAAATTAAAGGAATTAAATACAGAACAAATGCATGATAAATATTAAATAAATACATTCAAGCAGCACACGTATTAAAATACGTATTCTGGGAACGGGGAGAGATAGATCTAAAACAGTAGAGGTGTTAATTGTAAGTAGAGGTATTAATTGTAAGTATCAAAATCAATGTGCCAACAGCTCAGTCAAAGTGGTGGCCAGGGTGATAATGGCTCGAGGCTAGGGTTCTAATGCAGGGAGCTCAACGGAGGAGGATAATGGTGGTGGGATGTGCTCGCTCATGACGGAGCTCGACAGTGGTGCTGGTGGCGACCTATAGTAGTGCTCTCGATGGCAGAACACAGGTCGGCTCAGGCGTGGTGGTCCTGGCTAGTCATGGTACTGCAATGGAGGGAGCTCCAGTGAGCGATGGTCCAGATCCGCTCACGAGAACTGTGGACTTGGACCTATCCGGCGAGCTTCGGTAGAGACCGACTGCTGGTGGAGGTTGCCCGGTGCTTGGGGTTGAACGTGTCGGTGTATTGGAAGTATCTGTGTCCTTAAGGTCGAACCCGGGGACACGAGGAATAGTTTGGTAGAGCTGGATTTGGAAATCTTGTCGTATCGGACACGGAATATAAATTGTAATAGCTAGAGGCTAATGAAATGAGAATGGACACCGACACGCCTAGGACACAATCATTAGGACCACGTAGGAAAATTTAGGAATGTTAATCCACTAATTACTTAGGCTATTTGTAGGGCAATTAGGAAGATCCTAGAATCTAGGTACATGTGTTATGAGAGAATATTCCAAGGATATTCTAAAGAATATCCCATGGAATAAGCTAGATTCCAAGATTCCTTAGGATTAATTAGCACAAATCCTTAATTAATTAAGAATTTATAAAATGTTCCCACCTAATCATAATGGTTAAGGGTGCGTTTAGTTATTGTTTTAAACTCAAAATTTTGAGTTTAAACTCCAAAAGCACATGAAATAACGTTTGGTTGTCTCCACTTGAAAATGTACTTTCCAAAAAAAATTCAAAAAACTACTTTATAATGTTATTTTCAGAGTGTAGGTAAAAAACAATTTTCTCAACACTGTTCTTCCAAAATCTGTGGGCCCCACCCCCACAAAAAAAAACCCCAACACACTCACTCTCCCTTTCTCTCTCATCAATTGTGAACCTGATCTAGAGGGAAATGGAGCTCCCCAACTCTCTTCCAGCTGGAGGAGGTCGACGACAGCTCCGACTTCGACATCGGCTGGAGGAGGTCGACGACTACTATGACCTCGACTCCGGCCTTGACCTTGACTCCGACTTCGACGTCGGTTGTCAGAGTCGAAACCCTAGCTCATCAACGGTGGACTTGGCGGCCTTGAGCTCGGCCCACGACTCGTCGATGATGGACTTTGCAGCCTCGAGCTCGGTCCATGATGGCGGATCAGAGCCCAAGCTCATCGACGGTAGACTTGATGGTCGCGAGCTCGATCCACGACGACGGATCTAAGTCCAAGATCGTCGGCGGTGGACTTGGCGGCCTCGAGCTTGGTCTATGACGACAGATTCGAGTCATTGTTCCCCTCGCACGAACGGTGGCAAAGACCGGCGGGATGGAGTCGACTATCCACTCATACGAACGGCGGCGAAGACCGATGGGATGGAGTCAACTCTCCTCTCATATGAATGGTGGGATGGAGTCTACTCGCTCATCGCACGAACGGCGGTGATGAGGATGAACCGGAGGGAACTCGTATACATTTGGACACAAATAGTTTTGGGAGAAACACGGTTGGACACGAACAGTGTAGACACGATTTCATTTTCTAAAAAAAGTTTGCCAAACAGAATATTCAATTTTAATTTCTTAAAATTATTTTCCTGATGAAAGTAACCAAATGCAAAGCCAAAAAATTTATACCCAGAAAATAACTTTATAACTTACTTTCAGAAAACTATTTTCATAACAAAATTTCAAAAAGCCTATCCAAGCAGGCTCTAAGCATTCCACCATGGACTCCTAAATAATTACGAATAAAGCCACCCTCTTTCCTAATATTTACAACTTCACCATTCTAATTAGAAAATTGCCATCCTTTGGCAAAAATATAGAATGACTTCCAAATAAAATATTCTAAAACAAGAGAAAAATTTCAAAAGTGTTAGAAAAATGATAGGCTTCTAAATAATAATCCTCAAGCATAATAATTAAAAAATTATGATTTTGGAGAAATAAAATAAAAATAATCAAGATTTTGAAAATAGGGGGTTACACAAAGTCAATGTTAAACATGTCATATGCTTTATGCAGGTCAAGTTTGATGCATCTTTTTCTCCTGCTTGCCTTATTGAAGTCTCGAATCAGTTCATGGGCAAGCAAACAATTCTCTGCAATTGAACTGCCTTTTATGAATGCAGTTTGCTTATCAGAGATAACCCCTTATGTAACGCCCCAGTCCCAAAATACGTAGGACTTGGAACGAAGCATGCCAGCTGCATATATACGAGATATACTCCAATATATGGAAATCTCGAATATACACATAAGCTGTATTGTGAATAATAGTAACATACAGTCACAGGTAAAAAGCTATAACTCATCCACAGAATATAAAGAAAAATGGTATCTCATGAATCAAAGTAAATGTCAAAATATAGCTGTTGGCCGGGCGGAGACAAATCTACTACCGGTACTAGAATAAACTGAAATGAAGTAGAGTCCAACCTCTAAGATAAATAAAATAAGAAGTGATGACTAAATAGGCTCCTCGACCCAATAGGGACAGCTGTGATCAGAAGGTACAACTCGCTCGAACGTGAAGGATGAGACTATAGTGGAGCCATACTTCTGCGGGAAGTCCTGCACACCTATACCTGGAGAGATCACCAGGTCCTCAGAGGGACATAACAAGATACAAAAAGAACATGCCACATAAACTGAATAAATACTGCTCAATAAGAATAAGTAAGATCAGATCATAAAATGGTCCAATACCTCACCCTTTGGAGTAGCGTATTATCCCCTCAACCAAACAAGGACAGGAGATGGCACACTAACCCACGGTGAGATATCTTTCCAAGTCACGAATCCAATATGGTATCCGAACCCCAACAAGGTTCAATACCTTCTCATCGGAGTAGTAAGCCACACCTACAACCAAACAAGGACAAGATGTGGCAAACTAATCCGCGACAAGTTATTGTTCCAAGCCATGGTCAGATACAAATACCCAAACCAAGAGTACTCGCACCTAACGGATAAGGGTAACCTACCATTCTATGTGAATGCAGTTTAAGTACATCCCTCCAACGCATGGGCCCTGGCTAAAAATAGGATCGGCATAGTCCCTCTTGGGGCACCAAGGGCCTCAGGCATAATCGTTCCACGAACGTCAGTGGCCAGCAGTAATAAGGGGTCGTCAACCCGCATCTCCGGTGGAGCGTATGGTCATAAGGGAAATATGTAAAGTAGCCCACACGCTAAGGATATGTACACCCCCACCCAATGCCTACTATGTTGTATCCACAACGCATAACCCCTATTAACCGCTAAGTCAAACTAAGCATGCAATGTCTATTAGCGGTTAATCATATCGCACGAATTATACGTACTGGTGGGCAGCCAATCACGCATGTCCGAGTTCTATATGTGACTCACAACTTCATGGTACAAATGTGTCAAGGCCTATGAATGCAACAAAACAAGGCGGTCCCTTAACTCTAGGTTTAATAGATAAGAAAATAATACATAGCAGAAAATATAACAGAACAGTAAGTTCTAACAAGTTATACCATGTATCACAGTTTATTTGCATAAAGAAAATAATGAATAATACATGAAATATGAGCTAAATAAATAAACAGCGGTGGTAAGATATCTTGCCTGGGGGAAGTGTGCAGAATGGCGACGCCTCATGACTCAAATCGTCAAAATAAGGAAGCAATCAAAGTCAACTTTTACGAACGACCTCGGATGCTAAAATGAACATCACCAACAAATTTGGCATAGAAGAAATACCTAGGAAACGCCTGTCCAAAAGTTTAATTCTAGAATAGGGGCAAAATCGTAATTTCAGGTCAAAATAATATCCGCCGTTGGACCCATTTTACACCGAAATGCGTGCCAGGACCTACGGTCTCTAAAGTCGTCAAACTATATGTCTACGAGTCCGATTTGAGGAGACAAATCCAACCGTATGTCCAATGTTGGATTCGGGTGGGCTGTACACAAATTTGCCCATTAGAGCGGGTCGCGGGCCCGCTAATTTTGGCGTTCCGATCAACCTTCTCAGAATCGGACCAAACTTGGCATACAGGACCAAAAAAATTGATACAGTCCTGGTGGCACAAGTTTCACGTCGATCCGACGAACGTGTACGAAGTTATGGTCAAGTTTACAAAACGTCGATACGGGGGTATCTCGACGGATACGCATTGATTTCGTCGCGCACACACAACGAAATCGTGTCCCGTCAGTTCCCACACGTCGGCAACATCTATATGCGCCTTTTGATGCGTATAGTGTGCGACCACGTCGCCCGATTTGTCGGGGCGTACGTCGTATCGGGAAAAGTTTTCTAAAAGTTTTAGTTTCAAAAACAGATTTTCTTGAATCTTTAACATCAATTATCTTCCTGTATAATAACTGAAATATAAATATAACAGGTGCATTTTAATCCCGTATATGTTGTGTTTTATTGTTTTCAGTTGGTTTGCTGAAACCCTCAGCATATGGGTCGAAAATCGGCTTCCAAGTCGATGTTTTGGGCAACCTAAAACTGACCTGTTCCGATGGTTTTCTCGGTAAGTTTTTTTCAATTTCCCGAGCAAGGTATTAGGGTTTACTAGATTCTATCTAAAGGGGTGTAGAAAGGATTAGATAGGCTCTATGTAGGATTCGACGAAATCGAAAGTAGTCGAGTATACTGGAAGAACGACTAGGGGGAAGTTGGCGTACCTGCGGTCGAGTAAAACAGAGTTAACTCTATATTTGGGTCGGCCCGACGGTATTCAGGCAACGGCGGCCAGTCGTCGACGGCGGGATGGCGGCGTCGAAGCGAGCGGGTCACGTTGGCGTCGATCCTCGAGGTCGACGAAGTAGTTTGATAGGGTTTCGGGGGTTCTCGGTTTCGCGTTCAACCGTTTCTATATATAACAGAGTTATATATACTCTGCTGCGTGGCCATTTGGGGTGTAGCCCCATGGGCCAAGCCGTTAGCTACTGTTCCCTTCAAGGAACAGTGGGCTGAGTTGTTTATTTTTTACTCTATTAAGCAAATATATATATATATATATATATATATATATATATATATATATATTTATCTCTAGTTATTCATACCTATACATTTCTAATATTAATACTAGAAATAAGAATACGAAAATTTGTTTATAACCTAAATTTATATATTAATAAAATCTTTTTATTGTGGTAACTCATTTAAATGGTAAACTAAAAACAATAAAATTATCTTTTGTTATTTAATAATGTATAAAAATAATAATAATAATTCTAATATTCTCAAAATATTTTTCTTAATATTCTAATAATACTTTGCACCAAATACAAATCTCTAACAAACTCTTTGCTATGTATGTTCCTTTAGAAAATGAAAAGATAATAAATAAGCCTAAAATTTTAAAATATCATAAAGAAAATTCCAAACAAAAAAATCAGGGGGTTTACATCCTACCCAACTTATAAAAATTTCGTCCTCGAAATTAAAAAAGACTTAATAAAAATATAATAGAGCGGAATATGAAAAGAGAGTAAGTGTTTCAACTCATAACTTGTTGTCTGCAAAGGTGAAGGAGGTAGGGTAAAAAAAATTTAAATGGGCACCATATTCTACCAGTTGGGGGGTATTCTTAGTCTTACAATGGATAATGGGCATCCAGTTGTTTGAGGGATTGGTTTGGTCTTGCATGGTTAAAATCAAGTGGGATGAGAATTTCATCCGGGGTTGTTCTAAGGGTTATTAAGTCGTGCACGAGGTGTAATTGAGACGGAGCACAAGATGGTGTATTTGTGTGGGACCTGTGAGTCATGTGTGTAGGGTGGTTTGTCTATTTCATGAGGGTAAAATTTGTTGGAAGAAAAAAGGTTGGTGTTGTGCTCCAAATATCGAAGTCACGGTAGAGGCATCAAAATGATACTTGGTAGAATTTGACGTCATAAACCACTTGATTTATCAACTCAAGTGGAGAACTTTTGTCAATTTCAAAGAGGCGTACAGAGAGATTGAATGATTATCTATAGCATACTAAGGTTATTGACAAGGTCACAGATCATGCAAGATGACCTGCTTATGGTTGCTATAGTAATAAGCCTGCTTGATTATGAGCATACAGTTTTCTAATAGTACCGATGATTGTGTTCATGCATTTGGGTTGAGGACTAGTAATCACAACAAAGAGAAGCATTATGTTATGCCGATAGACTATCTAGTAAAGGTGTGGTTTTGGTGACAAGTCATGTCTAATAAAACAAACACTACCAAAATACAGTAAATTAGCGACGAAGATTTAGCGACGGATATCGTCCGTCGGCGTTAGCGACGGCTTTGTGGCAACTAGCCGACGGATTACCGACGACAAGCCATTACATTTTTTATTTTATTTTTAGGGGGAGAAAAGGTCGCACATCCGTCGCTAGGGCGTCGGAGATATTGCGACGGATACTCAGCCGTCGCTATGCAGTCGATTATTTGGCGGGAATTATGGGGAAAATTGGCGGGACAATTCTTTGACTACGTAGCGACGGATATTCAGTCGGCAAGTATCAAAAAGAGCGACCAACGGGCGATGGATAAAAATTCGTCGCTAGGCCGTCGCTAAATATACGTTCCAGATTTAAATTGAAACGGCAGGGAGAACATTTCGTATTCCCCCCAAATTCACTCTCTCTTCTCTCTCTCTCTCTCTCTTCCGCGGCTTCGGTGATCGGCGTCGGCGTCCTCTCCTCTCTCTCTCCCGAAGGTAATCCCCTCTCTCTCTCTCTCTCTCTCTCGATCTCTCTCTCTCTCTTGCGGTGTCATAGGGGCAGCGGGGGCGGCGGGCTTGGGGCGGGGGCGTCGGGGACTGGGCTGCAGGGTGTGGCGGTGGGCGGGGGGTTGTGGGTGGCAGGACTGCGGGGGGCGGCGGGCTTGGGGCGGGGGCGTCGGGGGCTGGGCGGCGGGCTTGGGGCAGGGGCGTCGGGGGCTGGGCGGCGGGCTTGGGACGGAGGCGTCGGGGGCTGGGCGGCTGGCTTGTGGCGGGGGCGTCGGGGGCTGGGCGGCGGGCTTGTGGCGGGGGCGTTGGGGGCTGGGCGGCGGGCTTGGGGCGGGGGCGTCGGAGGCTGGACGGCGGGGGGCTGCGGTGGGCGGGGGGTTGTGGGTGGCGGGGCTGCGAGGGTCAAGTGGCTAAGGCTCACTTCTGATTTTATGTGGTCTCTAAAATTTATTCAAACTTAGCAAGAATCCATTCCCTGCTCTTCTATTAAACTGTCACACATATATATATGCAACCGACGCACAGCCATAAGCACTCTTCATATATATGCAACCGAACTACTTTGCTCAAATCCTGAAGATTTCTTTACAAGTCTATATATATATATATATATTTTTCTATATATATATATATATATATATATATATATATATATATTGAAGAAAAGGGTACTTTTATTCAAAAATGAAAATACTACTGGTTACAACCCATAGCAATACACTACAAGCTATAAGCACTACATGCTGTTATCCTCCCATGAGGTTAGCATCTGTATCAATGTTGTTTAAAATCCCATGAATAGTCATGGATATACCTTCAAAAACTCTTCTATTTTGCTCACGCCATATGTGCCATACTGCCGATAATAGTTTGATCTTGGCTTGGGGCGGGGGCGTCGGGGGCTGGGCGGCGGGCTTGGGGCGGCGGGCTTTGGTCGGGGACGGCGGGGGGCTTTGCTTCTCAAATTCATCTGAGTTTATATATTGGCTAAATAATGTGTTATCCATATTGGGTGTTATCCATTAGTTTGGTGGTGTTTGGATTAGTAAATGAGAATATGGGCTTTGGGTTCTTGGTGTATATGTTCACTGTCTCAAGGACAGTGCGAGTTCTTCATCTGCCTTCTTTGTTAAGAATATCCTTGGGACATTCGCTTCACCAAAGTCACTGAATAAGTGAAATTTTTCATAGAAAATCGACCCTTAGAGTGTATCAGTTGTGTGCTTCTATATAGATGTATATATCTATACATCTAACTGTGATATACATATGTGTATATGACAATCTCAGTTAGCGACGGACTAGTGACCGGTTAACGACAGATTTTTCCAGCTTCATTTGCATTAATCTACGTTACGACATGGTGATCAGGACATAGTCCCTGCAGCCATTCGACTGGTGAGGCAGAAACTATGTAGCCGTAGATAAAGTTGACTATCCTCCGATCCTCATCCCTCGGCAATAATGATACGACAACCTATCACTATATCTTATATAGTAGTAGATGATGTCTTAGTATTACATTATGTGAGTTCATCTTGATTCTGTTATATCCTTCAGATACTAGATACGATAAGAACATATACTACACCATATGTACAGAACATAGATGATTCACACTAATGTATGCTAGAATGAATTTTGGGTTGTGTTCTGAGCCATCCGTTCTCACACTTAAAACACATAGAAATTAGTAGTGTGAGAGCGCTGGAGAGAGTGAGAGCGCCGGAGGGGGGGAGGAGAGAGAGTGAGAGAGTAAAATGGTATGACATGGTGAAGTAGTACTGTATTTTGGCTCCAGCTCCAGCTCCATTTGCATTAATCTACGGTACGACATGGTGATCAGGACATAGTCCCTGCAGCCATTCGACTGGCGAGGCAAAAACTATGTAGCCGTAGATAAAGTTGACTGTTCTCCGACCCTCATCCCTCGGCAATGATGATACGACAACCTATCACTATATCTTATATAGTAGTAGATGATGTCTTAGTATTACATTATATGAGTTCATCTTGATTCTGTTACATTCTTCAGATACTAGATACGATAAAAACATATACTACACCATATGTACAGAGCATAGATGATTCACACTAATCTATGCTAGAATGAATCTTGGGTTGTGTTCTGAGCCATCCGTTCTCACACTTGGCAAAAAATCGAATTTTTTATACTTTATCTGCTTTCGAAAATGTACTCAAATTACATGATGTTTCCTTTAGTTAGCTTGCTTATGTTACAATTATATTATTTGTGAATATCGATCTTACCAAATGGCACCCATGACCCGAGGAGCGGCACATCATTTAAGGGAAACAGTGAATGCTGAGGTGGCTCCTCCTACAGTTAAGGAGGAAGTGGCACCGGTAGCTAGTGAGATCGGGAGTCCTATTCATCCAGCACCGGTAGCTAATGAGACCGGGAGTTCTAATCATGCAGCACTTGCAAGAGACTACATCTCTCCTCACGCCAAAGATCCCGCTTATTCGAGGTGGTTGCGTGATCGTATCACTGAGCGTTTGCGTGAGCTGCATGGTTCACATTAGCTATTAGTACTTATTTGTATTGGACTATTTGTATTGGGTTGTTTTTGTATTAGACTATTTGTATTGGACTACATATATAAATTAGTACTGTGTCAATCTTTGGATTGTATTGGACTACGACATGGTGATCAGGACATAGTCCCTGCAGCCATTCGACTGGCGAGGCAAAAACTATGTAGCCGTAGATGAAGTTGACTGTCCTACGACCCTCATCCTTCGGCAATGATGATACGACAACCAACCAGAAAGGATACTCTGAGAGATCCATCTGAGTAGGACGTATACTCTGAGAGATCACCTTTACAAGAATGATATCAGTAGTGGGATTGAGTGTTGAAGGAGATATTATCAGAGTATACATCCTACTCAGATGGGTCTCTCACCGTTAGTATTTTTTTCTGACAGCCTGGTGGATGTGCTCTGTCAACAGATTCTTGCTCCGAGCCAAAACTTTACCCCGGAGCTCAAATGGACATCCTTCGTGTAGAGCTCGAGTGAGAGGTTCCTGACAGCATGGTGGTCTCCTTTGTCAAAGTATCCGTGCTCATGCCACATTAGTTTATATGATTCTTGGATAATTGGTGTACAATAAATTCGTATGTGCATATTTGGTCTATGTGATTCTTGGATAATTGGTGTGCATTATATATTTGGTCTATGTGATTGTTGGATAATTGGTGTGCATTATATATTGGTTTGGTTTATGCATATTTTTGTTAACAGGGAAAGTGCTACAATTTTTTTTTCAAAAAAATCTCAGTTAGCGACGGACTAGTGACCGGTTAGCGACGGATATTTCCAGCTCCATTTGCATTAATCTACGGTACGACATGGTGATCAGGACATAGTCTCTGCAGCCATTCGACTGGCAAGGCAGAAACTATGTAGCCGTAGATAAAGTTGACTGTCCTCCGACCCTCATCCCTCGGCAATGATGATGCGACAACCTATCGCTATATCTTATATAGTAGTAGATGATGTTTTAGTATTACATTATGTGAGTTCATTTTGATTCTGTTATATCCTTCAGATACTAGATACAATAAGAACATATACTACACCATATGTACAGAACATAGATGATTCACACTAATGTATGCTAGAATGAATTTTGGGTTGTGTTCTGAGCCATCCGTTCTGATCAAGCATCTTCCTTATCCTCTCCTCCACCATGGCTCTGGACCCATCTGCTCCTTCCTATATTCTTTCTTCTTATTTGACTCTCTCAGCCACATATGATATCTACCTCAAGTATAGAGTCGGGGGAGAAGAAGTGGACAGGAAGAGGGGGAAGCAGCACAGCCGGCGGCATGACCCGGAGGAAGTACAGATGTTTTCTTCAACATCCGTAGGAGAACTATAAGGATACATCTTTTCACAACATGTCACCTTGTCAAAGACCCTTAATGTGAATATCATGTTACCGCGGTGTCGGAAGACTAACATGTCATAATTTTTTAAGCCGTGTATTTTGACATAATCCTCCCAACTCTTTCCTCCTATGTAGTAATCTTGTATTACTACATAGCAGGAAAGAGTTTGGAGGATTATGTCAAAATACACGGCTTAGAAAATTATGACATGTTAGTTTTCCGATACCGCGGTAACATGGTTGTCACATTAAGGGTCTTTGACAAGGTGCTATGTTGTCAAAAGATATATCCTTATAGTTCTCCTACAGATGTTGAAGAAAACCTCTGTACATCCTCCAGGTCATGCCGCCGGCTGTGCTGCTTCCCCCTCCTCTTCCTGTCCACTTCTTCTCCTCCGACTCTACACTTGAGGTGGATATCATATGTGGCTGAGAGAGTCAAATAAGAAAAAGGGAAGTAGGGAGGAGCAGATGGGTCCAGAGCCATGGTAGAGGAGAGGAGAAGGAAGATGCTTGATCAGAATTTAAGGTGAAAAAGTTGTGACGTTGATAGCATGAGAGAGGGAGATGGTGAATGGAGGGAGGGAAGTGGCTGCATGCCTTTGGCTCACTCGAGCGGTATTTGTCCTCTGACCCTCATCCCTCGGTAATGATGATATGACAACCTATCACTATATCTTATATAGTAGTAGATGATGTCTTAGTATTACATTATGTGAGTTCATCTTGATTCTGTTACATTCTTCAGATACTAGATACGATAAGAACATAAACTACACCATATGTACAAAACATAGATGATTCATACTAATGTATGCTAGAATGAATTTTGGGTTGTGTTCTGAGCCATTCGTTCCCATACTTGGCAATTAAGCATGTGAAATAGAACTGATTATGTTTAGTTTGTCTTACGATACAGATTTTCACATCCAAATTGAAATGGATCGTTACTTCGTTGATCGTACATTGATGTACTAGCGGATCAACCTCCTGGAACATAGGTACTTATAAGTATTGACCGTATCGGATTAGTATCGATCTATCGTTTTGGTATGGGCCGTATCGGTTGGTATTGGTCTTAGCGAATTGGTATCGTCCTATCCGATATGTATCGGCCGTATAGCTAGGATTCATGTTAGCCTTATCGATTTGGTACCGGTCATATCCGATAGGTATCGACCGTGTTGGATTAGTATAGACCATTTCGGATTAGTATCGTAAAAGGTTTAGTAACAACTGTACTTAGATTTCTCTCTTCTAGAGCTAGATTACCATTGCAAGAGAGTCACGAGAGCGTAGCTGGCCAGTTACAGAACATACATACTTCCTTTTCAATCTCGCTTTTCCTGATGGAAAAGGAAGCATGTATGCTACTGTAACTGGCCAATCACGATCTGGTGACTCTCTTGCAATGGTATTCTATCTCGAGAAGAGAGAAATCCAAGTACAGTTGTTACTAAACCTTTCACGATACTAATCCGAAATGGTCTATACTAATCCAACACGGCCGATACCTATCAGATATGACCGATACTAAATCGATAAGGCCAATATGAATCCTAGCTATACGGCCGATACATGTGCATATCGGATAGGACGATACCAATTTGTTAAGGCCAATACCAATCTGATACGTCCTATACCAAATCGATAGACCGATACTAATCTGATATACTAGATACTAAGTACATCCGGCCTATACCAGCAGATCCACCAATTACTGCACGATAGGCCCAACGACTCCAGTTACATCCGGTTATTGGTGAGTACATGATTAAATAGTAATTCTGTTAGTCTTGTGATACAGATTTTTACTCTCTCATGCTACCAACGTCACAACGTTTCCAGTGCTGCTCCCTCTAATGATGATGAACGCAAAAAACCAACGTCACATCTTTTATAATTTGAGTAAATTTCTTTACCCTATATAAAAATTTATGTTGTCAGAGAGATGGCTCCTAGGAGTCGCCGAGGTGGTACTGCTAGTCGAGGAAGGGGCCGAGGCAAGAAACCCTTGGAGGTCGACATGGAGGAAGTCTCCGATGTCAAACAAGAGCTAGTGACTGTTAAGGAGGAGGTGTTACCAAAGGTCGAGGTCAAGGAAGAATCGATGACCATCAGGAAAGAGATTGCTCCCAAGGTTGAAGTTAAGGAGGAGCCACCGTCAGAGAGTAGTAGCATCGGGACAGACCCTCCTGTCCCTACAGAAGACCTCAACCAGATTGAGCCTTCGTATGCAAAGTGGCTGATAGAATGGTACATGCCTCAACGCAACTATGATCCCTGGCTGTGAGGATTCATCGTCTGACTTGCGATCTTTGCTGAGGCCAAAGTCGATTTTCCTATGTGTTTTGGAATTTTGGAATATTTGTGGAAATTTTAGAATATTTGTGGGAATTTTGGAATGTTTGTGCTATGATTGGATTATAACGACGGATATTAGGTTACTCTTCAGGATAATTGATGTCTATTTTATATTAATTTGGTTTGGTCTATATGATTCTTGGATAATTGGTGTGCATTAAATTCGTATGTGCATATTTGGTCTATGTGATTCTTGGATAATTGGTGTGCATTATATATTTGGTCTATGTGATTGTTGGATAATTGGTGTGCATTATATATTGGTTTGGTTTATACATATTTTTGCGAACAGGAAAAGTGCTGCAATTTTTTTCAAAAAAATCTCATTTAGCGACGGACTAGTGACCGGTTAGCGACGAATATTTCTAGTTTCCGACTACTGTTCGACGACATATCCGTCGCTAGCTGGAGATTTGAAAATGTTTCCAGGTACCGACGGGTGGTCGACGGAATATCCGTCGGAAACGTTCTGGTGGTATATACTTCGACGGAATGGCGACGACTCATCCATCGCCATGGTTCTGGAAATACCAAGCATTTTCAGAATATGGTCGACGGATAACCCGTCAGTATTCCGTCGCTAATCCGTCCTTTGTTAGCGACGGCGATCGACAAAATAGCGACGACTCATCCGTCGCCCTGGTTTTGGAAATACCAAGCATTTCCAGAACATGGTCGACGGATAATCCGTCAGTATTCCGTCGCTAATCAGTCCTTTGTTAGCGACGGCGATCGACGGATTAGCGACGGAACGATACACTCTGATACGCTATTACGACGGTTTACCGACGGACCATTACGTCGCTAGTGTCTACACAGTTCAGTATTTAATACTTGAAATAGACGAAAGCCCATCGGAAAGTCGTCGCTAATGCTTGGTATTGTGAAGTTGAAAAGCCGTCGCTATTCCGTCGCTTGACGACTACGTAGCTATGGACCGTTATTAGTGACGAGCTGATTGCCGACAAATTATTTTGGCCAAGACCCGTCAGTGATCGGTCGCTAATACAAATTCTCGACGGACGGGCGACGGATCTGGCCGTCGCTAAATCGACAAATTTTGGTAGTGAAATGGTAGAACTAGGGTAATAGCTGCTAGATCCTCAATCTCAGGATGGGTGTCTATCGCCTCAATGGTAAATGCCTGCCCATGCCCTTGTCTATTCATTTCCTGCCTAAAATGAGCTGCCTGGTCAGGTAAAGGTGGTCCTCCCAGATATCCCTGTGATGCTCCAAGTCCCGGCCTTTGCAGCTGCTGCTGAGCTAATTTCAAAGTATGTAGTGTTGGTTCTTGGGTCTGCTGATGCGATGCTAAGTCATGTCATCCAGGACAATCTTTGACCTTGTGTTGCTCCGATCCACATCCTAAACACTGGCCCAACCGAATGCGACAATCTCTCTGAATGTGCCCTTGTCTTCCACAGAAATGGTAAATAGGCTTCTTTCGAGCCTGATAGGGACCTACTCTCTCCTCCGGGTATGCCATGGGACGTCTGATAGGCCCACTCCGGTCAACTCTAACTAGCCTGTGCATTGGGGTAGGACGCCTTTGGTCATGTTGTGCCTCCTTACGGAGGAGCTCTTGGCTACGTGCCTCCTCTAAAATAGCTGTATGAGAGACTCGAGACTGTGTGGTAGTGTAAGGCTTGAGCTCTGGTGAAAGCCCTCGATGGAATCTCCTAGCTCTCTCCTGCTCCGTCAATATCAACGACGCGCCAAATTTACTCAGGCGGCTAAACTCCGCATCGTACTCATCTACTGACATGTTTCCTTGCTTTAGATGAAGGAACTGGTCGTAGAGAGCGTCTCGAACATGGATGGAGAAAAATCTCTCATAAAAGAGGTCATAAAACTCCTTCCATGTGATCCCAGTGCCCAGCCGTCTTTCTTCAGCCTTCCACCAGTGGTGAGCATTGTTTTCCAAGAGTAAATCTACTGCTGTCATCCAACCATGTGCCGGCAACTGGGATGCCTTCAAGTATTTCTCTGTGTTGATAAGCCATGCAAAAACATCTAAAGGACCCTCGGTGCCCTTAAAATTCTTGTAAAACCCCTAAATTTCTACTTTTTTATTTAATTTTGGTACTGATTAATTTTTTTTGTATTGTACGTCACGTAGTTGCATTGTACGTCGTACGCAAAATTTGTTTTTCGTAATTGCTCGACGAGTGCGAATAAGTGCGAGCGTACATATTTTAGAAAAACATTTTGTTCTATATTTTTATATAGTTTCAAATAATATATATAATAATTAGTTTTGCTATCATTTCTAAGATTGTTATTTTTATGTCATTTTTAAAAGTTATTAATAATAAATAATATTTTTGTATACTAGAAAAGCATAATTATGTAAAGAATATTTGTGCTTAGATATATATTTCATAAATATTTTATTAAGTTTATTTTTAAATAATAATATATTTTTGAAATTATTATTATAGCATTTTTTTCGAAAACATATTTTGGCAATATTGTGGCAATTTAAATCTTGATTTAATTTTTGGATTTATTTAAATAGATTAAATTAATATCCATAGTTGGAATTTGAATTATCTCATTTGGTTTTAAACTAAAGGATGTAAATTAATTAGATTTAATTGATTTTGATTTGGATTGATTTAAATTAATAGATGAATTATCTATTTTTGGGTTTAACTATCCTAATCCTTATCTTAATGGAAATTCCCACATCCTATAAATAGGCAGGTACTCCTCCATTATTTTTCTCCACAAATTTCTCCACAAAATTTCCACAAAGTGTACGTGCCTCGTGTTGGTGTCCATCTCTTCCGTGTCAGCCATGACGTCCTCGGGTCCGACCCCGGGTGTCATTCCAATCTTATTCCAATCTACCATTTTACATATACATTGTCTCCATCTTCGTGTCCACACACGGACACGTCATCCTCCTTCTCCGACACCAAGTCCTAACCCTAAAAACCTAACTCTAGAGAACCCACAACCTCGATCCCGGTGAGCGCCCCGCCATCTCTCCACGAGCCCCAATACAGTCGTCACCCAATCCAGCCACAGATCATCACCACCTCCTTGGCCTGACCACCACATGTCACGACCCGCGCCCTAGAGTTAGGGCACGAGAACGTAACAACGCCCAGCCTACGTCGCAGTGTCGGCGGTAGAACGCTGTCCTAGGTCTCAATGCATCTAACAGTATAAGACTAAACAGTTATACTCCCCGAATGGGGGTGACATAGCAGATACAAACTCAATCACATCTAAGGTAGAGCATGATAAGGATAGATAAAACATAAAATCCAAAGAGATACAGGAGATAGAAGTCTAAGTGTCTAAGATACATAAACCCAGAAATACATCTCAAAACTCAAATACAGATACAGTAATCCACAAAGTAAATACAACTCCAGACAAAATGAAATAACTACCTAAACAACCTCTAAAGTGTCTCCTCTAGGCTAGCAGGCACCTCCAGGCTATCTGTAAAATTTATCAACAGGTCCAGTCAGGACTGGAGCGAGTACAGTACATCTCAACAGAACATAGCAGGTTAGAAAATATAAACATGTAGTAGAGTAAAATAAAGGATCTGAAGAAATACAGTATGTAAACAAAGAGAGAAAACTGTAACAGAAATATCTACTATAAATAGAGAACTAACAGTGGCTAGTGAGTCAGAGTACGAGATAGCACATGTGAACATGACAGATTTGCACAGGATATCGAGGTTGCACAGGAATCTACACTACAACGGAATTGTTCATACGACTACTAGTACTCCCCCGTATCCCCAATCAATACACAAGGATCTAAACAGGTTATGTTATTGCACAGGATATCACATGGGGGCCCATATAGGGTACACATGATAGTATACATGGGGCTCCGTGAACATGAGAGTACAAGATTCACAGGAGTGCACATGTAATGAAAGCACAGGAGTACACGATGAAAGTGAAACGCACATGACACAATGTACCCAATGCTCCCGAGGGGGATAACATCGCATGAGAAGATCCATATAGTACTAATCCGTGATAATGTCGTGACAGCATCAAGTATAGTAATCTAAAGCAGGAATATAATTCTAAGCAGGATATGAAATGATCAGAGAATGTACTCGCCTTGATAACCTGAACAGCTGATAAGTATAGGGGGGTCCCACTGAAGCCACAGAGTCCTATTTAAAGCAACACAGGTTACAAGGTGTTCAAGTTGAAAATAAATGAATCTCTATAATCAATCTACATTATTCTAGGTTCTTCTAAGTCAAAACAACTCTAGGTCGACTCCGGTCAATAATCTAGTCAAACTAGGTCAAATGTTGACTTACAGTTGACTTTGGGTCAACTGGTCAACTCTGGTCAAACTGGGTCAATTCTAGTCTAATATAAAGTGTACTTCGTTATTTGTACGTCGAAACTTACGGCACGCAAATCGAGATAAGAAGATTATCGGTAAGGTTGATAATCTTATTATAGTGATCCACGTATCCAACTTGTCAATTTCAGCGATGTGAGATCACTGGAATTGACTGATCTCAGTTTCGTTATACTAATCCCGAAATACGAACATTATATGAATTAATTATTAATTAATTATAAAAAGGTTAAACTCAGAGAAATTATCAACAAACATTGTTGGACGATGAAATGAACATCGCCAACGTGTCCAGAATGGTCAAATTAGCTAGGATAGCCTATCCAACGGTCCAATTTGGACATAAGGGCAAAAAGGTAATTTCGGGTCAAAACGGTGTCCGTGTCGGAGCCGTTTTGCACCGAAAAACATGCAAGAAAATAAGTCTATAAAATATAACAAATTATATGTCCACGTAACCAGAATGACGATACGAACCCAACGGTATCTCCAGAATTGGATTCCGTTGACCCGATCTCAATTTGGCCCGTTGACCAGAACTTGGAATTCTGATTTGCACGGAAATGCGTGCCAGAGCCAAAGTTCTCAAAACTTAGCAAACTACCTGTCAACGAGTCCAGAATGGTGATACGAACTCAACGGTATATCCGGAATTGGATTCCGATGAGCCGATCTCAAAATGACCCGTTGACCCGGATATTGGTATCCGACTTGCACCGAAATGCGTGCCAGACCCAATGCCCACCAAAACCTAGCAAATTATATGTCAACGAGTCCAGAATGACGATACGAACTCAACGGTATATTCAGAATTGGATTCCGATGAGCCGACGTCAAAAGGTCCCGTTGACCCAGAAAGTGGGACCCGCTTTGTACCAAAATGCGTGCTCGGACCCACGTTCTCCAAATCTAACAAATTTTATATGAAAACATGCCAGAACGACGCCACAAGTCTAATGGTGGTGTCAGAAATGAAATCTGGAGTCCCGTGTTCAAAAATGGAATTTTATAAGTTGAAAATTACGAATTCGGACGACCAACTTTGGCGTCGAATTCAACCAATCAAACAAGCTCACAATGAAACGAAACTAGAGGGGTAGTAAGAGGGTTATACCAGCTTTGTACAGGAACTATTAGCATGCCAAACAGAGCTGCGGTGGAGGAGATACAAGCTGACGAAGTTGGCCCCACGAAACTGTCGAAATTTAATACAATTTAAACGGTCAACTTGGTGGCCGGTTTTCATGTATCAAACGATAAAATTAACGGACAAAAATTGACATGAGCGAAGGTGGATATACCGAGATTGCGACGAAGCGAAGAAATTGCCGATCCAACGGTCGGATCTCCGGGAAAATGCGTACGAAGTTGCTGCGACGGGGCGCCAAAACGAACTTCATTTCGCGCGCGTCACGACGTGACGTCGTTCAAAACGCACGAATCGCCTATACGTCGCGCTGGAGGAGAAGAGGCTGACCCCGGGGTGGTCGTCGAAGTTCACCCGACGTGGGGGGCCACGACCACGGCGAGCACGTGGCCGGTCGACGGCGCGGCAGCGCCTCACGCCCGCGCGCGCAAGGGGCGCGCTGTGCTCGCGGCCGCAACTGCTGCGCGCACCGACGGTGGCCGGCCCGGCCAGGCGGCGGCGGAGGGCTGTACGCCTCGACGAGGGTCGGGCGGCGGCACAGCCCGACCAGGGTGGAGGTGGTGGTCGGCCCGAGCGGAGGAGGTGGCGCGCCATGGTGAGGGTGGTTCGGGTGATGATGGTTTAAGTGGTGGTGGCTCGGGTGGCTAAATGCGAAGGAGAAAGAGGAGAGAAATGGAGAAGTCGACGGCGAGCTGGCCGGCCAGGGGGCTCGGCCAGGGTGGCCGGAGCCATGGCCAGGAAGAGGGTTGGGGTGTTGAAGCTGATGGTGTTGTGTTTTTGTTGTTGTGAGTGTTGTAGAAAAAAAATAGGAAGAGAGAGAAAGAGAGATGATTGAAAAAGGTTATATTAAATGAGAGAAAGAGAAAAGGTTCTCTCCCTAGAAATTAGGGCCGGCCAAGGGGTTGGCTGTGAGGGGGTTTGTTCCATGTAGGATGAATGGTTATGATTTAATGAAGGGAATATTAATGGCTATGATGGAAAATAGAGAAAATAGGTAATTCCAAGGATTTTTAAATCAACAGAAATTCCCAATAAAATATAGAAAAATATGTAAGGGAATACCTGATATTTTTTCAAGGAAAAAGAGGCTGAGGGTGGTGATGGAGGATAATATGGGGCTTGGACTGGATTCGGTCAAACCGGTTGGATGAAAATCGGACATGGCGAAATATTCGAATTAAAATTGGAGTTGATAATCATGGGCAAATAAGTAGCACATGTGGATTCCAATAAATAGGACACAAGTGGCGGACGGGTAGTAGGCTCAATGTGGGCCATGTCCATAATTGGGACGGACAGGTTTTGGTCGACATGGGACCCACAAATCAAGTTGGAAGATGAATGCGACGCCGTGGAGTGAAATAAAATCGGGTCACGTGTCGGAAAGTTGTACGAATCAAATGGAGCACAAAATGACGTGTCTGAGTGGGACCCGAAGGTCATGTGTGACGAGCGTCTCGAGTAGATCATCAATGAGAAGTTGGTTTCAAGAAACTGACTGGTCTTGCGCTCCAAAATTAAAAGTCACGGTAACGTGCTAAAAAGATCAAGGAAAAGAGTGGGAAAATCAATTAATGATCAAACGGTCTAATTTGACCCAAAGTTCAGCGAAGCAAAAAGAGCACAAGGGAACAAGTTTGGATGGGACACTATATACCGTCATGAAGGTAATCATGTCCACTCCAAAACTCATGAAGAAGATTTCCAGAGTTGAACGTCCCTGATACTCCAAATATCAATGGCATGAAAAAGTACACTTACAGATAAATAAATAAAATATTAATCAAAACCAATCAATCAGAAAAATAAAATAAAATGAAAAAAATTAACCCGAAATTCAGGGTGCTCACATCCTACCCATCTTATAAAAATTTCGTCCTCGAAATTAAAATGTCCATACTCCCTCCAGGTCAAACCCCCACAATAAAAGTCCCAGAACTTAAATAAAACATACCATCTGTAATGCCTATAGTTCGTATTGCGTATCTTGGTATACGTGTACGTATTCTTGACTCGTATTGCGTATTTTTCCTGCATGATTATTTTGGCATATCATTGGATATGGCATAGCTTGGTTCGGCTTAGCTTGGTTTGGTTTGCTTTTGGGTTCATCATGAACCAAAAGAAAACCCCTACCTACCTACCACCACCACTACCCTTTATTAACCCATTCCCCTTTCTCTCTCTTCATTTATTCTTCTTCTTCCCTATCATAACTTCTTCAACCTACCAGGAAGAGAGAGAGAGAGAGAGAGAGAGAGCTTAGGCAAGTGCAAACTTGCTTCATGATGGATCTCATGTTTTATTGTTCCATTCTCTTCCTTACTAGATTCTAAGCCTCTTTAGAACTGGAAGTTTTCGGTTTTGATGGTTATATTTTTGTAGATCTAAGTTTTAAGTTCCTTCTTGTTTAGTTTTCTTGGTTTTGATCTCTAAAACTTGGTTATTTTTGAAAACTAATGGTTCTATGTTGTAGAGAATTCAATTTCATTTAGTTTTGGCTTTTGTTTCGCTTGATTTCGACTCCGGATGAGTAAGTTATGGCCATTACAAGTTTTCGGAACTTTCATGGCTGAACTTGCTGTTTGGGGACGATGAACCTCATGCGCCGGGAACCTCATGCGCCCGGGAGGCCATGCGCCGGGAGGCCATGCGCCGTGAAGTTCCGGCAACACATTCCTTAACTCCGAGCGTGTCATGCGCGTAGGTTTCTTACGCGCATGTATTGAAGACGCAACGTGAGTTCCCCATGCGCCGATTGGTGCAGGAATCTCATGCGCCGATTCGTGCAGGAATCCCATGCGCCGATTCGTGCAGGAATCTCATGCGCCGATTCGTGCAGGAATCCCATGCGCCGATTGGTGCAGGAATCTCATGCGCCGATTCGTGCAGGAATCCCATGCGCCGATTCGTGCAGGAATCCCATGCGCCGATTCGTGCAGGAATCCCATGCGCCGATTCGTACAGGAATCTCATGCGCCGATTTGTGCAGGAATCCCATGCGCCGATTCGTGCAGGAATCCTATGCGCCGATTGTGCAGGAATTTACTGTTTTTGCCTGTTTTCTTGAAAAAATTCAAAACGTGAAAGTTGTAGATCTTTTCCTTGGCTTCAAGAATATGTTATTAGTTATTTTATATAATCTTTCTCATTCATGATAATGTAAGAATAGAACACGATAGTGGCCCGCGGTGGCGCACTCTTGACAAGTAAACTGATATGACAAGTATGAAGGGTCTGGACACCGTGGGCGATTGCGTTTGTACAAATAAACCAGTACTGTCTTGCATCATGTCTAGGATGGGGATCCCTGAGTACCACGGTCAGGGGTACCTACTGAAATTGACTAAGGCTAATTAACTAGAATAATTCAGTAGTCATGAAGAGATTCCCAGCTACAGGCAATCCCGTTATCTGGGCGCATTCAGCGGACTTGTAGCCTACCGGCGAGTAGGGCATAATTCCAGCACACAGTCATGTGGTGCACCCTTCATAAACGGACATTCGACCCGGATAACCGGATGGTCTGCAGGGCTTGTGGCTGTTGGGATAATCTCATTGCATCTTGCTAGTAACTAGGCCTGTGATAACCCTAGCTAGTTAAAAGTATCAAGCCGTACTCTTGATTGGCCGTGATTGATTGGATGAAGTTTATTCCAGCTTAGTCTTATCCTGATCCTGTACAAGATTGTATCATGACTTGATTTCTTGTATCGATAAATGATGGGATACCAAGTTCTGTTCAGATGAAGGGTTACAACCCCGGTCCTTGTTTGGTTTAAGGGTTGTAACTTGGCTATCTGAATAGTTCCATGGTTATCTTATCATATATCGTCCTGCTTATTGTGCCCGCCTTAACAATAAAGATCAGGGATCCAGTTCTGTTCAGGCGAAGGGTTACAACCCCGGTCCTTGTTTGGTTTAAGGGTTGTAACCTGGCTCCCGGAGCAGTTCTGTGTCCTCTCTTCGTTTATTGTCTTATTGTAACCCCCTGTCATGCTCGTCATGTTTTACCTTTACTTCAATACCATGATTATTTATACTGGCCTTAACAATAAAGATCAGGGGTCCAGTTCTGTTCAGGCGAAGGGTTACAACCCCAGTCCTTGTTTGGTTTAAGGGTTGTAACCTGGCTTCCGGAGCAGTTCTGTGTCCTCTCTTCGTTTATTGTCTTGTTACCTTATCAATAGTAATTGAGGCGGGTTTCTATTCAGGCGAAGGATTGCAACCCCGGTCCTTGTTTGGTTTAAGGGTTGCAGTCTGGCTACTTGAATGATTTCTCCGTGCTCAATATATTATTGTTATCTCAGCTATTATCTCTATCTTTTAATTACCTTTACTACTTATTTGTGATATGCTGGTTTTAGTTCCTAAGTGAAGCCTCCTTTGTGGCACTTGCTCTTTCTGGGGTCTGACCCAGCTGGTTTTGTGTGGCCAGATATCGGAGCAGCAACAGAGGATCCACCTGTCTTCCAGCCCGATGGTGACCACCAGGCGTAACCAGGGCAACGAGTGGGTTTCTTTTGTCCTCCCACTCTATTTGTAAAATTATTCTTTTGAGGCGTTTAGCCGGCGAGCACGTGTTAGCTCGTATTGCACCTTTATTTACTGTCTGCCTACGGGCTGTAACATGATTGACAAATCCTAGGGTTGATCATGTATTGACTAAAACTCTTGCTAGTCCTGACATTTTGTACGACTAGCTTCATGATCATCCAATATGTAATGTATGGGACGCCTTACTATTGTATATTGATGCTCTAATATCTTGTGACTGCTACTACTTGCTTGTGATTGAGACAATAGGTTTGATCTTGACCATAGGAGACTGATGGATTGTAGTTAAACCCTCATATATCTAGACAGCCGTGACCGTATAGTGACGTGGATTCCATTTCATTATACGTAGCTGGCTATGTCAGCCCCCGCTCTCCAGTATTCTGGTTCTGGGGCGTGACATGGTTTTAGTGGTGGCCCATGCAGGTCTTGTAATTCAAGATATGTGAGGGTTTACCGAATAGATGTCTCAATCAGTACTCGCCCTTGATCTCTACTCGTATCCTCTTGATCCCTGAAAATCTTGACCTGATCACATGATTGTATCGTTGATCTGTCCTGGTCCTTCCTTATTGTTCCCTATGTCGTCTTCTTCAGCGGCATTGTTCCTGGACCTGCCGATCAGCAAGGCGGAGTACCTCCCGCGGATCAGCAACAACCTGGAGATCAAGCCCAGCATTCAAGAGTAGCCTCCAGAGTCATGCCTACCGAAGGAGAACCACCAGTTCAGCCCGTCCAACCAGCAGAGCATGATGATGGCACTTTGGTGGGTCTCTTCAGGACGCTATTAGCTTCCCAGGATCGACGAGGAGATGCCTTGCACCAGGCGGTGGCAGACGCTTTGACCAGAGGAGGTCATCAGGGTAATAGCGCAGCCAACAGCTTCAAGCGCTTGAACCCTCCCTTCTTCGATGGCAGTGAAGATGCGATCGCTGCAGATGCTTGGCTTCAGGACACAGAGGTGATTCTAGAAGCAGCCAGGACTCCAGAGAATGAGAAGGTGGCCGTAGTGCGCCTGCAGTTACTAGATCTTGCCCGCAGCTGGTGGGCAGCGCAGGCCGATGGATTAGTGGCCCCTATTTCATGGGCAGTATTCAGGGAGAGATTCCATACCAAGTATTTTGATGCTGTAGCTCGGTACGATCTACAGACGAGGTTCACCAATCTGAAGCAGATGGGCAGGACGGTCGATGGATATGCGGCCGAGTTCTCCAGGCTTAGTCGGTTTGCTCCCACCTTGGTAGCAACCGAGTTCGATAGAGCCCAGCGGTTCCAGCAGGGACTTCACCTAGAGATTTTATTGGCGGTGGAGCAGTTTGAGCATCAGACTTTCGATGCAGTATTGAGAGCAGCTAGGAGGCATGAGTATACCTCCCAGAGGATCGTGGATAGGACCGGAGGTCGGAAGCGATCGCACGGCCAGATGAACCAGTTATCAGCACCAGCCCCGGCAGCCAGGGCTTTGACTATTGGAGCTCCGAGGCGGGCGGCCTCAGTGACGTCGGTTCAGTATTCCACCCCGACGCAGCCTCAGCAGCAGAAGTAGAAGCAGTCTTCCGCAGTGGGATGTTCACACTGCGGGAAGCCAGGACATGTGGTATCAGAATGTCGCAGAGCACAGGGTTTGTGCTTGGTTTGTGGTGCCCCGGACCACAGGGTTGGGAATTGCCCGAACAGGGGGAGTTCATCCGCTTTCTCTAGTCCTTCAGTTAGAGGACCAGCACCAATCCAGCAGCAGCAGCAGCAGCTGCAGTACCCGTTCCCGAGGCCATTGCCGACGCAGGCCCAGGCATTCCAACAGCAGAGACCGCAGCAGTATGCCCAAGCCCAAGCCCTGATCCAGAGCAGGCAGAGAAATTTTCAGCAGAGGGGACCCGCACCCAGAGGACATGGTCAAGTGCTGGCTTTGACCATGGGAGAGGAAGAAATAGCACCAGGTGAGGTGGTAGCAGGTACTATTCTCGTCAACACCTTTTCAGCTTCAGTATTATTTGATTCTGGTGCCTCGCATTCATTTATGTCTGCACGATTTGCGACACGGGTAGGACTGGAGCCCGAGTCATTATCAGTAAGGCTCAATATACTTACTGGTAACGGACTTGTGGGAGTAGATAGAGTGTTTTCCTCGTGTCAGGTCGTAGTTAGCGGTAGAGAATTTCCTGCTAGATTGATAGAGTTTCCGATGGCCGATTATGATGTGGTCTTAGGGATGGATTGGTTGAGGGACCAGTATGCTAGGATAGACTGCCACTTTGGCAGGGTTATTTTTGGCATTCCAGGCGAGCCGGAGTTTTCCTTCTCCCGAGGCGGAGTTAAACCTTCTCCTCCAGTATTGCGGATGGCAGTAGCAGCAGTGCAGTTGCCTCGGATAGTCGAAGAGTTTCCAGATGTTTTCCCAGAAGAGCTTCCAGGGATGCCGCCAGAGCGAGAGATCGAGTTTACCATCGACTTGATTCCCGGAACAGCCCCAGTGTCAGATAGAGTCTACAGGATGGCGCCGTCAGAGCTAGAGATATTGTACAAGATGATTGAAGAACTCAGAACCAAGGGATTCATTCGTGCTAGTGGATCGCCTTGGGGAGCCCCGATGCTTCTTGTGAAAAAGAAGGATGGTACGTCCAGATTGTGTGTTGATTATCGTACCTTGAACTCAGTGACAATCAAGAACAAATATCCTCTCCCGAGGATAGATGACTTGTTTGATCAACTCAAAGGGGCGTCAGTATTCTCGAAGATTGACTTGCGGTCAGGCTACCATCAAATTAGAGTCAGAGAGCAGGACATCCCGAAGACAGCTTTCAGATCTAGATATGGGCATTGGGAGTTCCTTGTGATGCCATTTGGAGCAACCAATGCGCCGGCTGTATTCATGGACCTCATGAATCGCATCTTTATGCCTTATTTGGATCAGTTCGTGATTGTATTCCTAGACGACATCCTGGTCTACAGCAAGAGTGAGGCGGAGCATGAGCATCATCTCAGAATTGTCCTCCAGATTCTCAGAGAGTACCAGTTGTATGCCAAGTTTAGTAAGTGCGATTTCTGGCTCGATCGCATTTCGTACTTGGGCCATATCATCACCCGAGGAGGAGTTGAAGTGGATCCCCAGAAGATCGTGGCTATTGAGTCATGGCCAGTGCCCAGCACAGTTGCAGAAGTTCGCAGTTTTCTTGGATTGGCCGGCTACTACCGGCGATTTGTTTCAGACTTTGCTCGGATTTCGACGCCATTGACCCAGTTGACCCGCAAGGATGTGCAGTTTGCTTGGACAGCAGAATGCCAGGATTCTTTTGAGAGGTTGAAGCGAGGCTTGATGACAGCTCCTATTCTCACGCTTCCAGATGGAACTGGAGGATTCTCAGTATATTGTGATGCTTCGGGCAGAGGTTTAGGATGTGTTCTGATGCAGCGTGGGAAGGTAATAGCTTATGCGTCACGACAACTTCGTAATCATGAGAGAAATTACCCAACCTATGACTTGGAGCTGGCAGCAGTAGTGTTTGCACTTAAGTTGTGGAGGCACTACCTATACGGAGATAGGGTGGAAATTTTCACCGACCACAAGAGCCTGAAGTATGTTTTCACCCAGAAGGATCTTAACATGCGTCAGAGAAGATGGCTAGAGCTGCTTGTAGATTATGATGTCAACTTGCAGTATCACCCAGGGAAGGCCAATGTTGTTGCAGATGCATTGAGCAGGAGAGCCGGAATTTATTTCCTAACAGCGCAACCAGAGCTGTTAGCCGATCTTCAGAAGATAGGAATAAAAGTTGTCCTCCCTTCCAGTGTGGCATTGATGGCCAGCATGCAAGTTCAGTCCACTATAGTCGAGAGTATCCGGATGGCGCAGTCAGCAGATTCCAAGCTTCAGCGACTCAGAGCAGAGTGTGAGGCGGGACGAAGACCAGAGTTATGCATTCATGAAGACGGTACACTTCGACATGGTAAGCGTCTTTGTGTACCCAGTGGAGATATCAGACAGGAGATCATGGCAGAGTCCCACAGTTCGCAGTATTCCATATATCCGCCAGCACTTTTGGTGGAATGGCATGAAGAGGGAGATAGCCCGGTTTGTCTCTCGTTGTTTAGTCTGCCAACAAGTTAAGGCTGAACATCAGAGACCAGCTGGACTACTTCAACCATTGCCGATTCCCGAGTGGAAATGGGAGCATGTAACCATAGATTTTGTGACTGGATTGCCCAGATCCCCGGCTGGCAGAGACGCTATTTGGGTTATTATAGACAAGCTCACGAAGGTGGCTCATTTTCTCCCGTTCAGAGTTGGTCAGTCGACGGCTCAGCTAGCGGAGATGTATCTCCGGCAGATTGTCAGGTTACACGGTATACCAGTCAGTATCACTTCAGACAGAGATTCAAGATTTATGTCGCACTTTTGGCGTAGCTTGCAAGAAAGTTTGGGAACTCACCTCCAGTTCAGTTCAGCTTATCACACGCAGACAGATGGCCAGTCGGAGCGTACGATCCAGACTCTTGAAGATATGTTGCGATCTTGTACACTCGACTTCGGTGGTTCGTGGGAAGATCACGTGCACCTGGTGGAGTTCTCGTACAACAACAGTTTCCAAGCCAGTATCCAGATGGCTCCGTTCGAGGCATTGTATGGTAGGAAGTGTCGATCCCCTCTAGCCTGGGACGATGTCGGAGAGAGGCAGATGCTTGGTCCGGAAATAATTGCTCAGACCGTTGAAGTGGTCAGAAGAGTCAGAGATCATCTTCGAGTTGCCCAAGATCGCCAGCGTCATTGGGCCGATTCTCATCGGCGCCCTCTTGAGTTTTCTGTCGGCGACCATGTATTCCTGAGGATTTCGCCTAACCGCGGCGTCATTCGTTTCGGCGTACGAGGAAAGCTTAGTCCTAGGTATATAGGGCCGTTCGACATTCTGGAGCGAGTAGGAGATGTATCCTATCGTCTCGCTCTTCCACCGTCGCTACGTGAGGTGCATGACGTATTCCATGTATCCCAACTGCGACGGTATATCCCGGACCCGAGCCACATCCTGGATCATTCGGAATTGGTTGTTGGTACCAACCTTTCGTATGAGGAGAGGCCCGTGTCTATATTGGACCGGAGAGAGAAGATACTTAAGAACAAGACTATTAGTTTAGTCCGTGTTGCTTGGGGTCATCACTCTTTCGGTGAGTCAACGTGGGAGCGTGAGGATGATATCCGATCGCGATATCCCGACCTGTTTGACTCGTAAGGTATAATGTCTTCCTTGTGCCTTATGCTTTCAATTCCTTGCTTGAATAAATGACTGCATGATAGACTGCTTGTTATAGCGATTAGAATAGCTTGTCCTTGCAATCCTAGCATCTTAATTAAATTTCGAGGATGGAATTCTTTTAAGGTGGGTAGAGTTGTAATGCCTATAGTTCGTATTGCGTATCTTGGTATACGTGTACGTATTCTTGACTCGTATTGCGTATTTTTCCTGCATGATTATTTTGGCATATCATTGGATATGGCATAGCTTGGTTCGGCTTAGCTTGGTTTGGTTTGCTTTTGGGTTCATCATGAACCAAAAGAAAACCCCTACCTACCTACCACCACCACTACCCTTTATTAACCCATTCCCCTTTCTCTCTCTTCATTTATTCTTCTTCTTCCCTATCATAACTTCTTCAACCTACCAGGAAGAGAGAGAGAGAGAGAGAGAGAGCTTAGGCAAGTGCAAACTTGCTTCATGATGGATCTCATGTTTTATTGTTCCATTCTCTTCCTTACTAGATTCTAAGCCTCTTTAGAACTGGAAGTTTTCGGTTTTGATGGTTATATTTTTGTAGATCTAAGTTTTAAGTTCCTTCTTGTTTAGTTTTCTTGGTTTTGATCTCTAAAACTTGGTTATTTTTGAAAACTAATGGTTCTATGTTGTAGAGAATTCAATTTCATTCAGTTTTGGCTTTTGTTTCGCTTGATTTCGACTCCGGATGAGTAAGTTATGGCCATTACAAGTTTTCGGAACTTTCATGGCTGAACTTGCTGTTTGGGGACGATGAAACTCATGCGCCGGGAACCTCATGCGCCCGGGAGGCCATGCGCCGGGAGGCCATGCGCCGTGAAGTTCCGGCAACGTATTCCTTAACTCCGAGCGTGTCATGCGCGTAGGTTTCTTACGCGCATGTATTGAAGACGCAACGTGAGTTCCCCATGCGCCGATTGGTGCAGGAATCTCATGCGCCGATTCTTGCAGGAATCCCATGCGCCAATTCGTGCAGGAATCTCATGCGCCGATTCGTGCAGGAATCCCATGCGCCGATTGGTGCAGGAATCTCATGCGCCGATTCGTGCAGGAATCCCATGCGCCGATTCGTGCAGGAATCTCATGCGCCGATTCGTGCAGGAATCCCATGCGCCGATTCGTGCAGGAATCCCATGTGCCGATTTGTGTAGGAATCTCATGCGCCGATTTGTGCAGGAATCCCATGCGCCGATTCGTGCAGGAATCCCATGCGCCGATTGTGCAGGAATTTACTGTTTTTGCCTGTTTCCTTGAAAAAACTCAAAACATGAAAGTTGTAGATCTTTTCCTTGGCTTTAAGAATATGTTATTAGTTATTTTATATAATCTTTCTCATTCATGATAATGTAAGAATAGAACACGATAGTGGCCCGCGGTAGCGCACTCTTGACAAGTAAACTGATATGACAAGTATGAAGGGTCTGGACACCGTGGGCGATTGCGTTTGTACAAATAAACCAGTACTGTCTTGCATCATGTCTAGGATGGGGATCCCTGAGTACCACGGTCAGGGGTACCTACTGAAATTGACTAAGGCTAATTAACTAGAATGATTCAGTAGTCATGAAGAGATTCCCAGCTACAGGCAATTCCGTTATCTGGGCGCATTCAGCGGACTTGTAGCCTACCGGCGAGTAGGGCACAATTCCAGCACACAGTCATGTGGTGCACCCTTCATAAACGGACATTCGACCCGGATAACCGGATGGTCTGCAGGGCTTGTGGCTGTTGGGATAATCTCATTGCATCTTGCTAGTAACTAGGCCTGTGATAACCCTAGCTAGTTAAAAGTATCAAGCCGTACTCTTGATTGGCCGTGATTGACTGGATGAAGTTTATTCCAGCTTAGTCTTATCCTGATCCTGTACAAGATTGTATCATGACATGATTTCTTGTATCGATAAATGATGGGATACCAAGTTCTGTTCAGATGAAGGGTTACAACCCCGGTCCTTGTTTGGTTTAAGGGTTGTAACTTGGCTATCTGAATAGTTCCATGGTTATCTTATCATATATTGTCCTGCTTATTGTGCCCGCCTTAACAATAAAGATCAGGGATCCAGTTCTGTTCAGGCGAAGGGTTACAACCCCGGTCCTTGTTTGGTTTAAGGGTTGTAACCTGGCTCCCGGAGCAGTTCTGTGTCCTCTCTTCGTTTATTGTCTTATTGTAACCCCCTGTCATGCTCGTCATATTTTACCTTTACTTCAATACCATGATTATTTATACTGGCCTTAACAATAAAGATCAGGGGTCCAGTTCTGTTCAGGCGAAGGGTTACAACCCCGGTCCTTGTTTGGTTTAAGGGTTGTAACCTGGCTTCCGGAGCAGTTCTGTGTCCTCTCTTCGTTTATTGTCTTGTTACCTTATCAATAGTAATTAAGGCGGGTTTCTATTCAGGCGAAGGATTGCAACCCCGGTCCTTGTTTGGTTTAAGGGTTGCAGTCTGGCTACTTGAATGATTTCTCCGTGCTCAATATATTATTGTTATCTCAGCTATTATCTCTATCTTTTAATTACCTTTACTACTTATTTGTGATATGCTGGTTTTAGTTCCTAAGTGAAGCCTCCTTTGTGGCACTTGCTCTTTCTGGGGTCTGACCCAGCTGGTTTTGTGTGGCCAGATATCGGAGCAGCAACAGAGGATCCACCTGTCTTCCAGCCCGATGGTGACCACCAGGCGTAACCAGGGCAACGAGTGGGTTTCTTTTGTCCTCCCACTCTATTTGTAAAATTATTCTTTTGAGGCGTTTAGCCGGCGAGCACGTGTTAGCTCGTATTGCACCTTTATTTACTGTCTGCCTATGGGCTGTAACATGATTGACAAATCCTAGGGTTGATCATGTATTGACTAAAACTCTTGCTAGTCCTGACATTTTGTACGACTAGCTTCATGATCATCCAATATGTAATATATGGGACGCCTTACTATTGTATATTGATGCTCTAATATCTTGTGACTGCTACTACTTGCTTGTGATTGAGACAATAGGTTTGATCTTGACCATAGGAGACTGATGGATTGTAGTTAAACCCTCATATATCTAGACAGCCGTGACCGTATAGTGACGTGGATTCTATTTCATTATACGTAGCTGGCTATGTCAGCCCCCGCTCTCCAGTATTCTGGTTCTGGGGCGTGACACCATCAAAAGAAAATGGCTTCCAGGGTCATGGCATACGGTGGTAGTAAGTCTCATCTAGGTATACTAGTCATGCTAAACCAAAACGGTCATAGGGTATCCAAACACACAAGCAATCCAGGGTGCTAAAATAGAAAGATACAGAAACAACAACCATCAAAACTATAAGGTTGTCTACCACCCCATATAAAAACTGGTACTCATAAAAAAAATAAAGGAAGGTAACTACCAATCATCTGAAAAAAAAATACTATCCAAGAAAATCAAAATCACAAGTTGAAGAATTGAAAGTCACTTGTATTGAAATCCAATCACAATATATACAGAAAGAGCGTTAGAGAGGGAAAACTAGCATCATGTGTATGGGGACATGTTCATACAGTTAGATAGTAGGCGTATGTGTACGTGAGTATACATGAAAGTGTATATGAGAAATTGGGTTTCAAAACAACGGCTATCAAGTTACACTCATCATGGCATATTGGTTAACCAATCCACAACACGCAACACGCAACTTATTTAATCATAACATGTATAGCTAACCATATATATATAAAAAGGTAGAGACTTAGCTATGTATTTATATATATTATAACATGTTTGCATAAGTTCTATATATGTCCTTATAGATATATAATCATAACATAGAGGGGAAGGATAAGGTTAAATGACAGTATATACTATGTTAGAGTGTGTGTGTGTGTGTGTCCTTGTACAGAATTATAGCTTGGTATTAAAAAGTTAAACCAGGTTTTAGTTCAGCATTTACATACAAATCTGAAATGAGCTAACATTTTAACAAGTGTAATATTAACATAATGCAACTTCAAAATTTAGGGGTTTTGAAACATCACGACTAATCTCAATGCTCCCAATACATCCTAACATGATGGAAATGAGACCCTAACATACTATCAATACGTTTATCTACGTATACAGTCAATATTACATGTTTAATCTGAAGTCGAACTAAACATTTGAAATTAATGTAAAAATGTTAACATGTAACTAGTTTTCAAGATTTTGGAGAAATTTGAACATTAAAACCAACTCAATGTTTATCACAAACTATCACGTAAGAATATGAAACCTAACATTATATCCCTACATACAACAATGTACACAGCTTTAAATATTATATTAAAGAAAATAAAACAGCAATTTAAACTAAACATTTGGAATTCAGTATTAAGGGTTAATATGTACACAGTCTTAAATTTGACAAATTTAAACACAAATTTTCAACCAAAATTCTTTTGAATTGAAACCCTACGTATAACATGCATGTACAGTGATGTAAACCTAAATAATAACATGAAATTTATATTTAAATTACGAATTTAACATGGAAAAGCAGAGAACCAGAATATTGGTTATGAAAATTTGGACATCAACAACATATCAATATGTATCTAGATATGTGGAAAAATCAAGTGTAGCATGCATACGTGTTAGGCAAGGTATCTGTTATATAAATATACTCATATATTCTCATGTCCCAATTTTTTTTTTTTTTTTTACGTTAAGACTAACATTTAGATCCCTACCAAGATTGCAAGCAGGTGATTGACGTAATCAAGACAGCTTTATTATTATCTAATACAAGAAAATAGCAAGAAAGAATAACGATAAAATCTGTTTTGCTTATTTGTTTAAAGAAGGAACCATTTTGAAATCCAGAGTTAAAATATCAAATCCAAGATAAAGTTTAGCAAAATTATTGATTCATTGTATTATGAAAAACTCATAGCAAGAAATTACACAAGGTTTATAAAACCAACTAAACTTACTCCTGAGTTAAATAATAGAAAACTAGACAACCAAACAAATAATAATTCTTTTTTTGAATGACTGAACAAACGTAGAGAAAACATGTTCAAAAATATTTAAGGTGCAATCTGATAATCATATGCGTCTATCCCAAATCATGGTACTCTAAATCCTCGTCATACTAGTAAGCAAGGCTACGATAATCACAGAGCCCTTGACTTATGCACATATCTCTAGAATTATGGTATTTAACATTTTCGCGGTGCCGCTAGCTTGGCTGCAAAAACCTTAAATTCCCACACCCGAGAAATATATCCAGAGTCAGACTATATGTCCTCACCATGCTGGCTAATGTGACTATAGAAGACTAGATTCCATAACATAGATGACCTAGCCCATATAATTTCATCTTGCCAAAAATTAAATTAATCAATAATGAATACTCAAAAATCAAATCAAATTTATTAACGAACATCAAAATTCAGAAATGAACAAAATCCATCAAAATACAAACTCGAATGCAACAGCTATCATCAAAATTCAAAATTCGACAATCATCCATCAAAATTAATAAGTATAAACTCAAATTCAACAATAATCCATTAAAATCAAATTCAACAACAGAAAATAAAGATAAAACAAATCAAGGAAAAAAAGAGTTTTCAATTCGAAGTTAAATAAGATTCTCTAGGGTCGTCCCAGGAATCTCTCAAGGGTTCCTATCTGTGATTGAGTACCTTCAAAATATATCTTAATCCTACCGCAGGCTGTAGTGGTACTCTAGTTCGAATATCACTACACTTTTAGTCTCGATCTGTATGGGCCACCACTAAAAACGTGTCACGACCCGCGCCCTAGAGTTAGGGCACGAGAACGTAACAACGTCCAGCCTACGCCGCAGTGTCGGCGGTAGAACGCTGTCCTAGGTCTCAATGCATCTAATAGTATAAGACTAAACAGTTATACTCCCCGAATGGGGGTGACATAGCAGATACAAACTCAATCACATCTAAGGTAGAGCATGATAAGGATAGATAAAACATAAAATCCAAAGAGATACAGGAGATAGAAGTCTAAGTGTCTAAGATACATAAACCCAGAAATACATCTCAAAACTCAAATACAGATACAGTAATCCACAAAGTAAATACAACTCCAGACAAAATGAAATAACTACCTAAACAACCTCTAAAGTGTCTCCTCTAGGCTAGCAGGCACCTCCAGGCTATCTGTAAAATTTATCAACAGGTCCAGTCAGGACTGGAGCGAGTACAGTACATCTCAACAGAACATAGCAGGTTAGAAAATATAAACATGCAGTAGAGTAAAATACAGGATCTGAAGAAATACAGTATGTAAACAAAGAGAGAAAACTGTAACAGAAATATCTACTATAAATTGAGAACTAACAGTGGCTAGTGAGTCAGAGTACGAGATAGCACATGTGAACAGGACAGATTGCACAGGATATCGAGGTTGCACAGGAATCTACACTACAATGGAATTGTTCACACGACTACTAGCACTCCCCCGTATCCCCAATCAATACACAAGGATCTAAACAGGTTATGTTATTGCACAGGATATCACATGGGGGTCCATATAGGGTGCACATGATAGTATACATGGGGCTCCGTGAACATGAGAGTACAAGATTCACAGGAGTGCACATGTAATGAAAGCACAGGAGTACATGATGAAAGTGAAACGCACATGACACAATGTACCCGATGCTCCCGAGGAGGATAACATCGCATGAGAAGATCCATATAGTACTAATCCGTGATAATGTCGTGACAGCATCAAGTATAGTAATCTAAAGCAGGAATATAATTCTAAGAAGGATATGAAATGATCAGAGAATGTACTCGCCTTGATAACCTGAACAGCTGATAAGTATAGGGGGGGTCCCACTGAAGCCACAGAGTCATATTTAAAGCAACACAGGTTACAAGGTGTTCAAGTTGAAAATAAATGAATCTCTATAATCAATCTACATTATTCTAGGTTCTTCTAAGTCAAAACAACTCTAGGTCGACTCCGGTCAATAATCTAGTCAAACTAGGTCAAGTGTTGACTTACAGTTGACTTTGGGTCAACTGGTCAACTCTGGTCAAACTGGGTCAATTCTAGTCTAATATAAAGTGTACTTCGTTATTTGTACGTCGAAACTTACGGCACGCAAATAGAGATAAGAAGATTATCGGTAAGGTTGATAATCTTATTATAGTGATCCATGTATCCAACTTGTCAATTTCAGCGATGTGAGATCACTGGAATTGACTGATCTCAGTTTCGTTGTACTAATCCCGAAATACGAACATTATATGAATTAATTATTAACTAATTATAAAAAGGTTAAACTCAGAGAAATTATCAACAAACATTGTCGGACGATGAAATGAACATCGCCAACGTGTCCAGAATGGTCAAATTAGCTAGGATAGCCTACCCAACGGTCCAATTTGGACACAAGGGCAAAAAGGTAATTTCGGGTCAAAACGGTGTCCGTGTCGGAGCCATTTTGCACCGAAAAACGTGCAAGAAAATAAGTCTATAAAATATAACAAATTATATGTTCACGTAACCAGAATGACGATACGAACCCAACGGTATCTCTAGAATTGGATTCCGTTGACCCGATCTCAATTTGGCCCGTTGACCAGAACTTGGAATTCCGGTTTGCACGGAAATGCGTGCCAAAGCCAAAGTTCTCAAAACTTAGCAAACTACCTGTCAACGAGTCCAGAATGGTGATACGAACTCAACGGTATATCCGGAATTGGATTTCGATGAGCCGATCTCAAAATGACCCGTTAACCCGGATATTGGTATCCGACTTGCACCGAAATGCGTGCCAGACCCAATGTCCACCAAAACCTAGCAAATTATATGTCAACGAGTCCAGAATAAGGATATGAACTCAACGGTATATCCGGAATTGGATTCCGATGAGCCGGCGTCAAAAGGTCCCGTTGACTCAGAAAGTGGGACCCACTTTGCACCGAAATACGTGCCCGAACCCACGTTCTCCAAATCTAACAAATTTTATATGAAAACATTCCAGAATGACGCCACAAGTCTAATGGTGGTGTCAGAAATGAAATCTGGAGTCCCGTGTTCAAAAATGGAATTTTACAAGTTGGAAATTACGAATTTGGACGACCAACTTTGGTGTCGAATTCAACCAATCAAACAAGCTCACAATGAAACGAAACTGGAGGGGTAGTAAGAGGGTTATACCAGCTTTGTACAGGAACTACTAGCACGCAAAACGGAGCTGCGGTGGAGGAGATACAAGCTGACGAAGTTGGCCCCGCGAAACTGTCCAAATTTAATATAATTTAAACGGTCAACTTGGTGGCCGGTTTTCATGTATCAAACGATAAAATTAACGGACGAAAATTGACATCAGCGAAGGTGGATATACCGAGATTGCGAAGGAGCGAAGAAATCGCCGATCCAACGGTCGGATCTCCGGAAAAATGCGCACGAAGTTGCTGCGACGGGGCGCCAAAACGAACTTCATTTCGCGTGCGTCACGACGGGACGTCGTTCAAAACGCACGAATCGCCTATACGTCGCGCTGGAGGAGAAGAGGCTGACCCCGGGGTGGTCATCGGAGTTCGCCCGACGTGGGGGGCCACGACAACGAGGAGCACGTGGCCGGTCGACGGTGCGGCAGCGCCTCACGCGCGCGCGCGCAAGGGGCGCGCTTTGCTCGCGACCGCAGCTGCTGCGCGCACCGGCGGTGGCCGGCCCGGCCAGGCGGCGGCGGAGGGCTGCGCGCCTCGACGAGGGTCGGGCGGCAGCGCAGCCCGACCAGGGTGGAGGTGGTGGTCGGCCCGAGCGGAGGAGGTGGCGCGCCATGGTGAGGGTGGTTCGGGTGATGATGGTTTAAGTGGTGGTGGCTCGGGTGGCTAAATGCGAAGGAGAAAGAGGAGAGAAATGGAGGAGTCGACGACGAGCTGGCTGGCCAGGGGGCTCGGCCAAGGTGGCCGGAGCCGTGGCCAGGGAGAGGGTCGGGGTGTTGAAGCTGATGGTGTTGTGTTTTTGTTGTTGTGAGTGTTGTAGGAAAAAATAGGAAGAGAGAGAAAGAGAGATGATTGAAAAAGGTTATATTAAGGGTGCGTTTGATTGCAAGGTAGAAAATATGTGGAAAAGAAATTAATTTCATGGAATTATTTTCCTAGGAAAAAAAATTCCATGGAATTTAAAAAAAAATCCATGAAAAACTTAATTTGGGTGTTTGATTGCCATTATTTTCCACGGAAATAGTTATTTTCCATGGAAAATGATATTTTCATATGGGTTGGACAAGTTTCATTTTCCACCATTTTAGATGAAAATATGGAAAATGATAGTCTTTTGGAAAATAATTCCATGGAAAATATAAGCTATCAAACACTACAATTGGTGGAAATTTTGTGATGGAAATATTTTCCATAGAAAAAAAGCCCAATCAAACACAGCCTAAATGAGAGAGAGAGAAAAGGTTCTCTCCCTAGAAATTAGGGCCGGCCAAGGGGTTGGCTGTGAGGGGGTTTGTTCCATGTATGATGAATGGTTATGATTTAATGAAGGGAATATCAATGGCTATGATGGAAAATATAGGAAATAGGTAATTCCAAGGATTTTTAAATCAACAGAAATTCTTAATAAAATATAGAAAAATATGTAAGGAAATACCTGATATTTTTTTAAGGGAAAAGAGGCTGAGGGTGGTGATGGAGGATAATATGGGGCTTGGACTGGGTTCGGTCAAACCAGGTTGGATGAAAATCGGACATGGCGAAATATTCGAATTAAAATAGGAGTTGATAATCATGGGCAAATAAGTAGCACATGGGGATTCCAATAAATGGGACACAAGTGGCGGACGGGTAGTAGGCTCAATATGGGCCATATCCATAATTGGGACGGACAGGTTTTGGTCGACAGGGGACCCACAAATCAAGTTAGAAGATGAATGCGACGCCGTAGAGTGAAATAAAATCGGGTCACGTGTCGGAAAGTTGTACGAATCAAACGGAGCACAAAATGACGTGTCTGAGTGGGACACGAAGGTCATGGGTGACGAGCGTCTCGAGTAGATCATCAATGAGAAGTTGGTTTCAAGAAACTGACTGGTCTTGCGCTCCAAAATTAAAAGTCACGGTAACGTGCTAAAAAGATCAAGGAAAAGAGTGGGAAAATCAATTAATGATCAAACGGTCTAATTTGACCCAAAGTTCAGCGAAGCAAAAAGAGCACAAGGGAACAAGTTTGGATGGGACACTATATACCGTCATGAAGGTAATCATGTCCACTCCAAAACTCATGAAGAAGATTTCCAGAGTTGAACGTCCCTGATACTCCAAATATCGATGGCATGAAAAAGTATACTTACAGATAAATAAATAAAATATTAATCAAAACCAATCAATCAGAAAAATAAAATAAAATGAAAAAATCAACCCGAAATTCAGGGTGCTCACATCACTTCCACCGCCAACACCGTCAAGTCCCGATTCCGGCCAACTCCCAGTACTGCCACAACCAACACCGCCACTGACAAAAAAAACCATCGCCACCACCACCGCACAAAAATACCCCACCGCCGTGGCGACCCCCGCCAACGCCGCCGCGACCACAGACTCCATCACCACCATCACCAAGAGAAAAGAGAAGGAAGACCCAAATAAATTAAAACCACAGCCGTACTCACCACCGCCGATCGACCTAGCCGAGCCCGGTCGCCTCCTCCAGGCCGCGGATGGTTGATCTGCGCCCCGCCGTCCGTAGCCTCCGTCGCCAGATCCATCTGGATCCGGCCATCTCCGCGCCTCCGGCTCCGTCGCACTTCGCCCGGCGAAACCCCAGACCACCGGACCATCAGACCCTCTCCGCCGGAGACAGCTCCTCCTCACCGTGGCCGAACCCCGAACCTCCTTGCCCTAGCCGCCCGCTCCGCCATCAGCGCCGCCCCCGAACGTCGGCGCCGCGTCACCCGACTTCTCCCCTCTTCTTCTCCGCTCACCTCCTCCGAAACCCCCGCTTCAAACGCCGCCGCCCCGCTACCTTCCCCTCCGCGCCGCGCGCCACCGCCGCGCTATAGCGAGCCAGCACGCCGTTCCTCCAACCGCCGAGCGGCGCCGCCCAGATCTCCCTTCTGCCCACATCGCTCCCCCTCTCCCGTTCTTCCGCCACCCTCTCAGCGTTTCTCCGCCGCATGTCGCCAGCCCTCAGCCGCCGACCCTCCGCTCCTTCGATCCCTCCGTCCTCCTTTCCCTCTTCCTCTGTCTCTTTTTTTTGTGTTAAGCTCTCTCACTTCCCCTCTTACAAGAAAAGGACTGATGCCTCTGTATTTACTTATTTATTTATTATTATTTTTTGTTGTTGTTTTACTGTTACTTTTATTTATTATTATTATTATTATTATTATTATTATTATTATTATTATTTTATTCTGTTTTATTATTATCTTTATTATTATATTTATTATTATTATCATTATTATTATTATTACTCTTATATTTATGGTTTTAAAATTTTGTTATTATTAAAAAACAGTATGTTTGTACAACAAAATATATTTCATATATTTTGGTTATTTATTACGATAATAATTGTTATTAAAATATTTGTAGGTAAATTATATATTTTTCTAAAAAGGTTATATCATGAGGCTTGGCCTACCCCTATATTGTAAAATATAATAAATTTTTAGATTATTTAGTTAAAAGCATTTTGACCCATAAAGGGTAGTTTCCAAATTTATGAAATAATTTACTAGTCTTTCAAATATTTATTATTAGTATTATTTTTACTAATAAGATAAAGTATTTTTACCTAGAAATTTCATTTGGACAAACTGGAGTTTTGCCTAAAAACGGTTTATTTAAATTTTTAAGCATTTATCTAAAAACTATTTTAAGCTAATAAAAATATATTTTTAAGTATTATAAATACTTTTCAAAATCGCATATTTATTATTTTCCAATTTTCTTCGACTATCCTCCTGTCCGCGACCCACCCTATAATTTCTACTCCATTACAAATTCTGTACTCTCTTATGTCCACCCTAACTAAATTGACCATTTTGGACCCAATGGAACTGTCCGTGCCCTCGTCAGAAGCCTTTGAGCCATTGTAACACCGAAGTCGCAGTTCGTGCCACATTGAGCATTGCAGTACACCAGGCGTCCTACCAGGCAAGACACCTTGCCATTTGTTGTTTATTTATTTTAGCTCATATTTCATGCATTATTTATTTTCTTTATGCAAAATAAACTGTGATACATGGCATAACCTGTTAGAACTTACTGTTCATTTATAATTCCTGCTATGTATTATTTTTCTTACAAATTAAACCTAGATTTAGGGGACCACCTTGTGTGTTGCATTCATTGGCCTTGACACGTTGTACCACGAAGTTGTGTGTCGTATGTAGAACACGGACGTACGTGATTGGCTGGCCACCAGTACGTACAAGCCGTGCGATAGGAATAACTGCTAATAGAGATTGCATGCTAGTTTGACTTAGCGGTTATAATGGTTTTGTGTTGTGGATACAACACAGTAGGCATTGGGCGGGGTGGACAATTCCTTAGCGTATGGGCTTCGATGCACTTTCCCTTTTGTAACCCGTGAGCTCCGCCGGAGACGCGGGTCAGCTTACCCATGATTACTGACGGCCACTGACGTTCTGCGGAACGTTATGCTCTTACTGATGGGGCTTCGAGGATGATTGCATTTGGATCGTCTTCGCTTCGCTCGCCAAATTCATTTCTTTTCTTTTGTATTTTTCCATTACTTGTTGGTAGTGGATTTGTCTCCGCCCAACATATTGTATCAAGACAATTCATTACCATTATATGATATCTTTTATTTATTTATTTTGTGTGGATGAGATTAGTTATGGTTCTACTGCATTTTACAGCTTATGTATTCATACGAGGTTTCCATATATTGGAGTATACTTCGTATGTATACAGCTGGCATGTCTACGTTCCTAGTCCTACGTATTTTGGGACTGGGGCGTTACAATTCTTAGGCCCCATGTCGATGAAATCCTTAATGGAGCCCAGATAAGGTTGCGGAGCTGGTGCTAGATTTGGTATCGGGGCTGGTGGTGGAGGTCTAGCTAGGTGGGCCATCATGCTCTGTCTCAATATTTCCATTTGTTGCCACTGAGATTGTAGCATAGCATACATAAACTAGGTGGTTGGGTCCGCACCAGTCGGAAGTGAGGGCAGCTAGGGTCCAGGCTGTGGTGAAAACTGTTGAGGCAATAGGGATGGTGCAGTCTCTCCCGGTGGTACTGCAGTGGGTTGCTCAACCTGGCTGACTGGGGGCACTTGGGCTTCCTGCTGTACCGTCGATGGGTTCGTGGTATTCTGCTGTGGCTCTAGCTGATACGGAGTCACCGGGGTCATTGGGGAAACCTGTTCTTCCTGAGAAGTTGCATCACCAGATATGATGGCTAGGGTAGAGGTGTGTCCGCTGTGTAGAGTCATATTGCTGGCACGAAGATAAGGGCAATGTTAGAATAGATTTAGATAGATTTTGAGTCAAGCAATTGAAAGAGAGTTTAATAAAGAATTCAAAATGTCAACAACCCGTGGATAAGATCTTAGAGGGAAAATATGTTAAGCTAACCATATCTTAATCCACGTAAAATCATACGAAAGGCGAACCAATTGCACGATGTTTGATCAGACCACAATACACAGGTTCTTCTAAGACAATGTATCAGTGGGCGCCCACCATAAAACATACATCCTGAACAAGCTCGATGAGAGAGTAAGCTCGCAAAACTAGGCTATAATAGCAACATTAGTCAAGGTAGTCCAATTAAAAATACGTAAGATAATGATGAAAGAACATATAAACAGCTTAAGCTACTTAAGAATCTAAGTCATGTCCGGTGTTCGTGCCTATGCAGTCGTCCTACTGTCTTCTTGTCTAAGGCCTTGGTTAAGTCAAAAGAAGTTAGGTTGTGGGGCTTCCTACCCAACTTATAAGAGTTGAACTAGTAGTGTGATTGAATGATGGAACATGACGACCTAGTACACACGATAGAGGGATAAAGGTTTACGGAAGAATAATTCAAACAAGAAGCAATCAAGATAGTAAGTTGGGAGTTCGAAATGAAGGCGAGATAGAATGTCATATATGTGGATGAGATCCTAAATTTCTAATCCTATACTGTCACGACCCGCTCCCGAATAATCGAATACGAGTCGGACACGCCCAGCCTTTGTCGTTAGACACAACAAAGTAAGCTGTACCAATCTAGGAAAACTAACCAGATAAACATGAACAAGTATGAAATCACAGCATCTATAAATGTGTCCCTAAATCCAGAATACAAGTCTAAGTATTTTTATTACATTCCAGCAGAATAAAAGACAGAGTCTACTAGTCTCAAATACAAAGTAAAATTGTAAAGTGCTAAGGTAAGCTCTAGGCTTCTGCAGCCTCTAGATCCAACACAGCTCCAGCTGGCTCAGCAATAATAACAACATCCTGTCCATAATAGGTGTCGCACAGGGCCTCCAACTCACCTGCAATATATCCTATTTAGGAGCGGAGCAAAGTACAGTTCTAGGTAATGAAACATGAACATGATATGAAATGTGTACAGGGGTACTGGAAAAAGATATACAGGAATGAACAGGAAAATGTACAGGAAAGTAGTACAGGAAATGAGTACAGGAACTATAGTACAGGAAAAAGTAAAGTACAGGAACATGTAATGTACAGGAATGAATCTATGATCCTGAAGTACCAGACATGATAAGTGCACAATATCAAAATACATCTAGTCCATGTGACCGGCTGGGGTGAGTACATGCACAGGAGTACATGAATATGGTACGACTTAGGACCCGCGTGCACAGTGCGAGGCCTAAGCTAGGCACAGGAATATATAGTAATCGGGATTGGTCACATGGCTAGTGTATTTCCCCACCCGACACTAATAAGTACAAGAACAAGGGTACAGGAATACAGGGGTACATGAATATCGTGCTATGATGTGTCACAAGGAAGCGTACAAGAATGTAAATACACAAAACCGTAGAAAAGTACTTGCCTGGCTCTGGGAAAGTACGGGAGAACAATGGAACTGGATGTCCTCCTGATTTATATTGGTACAAGTTGATTAGGATAAATTCCAACAATGCTAGCCTAGTTCTCTTATTTAGCTAGAAGCTTAACTAGCAACTTAACTACAGTCCTTTAGTAACTTAAGATATCTATAATGGTAAAGAGGTAAATTATCAATTTGTTTAGAACGTAATTGTCTTAAAATAACATTAGCTTGTTCAAAATATTTTGGAACTAAAACTTAAGTTTATCAAAGTCTAAAATACATAGGCCATATTACCACATAACACAATTTCTATCAAAATGTTCATACACTTGAAAGTATGGCCCAACCATCAGTAATTTAGCAACTTGGAATAAATAGAATTTGGAAGAACACTATCTCTAGAGAATTTCAACCACAGTACTAGCCAACCCAAGTTACAAACCCAACCAGCCCAACTACAGATTCTAACTCAATATAATGCTCATACAAAAAATATATAAAACTCAGCAAAATGACTTGGCTCAACACTCTACTCTACTGTACAAAATTAAATATAAGAGCTATACCCATCTGAACAACAGTTCCCACAACATCACAATTTATTACACATAAAAATAATACAGCAATGGACTAAAATCCTCCAGTCTCCCTGTCAACGGTCACCCAATATTACAAATAAAGTTTGAACTAAACTTTCCTAACCCAGCTCCCTGGTTCATTTGCCAACGGTCACCAAAAACTTGAATTCAAAAAAAAATATGCAGCAACCAACTCAACATTATACGATCAACTTGGTTCAAGCTCGTATCCACCCCGACCTTACAGTCATCACTCAATGGTCAAGAACAAGTGTAGGACACGGCTGAAACTTGGACACGAGTCATTGGTAGGTTCACTATTGAATCAATCAACGGATCTCTGCAAGACACGGACACAGTCTTCAAAAACAACACTCGAGATGGAAATACAAGAGTCAAGGGGAAACAAGTTTACCTGAGATGAATTCCTGCCAAGAGAACTCTCCACGGACTCGGACACGACCCTTCGCGCTCGATTCACAGCTACGTCCCTGGTTGCGACATAAATACAAACAAGTTGTAGTCAGAGATGGATCGATAAGATTCTAAGTCCAAACTAACATTCGAACAACGCAATTGAACAGAGACATCCCTAGGTCTCCATGATCCATCCAAACCCAAAATTAAACAAAAACTAAAATCAAAATGATCCAAATATTCTGCAACAACTGCTCGACCGAGCAAACACAGAAGAGCAACCATGAACCAAAATTCGAATCTACGGAGTCTCGGTTAGGACTCACCAGAGTAACTTCGAAATCGAAGATCGCAGGAAGATCTCCCAATCCTCAGCAACTCGCTCAACACTTCCGATCTGAAGTGGATCGGATCAACAATTTAAAATAAGAAGGAAAGCACGAGTAGAGGAGGATCAAACATCACAAAATTGAGTTCAGGGTGGCTCGAATCGAAGCTTACCGATGATCGCCGGAGGGTGAGTCAAGCTATGCTACGCCGTCGTCGAGTGGATCGGCTCAGACATCGAGAATCGTCGTGCGCGCCTCTGTCTTCATCGTCTTTGCCACGCTCTCACTGCTGTTGATGTCGTCGTCGCCGTCGTCGTTGCCGTTGGGATCGTCACCGTCGCCGAACCGTCGTCGGGTGGATCGGCACCGTCGCCGAGAGGAGTAACAGAGGACAAAGAATTTTTACTGAACAGAGAGGAAAACAAATGAGAATGAGAACTTCTGTTCTCATTCACTAATTATAAGGGAAGTGAATATTTGCAGTTTGCCCCCTCCGCAAACAATAATGTTTACTTAAGTCCCCCTCCCCCCCCCGCAATAAAATTTAGCAAAAACCCCCCTTGCCTTTTCATTATTTCAGGAATTTGTTTAAAAACAGTTAAGAATTCACATGGTGGGCCCAAAGTTGTTATAACAACTTTTCAAATTTGAAAAGTAGCCCAAAATTAATTCCCTCCAAAAATAGATTACCAATTTATAAATTAAAACTAATTTATTATTTAAAGCTAATAATAACAATTATATAATTTTTGAAATCGAATTTATTTATTTTAAAAAAATGGGAAGTGGAGTTACAAATCTCCCTCCCTTAAAAAAATTTCGTCCTCAAAATTCAAAGGACCAAAAAAACAAATCTCAGCAAATCACAAAAGGTCCAAACACCAGTCATTTATTGAAAATAGAATTCCATAAGAACAGAGTATAATCAAATCAATCAAACAGAGTGGGATAGCGCTCCCGCATCTCGTCCTCGTGCTCCCATGTGGACTCTCCGGAGAGTGGTGTCTCCACATGACGCGGACAAGTGGAATAGTCTGGTTCCGCAGGCGCTTCTCCCTCCGATTAAGGATCTCCACTGGCTGCTCCTCGTAGGTCAATCTCGGGCCCACCTCCAGCTCGGAGTAGTCTACCACATGGCTCGGGTCTGGAATGTAGCGTCGGAGCTGAGACACGTAGAAAACATCGTGTACTCCCTCCAAGCTAGCTGCAAGTGCTAGTCGATATGCCACCTCACCAATCCGCGCCGTCACATCAAATGGTCCGATGAATCTTGGACTGAGCTTCCCGCCTCTGCCGAATCTGATGACGCCCCTAGTCGGTGAGATCTTCAGGAATACTCTATCTCCAACCGCGAACTCTAGTGTCCGTCTGCTGCTGTCTGCCCAGTGCTTTTGCCGATCCTGTGCAACTCTGAGACGCTCTCTGATCAGTCTAACTTTTTCAGCTGAGTCTACCACCATCTCTGGCCCAAGTAAAGCTCTCTCGCCAACGTCATCCCAAGATAATGGCGTGCGACATCTCCGCCCATACAACGCCTCGAACGGGGTCATCTCGATGCTAGCCTGATAACTGTTGTTATAGGCAAACTCCACCAGATGCAAGTGATCCTCCCACAAACTGTCGAAATCGAGTACGCAAACCCGTAATATGACCTCCAATGTCTGAATGGTCCTCTCGGACTGCTCGTCTATCTGTGGATGATAGGCGGTGCTGAACTTCAACTGTGACCCCAAGCTCAGCTGTAGACTCCTCCAGAAGTATGATGTGAAGCGGCTGTCTCGATCTGAAACGATGCTCACCGGTACCCCGTGAATCCTCATGATCTGACGCATGTAGAGGTCTGTAAGCTTTTCGGTAGACAGCCCAACCTTGAATGGAATGAAAAGAGCAGACTTCGTCAGTCTGTCCACGATCACCCAAATAGTGTCCTTGCCACTGAGAGTACGCAAAAATCCAGAGTCGAAGTCTATGGTGATATGCTCCCACTTCCATTCCGGAATAGGTAAAGGCTGGAGTAATCCTGCTGGTCTCTGGCGCTCCGCCTTGACTTGCTGGCACACAAGGCATCTGGAAATAAATCTGGTAACCTCTCTCTTCATCCCATACCACCAAACATACTCTCGCAGATCCTTGTACATCTTGGTAGACCCAGGATGAATAGAATACTGCGACTGGTGGGCCTCCTGCATCACTTCCTCCTGCAGATCCTTGGGCACACACAACTGGTTCCCGTGCCTCAAGGATCCGTCCTCCATAATAGTGAAGTCGTCGAGCAATCCCGTCTCCGCCTGAGCTCTAAGACATCAGAGTCCCTCATCAAGAAACTGGGCCTCCTTGATCTTCTCTAACAATCCTGACTGTATCTGCATGTGCATCAACTTTCCTCTAAATCCTGGTAGAACAATCTCAATCCCAAGGCTCTAAAGATCCTCCAGAAGATGTCGATCCATAGTGAGATACATGGCAACATGATATCGACTGAGAGCATCGGCCACCACATTCGCCTTCCCAGGGTGGTACTGCAGACTGATGTCGAAATCCTTCATAAGTTCCAGCCATCTGCGCTGCCTCATATTCAGCTCCTTCTGAGTAATGACATACTTCAGGATTTTGTGGTCCGTGAAGATGTCTACTCTCTCTCCATACAAATAGTGCTTCCACAGTTTCAAGGCAAATATGACTGCTGCAAGTTCCAAGTCATATGTGGGATAATTCTTCTCATGGGGCCTCAACTGTCTAGAAGCATAAGCTATGACCTTCTTGTTCTGCTCCAGTACACATTCTAAGCTTTTCTCTGAAGCATCACTGTAGATGACGAATCCTCCCGATCCTGATGGCAAAGCTAGAACAGGTGCTGTCATGAGTCTTCTCTTCAATTCTTCAAATGCTGACTGGCAGGCGTCGCTCCAGATGAACTCCTCGTCCTTCGGCGTAAGCTTTGTCACAGGCTCTACAATCTTGGCGAAATCCTTTATAAACTTCCTGTAGTAACCTGCTAGCCCCAGGAAACTACGAATCTCTGCTACTGACTTGGGAGGTGCCCATGCTTCCACTGCTTCAATCTTCTTGGGATCCACAGAAATCCCCTCTCCAATCACCACATGCCCCAAAAACTCTACCCGGTCCAAGAAACATATTTCGAGAGTTTTCCGTACAGCTTCTTCTTCCGCAGAATCTCCAACACGATCCGCAGGTGCTCCACATGCTCCTTCTCGCTCTTCGAATATATCAGAATGTCGTCAATGAAGACCACAACAAAATTGTCTAGATACTTATGAAAAACTTTATTCATCAAGTTCATAAATACTGCTGGGGCATTGGTGAGTCCGAACGACATTACCAGGAACTCATACTGGCCGTAACGGGTGTTGAAATCTGTCTTCAGAATATCATGCTCCCGTACCTTCATCTGAGGATATCCCGATCGAAGGTCAATCTTGGAAAAGACCTTCGCTCCACTAAGCTAGTCAAACAGCTCATCAATCCGTGGCAAAGGGTATCTATTCTTGATGGTGATGTTGTTGAGTGCACGGTAATCAATACACATCCTCACCGTCCCATCCTTCTTAGGCACGAAGAGTACCGGTGCTCTCCAGGGTGAAGTACTGGATCGAATAAAACCCTTGCCCTCCAGCTCATCAATCTGGGCCTTCAACTCTGCAGCTTCCTTCGGGTTGATCTTCTAACAATGCTGGGACTTCGGCGCTGATCCGGGCAATAGGTCGATGCTGAACTCCACATCTCGATCTGGCGGCAATCCTGACACTCCCCGCCGGAGCCACCCACCTACACCAGAACCACACCCATAGTACACCGTCACCAGAACCACCACGACCACACCCGGCCACCTTCATCACCACCACCAAACTTCACCACAGCCCTCGACCACCGCCAGGACCAATCTCTACTGCCTTCGCCACCACTATTAAACGACGACACCCCCGTCGAACCCCGACACAACCACCAACCCGTCCCCGACGACCGTACACCACGGCAACCATCGTGGTCACTATCCGAACACCACCACCGCCACAACAGAAAAAAAACCAGAACGGAAACAAAACTGGAAAACCCTAATTTTACTCACCACCACCGCCAAGATCACCGCCACCGCGAGCGCAGCCTCACCCGGCCGTCCTCGTGCGCCGAGCCAGGCGCCTGGATCTGGAACTCCGGAGAAGCGCCGCCATCCGCCGACCCTTGCCGCAGCGCCCCGCCTTGGCGCCGCTCGTGCGTTCCAGCCGTCGTCCTCCCCCGCGTTCGCCGTCCTTCCCACCGCTGAACCGCCGGCGCCCTTCTTCTCCTCCGCCTCTCTCCTCTTCCTCATCCGTCGCGCACTCCGATCAAACCCCCCTTCCCCGCTCGAGCCGACGCCGGAAAACCTCTCCCGCTCCCTTTCTCTTCCCTCCACCGCGAGTCGATCGCCTCTCTTCCGCCCGCTCGCCGGAGCCCCTTCCCTTCCAGCGACCCTTTCGAACACCCTTCTCCTTCCGCTCACCCCTCGCTCCCGAGTCCCTCTCTCTCTCCTTCATCCTCTATTCTTTTTTCTTTCTTTCTTAATTCTTTCTTTGTTCTCCCCGAGGAGAACGAGACTTCTGTCACTCTGTACAGTTTTTTGTGTGTTATTATTTCATTTATTTCTTTTATTATTATTATTATTATTATTATTATTATTATATTTTCTTTTTACTTTTTGTTGAGGTGTTCTCCTCGAAAGAGGAGAAGAACCACATGAGTGGTCGAATTTTTGTTTGGTATTTCATCTTCTATATCTGTAAATTTATTATTATTATTATTATTATTATTATTATACGGTGAGGAACAGTAGTTTATCGTTTACTGTTATTGATTTTTTTTTAGTAAATTTCTTTATATTATATTATCAGTGTGATGGTATATGTTTTATTGTTATAGTGTAAATTCTGTTATTTTCACTATTATTATTTTTATATTATTTGTGACTAGATACTATATTAGATTTTTGGGCCTAAAATATATTTATGGTATTTTAAATATATGACTCTTAACCTACAAATATTTATGTATTTTTTAAATTATAATATTAACTCTAAAATAATTTTTTTTTCTATATTTTAGGTAGTTACCTAAGTCATTTCAAACTGGTAAAAATATAGTTTTCATATATAATATTTTTCTAAAATAGTTATATATATTTTCTTTATATAATTATCTCTTCGAATCAATTCTTCCTAACTAAATCTAATTATTCCCTGTTTCCTTGCAAATTCAAACTTTCTTATATCGTCTTTAGCAAATTCGACTATTCTGGACTCAATAATAGGGTTTGTCCCATCACTTGAGATTACTTGCGTAGCTTTGACGTCTGAGACTATTTTTGTGTCAACATGATCATATTACGTCAGTCAACTTCAAATCAAACCGTGACTACCTTATGTCCACCCTAACCAATTTGACCCATCTGGACCCAATGAAACTGTCCGTGCCACCATCAGAGGTTCCCTAGTGTAGTTGTCGCACCAAAGTTGCAGTTCGTGCCATCGTGATTATCGTAACACACCAGGCGCTCTACCAGGCAAGACACCTTGCCATTTGCTGTTTAATTATTTTAGCTCATATTTTATACATGTTTATTATTTTCTTTATGCAAAATAAACTGTGATACATAGCATAACTGTTAGAATTTACTGTTCAGTTTACTGCTGTGTTTTATTTTTCTTACAAATTAAACCTAAATTTAAGGGACCACCTTGTGTGTTGCATTCATTGGCCTTGACACGTTTTAAACACGAAGTTGTGTGTCGCATATAGAACACAGAAGTACGTGATTGGCTGGCCACCAGTATGTACAAGCCATACGATAGGAATAACCGCTAATAGAGGTTACATGCTAGTTTGACTTAGCGGTTATAGAGTTAGCATTGGGCGGGAAGAACATGATTGGAAGTTGACTACCACCCTATCTATCGTAGACTCGCTCGCTACTGAGGAACGATAGGTAGACTATATGCTATAGACTCGCTCGATACTGAGGAATAGTATTTGGTGTTGTGACTCGCTACTGAGGTACTTCATTGGTATTTTCTTGACTTGACCCGGTAGTCATGCGACCATGAACTGTTCTTAAAACTGCATTCACTTAGACTGGTTAGGCTACCTTTATCCGTTAGGTACGAGTACTTTTGGTTTGAGTACTTGTATCTGACCGTAGCTTGGAACAATAACTTGTCGCGGATTAGTTTGTCACATCTTGTCCTTGTTTGGTTGTAGGTGTGACTTACTACTTCGATGAGAAGGTATTGAACCTTGTTGGGGTCCGGATACCATATTGGATTCATAGCATGGAAAGATACGTCGCCGTGAATTAGTTTACCATCTCATGTCCTTGTTTGGTTGGGGGGATGGTACGCTCGTTCAGTAGGTACGTATTGGAACATGTTATAATTCGATTTACTTATTTATTTGAGCAATATTTATTCAGTTTATATGGCATGCTATTATGTGTCCTGTTACGTCCCTCTGAGGACCTGGTTGTCTTGCCAGGTGTGCGCTATTATCTTTCGCAGGTGCTTTAGCTCTAGCCGTGTTCTTCGCTATTTCTTCGAGGATGATTGCATTTGGATCGTCTTCGCTTCGCTCGCCACTCATTTCATTTTCTATGTACTTTTCTTTATTTTGTTGGTAGTGGATTTGTCTTCGCCCAACATATTTTATCAAGACAAATTCATAGTGATTATATAATATCTTTTATTCTTGTGGATGAGATTAGTTATGGTTCTACTGCATTTTACAGCTTATGTATTTATATGAGGCTTCCATATATTGGAGTATACTTCGTATAAATACAGCTGGCATGTCTACGTTCCTAAGTCCTACGTATTTTGGGACTGGGCGTTACATGTTTTTGTGGTGGCCCATGCAGGTCAACATAAATTGTTTGGTTACTTTACCGTACCAAGCAAGCCTGCGTATAGGATTAGATGTCTAGGATCTCATCCACATACTTGACCTCTTTTCTTGATTTTATCTACCGTTTGACTCATCAATTGCATCTTGCTTGCTTCCTTCCATCCCTACTCTTATCCTTCCTTCGTGTTTGTTAGAGATTGACACTACTAGTTAGTTGTCCCAAAACGCCATTAGTTTAACTCTTTAAGTTGGGTAGAATACCTTATGAACTAGCAACCCCTTTGACCTAGCGACCTATATTAGCAAGCTTAATTAGATCCTAGAATCTAGGGGACCTAACCCATCTAGCCAACCAAGGACATGGACAAGAAGACTATAGGACGACTGTATGACTTAGAATCATTCTACCTTCTTTAAATCCTAGTCTCCCGTACCTATATTTTTACCAACTTGACTAATGTTGTTACTATAATTTAGTTTTGCAAACTCATCCATTTTATCGAGTTTGTTCATGACTTATGCTATTGAGCGCGCTCACTAACATATTGCCTAATCAGAACCGGTGCATGATGGTCTGATCAACCAAGTGCACTTTGTTTCGCTTTTGTCTATTACTTTACGTGGATGGGAACATAATTAAACTTGGCCCTTACAATTCCATCCACGACTGCCTTGACAATTCTTTTGAAATTATTCGATCGTCTTTGAATCACGTATTCGTATTCGATAACACCTCCTTCGAACTCTATATTGCTTTCGCCTTCACCTATTTCCGGAGGACGAAAGCGTTATACTAGGATCTCCTCTAGCCTTTCTATCGATAATGACCATTATCACTCTATGTTGCTACTCGTCCTTTCTCGGCCCTATCATGACCTTCCAACTCACTTAATATAGAAGTGAAATATAATTCGTTCTCTAAAATCGTGCCCTCAAGAGACCATAACTTTAAGGCCTCTAATTTATTTTAGTTTCTTGAACCCATACTAATCTTTATTGCGTGTATTCTTCTTAACCATTCATCTTCTTACGTTAATCCATGATTATCTTCGCCATGATTGAAATCGCGACTCTATTGCATGTTTTCATTAAACGTCATTCCTTGTAGCCTCTCACCCTCCTACTAATTCTTAATTTCGAGGACGAAATTTTTTTAAGTTGGGTAGGATGTAAAACCCCTAAATTTTCTACTATTTTTATATATTAAATTTGATACCGATTTAAAATTTTTGTACTGTATGTCACGTAGTCGTATTGTACGTCGTATGCGAAATTTTTCGTTTGCTCGACGAGTACGAATATGTGCGAGCGTACATGTTTTAGAAAAACAATTATTTTATTTTATTTTCTTACGCTTTCAAAATATTATTATTCTTGCCATAAAAAGTCTATTGTTCTTAGCAGTTATTAATAATAAAATTCTTTGTGCAAAAATATTTATTTCATAAATATTTATTTATTTTACATAATAATGTATTTTCAAAATTATTTAATATTAATGTTTTATTGTTCAAAAAAGATTTATTATTCAAAAAGATTTATTATTTTTGAAATTAATTATCATAGCATTTTTGAAAACATATTTTTGAAATATTTGTGACAATTTAAATTTGATTTGATTCCATGGATACATCAAAATAGTAAACTATCTATATTTTAAATTAATTTGATTCTAAACTAAAGTATTTAAATTTGATTTGAATTGGATTTGGTTTAAATTTAGATTTGATTCATTGATTTAAATTTAGTAATTGAATTATCTAAATTTGGTTTGAATCAATCCTAATCTCTATCTTATTGGGAATTCCCACATCCTATAAATATAGGCAGGTACTCCTCCAATTTCCATCATCCAATATTTCTCCACAAATTTCCACCATCCACAAGTGCAGTGCCTCGTGTCCGTGCTCATGTCTGTGTCCATCCATTCTTATTCCATATTACATTTACATTATCTTCTTCCTCGTGTCAGACACACCCCGACATCATCAAATCCCTAATCCTAGCCTAGCCTAGCCTAGTCCCCGCTCCTACCACAGCACTCCGCCGTTCCTCCCGACACCCGCCAGACTTGACCAAAACTACCTCCGCCTATCCGCCGCAACGACCACCACAGACCCAACACTCCCCGCCGGAGCCACCCACCTACACCAGAACCACACACCACAGTACAACCGTCACCAGAACCACCACGACCACACCCGGCCACCTTCATCACCACCACCAAACTTCACCACAGCCCTCGACCACCGCCAGGACCAACCTCTACTGCCTTCGCCACCACCATTTAACGACAACACCCCCGTCGAACCCCGACACAACCACCAACCCGTCCCCGACGACCGTACACCACGGCAACCACCGTGGTCACCATCCGAACACCACCACCGCCACAACAGAAGAAAACCAGAACGGAAACAATACTGGAAAACCCTAATTTTACTCACCACCACCGCCAAGATTACCGCCACCGCGAGCGCAGCCTCACCCGGCCGTCCTCATGCGTCGAGCCAGGCGCCTGGATCTGGAACTTCGGAGAAGCGCCGCCATCCGCCGACCCTTGCCGCAGCGCCCCGCCTTGGCGCCGCTCGCGCGTTCCAGCCGTCGTCCTCCCCCGCGTTCGCCGTCCTTCCCACCGCTGAACCGCCGGCGCCCTTCTTCTCCTCCGTCTCTCTCCTCTTCCTCATCCGTCGCGCACTCCGATCAAACCCCCCTTCCCCGCTCGAGCCGACGTCGGAAAACCACTCCCGCTCTCTTTCTCTTCCCTCCACCGCGAGTCGATCGCCTCTCTTCCGCCCGCTCGCCGGAGCCCCTTCCCTTCCACCGACCCTTTCGAACACCCTTCTCCTTCCGCTCACCCCTCGCTCCCGAGTCTCTCTCTCTCTCCTTCATCCTCTGTTCTTTTTTCTTTCTTTCTTAATTCTTTCTTTGTTCTCCCCGAGGAGAACGAGACTTCTGTCACTCTGTGCAATTTTTTTTGTGTTATTATTTCATTTATTTCTTTTATTATTATTATTATTATTATTATTATTATTATTATTATTATATTTTTTTTTACTTTTTGTTGAGGTGTTCTCCTCGAAAGAGGAGAAGAACCACAGGAGTGGTCGGATTTTTGTTTGGTATTTCATCTTCTATATCTGTAAATTTATTGTTATTATTATTATTATTATTATTATTATTATTATTATTATTATTATTATTATTAGTATAATACTGTGAGGAACAGTAGTTTATCATTTACTGTTATTATTATTTTTTTTTAGTAAATTCTTTATATTATATTATCAGTGTGATGGTATATGTTTTATTGTTATAGTGTAAATTCTGTTATTTTCACTATTATTATTTTTATATTATTTGTGACTAGATACTATATTAGATTTTTGGGCCTAAAATATATTTATGGTATTTTAAATATATGACTCTTAACCTACAAATATTTATGTATTTTTTAAATTATAATATTAACTCTAAAATAATTTTTTTTTCTATATTTTAGGTACTTACCTAAGTCATTTCAAACTGGTAAAAATATAGTTTTCATATATAATATTTTTCTAAAATAGTTATATATATTTTCTTTATATAATTATCTCTTCGAATCAATTCTTCCTAACTAAATCTAATTGTTCCCTGTTTCCTTGCAAATTCAAACTTTCTTATATCGTCCTTAGCAAATTCGACTATTCTGGACTCAATAATAGGGTTTGTCCCATCACTTGAGATTACTTGCGTAGCTTTGACGTCTGAGACTATTTTTGTGTCAACATGATCATATTACGTCAGTCAACTTCAAATCAAACCGTGACTACCTTATGTCCACCCTAACCAATTTGACCCATCTGGACCCAATGAAACTGTCCGTGCCACCATCAGAGGTTCCCTTGTGTAGTTGTCGCACCAAAGTTGCAGTTCGTGCCATCATGATTATCGCAGCACACTAGGCGCTCTACCAGGCAAGATACCTTGCCATTTGCTGTTTAATTATTTTAGCTCATATTTCATACATGTTCATTATTTTCTTTATGCAAAATAAACTGTGATACATAGCATAACTGTTAGAATTTACTGTTCAGTTTACTGCTGTGTATTATTTTTCTTACAAATTAAACCTAGATTTAAGGGACCACCTTGTGTGTTGCATTCATTGGCCTTGACACGTTTTAAACATGAAGTTGTGTGTCGCATGTAGAACACGGAAGTGCGTGATTGGCTGGCCACCAGTACGTACAAGCCGTGCGATAGGCATAACCGCTAATAGAGGTTACATGCTAGTTTGACTTAGCGGTTATAGAGTTAGCATTGGGCGGGGAAGAACATGATTGGAAGTTGACTACCACCCTATCTATCGTAGACTCGCTCGCTACTGAGGAACGATAGGTAGACTATATGCTATAGACTCGCTCGATACTGAGGAATAGTATATGGTGTTGTGACTCGCTACTGAGGTACTTCATTGGTATTTTCTTGACTTGACCCGGTAGTCAAGCGACCATGAACTGTTCTTAAAACTGCATTCACTTAGACTAGTTAGGCTACCTTTATCCGTTAGGTACGAGTACTTTTGGTTTGAGTACTTATATCTGACCGTGGCTTGGAACAATAACTTGTCACGGATTAGTTCGTCACATCTTGTCCTTATTTGGTTGTAGGTGTGACTTACTACTTCGATGAAAAGGTATTGAACCTTGTTGGGGTCCGGATACCATATTGGATTCATAGCATGGAAAGATACGTCGCCGTGAATTAGTTTTCCATCTCCTGTCCTTGTTTGGTTGGGGGGGTGGTACGCTCGTTCAGTAGGTGCGTATTGGAACATGTTATAATTCGATTTACTTATTTATTTGAGCAATATTTATTCAGTTTATATGGCATGCTATTATGTGTCTTGTTACGTCCCTCTGAGGACCTGGTTGTCTTGCCTGGTGTGCGCTATTGTCTTTCGCATGTGCTTTAGCTCTAGCCGTATTCTTCGTTATTTCTTCGAGGATGATTGCATTTGGATCGTCTTCGCTTCGCTCGCCACTCATTTCATTTTCTATGTACTTTTCTTTATTTTGTTGGTAGTGGATTTGTCTCCGCCCAACATATTTTATCAAGACAAATTCATAGTGATTATATAATATCTTTTATTCTTGTGGATGAGATTAGTTATGGTTCTACTGCATTTTACGGCTGATGTATTTATACGAGGCTTCCATATATTGGAGTATACTTCGTATAAATACAGCTGGCATGTCTACGTTCCTAAGTCCTACGTATTTTGGGACTGGGCGTTACATGTTTTTGTGGTGGCCCATGCAGGTCAACATAAATTTTTGGTTACTTTACCGTACCAAGCAAGCCAGCGTATAGGATTAGATGTCTAGGATCTCATCCACATACTTGACCTCTTTTCTTGATTTTATCTACCGTTTGACTCATCAATTGAATCTTGCTTGCTTCCTTCCATCCCTACTCTTATCCTTCCTTCGTGCTTGTTAGAGATTGACACTACTAGTTAGTTGTCCCAAAACGCCATTAGTTTAACTCTTTAAGTTGGGTAGAATACCTTATGAACTAGCAACCCCTTTGACCTAGCGACCTATATTAGCAAGCTTAATTAGATCCTAGAATCTAGGGGACCTAACCCGTCTAGCCAACCAAGGACTTGGACAAGAAGACTATAGGACGACTGTATGACTTAGAATCATTCTACCTTCTTTAAATCCTAGTCTCCCGTACCTATATTTTTACCAACTTGACTAATGTTGTTACTATAATTTAGTTTTGCAAACTCATCCATTTTATCGAGTTTGTTCATGACTTATGCTATTGAGCGCGCTCACTAACATATTGTCTAATCAGAACCGGTGCATGATGGTCTGATCAACCAAGTGCACTTTGGTTCGCTTTTGTCTATTACTTTACGTGGATGGGAACATAATTAAACTTGGCCCTTACAATTCCATCCACGACTGCCTTGACAATTCTTTTGAAATTATTCGATCGTTTTTGAATCACGTATTCGTATTCGATAACACCTCCTTCGAACTCTATATTGCTTTCGCCTTCACCTATTTCCGGAGGACGAAAGCGTTATACTAGGATCTCCTCTAGCCTTTCTATCGATAATGACCATTATCACTCTATGTTGCTACTCGTCCTTTCTCGGCCCTATCATGACCTTCCAACTCACTTAATATTGAAGTGAAATATAATTCGTTCTCTAAAATCGTGCCCTCAAGAGACAATAACTTTAAGGCCTCTAATTTATTTTAGTTTCTTGAACCCATACTAATCTTTATTGCGCGTATTCTTCTTAACCATTCATCTTTTTACGTTAATCCATGATTATCTTCGCCATGATTGAAATTGCGACTCTATTGCATGTTTTCATTAAACGTCATTCCTTGTAGCCTCTCATCCCCCTACTAATTCTTAATTTCGAGGACGAAATTCTTTTAATTTGGGTAGGATGTAAAACCCCTAAATTTTCTACTATTTTATATATTAAATTTGATACCGATTTAAAAATTTTGTACTGTATGTCACGTAGTCGTATTGTACGTCGTATGCGAAATTTTTCGTTTGCTCGACGAGTACGAATATGTGCGAGCGTACATGTTTTAGAAAAAAAATTATTTTATTTTATTTTCTTACACTTTCAAAATATTATTATTCTTGCCATAAAAAGTCTATTGTTCTTAGCAGTTATTAATAATAAAATTCTTTGTGCAAAATATTTATTTCATAAATATTTATTTATTTTACATAATAATGTATTTTCAAAATTATTTAATATTAATGTTTTATTGTTCAAAAAAGATTTACTATTCAAAAAGATTTATTATTTTCGAAATTAATTATCATAGCATTTTTGAAAACATATTTTTGAAATATTTGTGACAATTTAAATTTGATTTGATTCTATGGATACATCTAAATAGTAAACTATCTATATTTTAAATTAATTTGATTCTAAACTAAAGTATTTAAATTTGATTTGAATTGGATTTGGTTTAAATTTAGATTTGATTCATTGATTTAAATTTAGTAATTGAATTATCTAAATTGGGTTTGAATCAATCCTAATCTCTATCTTATTGGGAATTCCCACATCCTATAAATATAGGCAGGTACTCCTCCAATTTCCATCATCCATTATTTCTCCACAAATTTCCACCATCCACAAGTGCAGTGCCTCGTGTCCGTGCTCGTGTCTGTGTCCATCCATTCTTATTCCATATTACATTTACATTATCTTCTTCCTCGTGTCGGACACACCCCGACATCATCAAATCCCTAATCCTAGCCAAGCCTAGCCTAGTCCCCGCTCCTACCACAGCACTCCGCCGTTCCTCCCCGACACCCGCCAGACTTGACCAAAACCACCTCCACCTACCCGCCGCAACGACCACCACAGACCCAACACTCCCCGTCGGAGCCACCCACCTACACCAGAACCACACACCACAGTACACCGTCACCAGAACCACCACGACCACACCCGGCCACCTTCATCACCACCACCAAACTTCACCACAGCCCTCGACCACCGCCAGGACCAACCTCTACTGCCTTCGCCACCACCATTAAACGACGACACCCTCGTCGAACCCCGACACAACCACCAACCCGTCCCCGACGACCGTACACCACGGCAACCACCGTGGTCACCATCCGAACACCACCACCGCCACAACAGAAGAAAACCAGAACGGAAACAAAACTGGAAAACCTTAATTTTACTCACCACCACCGCCAAGATCACCGCCACCGCGAGCGCAGCCTCACCCGGCCGTCCTCGTGAGCCGAGCCAGGCGCTTGGATCTGGAACTCCGGAGAAGCGCCGCCATCCGCCGACCCTTGCCGCAGCGCTCCGCCTTGGCGCCGCTCGCGCGTTCCAGCCGTCGTCCTCCCCCGCGTTCGCCGTCCTTCCCACCGCTGAACCGCCGGCGCCCTTCTTCTCCTCCTCCTCTCTCCTCTTCCTCATCCGTCGCACACTCCGATCAAACCCCCCTTCCCCGCTCGAGCCGACGCCGGAAAACCTCTCCCGCTCCCTTTCTCTTCCCTCTACCGCGAGTCGATCGCCTCTCTTCCGCCCGCTCGCTGGAGCCCCTTCCCTTCCACCGACCCTTTCGAACACCCTTCTCCTTCCGCTCACCCCTCGCTCCCGAGTCTCTCTCTCTCTCCTTCATCCTCTGTTCTTTTTTCTTTCTTTCTTAATTCTTTCTTTGTTCTCCCCGAGGAGAACGAGACTTCTGTCACTCTGTGCAGTTTTTTTGTGTTATTATTTCATTTATTTCTTTTATTATTATTATTATTATTATTATTATTATATTTTCTTTTTACTTTTGTTGAGGTGTTCTCCTCGAAAGAGGAGAAGAACCACAGGAGTGGTCGGATTTTTGTTTGGTATTTCATCTTCTATATCTGTAAATTAATTATTATTATTATTATTATTATTATTATTATTATAATAATACTGTGAGGAACAGTAGTTTATCGTTTACTGTTATTATAATTATTATTATTTTTTTTTAGTAAATTTCTTTATATTATATTATCAGTGTGATGGTATATGTTTTATTGTTATAGTATAAATTCTGTTATTTTCACTATTATTATTTTATATTATTTGTGACTAGATACTATATTAGATTTTTGGGCCTAAAATATATTTATGGTATTTTAAATATATGACTCTTAACCTACAAATATTTATGTATTTTTTAAATTATAATATTAACTCTAAAATAATTTTTTTTCTATATTTTAGGTAGTTACCTAAGTCATTTCAAACTGGTAAAAATATAGTTTTCATATATAATATTTTTCTAAAATAGTTATATATATTTTCTTTATATAATTATCTCTTCGAATTAATTCTTCCTAACTAAATCTAATTGTTCCCTGTTTCCTTGCAAATTCAAACTTTCTTATATCGTCCTTAGCAAATTTGACTATTCTGGACTCAATAATAGGGTTTATCCCATCACTTGAGATTACTTACGTAGCTTTGACGTCTGAGACTATTTTTGTGTCAATATGATCATATTACGTCAGTCAACTTCAAATCAAATCGTGACTACCTTATATCCACCCTAACCAATTTGACCCATCTGGACCCAATGAAACTGTCCGTGCCACCATCAGAGGTTCCCTTGTGTAGTTGTCGCACCAAAGTTGCAGTTCGTGCCATCGTGATTATCGCAGCACACCAGGCGCTCTACTAGGCAAGACACCTTGCCATTTGCTGTTTAATTATTTTAGCTCATATTTCATGCATGTTTATTATTTTCTTTATGCAAAATAAACTGTGATACATAGCATAACTGTTAGAATTTACTGTTCAGTTTACTGCTGTGTATTATTTTTCTTACAAATTAAACCTAGATTTAAGGGACCACCTTGTGTGTTGCATTCATTGGCTTTGACACGTTTTAAACACGAAGTTGTGTGTCGCATGTAGAACACGGAAGTGCGTAATTGGCTGGCCACCAGTACGTACAAGCCGTACGATAGGAATAACCGCTAATAGAGGTTACATGCTAGTTTGACTTAGCGGTTATAGAGTTAGCATTGGGCGGGAAGAACGTGATTGGAAGTTGACTACCACCCTATCTATCGTAGACTCGCTCGCTACTGAGGAACGATAGGTAGACTATATGCTATAGACTCGCTCGATACTGAGGAATAGTATATGGTGTTGTGACTCGCTACTGAGGTACTTCATTGGTATTTTTTTGACTTGACCCGGTAGTCATGCGACCATGAACTGTTCTTAAAACTGCATTCACTTAGACTGGTTAGGCTACCTTTATCCGTTAGGTACGAGTACTTTTGGTTTGAGTACTTGTATCTGACCGTGGCTTGGAACGATAACTTGTCGCGGATTAGTTCGTCACATCTTGTCCTTGTTTGGTTGTAGGTGTGACTTACTACTTCGATGAGAAGGTATTGAACCTTGTTGGGTCCGGATACCATATTGGATTCATAGCATGGAAAGATACGTCGCCGTGAATTAGTTTACCATCTCCTGTCCTTGTTTGGTTGGGGGGATGGTACGCTCGTTCAGTAGGTGCGTATTGGAACATGTTATAATTCGATTTACTTATTTATTTGAGCAATATTTATTCAGTTTATATAGCATGCTATTATGTGTTTTGTTACGTCCCTCTGAGGACCTGGTTGTCTTGCCAGGTGTGCGCTATTGTCTTTCGCAGGTGCTTTAGCTCTAGCCGTGTTCTTCTCTATTTCTTCGAGGATGATTGCATTTGGATCGTCTTCGCTTCGCTCGCCACTTATTTCATTTTCTATGTACTTTTCTTTATTTGTTGGTAGTGGATTTGTCTCCGCCCAACATATTTTATCAAGACAAATTCATAGTGATTATATAATATCTTTTATTCTTGTCGATGAGATTAGTTATGGTTCTACTGCATTTTACAGCTTATGTATTTATACGAGGCTTCCATATATTAGAGTATACTTCGTATAAATACAGCTGGCATGTCTACGTTCCTAAGTCCTACGTATTTTGGGACTGGGGCGTTACATGTTTTTGTGGTGGCCCATGCAGGTCAACATAAATTGTTTGGTTACTTTACCGTACCAAGCAAGCCTGCGTATAGGATTAGATGTCTAGGATCTCATCCACATACTTGACCTCTTTTCTTGATTTTATCTACCGTTTGACTCATCAATTGCATCTTGCTTGCTTCCTTCCATCCCTACTCTTATCCTTCCTTCGTGCTTGTTAGAGATTGACACTACTAGTTAGTTGTCCCAAAACGCCATTAGTTTAACTCTTTAAGTTGGGTAGAATACCTTATGAACTAGCAACCCCTTTGACCTAGCGACCTATATTAGCAAGCTTAATTAGATCCTAGAATCTAGGGGACCTAACCCGTCTAGCCAACCAAGGACTTGGACAAGAAGACTATAGGACGACTGTATGACTTAGAATCATTCTACCTTCTTTAAATCCTAGTCTCCCGTACCTATATTTTTACCAACTTGACTAATGTTGTTACTATAATTTAGTTTTGCAAACTCATCCATTTTATCGAGTTTGTTCATGACTTATGCTATTGAGCGCGCTCACTAACATATTGTCTAATCAGAACCGGTGCATGATGGTCTGATCAACCAAGTGCACTTTGGTTCGCTTTTGTCTATTACTTTACGTGGATGGGAACATAATTAAACTTGGCCCTTACAATTCCATCCACGACTGCCTTGACATTTCTTTTGAAATTATTCGATCGTCTTTGAATCACGTATTCGTATTCGATAACACCTTCTTCGAACTCTATATTGCTTTCGCCTTCACCTATTTCCGGAGGATGAAAGCGTTATACTAGGATCTCCTCTAGCCTTTCTATCGATAATGACCATTATCACTCTATGTTGCTACTCGTCCTTTCTCGGCCCTATCATGACCTTCCAACTCACTTAATATAGAAGTGAAATATAATTCGTTCTCTAAAATCGTGCCCTCAAGAGACCATAACTTTAAGGCCTCTAATTTATTTTAGTTTCTTGAACCCATACTAATCTTTATTGCACGTATTCTTCTTAACCATTCATCTTCTTACGTTAATCCATGATTATCTTCGCCATGATTGAAATCGCGACTCTATTGCATGTTTTCATTAAACGTCATTCCTTGTAGCCTCTCACCCCCTACTAATTCTTAATTTCGAGGACGAAATTTTTTTAAGTTGGGTAGGATGTAAAACCCCTAAATTTTCTACTATTTTTATATATTAAATTTGATACCGATTTAAAATTTTTGTACTGTATGTCACGTAGTCGTATTGTACGTCGTATGCGAAATTTTTCGTTTGCTCGACGAGTACGAATATGTGCGAGCGTACATGTTTTAGAAAAATAATTATTTTATTTTATTTTCTTTCACTTTCAAAATATTATTATTCTTGCCATAAAAAGTCTATTGTTCTTAGCAGTTATTAATAATAAAATTCTTTGTGCAAAAATATTTATTTCATAAATATTTATTTATTTTACATAATAATGTATTTTCAAAATTATTTAATATTAATGTTTTATTGTTCAAAAAAGATTTATTATTCAAAAAGATTTATTATTTTCGAAATTAATTATCATAGCATTTTGAAAACATATTTTTGAAATATTTGTGACAATTTAAATTTGATTTGATTCCATGGATACATCTAAATAGTAAACTATCTATATTTTAAATTAATTTGATTCTAAACTAAAGTATTTAAATTTGATTTGAATTGGATTTGGTTTAAATTTAGATTTGATTCATTGATTTAAATTTAGTAATTGAATTATCTAAATTGGGTTTGAATCAATCCTAATCTCTATCTTATTGGGAATTCCCACATCCTATAAATATAGGCAGGAAAAGAATGTAAAAGTATAGAACCTGTGATCATATCTGGTACTGCCTTCATCCTCCTCAACTGCCGCCATGACGTAAGCACGTCCCTGCTGTGGTCCTCTCCTCTGTTGACGTTGTACATACTGCTGCTGCTGAGTGGGTAAAGCTGGTCCCCTCTGGTGGTCCTCCAGCTCCTCTAGGTCTTCCAGTCAGTCTAGCCGCAACCTGTGGGCAATCCCTCATCTGGTGTGCGTCTGATCCGTAGAATAAACAGAGCCCGAGCCTCTTGCGGCACTCGTCGAAGCGGTGTCCCGACCGGTAACAGAATGTGCAAGTAACTGTCTGCTGCTGCCTCTGATGCTGATGCGCTGGAGCTCTAGGTGGGCGGTGATGCTGCTGTGCCGGCTGCTGAGGTCTCGCCTGAATCTTAGTCTGAACCCTCTTCGCTGGTGCCTGGAAACTGCTGCTGCCGATGTCTCGGTCCCTCTTCAGCTTCGGGTCTGCCTCCTTCTCTATAGCGTGAGCAATTTTAAGGATGCTCACATAGGTCGTCGCCTGACTAATCGCCACCGCGTGTCACAGCTCCCTGGTGAGACCCTTCTTGAATCTCCATGCTCTGTCCTCTGGCGCCCTGACTAGGTTCTCCGCGAACCAGCTGAGCCTAGTAAACTCTGAAGTGTACTGCGCAACCGTCATCGTCCCCTGCTGCAGCGCCTCGAACTGCATTCTCACATGGCGAGAAGCTATGCGCCCTGACTTAGGATTCCTCCCTACAAAGACGGCGCTAAAACGAATTTGAGGCAATTAAAAACCCGTACACGTGGCGAAAAGCTATGCGGCTGAACAGTCTCATGCGACTGAGTCACCTATGCGGCTGAACAATCCATGCGGCCAGGACTTCTATGCGGTCAGGATTTCATATGCGGCTGGAAGAATACAGCCATGCTTCTTATTCAAAGTATTTCAATTTTACAAATTGAAAACTTTGAAGGGGGTCTTGTAGAAGCATGGAAAATACTGAAGAAAATGACTCATGCGGCCAGGAAAGATCCATGCGGCTCAGAAAACCCATGCGGCTCAGGGAGTCATGCGGCATAAGGAGCTATGCGGCCCAAGGCATTCCATGCGGCTCAGAAGACACGTGGCCTGACAGTGCTCCCCTCCGGCCCATGCGGTATTAATTGCTTTGACGACTGACCCCTCTGAAAAGTTGACAGCCCTGACACAAAAGTAGGTAACTATGACTCTGTCATAATGATGAATCTCTAGGGAAGAGAAAAGAGATCTCTGACACAAATCCCCCCGAGAGCCATAAAAATGCCACGTGGCCTTGCCACGTGGGCGTTCGTATGCGGCTCACTTCTCATGCGGTTCAGAATGAATCCTATGCGGCTCAGGTCAAGAAAGCCTCATGCGGCTCGAGCAAAGAACTTCTCATGCGGTTCAGAGTGAATCTGTCCTATGCGGCTCAGGCCAAGAAAGCCTCATGCGGCTCGAGCAAAGAACTTCTCATGCGGTTCAGAGTGAATCTGTCCTATGTGGCTCAGGCCAAGAAAGCCCTATGCGGCTCGAGCGAGGACTTCTCATGCGGTTCAAGAGGATCATGTCCATGCGGCTCGGGCGGATATGAACCTATGCGGCTCACAAGGATTACTCCCCTGTGGTTCGCGGGCTCAAGTGAGGGCCACTGCCCAGGCAGCCCTGACACATGGGCTTAACCATATGCGGTTCAAATTCATATGCGGCTCACTCGTCATGCGGTCCAGATCCCCCAGCAGCTCCTAGGATACGTGTCCTAAACCGATTAATTCCTCAGATTTGCTGCCATTAAAGATTGGGTCAAATCCCAATAATCTGGGACACGTGGCAGAAGAATAAATTTAATTTTCAGAAGATCATTATGAGGAAGATTTATTCCAATCAGCATTAATTGCTAATGGATTTGGTGTAATCTACACTCGATGGCTCAGATTCGTCACAATCAAAACTGAACGGCCTGGATTGACCAATCAATGGGCCGCCGCCATCTCCAAGAGCTAATCATTGGCAACCCTAATGATCACATCCCACTATTATAAATAGCAAGGGGCCATTCCCTTGAAAAGATATACAACATCAGAGAGAAATACGTATATACAGAGAGACTTCCCCCCATAGTCAAAGAGAGAATACACACAGAGAGAGAAGCCAGAAGAGCAGTCAGAGGGAGAGCAAGAAGAGCATTTCTTCATCGACGCCAACCATCTTTTCACAGGAGCCAAGGCTGCATACCGATCGTCCAAGGAGTAAGGCAGGGCTGCCGTCGCCTTCCCGAGCCTCTATCGTCACCCCCCAAAATCTAAAATAAACAATTATACTTAGACTGCTGTACCTAGGTTTTCGTCCCTAGGCTTTCTTTGTACAAGCGAGTTTGTAACGTGAAGTAAAAGTTCGGTCCTCCGATAATTGTTCTTTTCTTTTATATTTTATGGCAAACATGATGGCGACTCTGCTGGGGACTAACTTCTCCACGGCTGAGGAGTTGGTGACACAATCGGATGCAGCCAAACTTGGCTCGACGCAACAAAAGATGGTCGTCCGCTTCGACCAACAGGCGTTTGAAGAGATGCTCTCTGAAGGAAGCGCTGGCCCGGTCCAGAAGTGCGCCCGCTGCATGAAGGCTCGCAAAGAGTGGAGGCCAAAATCATTTGCTCCTCCCCAAGCCCTCGATGGGATATCCTCTGTTGCTCAAGACGGCGAGAAGGACTCTCCTGCAGCCCCACTTCAGACCGTAGATAACGCTGCTGTCCCCAAGTCCGGCAGAAGAAAATACTATAATGCTGGACTTGCAGGGGCAAAGAGAAATTCTATGAGATCCGAGTCGTATAAGGGTATCTGCCACAGGGAGAAAGCTCATGCGGCTACATCCGCCAGCCGCATGAAAAAAACTCATACGGCCATATCTGTCAGCCGCATAGCTTATGCGGCTACAGCTGCCAACCACACGGATGAAACTCATGCGGCTAAGAAAGTCAATCGCTTGCAGAAAACCCATACGGCCACAATTGCCAACCGCATGCGGCTAGCCTGCACGGTCGTGACTCCTAGCCGTATAAAAATAACTCATCCGACGGCAGAAGACAACCGTATGCAGACAGCCTGCACGCTACCCAACTCTAGCCGCATAGCATCCGTTTCACGCTTCTCTCGATTAGTCTTCGACCGTCTCTCATGCGGTCCTGACTCTAATGGTTCTCTGGATGATAAGCCAGACTCTGTGGTGTTCAACTTGGACTTCTCCTATTACGCACCCGCAAGTGCTAAAAGGAGGAAGTCTAGGGCAGCACGGGCTCACCAAGCCCAGGCAGCTGTCCCAACCTCTAACTATCGGGGCGTCCCGTTGATTATCACACGGGCCTCTGATGGGAAGTTGTATAGAACCGCTCGAGTCCAGCCCCCGATAGCAAAAGGACAAAGTGGTTCCTCTGACCTGCGTGAGGCGATCCTCCACAAGTGCAAGGAAAGAGAAGGAGCCTCGACGTGCAAAGAGTCCTCGCTTGGACATCACTGCACCCAAATCATCGTCAACTGTTGTTGCAACAGTACGGCAGCAATGGAAGACCGGTCGTCCGTCTTCCAAAGACTACGACATCCGAGCTCAGAAGATGAGGCACCTCCTGTTGTCTCCTGCAATTCCGCTCAAAAGGTCCCCGCCGAAGGGAGACGGAAAAAGACAAGTATCTCCAGTCCCAAGATATCAACCACTACAGCTAAGAAACTATCGTCTAAACGGTTGTCCTCTACCGGTGTATTCCAACACACCCGTTCAAAGACGAAATCTACTGCGATAGGAAATTCATCATCCACATCGCTGGGGGTTGAGGGAACTGGGGGTAGCACTCCTCCGAACATCCACAACAATCCGATGTTTCAAGAAGCCGAGCCAGGGGAAACAACTCTTCCATCAGGTACAACAGACGCCGATATCCCCGAGGACATCCGTAACTCTCAAGACGAAGCAAGCTCTGAAGCTAGGGATACTGTTCCCTCCGAGCCCGAAGAGAACATTCCCACCTATCCCGATGACTTCTCGGTGCATGGGTACGACTCGGAGGGCACATCCTCCACCGTTTCTTCCATCACTCCTCATGTAAAGACGATTTTCATGACGGACAGCAATCAAGGTGGTTCCAATGATCGCCAGCGCATCGACAATCTCGAAGCCATATTACTTGCTTTGGTCAAGTCTGTAGACGAGATTAAAGCGGCCCTGCCAACTCTACAAGGAGGAACGCCTGGTCAAACAAACACGGGTCCCGCGGTCAATGCGGATTCGAACTCAGCGGCTCCAAACCCGGGCAATAATCCTCCCGAAGTAACAGCCCCTACCGCGACAGATGAGGCCCAAGAAGTAAGAAGAGAGGTCCAGGAGCTCCGAGCCATATTCTATGCCCGAGAAAATGCCGAAGACCTCAGAATACGGCAACCATACCCCGCCGAATGGAGGAATGTGCCATTCCCACCAAAATATAAGCCGTTCAATATCAACCCGTATGATGGCAAGACCTCAGCAAGTCGGTACATCACTTACTTCGAGGTTACCACCGACCATCTACCCCATGATGATGCTATCCTCATGCGACTATTCATTGTGGCATTGGAAGGAATCGCTTTCGATTGGTATCGCAATCTGCCAGACAACTGCATCCACTCCTTCGCCAGCTTCAAGCACCTGTTCTTGGAAAGATTCTACGAAGTAGGGCAGGACGTCACCATGTCCACCCTCATGGACGTCGTCCAAGGGGAGAAGGAGTTGACAAGGAACTATATTGAGCGGTTCTGCCAAACCGCCATGAAGCTGCCTTCCGGAAATCCAGATTCCTCTTTAATTGAAATTTGCCAAAAGAGACTGCTCCCAACAATCAGTCTCTGGATGGGCGAAAGTCAATTCAAAGATTGGAAAACATTCATCATCAGCGCCACAAGCGCCGAAGAACGACTGAAGAAGGCTCGCCAACTGGGATTGGACATCTCGGAAGAAGAAAACAAGGGCAAGCGTCCCAACAACGATAATGGGGGTAGCCCCTCTAATAATCGGAACAGCAAGGGAAAGCAGGCTATGGTGGCCGATACTGCACAAAAACCTGAGCCGAAGCCAGCAGATAAACAATGGTCGCAAATCGATTACTCCTTCGAAGACAGTCACGTCAAGACCATCTTGGACATGCTCATACAAGGGGACAGAATTCAGCTTCCTCCACCAGGACGGGAGCCGCGACCGGCAGAGATGGAGAATCCAAAATACTGCCATTATTATCGCTATGTTCATCATGCTACACACGATTGCTACCAGCTGAAATGGTACATCCAGAACCTTATCGATTCAAACGCTCTGGCCATCGATTTCGAAGAGGTAACCATGGCGGCCAATATGGTATCCGTACAATTCGGCAGCTTCCCTCCGACGGAGACTCAAGATGGGGTGATCCCCGTCCCTCTGGCGACAATAGAAATTACCAATCTTCCACCTCCCGAGATCAGGCTGCTGGTCTAGTACCTCTCACCACATCACGAGGGGAGGTCATGTGGGTCCATCCAGACTTGGTGTCAGAAGTGACTCGGCCCACACCATCTACCACCGATAAAAAAAAAGTAGAAAAGTCAGGACCTGCCACACAATCTCGGCAGACAACGAGGAAGCTACAGCCATCGTCACGCGGTCCGGAGCATAATCCCAACCTGTGGTTGACAATCCAGCTGAAAATCATCAACCCACTACGACTGATGCTCCGGGACCAGCTCAGCCTTCGACGACCGACAAGCCTAGGCCGAAGGAGACTCGCTTCGACAAATCCCTCTGAAAAGAAGCAGCCCAAGGGCTAGAGAGGCCCTACAACTTTGACATCTTAGCACAATTGGCTAACACACCGGCCAAATTGTCACTGTACGAACTCCTAAGGCTCTCCAAGGACGTTCGTATTGTATTGAGCGAAGCACTCCAAAATGCCGATGCCTATCTGGCTCAGTCCAACCTCACCGGGGAGGACTCGTCCATGGATCTCCAAGACAGTGCCTGCACGGGAGCAATGCCCAATATCGTCTTCACTCCATAAGACATGATCATCAAGACCAACCTACACGATCGCCCGCTATACTACACGGGGTACATCGGCGACGTGAAGGTGGATCGGATGCACATAGATCCCGGCTCTTCCATAAGCATCATCCTGAAGGGCCTGCTACATCATCTCCGCATCCCAATGCATCGCGTGACCCCTACAAGCACCGCCATCAGCGGTTTCAATTCGGGCAGGAGCTACCCTATTGGAAAGATTCGTCTGAAGTGTCAAATTGGCGACCTCCAATCCGAAGTTACCTGCTACATCATAGATGCAGACACTTCTTATAACATCCTCTTAGGACGCCCATGGATACACGATTACATGATCGTGCCTTCCACGCTACACCAGTGCTTCAAATATGTCGACAAACACGGCTTCGTGAAGACAGAATTTGCTGACATCGATCCCTTCAAGGGGTCGAATCCTACTACTCAGACTCCTGCCTATACGAAAAGTCGAAGAGGCACCTTGATGAAGGAGACGCACAAGCTCATACCGAGACAGCTACGGGATCAGAAGGACCCCTAACGATCCACCTCCAAGATCGCAAACCGGGCAAGTCTGCACCCCTTACTGCCACTTTACGGAAGGACGCAATCAGCCTCTCGACGCAAGAGGAGTAGATGATAATCCAGCTGCCAAGGTCCGGCCAAGTGTCGAGACCCACAACAGGGCCACTAACAATCAGACTGTCGAGAGTCAGTCAACCCCAAACAGGGAAGCTCAATCCCTCGGACAAGCCGTTGACGATACGCCTTCCCAGGAAGGGTCGTCACCCCGATGCAAGGTCTGACACTTCTAGCGAACAAGCCACTCCTTGCCCCACATCAAATACCAAACTGGGGGTCGCTAGTCTGCCAACAACTCTACGCTCTGCTCCATCAACTGAACCACTGACAATCAAGCTTCCCAGGTCGTCCTCTCAGTCTTCATTCACGCAGGGGGTAGCCGAAGAGGAACCGGAGCTAACCAAGTATGTGGCCGCCCACACTGATGTTCCCTTCCCAGATGATGTAATTCCCCTAGAAAAGATACCTTACTTCATCAATAAAGGGTTATCTTTGAACTACATCGAGCTCAATAAGCTATGTACAATGTATGCTATGGAACACGGTATAGGCTCTCACCTACACACACAGGTGACAAATGTGTACACCACGATCCAGCTTACTCCAGTAGAAGACGCTTACCGAATATTCGAGGGAGGAGACCATCCAATCAACTTTGGCCGGACAAACAACCCGTATCCCCTCACCATAGAAGAAGCCGACCTCGGGTCAGATGCCGGGAGACTGCCTCTGTATCTCTATAGCCCTCAATCCAAATATCATATGCAGAAACAGGGGTACGATTTGGAGACGATGCCAGGTTTGAACTACGGCACTGGGCGACGATTACCTTTGAAGCCGCCAGTCCCGACGGGCAAACCACGGAACTACTATAACAAAACTCGATGCGGGTTAGGTATGTAACGCCCACTACGACCCCTGAAAGTTCAGATAAAGAATGCGACTGGCATTCACGTTCAACCGGATCACCAACTTCCGACTCGAGCTAGAGCCGTGGGCCCAGTAATTGGATGCACAATAGGAAAAGCGGTTCGAACTGAGAGAACCTCTTACTGAAGATGAGGTTATACAAGTTGACCTCGGCAGCGAATCTTCTCCAAAACCGATTTTCATCAGTAAAAGCCTAACAGACGAAGAACGGGAGTCGCAGCTAGAACTTGTCAGAGAATACAATGATGTGTTCGCCTGGAGCTATGAAGACATGCCAGGGTTAAATCCCGACGTTGCTCTTCACAAACTCAACGTTCGGCCAGATGCAAAGCCAGTCAAACAACAACAACGACGCTTCCGCCCAGGCATTATGGATGCAATCAAAGCCGAAGTCAACAAACTGATAGCCAGCGACTTCATTCGTGAGGAGCAACATCCAGACTGGGTTGCCAACATAGTACCCGTCCTCAAGAAGAATAGGAAGATTCGAATTTGTATCGACTTTCGCAATGTGAACGAGGCGTGCCCCAAAGATGAATTCCCCCTTCCTATTACAGACATCATGATCGATAATACATGCGGCTTCGAACGTATGTCATTCATGGATGGCTTCTCAGGGTACAACCAAATCAAAATGTCTCCCGATGACGAAAAGCATACATCATTCCGAACGCCAATTGGCACGTACTACTACACAGTCATGCCTTTCGGTTTGAAGAATGCCGGCGCCACCTATCAAAGAGCCATGAGCATCATCTTCAGAGACCACTTACGCAAGATAGTGGAGTGCTACGTTGACGATATAGCCGTTAAGAGCCGCTGCAAAGGAGACCATCTGCAGGATCTGAGGACGGTATTCGACCTAATACGAGCGCACAATTTAAAAATGAACCCTATAAAGTCCTTTCTGGACGTATCCAGCGGGAAGTTCTTAGGCTTCATCAACACTACAAAGGGTATCCATGTAGACCCTGAGAAGACAAAAGCAATCATGGAGATGGGTCCCCCGAGAAATCTCTGCGAACTCAGAGGCCTCCAAGGGAGGCTAGCCTACATCAGGAGGTTCATTTCCAACCTCTCCGGGCGATGCCGACCGTTCACGTACCTCATGAAGAAAGGAGTCTCATTCATATGGGACGAAGAATGTCAGCGTGCTTTCGACATCATCAAAGAATATTTGTCAAATCCTCCAATTTTGGTGGCCCCGGTTCCTGGAAAACCATTCCTGCTCTATGTACGAACAATGGAACACTCCCTTGGGGCTCTGCTGGCACAGAACAGCGACGTAGGCCATGAACAGGCCATATATTACCTCAGTCGAATGATGATTGGACCAGAGCACCGATACACCGTTGTGGAGAAAGAATGCCTCGCCCTGGTATTCGCCATTCAGAAAACGCGATACTATGTCACCGGATAAACGATACACGTGATCTCACGAGTCAACCCTCTCAGGGTCCTCATGACTAAACCAGGGGCACTCAGCTCTCGCCTCGCTACATGGGCAATATTGCTGTCCCCTTATCATATGATCTTCGTCCCACAAAAGGCAGTCAAAGGTCAAGCCCTGGCGGACTTTTTAGCAGCCCACCCAGGCTCGGAGTCCTCCAGAATATATAAAGAGATCCCAGATGAGGTCGCCGACTCACATGCAACCTCTCACGAGGCTATATGGCGAATGTTCTTCGACGGTGCTTCGAGGACCGGACCTAAAGGCAACATAGTCGTCGGAGTCGGGGTAGTGCTAGTCTCCCCTACCGGATTGGTGATCAACCGCGCTTACTCCCTCATAGAGCCGTGCTCTAACAATGTGGCCGAGTACAACGCTCTGGTCATTGGCCTCCAACTTACAAGAGAGCTGGGGGTAGAATACCTTGAAGCATACGGCGATTCCCAATTAATCGTCAATCAGATCCGGGGCTCGTACGAAGTCCACCATGAAGACATGATCCCTTATCACCAAATAGCGATCGATATCATCTCGTCATTTAAGGGGTTCTTTATCGAACATGTTTCTAGACTCCGAAATATCGAAGCCGAAGCCCTAGCTGGTCTTGCCGCTTCCCTTGCAGTTCCGAATTATGATTGCCAATCAGTGGATGTAATAGGCCAAGAACTGGTCTGTCCCAAGAACAATGTGCAATTCGTGGCGAGTTATTCCGCCCAGACGATCGATGATGCCCCAGATTGGAGACAACCATTCATCGACTTCGTTGTCTACGATATCCTGCCCGAGAACCCAAAGGAAGCCACCTCCATTAGACGGCGTTCTCTCAGATTCTTCTACGATACCGAGACGAAAATGCTGTACCGCCGCTCTTACGACGGATTACTGCTTCGGTGTCTGTCAAATGCAGAAGCCAAAGAAGCCGTACGAGAAGCTCACGACGGTACCTGCGGGGCCCACCAGCCCAGCCCAAAATTGCAAGACCGCCTTCGACGAATGGGCTACTATTGGCCCACAATGGTGGCAGATGCGATAGATTATGCTAAAAAATGCAAAGCCTGCCAAGTCCACGCGGACTTCATTCACCAACCATCCGAATTTCTACATCCGACAGTGGCGTCCTGGCCATTCGAAGCATGGGAAATGGATATCATTGGTCCAATCACCCCACCTTCCTCCCGAGGACATCGCTTCATACTTGCGATCACTGATTACTTCTCCAAATGGGCAGAAGCTGTCCCACTCGCAGAAGTCAAGACTTCAAACGTGATCAGCTTCCTTAAGCATCACGTCATCTACCGCTTTGGATTGCTCCGAAGGATCATCCATGATAATGGTCTGCAGTTTACAAGCCACGTATTCTATCGGTTCTGCGATAAGCACCACATTCAGAATATCGCTTCGACACCATACAACTCGGCAGCGAACGGGTTGGCAGAGGCGTTCAACAAAACAATCATCAAACTCCTCTAGAAGTTTGTCTCCTCCAACAAATGCGACTGGAATGAGAAGCTCGGTGAATGCTTATGGGCTTATCGCACCACAGTTCGAACAGCCACTGGGAATACGCCATTCTTCCTAGTGTACGGGAGTGAGACAGTTCTCCCATTAGAGACTCAAATACCCTCACTCCGCGTCGCCCTCACTTATCAATTGACGACAAATGACAACTACCGACGTCGACTGCAAGAGTTAGAGGCCTTAGATGAAAAGCGTCTCCTAGCTCAGCAAAGGATCGAGCTGTACCAAGCACGCATCTCAGGAGCCTTCAACAAGAAGGTCAAAATCAGAACATTCCAAGTGGGCGATCTTGTTCTGGCAGTCCGGAGGCTAATGGTCATGACTCACAAGACCGCCGGCAAGTTCCAGCCAAAATGGGAAGGCCCATTTATCATCGAGACAGTATTCTCCAACGGTGCTTACCGCCTCGCTAAGCAAAACGGAGACTTGCTCATGTTGCCCGTCAACGGCAAGTTCCTGAAGAAATATTATGTCTAAACGACATTCTCCCCAGATCATTGAGTCATGTACCTGCTGGTACCTCTGAACTTACCATCACAATATTCTAGATTTTTGAGTCATGTACCCGCTGGTACCACTGAACTCACCCCCAAAACTTTCTAGATTATTGAGTCACGTACCCGCTAGTACCACTGAACTCACCCTCATAATTTCTAGATTTTCGAGTCATGTATCCGCTGATACCCCTGAACTTACCCTCATAGTTTGTCAGATTTTCGAGTCATGTACCCGCTGGTACCGCTGAACTCACGCTCACCATTCTCCAGATTCTCGAGTCATGTACCCGATGGTGCCTCTGAACTCACATCCTGGTCACTCTTTCAGATAGAAAGTTATGTATGATCATACCTCTGAACTTCCTTCCTGGAGGAGATTCTCCCCCACGATCCAATACCCGTACTTTCAGTGCACAAAAAAGGGTAATCGATCCACAAATTTCCAAAACGGCTATGTCCTCATTACCTCTGAGTCGTTCTACTTCCGCCAAAAATAAATCACCCCTTACATAGAACTTCTATGTCCTCATTACCTCTGAGTCGTTCTATGTGCCCTCCTTCATTGAGCCCACTCCTGTCATGTCCTCATTACCTCTGAATGGGAAGGCTCCGTCGAAGAAACCTTCATACTTGCCATGTCCTCATTACCTCTGAGTAAGTATGATGATCCCCTTTCGACCTATTATCTGTACCCACAACCGGAGTACGCCAAGGGTAATAGGTCCACAAATGTCCTCTGTTGACCACAAATGTCCTCTGTTGACCACCAATACCCTCCGCCGAGTTCGCTCCTGCCATGTACTCATTACCTCTGAGTAGGAAGACTCTGCGTTTGAAAAACTTTCCTACTTGCCATGTCCTCGTTACCTCTGAGCAAGTATGTCAGTTCCCCTTCATCCTATTATCCGTATCCTAAACCAGGGTACGCCAAGGATAATAGGCCCACAAATATCCTCGGCTAAGTTTCTTTGCACAAACCTACCACCTCATCATGCCCAGGAGCCCAGCTGCTCTACGGCATTCCTTTTTCTAATGCCAAGAGCACCCATGACCACTTTGCCGTGGCTACTTCAGGTATCCTGACCAAAACTTGTTATCTGTACCTAAAACCAAGGTATGCCATGGGTAACAGGTCCACAAATATATCCCCTATGCAGGGGAAAACATCACAGGCACAACAAGCAATACAAATAAAGGGTAGAATTGAAAGTACTCTTTATTTGAAGGAAGAAAAAAGTATTACATATTTCGGGATCACGTCCCTTTCAGAAAGAAAGAAAACAGAAACAAAACAAGAAGAAAGTGCCGACTACATTTCAGCATTACTCAATTCTAGGAGGCGGTTTCTTACTGAGGTGGTCCCCCGTTTAATCCGTTGCCGAGCGCGACGCTCGGCCTCCTGGAGTAAATGCTCCTCATCGTCCAAGCCCAAAAACGCCTGACAGTCATCTTCCAATTTCTTCAAGGCAGTCTCTAGGTCAGTCGAAGCTTGAGTAACCCTGTCAGCCTCCTGAACGATTAGTCCCCTGTCATTGCGGGTAGTCTCGAGTTCAGACTCCAAGAAAGTTAACTTCTTTTGAAGCGCAAGGAGCTGCTCCCGTATCTCAGTAATCTCACGAGAAACAGATTCCTCCCGAGCCGTGACATTTTCATTTGCGTAACTCAATTGATCATATCGGTCAGATAAGTCGCTGAGATCCTTCAGTATGGCCGGTCTGGTCCTATCCCGAGCAGCTCTAGTCCTCTCTATAACAGCGATAAGAGAATCCCGCTCCTCGTTTATAGCAGCAGATAGATTAGCCTGCCACAATACTCGAAGCTCGGCCACCAGCCGATCAGCCTCCAACAATTTTGCCTCCAGAAGCAAAGCCACCCCTGCATCACCAGGAAGATCCCTAAGGATATTTACTTGACCCAGGGCGCATTGTCGGGCCAAGGTGAAGGAGGTTCCCCTTTCCACAGCAGCTTCGATTCCCCTACTCAAATGACGATGAAAACTGGCAACCACGTCCTGTAACGCGTCATCCAGAACTTCAGCAAAGGATGGCGTCAAGGGAAGCAGGGACGGCAACGTCGGAGAAGTATCGCTAGAGCTCGCCACCGGAGGAACGGAGTCCGAGTAGAACGATGCATGAATAGTGGCCAACTCATCTTCCGCCGCCCGGAAAGCTCGGATACTCGGTAGGGCAGAAAGGTCGATTCTCGGAGCCACCGGAACAGAGGATGATGCAAGGACCATCGTTCCCTGCCCCGACTGCCCCGATGACTGGCCCGCTAAACTCGAGCCCCCAGAAGGCCCATCAAGACAAGTCGGACGGTGAGAAGGCACACCCTTCTCCACCAATGCCCCTTCGGTTGGGGTGGTCCCAACAACGTCCGTCCTCAGCACCGGAGGGGTAGGACTTGTATGTCCAGAATAACAATCAATCGACGTAACCCGAAGGATGTGATGATAGAGCAGATAGGCTTCCTTACAGGTCAAGATTTGGCTAATCTTACCGGGGGAGGGGCATGAAGGCTGCAGCTCATCCACAACTGGCATGGTCCCCTCACCTGCGACCCCCGAGTTAAGCCCAGTCACGTCCTCTGTCCCCGTCACCTTGAAGGGGGATACAGATTGATCTGCCTCATCTTGAAAAGGAACAGGCTCGCGGGAGTCCCCGTCATCCTGGGTCACCGCCTCGATATCTTGAAGCTCTTCTTCTTCACCTGACACCTAAAAGAGAGAACGAAGACGATTAGAATTGAAACTCGAAGGAAAGAAGGAAGAAGGAATCAAGAGCAGTTTTGTTACCTCCGACGCAGGGTTAACTTCTTCTCCACTTTCTCTTATGGCTAACAGGCGGTGCCTAGTCGCAACCAGCTTCCGGGATCGAGAAACACCGCCAATAGGAGAAACTTGCCTGCTACATTTCAGAGTAGGACCAGACGCAACGAGGGACTGATCCCCCAACATCTCATCTGACGAAACAAGCGGTTGACCCACCTCTGCATCGGCCACTGGAAGGATAGAGTCATCTTTATCATGCTCGTTGCCTTCGTCACCCTCAGCAGCGGAGTCCAAATCTGGTACTTCGGCTCTAGTCTTTCTTTTCTTGGCCCCTTGAGAGCCTTCCTCCAGACCAGTACCAATAATAAAACTGGTACCTGGGTTAAAACCGACCGGGGGTTTGTTCGCCATGACATGATACAAAGCTGCCATATACAAGATCTCCACTGACTCCTTAATAGCAGGGACCGAGAAAATGGTACGAGTATGGAACGAATCATAATATTGCCAAGCTCTGATACCATCAAGAAGGCTACCTTCATAACCCAGACAAGAACTGGGGCTGTCCAGGCAAAGTTGGTTGTATCCAAACTGCCGGGCAAACCTGCTAGGCAGATAAGGCTCCAGAAAGACAGTATTGCGATTACGATACACCAGATGTGCGGGACGAATGTTACGCAGCCATAGGAGCATCTGGCCATCCAGAAGCTGAGGGGGTACGATACCGTCAATATGTACAGCCTCTATGTCCCTGGCAGTAAAGCGAGGGACGGATACGAAGATATGATACTTATCGGCCCTCGCCAATGCCATCCGACAAGCCCGCATGGTTTCATATTCCCAAGGCTCGTCACGATAGCGGAAGATAAATGCGTCATCATCAGTCACACCGTCTTCAGAGCCCGGCCTCATCAAAGACGGGTAGTGTATCAGCAGCCACCCCATCAAATAGTGATAGGGCAGCTCAGTTTGTTCAAAATCCTTGGTCACGTCACGAGCAATGACTTTGGATGTGAAGGTACGAAGGCCACGGTGTATGCTGCACACCATGGCCGGGAGGAGAGCTAGCCTGATTCGTAAAACTAACTTCACAGCCGGAAGAATGAAGTTACAACTAATTCTCTCAATAGAACCGGCTCCTCCCGAGACTACACAATTTCGTAGCCAGATCATCAAAAATCACGCCAGAAGCGCTTTCTCGGATAGCTCTTGAGTATCTTGGTAAAAGTAACCGAAAGTGTCAGTCTTGCTTCCTAATCCGTCACTGGTAGTGGCCATTCTCTTAGCCGACAACACCAAGTCCTTAATCGCTTCCCGAGATCGAGGGCGACGAGAGGTGACTCGACCAGAGGCATCTGCCGGGAAGAGATAGTGCACCCAATCCTTGGTATAGGGATCATTCCCTTCCGAGTTACCAGCCTTTCGGGTTATTTGATGGCATGTGTTATAATGGCACAATATCTCCTGGTAAAGAGCCACGAAGCCAGGATACCGTCGTTCCAAATCCTCGAGTTCCACATTAGTGGGAGTATACGCTTCAAACGCTTCATCCCCCCAAGGAAGCTTGGAGACCGCGTGCATCTCATGGAGCACGAGTCCCATCTTTCCTACAGGTGTGTAAAAGGACCCCGTACGACAATTATACATTTCCAGTAGAGACATGAACAGCTTCTTGTTTATGGACAAGCCATGACTGGTACCTCGGATAGCATGGTAAAGGCCAATCTCGCACAAAAAGACCTCATACTTCTGCAAGATCCAAGTAGACAAAATAATCCACGAAGGAATATTGTGTACCCAACCAGGAAACGTCAATCGACCAACGGGAGAGGAGCCTTTCCGTGCAAGCTAATTTATAAAAGTATCGGCAGTAGAGAACGTGAAGTTAGGGCCCGCCACATTCAGAAAAGAACCTGGGACCAACCCCATCACAGAACAACTAGTATGCACTTTGCCGGCAGTCACGGACTTCAGATTGTTATTATAATGGATGTTCCCCACAAACATCCCACTTCTAGTAGGGGTTAAGATCTCTCCCATCTTCCGGTCCAACGGGAGCATATTGAACCAAGATAATGGGAAGTGTCGCTCCATATGGGGGATGCGGATCGCCATCCCGTTAGAAACAAAACTCCAATCCTCCGACACCTCCAGAACATGATCGTTCTCTACGGTCAAGGCGTCTCCAAAAAAGAATGCAGGCTTCAAATACTCCCCTTCAAATTTCCTGGAGTTCATCATAGCATTAAGAAAATGGAAAGACTGATTCTTGATGGCATTCAATCTAGCCATAGGCTCATCACTCGGAAACTGGTCCGTCATATGCTGAACAATATGGTCGTATCTATAGCCGAGAGCAGCTTGTGCACTACCCACCAAGAGTTCTCCAGCAGCGTTAACCGGCAGACTCACTGAAGAACAGATAAAGAAAAGTAAGTTAAACGGAGGAATAAAAAAGAGCTGATTGGGTGCTTTCAAACCCCAGGCGGCTCAAGAAAACATCCATGTGGCCCCATGAAGCTCTCATAAGTCTTATGCGGCTCCAAAAAGCCTCATGCGGCTCAAGCCCAGAGGAACGCTTATGCGGCTCCGTACAATAAAAGTCCATGCGGTTTCGCGTCACTTATGCGGCTTTGCTGACAAGGCACGTATATAGACACGGCGGTTTTCTTATGCGGCTCGCAGCTCAGCCGTAGGACGAACATGCGATCTACAAAGGCTCGTACATTAAGTATGCGACGTAGCCATGGCAGTTGGGATTCTCTAACTCATACATTGTCCTTACCAGCAATGGGAGGGCGAACGTCAGGATGAGCATCAGGAACGACAACCTGCGGAGTATCAGTCGCAGCCGAGGCGGAAGTGGAGGCCGCCTTCTTGTCCTTTGCTGCCACGGTCTTCTTGGAAGCCATTAATTATCGAAGAAAGGAAGGGCAATCAAGATAGGGAAGGTCTGAGGAAGAAGAAAGAAAATAAAGAAGCCTTCTCTCTCTTCAAAACTCCTCCTATTTATAAGAAGACGGGAGAAGGAGGACACGTGGGCCAATAACCGACTCATGAAGAACGAAATCGACTCCTTGGGTTTCGTCTTTAAGATTCACCCAAGGCGTCAAACCCGAAAGATTTAATGAGCTGACCCTTGGGATTCTCCTCTACAAAGACGGCGCTGAAACGAATTTAAGGCAATTAAAAACCCGCACACGTGGCGAAAAGCTATACGACTGAACAGTCTCATGCGGCTGAGTCACCTATGCGGCTGAACAATCCATGCGGCCAGGACTTCTATGCGGTCAGGATTTCATATGCGGCTGGAAGAATACAGCCATGCTTCTTATTCAAAGTATTTTAATTTTACAAATTGAAAACTTTGAAGGGGGTCTCGTAGAAGCATGGAAAATACTGAAGAAAATGACTCATGCGGCCAGGAAAGATCCATGCGGCTCAGAAAATCCATGCGGCTCAGGGAGTCATGCGGCATAAGGAGCTATGCGGCCCAAGGCATTCCATGCGGCTCAGAAGACACGTGGCCTGACAGTGCTCCCCTCCGACCCATGCGGCATTAATTGCTTTGACGGCTGACCCCTCTGAAAAGTTGACAGCCCTGACACAAAAGCAGGTAATTATGACTCTGTCATAATGATGAATCTCTAGGGAAGAGAAAAGAGATCTCTGACACAAATCCCCCCGAGAGCCATAAAAATGCCACGTGGCCTTGCCACGTGGGCGTTCGTATGCGGCTCGCTTCTCATGCGGTTCAGAATGAATCCTATGCGGCTCAGGTCAAGAAAGCCTCATGCGGCTCGAGCAAAGAACTTCTCATGCGGTTCAGAGTGAATCTGTCCTATGCGGCTCAGGCCAAGAAAGCCTCATGCGGCTCGAGCAAAGAACTTCTTATGCGGTTCAGAGTGAATCTGTCCTATGCAGCTCAGGCCAAGAAAGCCCCATGTGGCTCGAGCGAGGACTTCTCATGCGGTTCAAGAGGATCATGTCCATGCGGCTCGGGCGGATATGAACCTATGCGGCTCACAAGGATTACTCCCCTGTGGTTCGAGGGCTCAAGTGAGGGCCACTGTCCAGGCAGCCCTGACACATGGGCTTAACCATATGTGGTTCAAATTCATATGCGGCTCACTCGTCATGCGTCCCCCTACAAAGACGGCACTGAAACAAATTTTAGAAGATCATTATGAGGAAGATTTATTCCAATCAGCATTAATTGCTAATGGGATTTGGTGTAATCTACACTCGATGGCTCGGATTCGTCACAATCAAAACTGAACGGCCTGGATTGACCAATCAATGGGCCGCCGCCATCTCCAAGAGCTAATCATTGGCAACCCTAATGATCACATCCCACTATTATAAATAGCAAGGTGCCATTCCCTTGAAAAGATATACAACATCAGAGAGAAATACGTATATACAGAGAGACTTCCCCCCATAGTCAAAGAGAAAATACACACACAGAGAGAGAAGCCAGAAGAGCAGTCAGAGGGAGAGCAAGAAGAGCATTTCTTCATCGATGCCAACCATCTTTTCATAGGAGCCAAGGCTGCATACCGATCGTCCAAGGAGTAAGGCAGGACTGTCGTCGCCTTTCCGAGCCTCTATCATCACCCCCAGAATCTAAAATAAACAATTGTACTTAGACTGCTGTACCTAGGTTTTTGTCCCTAGACTTTTTTTGTACAAGCGAGTTTGTAACGTGAAGTAAAAGTCCGGTCCTCCGATAATTGTTCTGTTCTTTTATATTTTATGGCAAACAATGCTGTGATTCAAGTTTTTCTAGTATAAATCAAGTCTCCCAATAGTACGCTAAGACCTAGGTACTATTAAGATAGACCTGCATGGGCCACCACTAAAAACATGTCACAACCCACTTCCGAATAATCGGATACGAGTCGGACACGTCCAGCCTTTGTCGTTAGACACAACAAAGTAAGCTGTACCAATCTAGGGAAACTAACCAGATAAACATGAACAAGTATGAAATCACAGCATCTATAAATGTGTCCCCAAATCCAGAATACAAGTCTAAGTATTTTTATTACATTCTAGCAGAATAAAAGACAGAGTCTACTAGTCTCAAATACAAAGTAAAACTGTAAAGTGCTAAGGTAAGCTCTAGGCTTCTGCAGCCTCTAGGTCCAACACAGCTCCAGCTGGCTCAGCAATAATAGTAACATCCAGTCCATAATAGGTGTCGCACAGGGCCTCCAACTCACCTGCAACATATCCTATTCAAGAGCGGAGCAAAGTACAGTTCTAGGTAATGAAACATGAACATGATATGAAATGTGTACAAGGGTACAGAAAAAAGATATACAGGAATGAACGGGAAAATGTACAGGAAAGTAGTACAGGAAATGAGTACAGGAACTATAGTACAGGAAAAGTAAAGTACAGGAACATGTAATGTACATGAATGAATCTATAATCCTGAAGTACCAGACATGATAAGAGCACAATATCGAAATACATCTAGTCCATGTGACCGACTGGGGTGAGTACATGCACAGGAGTACATGAATATGGTACGACTTAGGACCCGCGTGCACAGTACGAGGCCTAAGCTAGGCACAGGAATATATAGTAACCGGGATTGGTCACGTGGCTAGTGTATTTCCCTACCCGACACTAATAAGTACAAGAACAAGGGTACAGGAATACAGGGGTACATAAATATCGTGCTATGACGTGTCACAAGGAAGGATACAAGAATATAAATGCACAAAACCGTAGAAAAGTACTTGCCTGGCTCCGGGAAAGTACGGGTGAACAATGGAACTGGATGTCCTCCTGATTTATATTGGTACAAGTTGATTAGGATAAATTCCAACAATGCTAGCCTAGTTCTCTTATTTAGCTTGAAGCTTAACTAGCAACTTAACTACAGTCCTTTAGTAACTTAAGATATCTATAATGGTAAAGAGGTAAATTATCAATTTGTTTAGAACGTAATTATCTTAAAATAACATTAGCTTGTTCAAAATATTTTGGAACTAAAACTTAAGTTTATCAAAGTCTAAAATACATAGGCCATATTACCACATAACACAATTTCTATCAAAATGTTCATACACCTGAAAGTATGGCCCAACCATCAGTAATTTAGCAACTTGGAATAAAAAGAATTTGGAAGAACACTATCTCTAGAGAATTTCAACCACAGTACTAGCCAACCCAAGTTACAAACCCAACCAGCCCAACTACAGATTCTAACTCAATATAATGCTCGTACAAAAAATATATAAAACTCAGCAAATGACATGGTTCAACACTCTACTCTACGTACTGTACAAAATTAAATATAACAGCTATACCCATCTGAACAACAGTTTCCACAATATCACAATTTATTACACATAAAAATAATGCAGCAGTGGACTAAAATCCCCCAGTCTTCCTGTCAATGGTCACCCAATATTTCAAATAAAGTTTGAACTAAACTTTCCTAACCCAGCTCCCTGGTTCATTTGCCAACGGTCACCAAAAACTTGAATTCAAAAAAAAAATATACAGCTGTAGAAGCATGGAAAAGAATAAAGAAAGGCCTATGCGGCTCTGACCGAAGGATCCCCATGCGGCTCAGGATTTCCATGCGGCTCAGAAGTCCATGCGGCTCAAGGGTTCATACGGCTCGGATAGTTCCATACGACTCAGAAAGAAGCCACGTGGCCTTCAACAGTTCTTCTCTACATTCGGCTGCATTTAATGTCCTGACGGCTGCTCCGACAAATAACAGCTATGACAGCTCTGACATAAGGATGTAATAATGACTCTGACATGATGGCGTGATCCTAGAAAAGAGGAGAAAATATCCTTACAGCTGGCAAAATCCACCAAGTCCCGAGGCCACTCCATGCGGCCGCTGTATTTATGCGGTTGTCCATCTGTATGCGGCTGCCCATCCCCATGCGGCTGCCCATCCCCGTACGGCTGCCCATCATCATGCGGCTGCCCATCCTCATGCGACTGCATGCTTCATGCGGCTGAAAGGACCACCCATATGCGGCTCTACCAGGACGGTCCAATTGAGACACGTGGCGCTCTTCGCGACAATTGAGACACGTGGCAGTCTTATCTTCCCTGGAATTATGGGTGCTAACAAATCCTAACAAAATCAGATTTGTTCCGATCGTCATAATTGTCCAGATTAAATCAAATCAAGCAAATTGGACACGTAGACAGCTATCACAAATCACGAATATTCATGGCAATCAACATTTATTGCCCACAGAGATTTGATACAATCACATTAATTGCTCAAATTTATTATATTCAAGATGAATGGCCCAGATTAATTGATCCTTAACTGCCGACTTTTGAAGGAGGCAATCATTTACGAACCCTAATGATCATACCCTACTCCTATAAATAGCAATGTGCCATTCCCTTGCAGAGAAAAAGAGAGAGAAGGAGAGAGCAGAAGAAAAAAAAGAGAGAGAGAGAGCACTACAGAGACATCCAGAGATCTAGCAACCGAAGGCGCAAGGGAGTCTCCCCACACGTCCAAGAGCATTTCTTCACCAGAGCCAAGGCTACGTCCGATCGTCCAAGGAGTAAGGCAGAGCTGCCATCGCTTTCCCGAGCCTCTACCGTCACCCCCTAGAAAAAACTAAACAATTGTAATTAGATTGTTGTACCTAGGTTTTCGTTCCTAGGCTTTCTTTGTACAAGCGAGTTTGTATTGTGAAGTAAAAGTCCAGTCCTCCGATATAACTGTTCTGTTCTTTTATAATCAATAGCAAACACGATGGCAACTCTGCTGGGGACAAACTTCTCCACGGCTGAGAAGTTGGTGACGCAATCGGATGCAGCCAAACTTGGCTCCACACAACAAAAGATGGTCGTCCGCTTCGACCAACAGGCGTTTGAAGAAATGCTCTCCGACGGGGGCGCTGGCCCGGTCCAGAAGCGAACCCGCACAAAGAAGGCTCGCAGGGAATGGAGGCCAAAATCATTTGCTCCTCCCCAAGCTCTGGACGGAGTACTCTCTGCTGCCCAAGACGACGAATACAACTCTCATGTGGCCCCACTTCAAGCCATAGAGGACTCTGCTGTCCCCAAGTTCGGCAGAGGAAAGCACTATGATGCTGGACTTGCAGGGGCAAAGAGTGATTCTATGTGCTCCAGGAAGAAGCCGAACAAAGGTACTAGCCGCAGGCTGAACATTCATATGGCCAAGATTGCCAGTCGCATGCATAATGTCCATGCGGCCGAAACTGCCAGCCGGATGCAGAATACTTATGCGGCCGAGACTTTCAGACGCATGAAGAAAGCCCATGCGACTACGATTGCCAGCCGCATGAAGACTGTTGATTCCAGCCGCATGCTGTCTGCTCCACACGGCTCAGGCTCAGTCTTCGATCGCCTCTCCTATGGTCCTGATCTCTCATGCTTCCGAGAAAATATGTCTGACTCTCTGCAACACCACTTAGACTCTTCCTACTATGTGCCCTCACGCACTAGAGTGAAGAAGTCTAGGGCAGAGCGAGCTTGGCGAGCTCAGTCCGCTGTCTCGACCTCTGACCATCCGAGCGCTCCATATACTGTTATGTGGACCTTTGATGGAAAGTTGTACAGAATCACTCGAGTCCAGCCCCCGGCGGCAAACGGACAGAGTGGTTCCCAAAAGTCTCCCAAAACCCAGGGAGTAAATATGGTCGTTCCAGACCTATTTGACTTGCGTGAGGTTATCCTCCACAAGCGCAAGGAAAGAAAAGAGGCCTCGGTGTGCAAAGAGTCCTCCCACGGACATCACTGCACCCATGTCATTGTCAACTGCTGTTGCAACAATGCGACGGTACGAAAAGATAGGCGGTCCGTCTTCCAAAGATTACAACAGCCGAACTCAGAGGATGAGGTGCCTCCCGTCGTCTCCTGCAACTCTATTCAGAAAATCCCCGCCGATGGGAGAGGAAAGAAGATAAACGTTTCCAGCCCGAAGATTTCAACCACTGTGACTAAGAAACTGTCGTCTAAACGGTTGTCCACCACCGAAGTTTTCCAGGGTACCCGTTCAAAAACAAAATCTACTACAGTGGGAGATTCATCATCCACATCACTGGAGGTCGCTGGAACTGGGGGTAGCACTCCTCCGAACATCCACGATAATCCGATGTTCCATGGAGACGAGCCCGGGGAAACAACTCTCCCATCAGATACAGCAGGTGCCGACGTCCCCGAGGACGTCCACGACTCTCAAAATGAGGCAAGCTCCGAAGCTGGGGGTACTATTCCTTCTGAGTCCGAACCAGAGGAGAACATTCCCACATACCCCGATGACTTATCGGTACAGGGGTATGATTCGGAGGGCACGTCATCCCCCGCCCCTTCCACTTCTACTCATGTGAGGACGGCATTCATAACAAATGACGAACAAGATGGTCCCAGTGATCGCCAACGCATCGACACTCTGGAGGCCATACTGTGCACTTTGGTCAAATCGGTGGACGAGATCAAAGCAGCCCTCCCTATTCTGCAAGGAGGGACGCCTGGTCAAACAAACTTGGGTCCCGCGGTCAATACGGACTCGAACTCAGCGGCACCAAACTCGGGCAATAATCCTTCTAAAATGTCGGCTCCTACCACTGTAGACGAGGCCAGGGAGGCAAGAAGAGAGGTCCAGAAGCTCCGGGCTATGTTCCATGCCCGAGAAAACTGCCAAGACCTCAGGATACGACAACCGTATCCCGCTGCATGGAGAGATGTTCCCTTCCCACCAAAGTATAAACTATTCCACATCAATCCATATGATGGAAAGACCTCCGCAAGTCGGTACATCACTTACTTCGAGGTTACCACCGATAATCTGCCCCATGACGATGCCATCCTTACACGATTATTCATCGGGGCATTGGAAGGGGTCGTCTTCGACTGGTACCATAACCTGCCAGACAACTGCATCCACTCCTTCGCCAGCTTCAAGCGCACGTTCTTGGAGAGATTCTACGAAGTAGGACAGGACGTCACAATGTCCACCCTCATGGACGTTGTTTAAGGGGAGAAGGAGCTGACAAGGAACTATATTGAGCGGTTTTGCCAAACCGCAATGAAGTTGCCGTCTGGTAATCCGGATTCCTCCTTAATTGAAATTTGCCAAAAGAGACTGCTCCCAACAATCAGCCTCTGGATGGGCGAAAGTCAATTTAAGGACTGGAAGACGTTTATCATCAGTGCCACTAGCGCCGAGGACAGGTTGAAAAAGGCTCGCCAACTGGGATTGCACATCTCGGAGGGAGAGGACAAGGGCAAGCTCCCTAATACCAACAACAACAATGGTGGTAACGCCTCCAACAATAGGAACAACAAGGGCAAGCAGGCTATGGTGGGCGATACAACCCAGAAGCCTGAGTCAAAACTGGCAGACAAACAATAGCCGCAAATGACCTACTCCTTCGAAGACGGCCATGTCAAGCCCATCTTGGACATGCTCATACAAGGAGATAGAATTTAGCTCCCTCCACCAAGACGGGAACCTCGGCCGGCAGAAATGGAGAGCCCAAAGTACTGTCATTACCATCGCTACGTCCACAATGCTACACACGACTGCTACCAACTGAAGCGATACATCCAACATCTCATCGATTCGAGGGCTCTGGCCATTGATTTCGAGGAGGTGACCATGGCAGCCAATATGGTGTCAGTACAATTCGGTAACTTCCCTCCAACGGAGACTCAAGACGGTGTGGTACCCATCCCTCGGGCGACAATGGAGATTACTAATCTTCCACCTCCTTGAGATCAGGCTACTGCTCTAGTACCCCTTACCACGTCACGAGGAAAGGTCATGTGGGTCCATCTAGACTTGGCACCTGAAGTGATTCAGTCCACACCACTCTTCATTGGCAAAAAAAAGAATGGAAAAGTCAGATCCTGCCACACAATCTCGGCAGATGACGAGGAAGCCGCAGCTGTCGGTACTCGGTCTGGTGTTCAATCCCAACCTACACCATATAACTCGACTGAAGAGCATCAGCCGGCTACTACTGACGCTCTGGGACCTTCTCAACCTCCGACGACCGACAAGCCTAGACCGAAGGAGACTCGCTTTGACAAATCCCTCCGAAAAGAGGCATCTCATGGGCTGGAAAGGCCCTACGACTTTGACATCCTGGCATAATTGGCCAACACACCGGCCAAATTGTCATTATACGAGCTCCTGAGATTCTCCAAGGATGTTCGTGCAGCTTTGAGCGATGCACTCCAGAATGCCGACGCATATCTAGCTCAGGTCAACCTCACGGAAGAGAACCCGCCTGCAAATCTCCAAGACAGCGCTTGCACAGGAGCGATGCCCAACATTGTCTTCACTCCACAGGATATGCTCATCAAAACTAATCTGCACGATCGTCCGTTATATTACACTGGATACATCGGTGACATAAAGGTGGATCGGATGCACATTAATCCTGGTTCTTCCATAAGCATCATCCCGAAGGGTCTGTTACATCATCTTCGCATTCCTATGTGTCGCCTGACACCAACAAGCACCGCCATCAGCGGTTTCAATTCGGGCAGGAGCTACCCGATTAGGAAGATTTGCTTGAAGTGCCAAATTGGCGATCTTCAGTCAGAAGTGACCTGTTACATCATAGATGCGGACACTTCCTACAATATCCTCCTGGGGTGCCCTTGGATACACGATTACATGATCGTGCCTTCCACGCTGCACCAGTGCTTCAAGTATGTCGATAAATACGGCTTCGTGAGGACAGAATTAGCCGACATCGATCCCTTTAAAGGGGTCGAATCCTACTACTCAGACTCCTGCTTATACGAAAAGTCGAAGAGGCACCTTGGTGAAGGAGATGTGCAAGCTCGAACTGAGGCGGCTATAGGATCAGAAGAACCTATGACGATCCACCTCTAAGTGCAAAGCCTGCCAAGTCCACGCGGACTTCATCCACCAGCCATCCGAGTTTCTACATCCGACAGTGGCGTCCTAGCCATTCGAAGCATAGGAAATGGACATCATCGGTCCAATCACTCCACCTTCATCCCGAGGACATCGCTTCATACTCGCCATCGCAGATTACTTCTCCAAATGGGTGGAAGCTGTTTCGCTTGCAGAAGTAAAGACTTCAAACGTGATCAGCTTTCTCAAACATCACGTCATCTATCGCTTTGGACTGCCCCGAAAGATCATCCACGATAATGGTCCGCAGTTCGCAAGCTACGCCTTCTATCGATTCTGCGACAAATATCGAATTCAGAATATTGCTTCGATGCCATACAATCCGACAGCAAATGGGTTGGCAGAAGCATTCAACAAAACCATCATCAAGTTGCTCAAAAAGTTCGTATCATCCAACAAACGCGACTGGAACGAGAAGTTTGGTGAATGCTTATGGGCATACCGTACTACAGTCCGAACGGCCACTGGGAATACACCATTCTCCCTAGTATACGGGAGTGAGGCAGTTCTCCCATTGGAGACTCAAATACCCTCGCTCCGCGTCGCTCTCACTTACCAATTGACGACAGACAATAACTACCGTCGTCGGCTACAAGAGTTGGAGGCCTTAGATGAAAAGCGCCTATTGGCTCAGCAACGAATCGAGCTATACCAAGCACGCATCTCCGGAGCCTTCAACAAGAAGGTTAAAATCAGAACATTTCAAGTGGGCGATCTCGTTCTGGCAGTTCGGAGGCCGATGGTTATGACTCACAAGACCGTCGACAAATTCCAGCCAAAGTGGGAAGGTCCGTTCATCATCGATGCTGTATTCTCTAACGGTGCTTACCGCCTCGCGAAACAAGACGGAGACTTGCTCATGTTGCCCGTCAACGACAAGTTCCTGAAAAAATATTATGTCTAAGCAATATTCTCCAAATCCCAGATTATTGAGTTATGTATCCGCCGGTACCGCTGAACTCACATTCTCCAAATCCCAGATTATTGAGTTATGTACCCTCCGGTACCGCTGAACTCGCGTTTTCCAAATCTCAGATTATTGAGTTATGTACCCGCCGGTACCGCTGAACTCACATTCACAAAATTCCAGATTATTGAGTTATGTACCCTCCAGTACCGCTGAACTCATATTTTTCCTCCAAATATCCCAGATTATTGAGTTATGTACCCGCCGGTACCGCTGAACTCACATTCTCCAAATTCCAGATTATTGAGTTATGTACCCCGCCGGTACCGCTGAACTCACATTCACAAAATTCCAGATTATTGAGTTATGTACCCTCCAGTACCGCTGAACTCACATTTTTCTTCCAAATATCCCAGATTGCTGAGTTATGTACCCGCAGGTGCCTCTAAACTCACACTCCGGTCACTCTTTTCGGTAATAAGTCATGTATGACCATACCTCTGAACTTATTCTTCTGAAAGAGCACCTCCCTCATGATCCACTACCGGCACTCCCAGTGCACAAAAAGGGTAACAGATCCACAAAATTCCTAAAATGACCACGTCGATGTTACCTCTGAGTCGTCTCACTTCTGCCAAAAACAAATCACCCCTCTACATAGAACTTCTATGTCCTCATTACCTCTGAGTCGTTCTATGTACCCCTTCATGGAGCCCACTCCTACCACGTCCTCATTACCTCTGAGTAGGAAGGCTCCATCGAAGAAACCCTCATGCTTGCCATGTCCTCATTACCTCTGAGTAAGTATGCGGGTTCCCTTTCGACTTATTATCCGTACCCAAAACCGGAGTACGCCAAGGATAATAGGTCCACAAATGTCCTCTGTTGACCACAAATATCCTCCGCTGAGTCCACTCCTGCCATGTCCTCATTACCTTTGAGTAGGAAGATTTTGCGGTAAAAAACCCTCATGCTTGCCACGTCCTCATTACCTCTGAGTAAGTATGTTGGTTCTCTCCCAACTTATTATCCGTATCTAGAACCAGGGTACGCCAAAGATAATAGGTCCATAAAAAGTCTTCCATTGGGGCAACTACTACAAGCAAAGAACAGAGCGAATATATTCTGTTCAAAATCAGTTACATTCACATGACTACATCTCATGAGCAAGCCAGAAAAGTTCTCTATTATTTCATTCAGACAAGAAGGAAAAAGATTACATTGATGTCCAAAAGAAGCAAAACACAAACTACAACTAAAGACAGACAGGAATATCAAGACAAAAGACGGACATTTGTGAAAGCCCACGAATCTTAGTTGCGGGGGCGCATATACCAATCCCTCAACCATTTTGCATATGAAGGATGTACTTGAGCAAAATCCTCGTCCGAAGTAGGAAAGTCAGGACTCCCAATACTACCGCCGTCAGACGGGGGCTCCTCCTTTACAGCAAGGGGCGCCAGCTCTCCTTTCTGTTCCTTCGTTTTTGGCATTATCTCCTCCTTAACAAGCGATGACTCTTGCTTGAAAGGGGGCAGCAGCTCTTCCTTCATAATGATCTCGGCCTTCGGCAGGGTTGCTGCAAGAATCAAAAATAAAAAAAGAAACAAAGTTAGGAGATGGTCATGCGACCCAATTCAGACGAATTTATGCGGTCCTGATTGAGAGAAACACATGCGGCTCTGTTCGAAGGATCATCATGCGGTCCAGTTTATGAAATGTCTGGGCGGCCACTAGACAATACCCATGCGGCTCGGACATGGGGTATACCCTCATACGGCTCGGTTATGGGACATGTATGCGGCCCATACAATTTGAACAGTTCGCATTAAATGCTTGTGCATAAAGCATGCAACAGAGCCGACTTTGTTAGGGTTTCGAAGCATGTGCCTTTTCCAAATCCTTACCCTTAACGGCAGGATGAACGTCGGAATGAGCTTTGGGTGCCGCCGCCGACGTCGAGGCCTCGCCCTTACCCTTCGCCACAGCCTTCGTCGCAACCTTGGAGGACTTGGGAGCCATTGCTGATGATCAGAGAAGGAAGACGAAGACAAGAAATCTAGGGCAAGAGCAGAAAGTAAAGAAGTCTTTTTTCCAAACATGCTGCTATTTATAGACGGAGTCCATAGACCGACGCATCGATCCATGTGCAGTGTAACCAACTCTTCGGTTATCAAGGCGATCCGACTATTCAAAGCCGACTCTTGGGACTCCACCTAAAAGACGGCTCAAATCAAGAGCAATCAATGATGCCTACGTGGCAGAAAGGAGCCTATGCGGCCAGACAGCCCATGCGACTGGAAAGCCCGTACGGCTCAGATGGCCATGCGGCTGAGGAGGCCGTGCGGCTGAGACATCCATGCGGCCAGAACATCCTATACGGCCCGAAGAGTCTTTACATGGCCATGCTTCTTATTCAAAGTATTTCAATTTTGCAAATTGAAAACTTTGAAGGGGGTCTTGTAGAAGCATGAAAAAGAATAAAGAAAGGCCTATGTGGCTCCGACAGAAGGATCCCCATGCGGCTCAGGATTCCCATGTGGCTCAGAAGTCCATGCGGCTCAGGAGTTCATGCGGCTCAAGGGTCCATGAGGCTCGGATAGTTCCATGTGGCTCAGAAAGAAGCCACGTGGCCTTCAACAGTTCTTCTCTACATTCGGCTGCATTTAATGACCTGACAGCTGCTCTGACAAATAATAGCTATGACAGCTCTGACATAAGGACGTAATAATGACTCTAACATGATGGCGTGATCCTAGAAAAGAGGAGAAAATCTCCTTATAGCTGGCAAAATCCACCAAGTCTCAAGGCCACTCCATGCGGCCGCTGCATTTATGCGGCTGCCCATCTGCATGCGGCTGCCCATCTCCATGCGGCTGCCCATCCCCGTGCGGCTGCCCATCATCATGCGGTTGTCCATCCTTATGCGGCTGCATGCTTATGCGGCTGAAAGGACCACCCATATGCGGCTCTGCCAGGACGGTCCAGTTGAGACACGTGGCGCTCTTCGCAACAATTGAGACACGTGGCAGTCTTATCTTCTCTGGAATTATGGGTGCTAACAAATCCTAACAAAATTAGATTTGTTGCGATCGTCATAATTGCCCAGATCAAATCAAATCAAGCAAATTGGACACATGGTCGGCTATCACAAGTCACGAATATTTATGGCAATCAACATTTATTACCGACAGAGATTTGATGCAATCACATTAATTGCTCAAATTTATTATATTCAAGATGAATGGCCCAGATTAATTGATCCTTAACCGCCGACTTCTGAAGGAGGCAATCATTTACGAACCCTAATGATCATACCCCACTCCTATAAATAGCAAGGTGCCATTCCTTTGCAGAGAAAAAGAGAGAAAAGGAGAGAGCAGAAGAAAAAAAAACAGAGAGCACTACAGAGACATCCAGAGATCTAGCAACCGAAGGCGCAAGGGAGTCTCCCCACACGTCTAAGAGCATTTCTTCACCAGAGCCAAGGCTACGTCCGATCGTCCAAGGAGTAAGGCAGAGCTGCCGTCGCTTTCCCGAGCCTCTACCGTCACCCCCCAAAAAAACTAAACAATCGTACTTAGATTATTGTACCTAGGTTTTTGTCCCTAGGCTTTCTTTGTACAAGCGAGTTTGTCTTGTGAAGTAAAAGTCCAGTCCTCCGATATAACTGTTCTGTTCTTTTATAATCAATGGCAAACAGCAGCAACCAACTCAACATCATACGATCAACCTGGTTCAAGCTCGTATCCACCCCGACCCTACAGTCATCACTCAATGGTCACGAACAAATGTAGAACACGGCTGAAACTTGGACACGAGTCATTGGTGGGTTCACTAGTGAATCAATCAACGGATCACTACAGGACACGGACATAGTCTTCAAAAACAACACTCGAGATAGAAATACAAGAGTCAAGGGGAAACAAGTTTACCTGAGATGAATTCCTGCCAAGAGAACTCTTCACGGACTCGGACATGACCCTTCGCGCTTGATTCACAGCTACGTCCCTGGTTGCGGCATAAATACAAACAGGTTGTAGTCAGAGATGGATCGATAAGATTCTAAGTCCAAACTAACATTCGAACAACGCAAATGAATAGAGACATCCCTAGGTCTCCATGATCCATCCAAACCCAAAATTAAACAAAAACTAAAATCAAAATAATCTAAACATTTTGCCACAACTGCTCGACCGAGCAAACACAGAAGAACAACCATGAACCAAAATTCGAATCTACGGAGTCTCGGTTAGGACTCACCAGAGTAACTTCAAAATCGAAGATCACAAGGAGATCTTCCAATCCTCAGCAACTCGCTCAACACTTCCGATCTGAAGTGGATCGGATCAGCAATTTAAAATGAGAAGGAAAGCACGAGTAGAGGAGGATCGAACATCATGAAATTGTGTTCAGGGTGGCTCGAATCGAAGCTTACTGATGATCGTCGGAGGGTGAGTCAAGCTGTGCTATGCCGTCATCGAGTGGATTGGCTCAGACATCGAGAATCACCGTGTGTGCCTCTGTCTTCATCGTCTTGGCCATGCTCTCACTGTTGTTGCTGTCGTCGTCGTCGTCGTTGCCGTTGGGATCGTCACCGTCGCCGAGCCGTTGTCGGGTGGATCAGCACCGTCGCCAATAGGAGTAATAGAGGACAAGTAATTTTTACTGAACAGAGAGAAAAACAAATGAGAATGAGAACTTCTGTTCTTATTCACTAATTATAAGGGAAGTGAATATTTGTAGTTTGCCCCCTCCGCAAACAACAATGTTTACTTAAGTCCCCCTCCCCCCCCCTCCGCAATGAAATTTAGCAAAAACCCCTCTTGCCTTTTTATTATTTCAGGAATTTGTTTAAAAACAGTTAAGAATTCACATGGTGGGCCCAAAGTTGTTATAACAACTTTTCAAATTTGAAAAGTAGCCCAAAATTAATTCCCTCCAAAAATAGATTACCAATTTATAAATTAAAGCTAATTTATTATTTAAAGCTAATAATAACAATTATATAATTTTTGAAATCGAATTTATTTATTTTAAAAAAAACAAGAAGTGGAGTTACATATACATAGGCTTGCTTGGTACGATAAAGTAACCAAACAATTTATCTAGACCTACATGGGCCACCACAAAAATATGTAACGCCCCAGTCCCAAAATACGTAGGACTAGGAACGAAGCATGCCAGCTGCATATATACGAGATATACTCCAATATATGGAAATCTCGAATATACACATAAGCTGTATTGTAAATAATAGTAACATGTAATCACGGGTAAAAAGCTATAACTCATCCACAGAATATAAAGACAAATGGTATCTCATGAATCAAAGTAAATGTCAAAATATAGCTGTTGGTCGGGCGGAGACAAATCCACTACCGGCACTAGAATAAACTGAAAGGAAGTAGAGTCCAACCTCTAAGATAAATAAAATAAGAAGTGATGACTAAATAGGCTCCTCGACCCAATAGGGACAGCTGTGATCAGAAGGTACAACTCGCTCGAATGTGAAGGATGAGTCCATAGCGGAGCCATACTCCTACGGGAAGTCCTGTACACCTATACCTGGAGAGATCACCAGGTCCTCAGAGGGGCGTAACAAGATAAAAAAGAACATGCCACATAAACTGAATAAATACTGCTCAATAAGAATAAGTAAGATCAGATCATAACATGGTCCAATACCTCACCCTTTGGAGTAGCGTACCATCCCTCCAACCAAACAAGGACAGGAGATGGCACACTAACCCACGGTGAGATATCTTTCCAAGTCACGAATCCAATATGGTATCCGAACCCCAACAAGGTTCAATACCTTCTCATCGGAGTAGTAAGCCACACCTACAACCAAACAAGGACAAGATGTGGCAAACTAATCTGGGACAAGTTATTGTTCCAAGCCACGGTCGGATACCAATACCCAAACCAAGAGTACTCGTACCTAACGGATAAGGGTAGCCTACTATTCTATGTGAATACAGTTTAAGTACATCCCTCCAACGCATGGGCCCTGGCTAAAAATGGGATCGGCATAGTCCCCCCTTGGGGCCCCAGGGGCCTCAGGCATAATCGTTCCACGAACGTCAGTGGCCAGCAGTAATAAGGGGTCGTCAACCCGCATCTCCGGTGGAGCGTACGGTCACAAGAGAAATGTGTAAAGTAGTCCATATGCTAAGGATATGTACTCCCCGCCCAATGCCTACTATGTTGTATCCACAACGCATAACCCCTATTAACCGCTAAGTCAAACTAAGCATGCAATGTCTATTAGCGGTTA
>JANAVB010029819.1:14700303-14835303 GCA_029216955.1 Iris pallida
TCTGACTGTTGGATTTTGCTACTTCTCGTACCACCCTCAAGCAAAATACCTTGTCATTAGTTGTTCATTTATTTAGCTCATATTTCATGTATTTACTTATATTTACTTTCTGCAAAATAAATTGTGATACATGGCATAACTTGATAGAATCTTAATGTTCAGTTCTATTTCCTGCTATGTATTATTTTCTTACACATTAAACTTAGATTTAAGGGACCACCCTTTGTGTGTTGCATACATAGGCCTTAACACATTTGTACCATTTTGTTGTGAGTCGCATATAGAACTCGGAAAAGCGTGACTGGCTGCCCACCAGTACGTATAAACCGTGCGATAGGATTAACCGCTAATAGTGTTGCATGTTTAGTTTGACTTAGCAGTTAATAGGGATTATGTATTGTGGATACAACATAATAGACATGGGGTGGGGAGAACAGTTCCTTGACGTATAGGCCACCTTTATACTTCCCTTATTAGACCTGTGCGCTCCGCCGGAGACACTGGACCATTGATGCCCTCTGACGTTCGCGGAACGTTATGGACGAATCTATTATACTGATGCCCTCTGACGTTCATAAGAGCATTATGGACGTAGGACATGATTCCCGAGGAGGGACGATGCCTAATCCCTGTAGACAGAGTGCCCATGCGTAAAAGGTTGTTCTTAAATTGTATTTCACTTAGACTGGTTAGGCACCCTTATCCGTTAGGTACGAGTACTCTTGGTTTGGGTACTTGTATCTGACCGTGGCTTAGAACAATAACTTATCGCAGATTAGTTTGCCATATCTTGTCCTTGTTCGGTTGTAGGTGTGGCTTACTACTCCGATGAGAAGGTATTGAACCTTGTTGTGGTTCGGATACGATATTAGATTCGTGACTTAGAAAGATACTTCATTGTGAGTTAGTGTGCCATCTCCTATCCTTGTTTGGTTGGGGGGATGGTACGCTAATTCAAATGTGAGTGTTAGACCATGTTATGATCTGATTGACTTATTATTGAGCAGTATTTATTCAGTTTTATGGCATGATATTGTGTATCTTGTTACGTCCCTCTGAGGACCGGGTTATCTCTCCAGGTGTGTGCTCTTATCTTTTGCAGGTGTTCTAGCTCTAGCCGTGATCATCTCTATTTCTTCGAGGATGATTGCACTTGGATCGTCTTCGCTTCGCTCGCCAAATGCATTTTATTTTCCATGTATTTCTTTTCTTACTTGTTGGTAGTGGATTTGTCTCCGCCCAACATATTATACAAAAATATTTCATAGTTGATTATATGATATCTTTTATTCTTTTATTTTGTGGATGAGATTTGATTACTCTTGGTTTACTGTATTTTACAGCTTATGTATACATACGAGGTGTCCATATAGTGGAGTTTACTTCGTATGTATGTAGATGGCATATCTACGTACTTAGTCCAAGTATTTGGGACTGGGGTGTTACAATATGTTTTTGTGGTGGCCCATGCAGGTCAAGATAAATTGTTTGGTTATTTTACCATACCAAGCAAGCCTGCGAATAGGATTAGAGTCTAGGATCTCATCCACATACTTGACCTCCTACCTCGATTCCATTTTTGAACTCTCAATTGACTCATTGATTGCATCTTACTTGATCCCTTCTACCGTAAATCTTATTGTTCCTTCTTGCTTGATAGGATTTAGAAAAATGACTAGTAGGCCTCATTGGTTCAAATACACCATTAGTTTAACTCTTATAAGTTGGGTAGAATGCCTCATAACCTAGCATCCTATTGTCATCATAAACCTTTTAGTAGAAATGGTTGAATAAAAATGGTAGAATACCTAGGCGATAGAGTTTTATAGGTCCATACCACTCAGGTCGACCAAAGCCTTAGACAAGAAGACAGTAGGACAACTGCATATGCTCGAACATCAGACAAGACTTTGATTCTTGAGGAACTTAAATTAGTTGTATTTCTTCAATCATTATCTCTCGTACTTATATTTTGGACTGACTTGACGAATGCTGCTAGTATAGCCTAGTTTTGCAAGCTTACTCTTTTATCGACCTTGTTCCAAGACATATGTTACTTGGGCGTGTCCACTAACATATTGTCTAATCAGAACCGGTGCATGATGGTCTGATCAACCTAGTGCACTTTGGTTCGCCCTTCGATTATTTTACATGGATTGAGATATAGTTAATTAAACTTGTCCTTTAGGATCTCATCCACAACGGTCTTGACAAACTCCCTTTTGGAACTGTTCAATCGCCCTTGAAACCTTTAATTGCAATTCGATCACATCTCCCTCGAACTCTTATTGTTTTTCGTCACTTATTTCGGAAAAGAAACGCTCGTAGACATTAAGAATTCTTCTATGGCCATGAAGGCTATATGTACATAATCGTTTCCTATTCAAAATCGGAGAACTAACTCCAAACTTGATTCATATCTACCGTATCATAATTTTGATCATGTTGTGTAGTATTCTTTAATAATCAAGAGTCGAGGTGCAATGCCGTGACCTTAAAATTTTCTAACCTCATAAATCCTTAACCCTTGTCTTAGTTCTATAGAATATAGATTGCAAGCCTTCTAAAATTTAAGATTTATTGGGACTACCGATTGACTAGAATAAATTGGAATCCCTTAGAATGATAAATTAGTACCTATTGAACTCCCACTTTCTATCTAGATCATTTGGTGTCTCCGACCGTGACATTGGGATTAGGAGCACGAGACCAGCTGTTACCCTCCAACAAATTCCATATACAAGGCCTAGAGGAGTCTACCTTCATGTAGACATATCATGTCCCACTAAAATACATCCCCTTGTACTCTATTTTTATGATGCGACTTTCGTTTCAAAAAGGCTAGCTATGACCCTTACCGTAATACCGATGTACCTTCCGACCTCCATTAGAGATCCAACCTTGACTCAAAACTTTTGACCCAATATATGGTTGTGATCTACTCGGGTTCTACTGCGCACATGCCACTAGTATGCCACTCAATAGAGGCCCCTTATGCTACTTAAACACAAAGGTCACAAAAGGCACATCTTCATGACCTACAGAACCTATTTAACCAACCTGGCTGGTAATTAGTACAACCACATGAGTTGAAACCTATTCTATGTTGCCCTAACCTAATAGGAAAGGTTCAGATAGATTTGTCCAGCCAAAATAGATTAAAATCTGAGACTTAAATAAACCAAAGATTGGTTCCAAGTAAACTAATAAAACAGTAATTCATAACGTCCCCCACCTATCTGTATCACTTGATACCCTCTACCGTGACTTTCATAATTGGAGCACAACACCAGCCATTTCCTTCTAACAAGTTACACCCTCATGAACTAGATGAGCCATTCTACCTACATGACATGCATATCCCACACAAACACACGATCTTGTGCTCCATTTCAATTACACCACATGTATACCTATTTTTTTCTAAGAACAAACCACATATGCCCATTTTCGTCCAACTTGATTCTTTTGTACAAAATCGACCCCCATTTCCGCAAACGAACTAAATAACCATGATCCATGCAAGACTAAGAACATCCTACTTTGTAGAATATGGTGCCAGTTTGGATTCCTATTATAACTACCTCATACATCTTCCCGAAAATCTAGTTATGATTTAATGCACTTACTCTTCTTTCGTATTCCGCCTCATTATATTTTATTAATTATTATATTAAGTTTTATTTTAATTTCGAGGACAAAATTTTTATAAGTTGGGTAGGATGTAATCCCCCAAAATTTTGGAGAATTTTTTTATGTATTTATTGCTTAGATATTTTGTTTTGAATTATTTTATTAATTATTTATAAATATAATCTTAGTCATGCTTAATTTTTGTAATGCACATTGACGAGAAGTTATGGCACGACTAGTCCAATAGTGTGCCATGACTAGTATCTTAGCTATAGGTATCTCTATATTTATTTATTTTAAAATTTTTGTGCCTATAATTTATTAAATCATATATGGATATCTCTTTTATGTTTTATTTAGTTATTTACACTTTCTAAAGGATTTGAATTAAATATTTTTATAATAATAGTCATAGTAGTAATGTGTGCTTGTCCAAATTATTATACCCTGTGTAAGGCCCCTGAATTTTCGGGACTGATTTTGAATTTTCTAAAATTATTTTCGATAATTTATTATATATATATATATATATATATATATATATATATATATATATATATATATATATATATATGACTCTTTTTTTCTCTCCTTACACAAACACACACAACCCCATCACCAGCACTCTTCCTTCCCCCCCCCTCCTACACACGAGCAGCTCACCCACCCTCTCTCTAAATATCTCTCTCTAAATATCTATATCTCTCTATTTCTCACTCTCTCACTTATATATATATATATATATATATATATATATATATATATATATATATATATATATATATATATATATATATATATATATATATATATATATATATTTTATATATATATATATATATATATATATATATATAATATATATATATATATATATATATATATATAAATATATATATATATATATATATATATATATATATATATATATATATATATATATATATATATATATATACACCTACACATACACACAAATATCTCTCTCTCTCTTTACAACTACACACCCCCTCCTCCTGTACGAGCAGCCATGCCCCTCCCCACTCTTCTTCTTCACTTCTTCTTCTTCTTATTCTTCTTCATTATCATCATCATCAACACCATCTCCACCACTCCCACACCATCACCATTCACCACCACCTCCACCACACCATCGCCGTCGTTGCCGTGCCCCGGCGACCGTCGCCGCGCCGTGCCACCGCCGCCCTGGTCGCGCGCGTGCAGCAGCGGCAGCAGCAGCCTACAACAGCGGCAGCAGCAGCCTGCAGAAGCGGCAGCAGCAGCTTGTACTTCCCCGCGGGTGGCCGCGCACCACCGCGCGCCACCGCGTGGCCGGCCCCTCCGGCCATGCGACCCCCCGGCGATCCCCCCTGGGAGCGTACCACCTTCCCCGACGTGCCACGTAGGTTATTCGTGCGTTTCGCACGGGTTCCCGCCGTGACGCGCGCGGGAACGGAACACAGAATTCGCTCCGGGACAGCGACTTCGTACGGATTTTCTGGACAATCCGACCGTTGGATCGGTGAACACTTTGCTCCATCACAATCTCGGTATATAGCCCTTCATCCCTCTCAAATTTTATCCGTTAATTTTGTCGTTTGATAGATCAAAACCGGGCACCAAGTTGACGTTTTAATTTGAACTGTTTTTGGACAGTTTCGTGGAGCCGACTTCGTCAGCTCGTAACTCTGCCGTCGCATCTCTGTCTGGCGTGCCACTAGTTCCTGTGCGTAGCTGGTATAACCCTCTTCCTGCCATTTCAGTTTCGTTTCATTGTGAGCACGTTTGGTTGGTTGAATTCGACGCCAAAGTTGGCCGTCCGAATTCGTAATTTCCAAGTTGTTAAATTCTATTTTTGAACCCGGGACTTCGGATTCAATTTCTGACACCACCAGTAGACTCGTGGCGTCGTTCTGGCACGTTTTCATATAAAGTTTATTAGATTTGGAGGACATGGGCCCTGGCACGTATTTCGGTTGAAAACGGGCCCGAGAGTCCGGGTTAACGGGACTTTTTGACGCCGGCTCATCGGAATCCAATTCTGGATATACCGTTGAGTTTGTATCGTCATTCTGGACTCGTTGACATATAATTTGCTAAGTTTTAGTGGACATTTGTTTCGACACGTATTTTGGTGCAAGTCGGATACCAATATCCGGGTCAACGGGTCATTTGAGTTCTGCTCATCAGAATCCAATTCCGGATATACCGTTGAGTTTGTATCGTCATTCTGGACTCGTTGACATATAATTTGCTGAGTTTTGAGGACATTGGCTCTGACACGCTTTTTCGTGCAAATCGAATTTCAATGTCCTGGTCAACGGACCAATTTGAGATCAGGTCAACGGAATCCAATTCCGGATATATCGTTGGGTTCGTATCGTCATTCTGGATTCGTGGACATATAATTTTTTAGGTTTGGTAGACTAGTTTTCTTGCACATTTTTCGGTGCAAAGCGGGTCCGACACGGACACCGTTTTGACCCGAAATTTCCTTTTTGCCCCTGTATCCAAACTGGACTTATGGATAGGCTATCCTATCTGATTTGACCATTCTGGACACGTTGGTGATGTTTGTTTTAACATCCGACAATATTTGTAGATATTTCTCTGTATATTTCCTTTTATTATAATTAATTCTTATTTAGTTCGTATTTCGGAATTAGTACAACGAAACTGAGATCAGTCGATTCCAGTGATCTCATATCGCTGAAATTGGCAAGATGATCATGTGGATCACTGTGATAAGATTATTAACCTTACTGTTGATTATCTTATCTTGATTTGCGTGTCGTAGGTTTCGATGTACGTATAACGAGGTGCAACTTGATATTTTAATTCTTAATTAGAGTGATCCTGTTTGACCAAGATATATGGTATCTTGGTAGGTAAATATTAGGAATAGTGTGCTTAGACTAGCTTGACCCTGTTTGACCATGGTTGACTACTTTGACTGAACGTCGAAGTGGAGTCAACATTTGACCTAGGTTAGACTAGTTTTGACCTTGGTTGACCAGAGTTGACCAGTTGACCAAAAGTCAACTGTTAGTCAACATTAGCCTAGTTTGACCTAGAGTTGACCAGAGTTGACTAGAGTTGACCAGTTGACCAAAAGTCAACTGTAAGTCAACCATTGACCCAGTTTGACCTAGTGTGACCTAGTTTGACTTAGTTGACTGAGTCTGACCTAGATTACGTAGCTTATACTATAGAATCAAGCCTAACACTGTTGAACCCTAATTAGCTTATATATATCTTATCTTTAGGTCTGTGGCATCACTCTGAGCATCGACCCCATTTGATAGCTCAGGACCGCAGGCGAGTACATTCACTGATAGTTTTTATTGTCTTGATATCTGCTATATCCGATTCAGTTGTAGTGCCTTACTCGATTCCAGTCACGATAGTTCACGGACTAGTATACGTTGGATCATGACATGAGATGTTGTTCCTGGATTTTTTTGGTATATATGTAAATTTTCTGTCTTTTTCCCTATACTTGTATAGACATCGATTCCTGAGAGGGAGTAGCTATCCTCTTAGGGAATCCCGTGTCATGACGTGTCATGTCCAGGTCCATTATACTACTCGGGGATGGGGAATTATTAGGGGTTATGTGATCAAAGCCCCATGTCACTATTTTGCTTGTGCCACTCTCACCTCACGTAGGGTGTAGCAGATACCTTCTTGTTCATGTTATCCAGGTTGGCTGGCATAACTTTCCGTTGAGGTCACCGCGGATTGCCGGGCCAAGTGGATAACCCTACCATGTTTTCCTTGCCGATCACATAACGCTCTAATAATTCAAGGCACAATTTATATTTACTTATCTTATCATATATCCTGTTCTGTTCTACATTCAGTACTTTCTCACCATGCTATGATATTCAGTTACTCACATGTTCTACATGCCTTTATATTGTACCTTGATTGGAGACTAAGTTCTGCTCGAGAGAAGGGTTACAATCCTGGTCCTTGTTTGGTTTAAGGGTTATAGCTCAGCTTCCGAACGGTTCCCAAGTCTTCATATATCTTTGTCTTATAGTTCATTATACTGTCTCTTATAGAATTTGTCAATCCATATGGAACTGCTGTTAGTGTTTGTACTTGCTCATTTTCCTGACAGGATACCGTTGATAATATTTTAGGATTAGTTGTGCCATTATTGGACTTCATGATGTTGCTAGCTGGGGTGGATCTCACTATTCTTCTATGTGAGTTGCCTGGTAGTTATCCTTAGTTTGTCTTGTTTTCCTTTTTTATTTCCTGTCTTATGATTCCTTCTAGTAGTTTCTAGTTGTTTTTATGCTTTAGTTATCTTTCTTGTCTTGTCATCCCTAGCTGTTGTGATGTGACTAGAGTATATTTATAGTTGTAGGCCTTCTAGATGTAGTGTATATTTATTGGGTACTAGACAGCGTTCTACCGCCGATACTGCGACGTAGGCTGGGCGTAGCCCACGTATTCGTATCCGTATATCTGGGTGCGGGTCGTGACACGTTTTTAGTGGTGGCCCATGCAGGTCAGTCTTTGCAACTAATGCGAAATCGTGGTAGTACTTGAGCTTTTCTGTACTACTGCGAGCCTGCCCTAGGATTAAGGTTGAGTCATGGAATATTTTAGGAATTTGGTACTCAGTCACATATTAGGAACTCTTGGTAAATTCCAGGGATGACCCTTGGGAATCTTATTTCGAACTTTTCGAAACTTGTCCCATTTGTTCTTGTCCGTCCTGATTTCTGAAACATTTGTCCGTTATCAACTTTATTCCTTCTTGGGATGAGTTGTGGACCCCAGAGGGAAGGTATAAGTTGGACTTATATATCTTCTAGGTTGAGATGTGAATATGATTTGCCAGTCTTATATAAGGTTGAGATTGTTTTAGATTATATTCCAATAATTTTCTTTATCTTGACCTAGATAGTACCTTTGGACATCTCTTGAGAATTTTCTTCTAAACTCTACCTCGGGATCTGTTTCCGCTAGTTTTCATCTACTTATCCTTGATTTGTTGTTGAAAATTTTGAATCCTGATGTTCGTTGTTGACTTCAATTTTGATTCTGTTTGAAGATAAGTTTCTCTGGATTGAGTTAAGATATTCTGATAAACATATTTGATGAGGACGATGAGAACGATAAATGTCTACTTTATTTATGGAGTTTAGAATTTATCGCAGTCATATTTGCTAGCCTGACAAGGACATGGAGCCTGATTTTGGATATACTATCCTAGTTATAGAATTTAGATTTTCTTGCGGCCATACCGGTTGGCGTGGTAAGGAATCTAGATAACATGATTATAGGGTATACCTTAGTTATGGACTTTATCGTTTATTGCAGCTATGCTTACTGGCGTGGCATAAATTCTGGCATCATGGTTTTGGATAGACGTGTATGGTTATCAGGTCGTATCTTAAATTGATTCACTTCTTTTTGACCAAATGATGAGGACAATTCATACCCTTATTTCTCGACTTATCATTCATTTCTTTCTCATCGTATGATGATTTCCTCATCTTGCCATCATTTCCTTTGACTTGTTTAGTTATGTCTTGATTACACCAATCACCTATCTCATATCTACATCTGTCATGTACACTTGAAGACTTTGAAAATTTTGAAATTTTCATATCTAAATTGTTTCTTAAATTTCGATACAGTTAAGATTTTGATTCCCTTCTGTCTGTGACCAATCAATTTTGGTCGTCTTGTTTATCGTGCCAAAGAGTCTTGGTTGCTGACTAGACTCTAGATGACTTCAAATTCCTTTGTGACTTGGATTTTCATCCTTGGATTCTCGTGCCCAGCCTTCGTTGATCTTATTCTCCATCTTGCCCAAATTCTGATTTACTCGAAAGTTGATCAACTTAGATCGTGTTGAGATAAATTTCTTTATCGTGGTTGAATTTCAATGCTATTAACCCTTGTGCATTGCCTTCTGATTTTGATCATGTTTAGATTTTGAATACTCGTGCCTAAACTCTTTTCGACCCTGATTTAATTTTTTGATTATATCTGAACTTATTGTGCTTAGTCGTACCCAGATGACCTGGCGTGACTAAGCCGACTTGAATCATTTGATCGTGATTTTAACGATCATAATTATACATTTTATCTTGCCTCAAACTCGTGCCTAAAATTTTTGACTTTCAATCACGACTAACTACTGTGACTACGAAATTATTCGTGTTAGAATTGAACATGATTGACTTTCTACCGTGCCTAATTGACTTGGGTTCCTTCCTAAATTGTGCTTTTAGGACCTTGATTTTGAATTCATGATTTATCGTCTTTCACAACTTAACTTGGATCTTGATCGTGCTTATGTGACCTATAATCTAATTTCATCGAGCTGAAATCCTGTTAATCAAATTTTGACTTGATTGTGATTGGACGAAGCTCAAGTTTCGATTTCGTTGTCGTACCTCTATCGTGCCAAGTGAACTTAGACTATTTCCAATTTTAAACACGTCCGAACTTGGATCGTATTTCATGATTTTATTAATCATACTCCTTAATCCTTGATCGGGTCTATAAGACCTTGACTTCGATTTTGTTGTGTCTGAAATTTCATCTCAACCATGCCAAACCTTGTTCTGGTCATGGTTAGCTTTTCATCTTGATCGGGCCTGTGCGACTTTCGGGTTGATTTCCACCAACCTAAGTCCTATAGATCATCCCGTACTTGAACTTCATTTATATCTTCGATTCTCCTAATCGTCTCTAAAATTGTGCCCCAATGACTTGACTTATTTCTGAAAATCATGCACATAAGATTTTGTTCATATGATGATTCTATCGTGCCTGAACAATTTTAAATTGGTTATCTTGATCGTGCAAAACTCGTCATTCTTGGATCGTGCCTAAAATATTACCTAAACCTTCTATCCTGTTTTAACCCCACTACCAACCTTTAATTTTGAGGACGAAATTTTTATAAGGTGGGTAGGATGTAAGCCCTCTGAATTTTCGGGACTGATTTTTGAATTTTCTAAAATTATTTTCGATAATTTATTTTATATATATATATATATATATATATATATATATATATATATATATATATATAACTCTCTTTTTCTCTCCTTACACAAACACACACAACCCCATCACCAGCACTCTTCCCCCCCCCCTTTCCTACAACGAGCAGCTCACCCACCCTCTCTCTAAATATCTTTCTCTAAATATCTATATCTTTCTATTTCTCACTCTCTCACATCTATATATAAATATATATATATATATATATATATATATATAAAATATATATATATATATATATATATATATACACCTACACATACACACAAATATCTCTCTCTCTCTCTTCACAACTACACACACACACACCCCCTCCTCCTGTACGAGCAGCCATGCCCCTCCCCACTCTTCTTCTTCACTTCTTCTTCTTCTTATTCCTCTTCATTATCATCATCATCAACACCATCTCCACCACTCCCACACCATCACCATTCACCACCACCTCCACCACACCATCGCCGTCGTTGTCGTGCCCCGACAACCGCCGTCGTGCCGCGCCACAGCCGCCCTGGCCGCGCGCGTGCAGCAACGGCAGCAGCAGCCTACAGCAGCAGCAGCAGCAGCCTGCAGTAGCGGCAGCAGCAGCTTGCACTTCCCCGCGGGTGGCCGTGCACCACCGTGCGCCACCGCGTGGCCGGCCCCTCCGGCCAGGAGACCCCCCGACGATCCCACCCCAGGCGCGTACCACCTTCCCCGACGTGCCATGTAGGCTATTCGTGCGTTTCGCACGGGTTCCCGCCGTGACGCGCGCGGGAACGGAACACAGAATTCGCTCCAGGACAGCGACTTCGTACGAATTCTCTGGACAATCCGACCGTTGGATCGGCGAACTCTTTGCTCTGTCACAATCTCGGTATATACCCCTTCATCCCTCTCAAATTTTATCCGTTAATTTCGTCGTTTGATAGATCAAAACCGGCCACCAAGTTGACGTTTTAATTTGAACTGTTTTTGGACAGTTTTGTGGAGCCAACTTCGTCAGCTCGTAACTCCGCCGTCGCAGCTCCGTCTGGCATGCCACCAGTTCCTGTGCATAGCTGGTATAACCCTCTTCCAGCCATTTCAGTTTCGTTTCATTGTGAGCACGTTTGGTTGGTTGAATTCGACGCAAAAGTTGGCCATCCGAATTCGTAATTTCCAAGTTGTTAAATTCCATTTTTGAACCCGGGACTTCGAATTCAATTTCTGACACCACCAGTAGACTCGTGGCATCGTTCCGGCACGTTTTCATATAAAATTTGTTAGATTTCGAGGACGTGGGCCCTGGCACGCATTTCGGTGCAAAACGGGCCCCAAAGTCCGGGTCAACGGGACTTTTTGACGCCGGCTCATCGGAATCCAATTCTGGATATACCGTTGAGTTCGTATCGTCATTCTGGACTCATTGACATATAATTTGCTAAGTTTTAGTGGACATTGGTTCCGACACGTATTTCGGTGTAAGTCGGATACCAATATCCGGGTCAACGGGTCATTTGAGTTCGGCTCATCAGAATCCAATTCCGGATATACCGTTGAGTTTGTATCGTCATTCTGGACTCGTTGACATATAATTTGCTGAGTTTTGAGGACATTGCCTCCGACACACTTTTTCGTACAAATTGGATTTCAATGTCCTGGTCAACGGACCAATTTGAGATCGGGTCAACGGAATCCAATTCTGGATATACCGTTGGGTTCGTATCGTCATTCTGGATTCGTGGACATATAATTTGTTAGGTTTGGTAGACTAGTTTTCTTGCACATTTTTCGGTGCAAAGCGGGTCCGACACGGACACCGTTTTGACCCAAAATTACCTTTTTGCCCCTGTGTCCAAATTGGACTTATGGATAGGCTATCCTAGCTGTTTTGACCATTCTGTACACATTGGTGATGTTTGTTTTAACATCCGACAATGTTTGTAGATATTTCTCTGTATATTTCTGTCACGCCCCAGAACCAGAATACTGGAGAGCGGGGGCAGACATAGCCAGCTACGTATATTGAAATGGATTCCATCTCGCTATACGGTCACGGCTGTCTAGATACATGAGGGTTTATCTACAAGCCAACTGTCTCTTAAGGTCATGAACAAGTCTAGTGTCTCAATCACAAGCAAGTAAGTAAGTGTTACAAGATGTATGATCATTAAATATACAATAATAAGGCGTCCCAAATATTACATATTCAGTTGATCATGAAGCTAGTCGTTACAAAATGTGAGGACTAGCAAGAGTTTAGTCATACATGATCAACCCTAGGATCTGTCAATCATGTTACAGCCCGTAGGCAGACAATAAGTAAATACAATCGAGCTAAACAGGTGCTCGTCGACTAAACGCCTCAAAAGAATATTTTTAGAATAGAGCGGGAGATAAAAAAAATAAACCCACTCGTTGCCAGGGTTCCGTCTAGTGGCCACCATCTGGCTGGAAAAGCGGTAGATTCTCTGGAGCTGCTCCGAAATCTGGCCATACAAAACCAGCTAGGTCAGACCCCAGAAAGAGCAAGTGCCACAAAGGAAGCTTCACTTAGGAACTAAAACCAGCAATCAGCACAAGATATAAATAAAAGTAAGAACTGGAGAATAAAGAAAACACATCAGGATGATATACGACGAGATAACCATGGAACTATTCAGATAACCAGGTTACAACCCGTAAACCAAACAAGGACCGGGGTTGTAACCCTTCGTCTGAACAGAACTTAGAATTCTCACCATTTATCGGTAAAATAAATACAGGCATTCTGGTTATGTAGTAATCTGGAACAGGATCAGGACAAGACTAGACTGGTTAAACTCCATCCAATCATTTCACGGCCAAGCAAGAATTACGGCTTGATACTTTAACTAACTAGGGTTATCACAGGCCTAATTACTAGCATGATGCAGTGAGATTACTCCACAGCCACAAGCCCTGCCACTACTAAAATACCCCACTTTACCGACGGAAGTTTAGCGACGGACGGATTCCGTCGCTAATAGCGACCAGTTTCCGACATCTTAGCGACGGATTAGCGACAGACAACATAACATAATTTTTTCCAATTTTAAATGTAAAAATTTGTCGGGTTTCCGTCGCTAAGTCGACGAACGTTAGCGACGGATTCTTTTTCGTCGCTTATTCGTCGCAAATGTTGGCGGCAAAATCTTTAAAACATTGGCGGGAACTTTAGCGACTAACTGGCGACGGATATATCCGTCGGAAAAGACCTTTTAATTGGCGACGGTTTAGCGACTAATTTATTTCGTCGCTATTCCGTCGCTAGGTTCTGTGCCCTAACTTAAATTGAACCGACGGGGGGGAATTTTTTATTCCCCCCAAAACTCTCTCTCTCTCTCGCGGCTCTCTCTCTCTCGCGCGCGGCTCTCTCTCTCTCTCTCTCGCGGCTCTCTCTCTCTCTACCAGGTATCTCTCTCTCTCTCTCTCTCTCTCTTTCTCTAATTTTGGGTTTTGGGGCCGGGGGGGGAGTGGGGGGGGGGGTCGGCTTCGCGGGGGGTGGAGAGGGCGGGGGGGGGGGGGTGGTGAATGGGGTCAGGGGGTCGGGGGGTGTGGGGAATGGGGGCAGGGGGTGGGGGGGTGGGGAATGAGGGTCGGGGGGTCGGGGGGTGGGGAATGGGGGCAGGGGGGTCGGGGGGTGGGGGGTGGAGAAGGCAGGGGGGTCGGGGGGGTGTTGAATGGGGGCAGGGGGGTCGGGGGGGGTCGGGAATGGGGGCAGGGGGGTCGGGGGGGGGGTGGGGGGTGGAGAGGGCAGGGGGGTCGGGGGGGTTGGGAATGGGGCAGAGGGGTCGGGGGGGTGGGTAATGGAGAGGGCAGGGGGGTCGGGGGGGGTGTTGAATGGGGGCAGGGGGGTCGGGGGGGGTGGGGAATGGGTTGCATTCCCCGATACGGATACGGTTTGGCATGTCCCGATCCTAAGAAATAATACTATTTCATTTAATTTAATTTCATTTAATTTCAAAACTACTAAGAAATAATACTTAAAACACTTAAAATTATGCCTAAATGTATAAATTATATGTTTTTAAATGTAAATAATTTATTAATAATTATTTGTTTTCCAATACCAAAAAAATCCGATACTTCGATCCGATACTGCCGATACTACCGATATCGCCGATACCAATACTAGATTGCTTAGACTTATATTGCAAGGTAACTAGATACAAGTTATGATACAATGTAAATGCAAGTATACATGTTAGCTAGATAGCTTAGACTTATATTGCAATCTCCTATTCACACGAGTATTGATATCGCCGATGCCAATACTCGTAGGAATATATAGTCCGATACCGATTCCGATACCGATACTTTGAACCTTGATTTAAATACATGTTAGTATAGTATCTTCACATATATGTTAAGAGTATATACATGATTAGCAAGGTAACTAGATACAAGTTATGATACAATGTAAATGCAAGTATACATGTTAGCTAGATAGCTTAGACTTATATTGCAATCTCCTATTCACACGAGTATTGATATCGCCGATGCCAATACTCGTAGGAATATATAGTCCGATACCGATTCCGATACCGATACTTTGAACCTTGATTTAAATACATGTTAGTATAGTGTCTTCACATATATGTTAAGAGTATATACATGATTAGCAAGGTAACTAGATACAAGTTATGATACAATGTAAATGCAAGTATACATGTTAGCTAGATAGCTTAGACTTATATTGCAATCTCCTATTCACACGAGTATTGATATCGCCGATGCCAATACTCGTAGGAATATATAGTCCGATACCGATTCCGATACCGATACTTTGAACCTTGATTTAAATACATGTTAGTATAGTGTCTTCACAAATATGTTAAGAGTATATACATGATTAGCAAGGTAACTAGATACAAGTTATGATACAATGTAAATGCAAGTATACATGTTAGCTAGATAGCTTAGACTTATATTGCAATCTCCTATTCACACGAGTATTGATATCGCCGATACCAATACTCGTAGGAATAGTCCGATACCGATATACATTGTAGAGCTCTGTTTTGCTATTCTGGACATGTTGTGACCTGTGCTGTTCTAAATAGGAGCCAGACACACTCCTGAGACGGGGGAGTATGTATAGTGATGTGGATTCTTACTAACTTATCATGTGAACCCATTTATGGGCCCTTCATTGAACCCTCTCATGTGCAACTTTCAGTCCATTCACAGTTCCCTATATTGTACTCTACATCACCTAGTTCACTTATATCTAACATCCTAACCCTAATCCAAATTTATGAGTATCGGTATCGGGCTATTCTTATGTTTAGTTTGTCTTACGATACAGATTTTCACATCCAAATTGAGGATGAGTCGTTATTTTGTTGATCGTACATGGATGTACAAACGGCAACACGAGAGTAGAATTGGTGTGAGTGACGATTTTCAGGCAGGCGTGGAAGTATTTCTTAATTATGCAATGAGCAAAGCTCAGTACATGGACGGTAACAAAATTAAGTGTCCATGTGTTAAATATCATAATAGACGTTACGAAGAAGTGGTGACTGTGAGAGATCATTTGACCCGTAAGGGTTTCGTACGTAATTACGGCCTGTGGTCATCGCAAGGTGAACTATATTCGGAAAGACAGGCTGCGGAAGCTGCTACTTATGCTTTTGATGATAATGCTGCAACGGATGTCATCGAAGACCACGGATGCTCTGTTGATTATGGAGATCTGCAGAACCTTGCACGAGATATGGTGTATGATGCGGCAGGGCCTAATTTTGATCCGGAGGATCCTAATCCCGAGGCGAAGGAGTTCTATGACATGTTTCAGGACGCAGATACTTCTCTATATCCTGGTTGTAAGACTCATTCCGCACTGTCAGTGACGATGCGGTTGTTGAACATAAAGTCTGATTTTAACTTGCCATAAGCTTGCTATAATCGGATCACAGAAGTAATCAAGGAGGTGTTACCGAAGGAATCAAAAGAGCTACCAAAAAACTTCTACAAGTCAAAGATGATGGTCCGACAACTGGGACTGGGGTACGAGAAGATAGATTGTTGTCGCAACGGATGCATATTGTACTACAAAGAGAATTGCGTATCAGAAAGTTGCAGCTTCTGTAATGCGGATCGTTACAAGCCAGTACAGGGAAAAGGAAAGTCGACTAGAAAACGACGTCCTTACAAGTATATGCATTACTTGTCGATCACGAAGCGCTTGCAGAGGATGTATGTCTCTAAATACAGCAGAACACATGACGTGGCACAGCGAAGAACGCATAAAGGACGAAGGAGAATTGTCACATCCTTCGGATGGAGAGGCGTGGAAACATTTTGATTTGTGTCATCCAGATTTTGCTGCAGAGCCTAGAAATGTACGCCTGGCGCTATGTGCTGATGGCTTCGCCCCTTTCGGACAGTCGGGATCTCAGTACTCATGCTGGCCGGTCATTCTTACCCCTTACAATCTGCTACCATGGATGTGTATGAAGACTCCTTATATGTTTCTGACAGCTATCATACCCGGTCCTAAAAATCCGACGAAGAACATCGATATATATTTACAGCCGTTGGTGGATGAGCTGAAACAGCTGTGGGAGATCGGCGTCACGACCTATGATATTTCCAGGAAACAGAACTTTCAGATGAGAGCTTCACTCATGTGGACAATCAATGATTTTCCAGCATACGATATGCTGTCGGGATGGAGTACGCACGGCAACATGTCTTGTCCGATATGCATGGAAAATAGTAAGGCGTTCCGCCTTAGGCATGGAGGAAAAACTTCTTTCTTTGACTGTCACCGTCAATTTCTGCCCGCGACCCATCCTTGGAGAAAGAATAAGGACGCGTTCAGATATGGAAAACAAGAATTTTCTCAACCTCCTGCCAGATTTTTGGGATACGATATTTGGGAAGCTGTAAAGGAATTGCCCACCGCAATGGAAGATCCATCGAACCATCGTGTCGAGGGGTTCGGACAAAGCCATAACTGGACCAAACGGAGTATCTTCTGGGACTTGCCTTATTGGAAAGATAATCTTATAAGGCATAATCTTGATGTCATGCATATCGAAAAGAACGTGTTCGATAATGTCTTCAATACCGTCATGGATATTAAAGGAAAGACGAAGGACAATCCAAAAGCAAGACAAGACATAGCCGAGATATGCAAGCGTCCTCATCTGAACTTGATACAAAGGGGTGCTGGTGGACAATTAAGTAAGCCTATAGCGCCATACACATTGAGCAAGGAAGATAGATTAATAATCTGCAAGTGGATATCTAATTTAAGATTTCCCGACGGCTATGTTTCGAATTTGTCTAGATGCGTTGATCTCAATGAACGCAAGCTAACGGGAATGAAGAGTCACGACTGCCACGTGTTTATGGAAAGATTACTGCCCATTGCTTTGAGAGAGTTGTTGCCTTCTGCTGTATGGGTTCCGTTGGCCGAGCTGTCTACATTCTTCAGGGATATCTGTTCAACTAAGCTGACGGTACAACATATGGTACAACTTGAGGAGAAGATTGTCTTAACAATCTGCAAGTTAGAGAAAATATTTCCACCAGGCTTTTTCGACAGCATGGAGCATCTACCGATTCATCTAGCATACGAAGCCCGTGTCGGTGCATCTGTTCATTATCGATGGATGTACCCCTTTGAAAGGTAAATAAAAATCGATATAATTTACGTGAAATTTAAGTGGATTTTACAATTCATTGTTAATTCTCAAGATAATTTGTCTCTTTAGGTACCTACACCATCTAAAGAAGAAAGTTGGCAACAAGGCTCATATAGAGGCTTCGATATGCGAATCATATCTTATCGAGGAGGTGTCAAATTTTTGCTCCATTTATTTCGATACTCATGTCGAGACAAATCGAAATAGACCTCAAAGGAATGAAGAAGACGTTGAGGATGGAGGTATATTCAATTTAAGGGGCAAGCCTATTGGGGCTAGTAAGAAACGGTGGTTGACCGACGATGAGTATGATACCGCTCACCGATATGTCTTGTTAAATTGTGACATACAAGAAGTGAGAGATTTGGAGAAGTAAGTGACTACGCCTCGTTATAATCTCTAATTTGGTGAATTAAGTGACTACACTTATTTTTATTCTCTCTAATAGTGTATTTAGAGGTGAAGTCAAAATGAGGACACCATATATTACAGATGAGGGACTTCAAAGAGAGGTTGATTGTACCTTTCCGTCCTGGTTTCGTAAATACGTAAGTAACTGAGATAATATGTTATGCGGCTACCATTAAAATATATGCAGCTAAAATATTTAAATTATCAATACATGTTTACAGGTTTTATTGCCTGAAACAACACTCATAAATGAGAGCATTCGTTATTTGGCATTGGGACCGAAGAAGCATGCAAAGACTTTGTCAGGCTATGTCGTTAATGGCTTCAAGTTTAAGTCAACTCAGCATGCTATAAATGCCGAATTTCTCAATGACGGCTTCGATACCAAGAATTCTGGTGTTTGCATAAGAGGCACCATCTATGACGACGAGCCGGACTTTGACTATTATGGAGTGCTTCGGAAGATTGTAGATTTACAATATAGTGCCCCATATGATATGCATATTGTGATGTTCAAATGTGAGTGGTTCGATACGAGACCAAATATCGGTTGGAGAATCGATAAACAATTTGGATTCGTCGATATAAATCATCGCAGGAGGTATAGAGGGTCCGACACGTTTGCGATAGCAAGTCAGGCTGTTCAAGTCTACTATACAAGCTACCCAAGGCATCGTAGAGATCGATTTGACTGGTGGGCAGTATGCAAGATTAAATCTAGAAATACATTCAACGTTGGAGACCCAGCATACCAAGAGGACCAGATCGAGAAGCCCCAATACATGGGACAACAGTCGGATACCATGGACGTGGAAGATGTCGATATACCTCATGCTGAGGAAAATAGAGGGGAGGAAGAGGTTGATATACAAGACTTAGCTGTCAACCAGGGGAGAAAGAGGCGTCTTGTCCCAAGTATTGAGCCTGAAGAAGAAGTAGAAGAAGAAGAAGAAGAAGAAGAAGAAGAAGAAGAAGAAGAAGAGGATGAGGATGAGGATGAGGATGATGATACAGATGAAGTCGACGATGAGGATGATGATATAGATGAAGTCGACGATGAGAATGAGGATGAGAACGATGACGATGACGATGAGGACGAGGACGATAACGATGATTAGATTAAATATCGGTATATATTAGAAGCACTTACAACTAACTTAGTGAATTCAGTTTAGACGGACACATTCTTATTTCAGTTTATGTTTTTGTCGTTCGATCATCTACTTATTGTATGATTTTCTTTTTACAGATGGCACTCTTAGTTCTCATTGTCTTGACGGCACTCGTCGCCCTGCTGCTGGTATATATATTTTAGTTCAGTTTTATATTCATTTATACTTCTATATTGTTAATTATATTTATGTGTTCTATTTACAGGTCATGGTCACTACCACTCGTGCTGCTGGTAGCGGCAGTGGCCGTGGCCGTAGTGGTGCTGGTGGTGGCGGTACTGGCCGTGGTGGGCGTGGTGGTAGCGGCACTGGCCGTGGACGTGATGGTAGCGGTCGTGGTGGTAGCGGCACTGGCCGTGGACGTGATGGTAGCGGTCGTGGTGGTAGCGGTCGTGGTCGCCTTCCACATTCCCCGGATATAGAGTCCTCCGATCCCGACCTGGAGAGCCCGGCCACAGACTCTTCCCGCCGTCGATCTATCTCTGCGCTACCTTCATCTTCATCGAGGCCTGAGACTCCATCCGCTAGCGGATCCGTTCCGCCCCCGGATGCACCAGCGGGTACACCATCAGTTACTGCAGGGTGGGCTCCGGAGTACCCCCGGATTCAGCTTCATCCTGCTACCGGTGAGTACATCCGCGGACCCGCGGATCCTCCGACGCCTCCAGAGAGGCCGATAGGCGAGAACCGACGAGAGCTATGGCCCGCGGGTGATACGTAAGTAAATTTAAGTTAATTTATTAAATTTGTTTCATTTATTCAAGTTAATAATCCAGTCTTTGCTTCTTTGTAGGTTTTTCCCGTATGATGCTGCCCGGATACTCGGGCAAATTATTCGGGAAAACTACCATGGCCCCTACCTCAATTTTTCTGAGGTGCCTCAGAACATGCAGTACGTCTGGCTCGAGGAGATGAAGGTATATATATATCTTTTGGTTAATTATTAATTATTCTTTAATCCACTAATTTTTTAATTACGTGATAATTTAATTTGTATGTCAGACGACGTTCTGGTGGCCCCCCCATCGCGAGGAGTTGATTCGCAAGGCCTACAAAGCCGCCGCCGGGAAGAAGATACGGGATGCGGTGTACGACGTTCGTACGGCACATTCGAGGAAGAAGTGGCTCCGGGAGGAGTACTACGAGCAGATGTTGGATAAGATGAATACTGCTCAGTACAGGGAGAAATCAGAGAAAGCGAAGGCGAGCAGACAGGCCGCTGGTCTGCATACGGGAGGTTCAAGGCCCCACGCAGCGACGCGTGCAGATTTGGTGAGATACCGCAAATTCATTTCACTATTAAATTCGGTACTATTAATATACGTAGTTAATTAAATTCGACGTATATTTCGTATGCAGGCACAACGGGCGGTAAAGGAGGGGAGAGAGCCGGAGTCGGTCACCGCCTACGATGTATTCCTGCATACACACAAGAGGCGGGCAGACGGGAGCTTCGTCGACGCGAGGGCCCAGGCGACTGATGTAAGTAATTACGTTTATGAGATTTATATTAGAAATATAATTATTGTTAACTTAATTAGGTGAACGTAGGATTCAAATTATAACTTAGGGAAACATAGGATTTAGATTATAACTTAGGAAAACTTATAGTATAAACACATTCATTGGATAGGCTGCATATCGTGAGGCCCTTAGTCAGATTGAGCCCCCTGTCGAGGTTGTCGGCGAAACGACACCCACCCAAACGCCCTCTTCTATGGCAGCTCGCTACGACGACGTGTTCGTAGAGTCTGTCGGCGGCTTTAATAAAGGGCGCGTCTACGGCGTAGGTTCCCTGGCGGCGTCGTTGCAGGGCGCGACTCCGAGATATCCACCGCCCCCGCCTCCTCCCGCGCCCCCGTCGGACGATATGAGGACGCAGCTTGCGACTCTCACCTCCGATATGTCAGAAATGCGGAGTCTAATGTCGGATGTGCTGGAGCGCCTTTCGCGTCCTTCTTCTGCTCCCGGTCCAGATCCGTCTGCTCCCGGTCCGTCTAGTGCGGTTGCCGGTCCTTCCGACCCTGGACGTTATTCATTTGACCGTTCTGCCAAGGTCCGCCTGGTACCGGATACTGCGCTCATTGGGCTCATGGACTTGATGTCGCCAGAGCAGCTCCGCACGCTTCCAGAGCATGTGTTGTCCCAGGTGCCGGCGTACATGGTGGAAGAGTACATCCGCAGAGCCGAACGACGACGCGATCCATCTCAATGATATTTGTACTGTTTTTGGATATTTGTACTGTTTTTGGATTTTGAATTCTGGATATTTTGGAAGCGTACATGAATGTTTGGATATTATGAATTTGTGTATTTGTGTTTGGATATTTGTACATAGATGTTTGGATATTTCTGTTTGATATTGGATATTATGAATTTGGATATTTGGATATTTGGATATTTGTTGATCGTACATGGATGTTTGGATATTGGATATTATGAATATGTGTAATATTTACGAAAAGGAAATAGAATGTTTCTGTAATTTTTTTAATTAATGTTGCATTTAGCGATGGACTAGCGACTAATTAGCGACGGCTATATCTTTTTAGCGACCGATGAGCGACTAACTAGCGACGGAAAATCCGTCGCTAACTGGGTTATATAAATATTTGCAGTTACCGACGGACGAGCGACGGACAATCCGTCGCTAACTGGTTGAAAATAAATTTGCAGGTAGCGACGATCTAGCGACCAACTAGCGACGGAATATCGACTACCTAGCGACGGCAAATCCGTCGACATGGTTCTGGAAATATGGTAGGTTTCCAGAGACTTAGCGACGGATAATGGGTCGCTAATCCGTCGCTAATCTGTCGAGGATGACGACGGACTAGCGACGGCTTAGCGACCCATTATCCGTCGACATGGTTCTGGAATTATGGAAGCTTTCCAGAACCAGGCCGACGCCCTACCCGTCGCTAATCCGTCGCTATAACGTCGAGGTTAACGACGGAATGGCGACGGAATAGCGACTGATTTTGCGTATCAGGAACCTCTCTGATACGCTTTTATCGACCTATTTACGACGGCTTAGCGACGGATATTTTAATATTATATGGCATGTAAACCGACGGGAACAAGTCGCTAATCCGTCGCTAATCCGTTGAAAGGCAACCGTCGGTAATCAGTCGCTAGTCCGTCGGTTAATCATTTGTCCGACGGCTTAGCGACGGACAAATTTTAGCGACGACGTATTTCCCGACGGCCATTTTCATCAAATATCCGTCGCTATGCCGTCGGTAATTTATGTTACCGACGGATTCGCGACGGATGTGGCCGTCGCTAAAGTTGGTTATTTTGGTAGTGTGCAGACCATCCAGGTTACCCAGGACGAAAGATTAGGGTTGAATTCATGTGGGTACACCGTCCAGAAAACGCATGTACCCTTAGGTAGCTTGAAGGGTGCAACATATGACAGTGTGCTGGAAATGTGCCCTACTCGACGGCAGGCTACAGATCCCAGGCGCGCCCAGGTAACGGAATTGCCTGTAGCTGGGGAAATCTCTTCATGACTAATGTATTAATCTAGTTATTAGTCCTTAGTCCATTTCAATAGGTACTCCTGACCGTGGTACTCAGGAGTCCCTCCCTAGACATGATGCAAGACAGGACTGGTTTATTGTACAAGCACAATCGCCCACGGTGTTCATGTTATTATACAGGTCATGTCATGTCAGGTAGCCGTCGCAATAGCTTATCAGATATATCATGTCAGGTTTATCATGTCAAGTATTCTTGTCAGGAGTGCGCCACGACGGGCCACTATCAGGTCATGTCAGGTTTTCTTTGTCAAAAGTGCACCACTACGGGTCACTATCATGTCATGCTCAGGTACCATTTCCAAACATATTAAACAAATCCATGATTATCAAGTTCATGACAAAAGGCGTAAGAATATAAAATGGACGTAAAATATCTAATAAAATATCAATATTCAGGGCTATAGAAGAGCCATGCGGCTAAGTCATATGCGGTCAGGAAAGGGTAGACTCATGCGGCCCAATTAGAAGAGCGCATGCGGCCACGGTCACTGGATCCCATGCGGCTAAGACAAGGGGGCGCATGCGACTGGAAGGGAGCAAGGGCGCATGCGGTCAGGAAACAAATCTCCATGCGGCCAGGAAATAAAGAATGTACATGCGACTGGGATAAATCGAACTCATGCGGCCCAGACTAAGAAGTCCCTGCGGCTGAATTGATATGGGGTCATGCGGCCCAAAATCCGAGTTCATGCGGCTCGAATAATTTTGACCTCAAGACAAGGCGGGCGCATGCGGTCAAGAAGATAGGAAACTCATGCGGCTGGGGGAATGGGTCTCATGCGGCTAGCTGGCCAATCAGGTACATGCGGCCGGGGGGGGAGAAGTGTGGTTCCATGCGGCTCGAGAAGAAGCAACCCATGCGGCTGCGGGGAGCAATGCCTATGCGGCTGGGAGCAAGTGTGCATATGCGACTCGCGAGTGTTGAGTTCATGCGGCTCAGGGTGAAGTCCTCATGCGGCTGGGTCAAACAAGTCTCATGCGGCCAGCGGGAATGGCGCATGCGGCTGCAGAGTTCAGAACTTATGCGGTTGGGAATTGAGTGAGTTATGCGGCCAGATGAGTTCGGCCCTCATGCGGCTCAAGTACTTCCAGCCATGCGGCTGAAAAGAACACTTGCCGCATGAATATTCATGCGGTCAAGTCAAGCACTGTTTATTTTCTCCAAAATTTCAGAGAAGAAGAACACCATGAGAGCCAAGTCCTCAAGCTCTATAACTCCATCATCCGGAGCCTAAATCCGAACTTCCATAGGTCAAAATAGGGTAGAAGGAAATTCTCTATAACATGGAACCATCAAAACATAGAAATAACAAGATTAAGTAGATCAAAATCCAAAAAATCCGAAAATAATGCAAACTTAGATCTACAAGAATCTAGCCATGGAAATTAGAAAAGCCAAGTACTAAAGTGTTTTATAATGTAGTAAAGAAGAGAATGGAGCAATAAAATCAGAGTTCCTCCATGAAGCAAGTTGCACTTGCCTAGAGCTCACTCTCTCTCTCTCTCTGGTAGGTAAGAAGTAAATGAGGAAGAAGAAGATGAGATTAATGAAGAGAGAGAAAAGAATGGGCTAATAAATACAAATGGTGGTGGTAGGTAGGGGGTTCATCCAAGGGTTCATCATGAACCCAAGCAAAACCAAGCCAGGCCGAACCAACCAACCCGAACCAGGAATAGACCAAGCCAAGAAGGAAATACCAAGCCAGGAAATCATGCAATAAAATACGTACACGTATTCCAAGAATACGTGATACGAACCACAGGCATTACAATTTTCTTTATTATAATTAATTCTTATTTAGTTCGTATTTCGGAATTAGTACAACGAAACTGAGATCAGTCGATTCCAGTGATCTCACATCGCTGAAATTGGCAAGATGATCATGTGGATCACTATGATAAGATTATTAACCATACTGTTGATTATCTTATCTCGATTTGTGTGTCGTAGGTTTCGATGTACGTATAACGAGGTACAACTTGATATTTTAATTCTTAATTAGAGTGATCCTGTTTAACCAAGATATATGGTATCTTGGTAGGTAAATATTAGGAATAGTATGCTTAGACTAGCTTGACCCTGTTTGACCATGGTTGACTACTTTGACTGAACGTCGAAGTGGAGTCAACATTTGACCTAGGTTAGACTAGTTTTGACGTTGGTTGACCAGAGTTGACCAGTTGACCAAAAGTCAACTGTTCGTCAACATTAGCCTAGTTTGACCTAGAGTTGACCAGAGTTGACTAAAGTTGACCAGTTGACCAAAAGTCAACTGTAAGTCAACCATTGACCCAGTTTGACCTAGTGTGACCTAGTTTGACTTAGTTGACTGAGTCTGACCTAGATTACGTAGCTTATACTATAGAATCAAGCCTAACACTGTTGAACCCTAATTAGCTTATATATATCTTATCTTTAGGTCTGTGGCATCACTCTGAGCATCGACCCCATTTGACAGCTCAGGACCGCAGGCGAGTACATTCACTGATAGTTTTCATTGTCTTGATATCTGCTATATCCGATTCAGTTGTAGTGTCTTACTCGATTCCAGTCACGATAGTTCACGGACTAGTATACGTTGGATCATGACATGAGATGTTGTTCCTAGATTTTCTTGGTATATATGTATATTTTCTGTCTTTTTCCCTGTACTTGTATAGACATCGATTCCTGAGAGGGAGTAGCTATCCTCTTAGGGAATCCCGTGTTATGACGTGTCATGTCCAGATCCATTATACTACTCGGAGATGGAGAATTAGGGGTTATGTGATCAAAGCCCCATGTCACTATTTTGCTTGCGCCACTCTCACCTCACATAGGGTGTAGCAGATACCTCCATGTCCATGTTATCCAGGTTGGCCGGCATGACTTTTCGTTGAGGTCACCGCGGATTGCCGGGCCAAGTGGATAACCCTACCATATTTCCCTTGCCGATCACATAACGCTCTAATAATTCAAGGCACATTTTATATTTACTTATCTTATCATATATCCTATTCTGTTTTACATTCAGTACTTTCTCACCATGCTATGATATTCAGTTACTCACATGTTATACATGTCTTTATATTGTACCTTGATTGGAGACTAAGTTCTGTTCGGGAGAAGGGTTACAACCCCGGTCCTTGTTTGGTTTAAGGGTTGTAGCTCAGCTTTCGAACGGTTCCCAAGTCTTCATATATCTGTCTTGTAGTTCATTATACTGTCTCTTATAGAATTTGTCAATTCATATGGAACTGCTGTTAGTGTTTGTACTTGCTCATTTTCCTGACAGGATGCCGTTGATAATATTTTAGGAGTAGTTGTGCCATTATTGGACTTCATGATGTTGCTAGCTGGGGTGGATCTCACTATTCTTCTATGTGAGTTGCCTGGTAGTTATCCTTAGTTTGTCTTGTTTTTCTTCTTTATTTTCTGTCTTATGATTCCTTCTAGTAGTTTCTAGTTGTTTTGTGCTTTAGTTATCTTTCTTGTCTTATCATCCCTAGCTGTTGTGATGTGACTAGAGTATATTTATAGTTGTAGGCCTTCTAGATATAGTATATATTTATTGGGTACTAGACAACGTTCTACCGCCGATACTACGGCGTAGGCTGGGCGTGGCCCACGTATTCGTATCCGTATATCCGGGTGCGGGTCGTGACACCCTGTTATTATTATTATTATTTTGATTTTGATTTTGATTATTATTATTATCATTTTTATTATTTATATATATATAATAATAATATAAAAATATATATATATATATATTTTATTTTTTTTATTTTTTGATATATATATATATATATATATATATATATATTACCAAAAATACTCCCATTTATTCAGTAAGGCTCAAAATGCCGAAGCCTGTACAAGTATACTAAAGGCAGCAAATACCGACGCCTATACAAGTATACCCATAAAAGAAGAAATGAAACTAGGGGACTAAACTAGAAGAGACTCCCAAAAACCTGTCTGTTCATGCGAACAGATGCCCCGAATCTTCCGGCACTGCCTGATCACTTCCTGAATCAGCCTGTCCGTGTTGAAATGGTTGCCCTCATACCTGGCCTTGTTATGATTCTTCCATACTACCCACGTGACAGCAGCCGCGACGATCTGGTGGCCATGGGAGGCCAGTGCCTACCCCGCTAAGAGATCGTTGAGGCTTCCGTCCATCTGATCCTGATTGCAGCGCTGAGATAGTGCGTTCCAGACCTGAGCAGGGAGATCGCCCTGGCTGAATATGTGGTCGACGGTTTCCGATTGCAGAGCCGCACAGCAATTACAGGCGGAGGCTAAGCTGAATCCAATGGAGTACAGAACGTCGTCTGTCGGGAGCTTGTTCCTGATGACTCTCCAAATCAGGATGGACCATTTCTTGGGGATGCATGTCTGTCAGAAAATGGCACTGATCGGAGAAGGCGCTCCCGGGTCGCGGGCAACCCGTCTGGCTGAGCGAACAGAGAATTCACCTGCCTGACATTCCGACCAATGGAGCTTGTCAACATCTGAGCTTAACTTCAGCTCGTTATGTTGGATGCAGTCAACTGCTTCCTCGCCAGCCCAATCTCGGATCTTGTCCCAATCCCATTCGTCCCTCCTCGCATCCCAAAGCTCCTTACTCCTGATGTTCTCCGGAGCCTCCGGGAGGCGGTAAAGCAGGGTGTCTCCCGTCCAACGTTCGTGGAAGGTGTTGGATTCTCCGTCGCCCAGGCGCAGACGGATAAACGGTTCGACAATGGTACGACCGTTGATGATGTACCGCCATGCTGCAGAAGATCTGCAGTTGGCAGTCGCCTGTGATGGATGAATGTGCTTGAAGTATCTAGCCTTCATGAATCTCGTCCACGAATTATTGCTCGTACGAATCTTCCACCACAGCTTCATCGAGAAGGCGTCAGCGATGTAGGAAAGTTTCGAGAACCCCAATCCCCCCTCCTCAGTGGGTTTAGCCATGGTTGCCCAGCTGGCCCAACAATGTTTGACGTGGCCGCCGCTGTGTCCCCAGAAGAAGTTGCTGAAGATGTTCTCAATCGAGGTCAGCACATTCTTGGATATATATATATTATAAGAGGTTAGAAAAAATATATATATATATAAGAGGTTCCACTGTTTATAAACATATTAAAAAAATACGCATATAGCCCATCCCAGGGCCAAGCCCGACCCAGGCTCCCCCAAAACTCGAGCTTGGCAACTGCATGTATATAGAGATCGTGAGGGAGAGGAATGGCAGCAAAACCCTAGACCAGGACCAACCCTACCCTCTGGGCGGCCACTCGTCGTCGGCGTCGTCGCCACATGAGGCCGGGACCGCCGTGCGCAGCTGCGCAGGCCGCAGCAGGAGCGGCAACAACATCAGCAGTACCAGGAACTGCAGCAACAAGTGCCAAGTTTACGGAGGGATTTCTCGATCACCATGTGATCGTTTTACGTCTAGTCTTCTCCGGTACGTTCACAATCTACAGGGCTTTAAACCCCTTCAAGTAGTTTGTAGGTTACGGTCCTGTATTGCTCGATAAATCGATGCAAAGTCCATCGAAAAACCTTTTCAAAAATAGAGCAAAAACAGTCCCAAACACATTTTTGAAAGGGGATTTCCTATCAATCTAATGACATATTTGAGAAACTAAAAGAAGGGAGTCCTAGTCAACATATACGGCTTTAAAACCCTTTTTACATAATCTAAATTAGTCGACAGTACGTAGAGAAATCGATCACTCAAAACCTACAAAAACTGTTTTTAAAACTGTTAAATTTAGAAAAGTTTTCCCCGATACGGCGTGCTTCTCGACAAATCGGGTGATGTGGTCGCGCACTATACGCATCAAAAGGCGCGTATGGATGTTGCCTACGTGTGAGAACTGACGGAACTCGATTTCGTTGCGTGTGCGCGACGAAATCAGTGCGTATCCATCAAGATACCCCCGTATCGACACTTTGTAAACTAGCCCATAACTTTGTGAAGTTCGTCGTATCGAGATGAAACTTGCACCATCAGGACCGTATCATTTTTCTGGTCCTGTATGCCATATTTGGTCTAATTCTGAGAAGGTCGATCGGAACGCCTATTTGGCGGGCCCGCGACCCGCTCTAACGGGCGAATTTGTGCACGGCCCGTTGGAATCCAACTTTGGACATACGGTTGGGTTGTTCTCTTCAAATCGGACCCGTAGACATGTAGTTTGATTACTTTAGAGACCGTTGGTACTGACATGCTTTTCAGTGCAAAACGGGTCCAACGGCGGACATCGTTTTGACCAAAAATTACGATTTTGCCCATGTTCCGGAATTAGACTTTTGGACAGGCGTTTCCTAGACATATCTTTTATACCAAATATGTTCGTGATGTTTGTTTCAGCATCCGAAGCTCTTTGTGGATTTTGACTTTCGTGCTGATGATTCTGACTGTTGGATTTTGCTACTTCTCGCACCACCCTCAGGCAAGATGCCTTGCCATTAGCTGTTTATTTATTTAGCTCATATTTTATGCATTTACTTATATTTACTTTCTGCAAAATAAACTGTGATACATGGCATAACTTGATAGAATCTTACTGTTCAGTTCTATTTTCTGCTATGTGTTATTTTCTTACACATTAAACTTAGATTTAAGGGACCACCCTTTGTGTATTGCATACATAGGCCTTGACACATTTGTACCACATTGTTGTGAGTCGCATATAGAACTCGAAAATACGTGACTGGTTGGCCACTAGTACGTATAAGCCGTACGATAGGATTAACCGCTAATAGTGTTGCATGTTTAGTTTGACTTAGTGGTTATTAGGGATTATGTGTTGTGGATACAACATAGTAGACATGGGGCAAGGAGAACAGTTCCTTGACGTATGGGCCACCTTTACACTTCCTTTATTAGACATGTGCGCTCCGTCGGAGACACGGGACCATTGATGCCCTCTGACGTTCGCGAAACATTATGGACGGACCCATTATACTGATGCCCTCTGACGTTCATAGGAGCGTTATGGACGTAGGCACCTGATTTCCGAGGAGGGACGATGCCCAATCCCTGTAGCCAGAGTGCCCATGCATAGAAAGTTGTTCTTAAACTGTATTTCATTTAGAATGGTTAGGCACCCTTATCCGTTAGGTACGAGTACTCTTGGTTTGGATACTTATATCTGACCGTGGCATGGAACAATAACTTATCGCGGATTAGTTCGCAACATCTTGTCCTTGTTTGGTTGTAGGTGTGGCTTACTACTCCGATGAGCATGTATTGAACCTTGTTGTGGTCCGGATACCATATTAGATTCGTGACTTGGAAAGATACTTCATCGTGAGTTAGTGTGCCATCTCCTGTCCTTATTTGGTTGGGAGGATGGTACGCTAATTCAAAGGTGAGTGTTGGACCATGTTATGATCTGATTGACTTATTATTTAGCAGTATTTATTCAGTTTTATGGCATGATATTGTTTATCTTGTTACGTCCCTCTGAGGACCTGGTTATCTCTTCAGGTGTGTGCTCTTGTCTTTCACAGGTGTTATAGCTCTAGCCGTGATCATCTCTATTTCTTCGAGGATGATTGCACTTGGATCGTCTTCGCTTCGCTCGCCAAACTCATTTCATTTTTCACGTATTTCTTTCCTTACTTGTTGGTAGTGGATTTGTCTCCGCCCAACATATTGTACAAAAATATTTCATAGTTGATTATATGATATCTTTTATTCTTTCATTTTGTCGATAAGATTAGATTACTCTTGGTTTACTGTATTTTACAGCTTATGTATACATACGAGGTGTCCATATATTGGAGTATACTTCGTATGTATGCAGCTGGCATATCTACGTACTTAGTCTTAAGTATTTTGGAAATGGGGCGTTACAAAGCTATAGGCCGAAACTCCCCAATGTAGATGCCCCTTCCTGCTTAGGAATCAATGTCAAGAAGGTGTGATTAAGCTCTTTTAACAACTTACCTGTTTGAAAGAAATCTACCAGTATCTGATGAACTTGATGCTTCACTTGTTCCCGGTGTCTCTTAAAGAATGTCGAGTTGTACCCATCTGGCCCCTGAGCTTTATTAGGATCCATTTTTTTAATAATCAAGATACCTCCATAGTGACTCTTTTCAAGCAACAATTACATTCCTTTGAGACATAATCTCTGAAAACTCAAAGATATAGTCATATTGATTATATAAGGGGTGGTAATATGTCACCGCTTCATTTGTAATGTCTTTATCTTCAGTTAAAACTCGACCATTGGCATCTAGAAGAGACCTAATTGCAATGGAATATTGTCTAGCTTTAATGGTTGTGTGGAAGAATTTAGAGCACCAGTCACCATATTTTAGCCACAAACACTTTGCATGTTGTTGTAGCTTTACCTCCTCTTGGAATCTGAGCTGATGTACGTCCTTCTACAAGGCAATCTCCAGACCATCCAAGTCCATATCCATGGGGGTTGCTTGCACAGCTTCCTGGATATCCTGCAATTCCCGCTCAGCTGTAGTAAGCGTGCGAACCGGACGATGTTTGTTCCATCTCTTCAACTCTCTCTTTACCTGATCGAGTCTGTGGACTAAACAAAATTAATCATTGCTAAAGAAGGTATGTTGGAAGCCACGGGTTATCGCCTCCTTGTATCCTTTAATTTCTAGCCAGGTGTTATAGAACCGGAATGGCCGCCTACGATTCCTTTAAGACTCTTGCATATGGACCAATATAGGTGTGTGATAACTCGTTCTGTAATGAAGTCCCTCAGCCTTACCTTATAGAAATACCCTTTGCCATTTTGCATTACACGAAGCCCTATCAAGCTGACACACAACTCAATTAAGGGCTGAGTTATTGCTCCATGACCAAAGGTGACCGGTCCTGGATAAATAATGTAGGCCAGAGCTCAGCAAAAAATTTTGAAAGTCAGCCATTATATCCATATGAACTTGTCTTCCTCCCAGCTTCTCATCTTCTGCTAGCATCACATTAAGATCACCACACAACAATAAACGTAGATGATCCTCCATCTCCATTGCTATGTTGATGATGTCTTTCCAAAGCGGGAATCTCCTCCTACGATCATTGTGTCCATATATTGCACCTACAAATACTTTCAATACCCCTTTGTTAGTAAACTCACCGCTATCAATTATTTGGATCGAAAACTGACATGCCCTTTCCATACTTGCATGTCACACAGCATCCAGATTCGTGCCATCCCACATACTTCCAGGTTATGAGTAAAGGCCCACTGATTTGGCAATTCCTTATTTAGCTTAGCCTTCACCTTAATTTTACTCTCCAGTCTCGATGTAATAGAGCATTTATAATTATGTATCTCGTGCCATCTACCAATGGAGTTTGCACCTCGAATATTCTATGTGATGACTGACATTTATTGTTTAGATAAAGGGTCCTTCTTGACTCGCTGACTCTCCCTAGGATGATGTGGAAGAGCCTCACTGGACTGATCATGCTTCTCCTGGGCACTTCCCATAGCAGTTTCCATCTTCGTTTCCCTTAGCTGCCACTCCCACTTTGGATTTTCCTTAGTGAGCATAAAAATATCCACATGTATTTTGGGGACAAATTCTCTATCATGCGGCTTGGCTGAATGCATGTATTTTGGGGACGCCTGGAATGCGTGCACGATCCAGCCAAGTGATACGTTGAGTTCAAGCATGACTTGAGGAATGGAAGAGTGTCGAGAACATGAAATCGTGTTAAAAGAAAGGAATGATACTAGTACGAGCGTGGCTCGGAATCAAAGAAACATGTAGGCAGAGTGTGCGTGAAGGACGACGAGATTAGCCCTAAACAAGTGAATGGTATGGAATCGATATCGTGCAAGTAAAAGTTGGTATAACGAATTGAACCATTGATAGGAAGATATACTCGATGATAGTGCAATACTTGGTCTTAAATTCGACGAAAATTTACTTAGACTTGGTCGACCCTGCTAAGATGAAATCATACTGATTTTGTGGACAAGAACGCTTGAGAAGCGAATCGGGTCATCTCGATGACCAAGATAAACGAAAGTAAGTTTGCCTCAGCCCACGACCCGCGTGTTTGACGAGTTACAACGTGCCTCGTACGATCATTTCAGTCCTATGACACGAAGAAATAGCAACCAAGACGAAGAAACACTTGAATTGAATAAGTAGCATCAACTCTAAAATGAATGAAAAGTTATTCAATAAAATCGACCAAACGTATGCAGACACGGGACTTGGAAAGGTATCGAGTATAGTTTGATGCCATCGAACGGTAAAGCCATTCGATAGAAATTGTCTAAGATACGTACACGACATGGGTTAAGGAACGGTAGGATGGCCTGCACTCAGGAAGTCTCGAGGACGAGACTTATTTTGAGTGGTGTATTATGTAATGAGCTGCTCCGCCCTAGCGGAACGCCGATTCGAACGGCAAGTGCAACGACTCAAATGAGCCGTCGACCCGAAGAGTTGGCATCGACCTGATGAAGAATCGATGCAAGGCTTACATTGGCCCGTCAAGATGAATCCAGACTTCGACTTTCAAAGGCACGCTCGGAGTATCGCTCGGCCGATGCGAACATCGCTAAGGTGGGTGGCTCCGATGAACCCGTCTTTGCTTAGCCTAGACACATAATAATACGGACACTATTGCTAGAATTGCTAGGCATCAACACCGCACATGCTCATAAATGAATGACTCAACGCACCTAGCTAAGGGAATAATCCCATCTTGCATGCTTGTATAGAATATGGAAAGGAACATGGAAAAATATGAGAACTCTCGCACCGCGTTCCAGGCTCGTGCTAAGGCACAAGCTTACGTTCAAGTCCCTTACGCGTTCAACAGTAAACAATGAATGGGTTACAACAATGAAACGGAAGACTATTGACATAGTCGTTCCGAGTAGAGTATAGCAACATTGAAAGACTTCGGGGCCGATGGGTCGCCAAGGCGACTCCCGTATGGGAAGTTGCATAAAATATGAATGAATGAATGAATGAATGAATGAATGAATGAATGAATGAATGAATACGTGAAAAATGAATGAATGAACGAACAAATGAAAGAAAGAAATAAAAGAGTGAAAAAAAGATAAGACATGAAAGACGTTAGCGACAGGTATGACGGGCACGTGCAACGGGGCTCGCTACCCGCGCTGCACGGACGCCAACCTGGTTGATAACGTATTATAGCTCAAAGACAGCCGTTAAGTTAAATGACAAGTCAATACGAAATGGTCGCGAACAAACAGCATGGACGATGGGGGGAATACCGTGGCCGTCATGAGGAAGGATTCTGCGGCACGGGCAATGGGGAGGAATACCATGGCCGGCCTAGGCAGAATCAGACATGGGGCTTACGGGCTGCTTTGAGTGGGGGCTCGGCCACTCAAGGAGACGTAAGGCTAGGTATTTCAAGAGACTATCAAGGTGTACCAGCCATCACACTTCGATAGGTGAGAATGCCCACGTGATATGTCCAAAATGGCTTATGATGCCAGCGACCCATGCTTGTAGATTAAGTGGACTATGCTGGTGGCAATCCACGTGCAAGTCCTTGCATTGAAACAAGTAATCTAAGTTAACTAAATGAAGTGCCTCATGAACATGCTTGAATTGTAACATCCTGAACATGCTGGAAATGTAACATCCTAAACATGCTTGAAATGTAACATCCTGAACATGCTGGAAATATAACACTCTGAGCATGCCTGAAATGTAACACTCTGAACATGCCTGAAATGTAACACTCTGAACATGCCTATGACGTGCTAGAACATGCCTACGATGTGCTAGAACATGCCTACGACGTGCTAGAACATGCCTACGACGTGCTAGAACGTGCCTACGACGTGCTAGAACCTGAGGCAGGGACACGCCCCTAACATTGAATGTTTACATGAATCATGTTAAGTTACTACTTGTGAATTATTGACTAACTTGGTTTACTCTGGACAGGAAAGGTCGGACGGTAAGTATGGGTAAGTCGTGCATGTATTTTCATGCGACACTTGAATTCAGCAACACGAGATAGGTTATGGAATATGCCATAAAACTGATCCTAAGGCAAGATTAGAAAGACAATGAATGATAGACGGTACACAAAAGTAAATGGAATGTGTTTGGTAATGATAGCATTGTGGGCGAGCTAGCCTCCCCACCAGTGCATAACAATGTACTGATAACCCCACAGTCTACTTGCAGGATGCAGGAGACGTCATCGGGTGCGGAGCTTCCCTCGAAAGTGCTAAGGTATGGAGCTATCTCTGGAGCCTTGGAGTGTTGCAAGGAGCTGAAGTACCATATACAGGAAATAATGTATCAGAACATAGCCATGAATCATTCCATCTTGTAAGCCACTTGGCACACCTTTAATGTTTCAGAGAGAGAGAGCTTGAGAGACTTGTAAACTCGACCTAGCACCGCTTGTAAACTTCTTAAATATCAATAAAGAGTTTGAATTTGCTTCTACTTGTGTTTATTTACTTTCCGCTGCAAATGGGGACACTCTGTGCGACTCTGTGGCCTAGCTCAAATCGGTCGTTTCTGGACTTGGCCTTGCACGGGCGCAACCTAGGCCCGTGCGGCATCACGCCTTAGCGAGGACGATCGCTCCTACGGGAGTGGGGCATGACAGATTGGTATCAGAGCACGTCTTTACATCCTTGGACTTCACGTCAATTTCTCAGTTTTGAAAGCTCGTCGTTGGAAAAAGAAGTATACGCTCTCTCTCATTGTGCCTTGGGATGTTCCATACAATAAGTCTAATATTTTTAAAAGCTCGTTCAGGCGTTCAATCGAATGCATTGGTAGGCTATCGCCGAATGCATCGGTAGGCCTTTGTGCCGAACGGTATCAACTTGTCTTAAATAAAAACACGTGCTACAGTTAACATGTCGCGTACATGCCTAACTAGTCCTACGATGACCCTAGCAATTGAGCATGCAAACTCGAAATATAGTCCGTACGAGATAGTTATGCGGCACAACTTAGTCCACGTGTCGCGCACCTCGACTTTTTGGTGCAATCGAGTTGCGAGTGATATCAAGTATCGCTCGGTCGGGAACGAAGCTACACTTAGAGTGTATATCGATAGGAACGCTATTGAGTTAACGCTTAGGCATGCACGGAAGATTGATTTAGACTGTGATTAACGGGCAAACGTACGATTTAACATATCGATTGGGAATCGAATGATCTTTTGAGGATTGATAGAATAACTTGAATCCGAGTGGTGTATGTGATAGGTCCGGAGAAGAATAAGAATGGGTGTCGACGATTAGTCGAATGGCTCGAACCCTGAGTGGTGTATGGACGTTATAGAAATTATTCGAGAAAGACTAAAGGATTTACGGATAGAACGAGTATGTCGGCAAGCGATGGTATCGCGCAAAGCCTTAGAACACGTCACGCTTAGTTGGTCGTGACCTCGAATGTCCCGAACGAGATGTCATTCGGACAACTTGTCAATGTGCAAGGCAAGAGAAAATAACTCGAAACGATGAATAAAGATGTATGTCTCGATCGAAGAAGCTAAAGGATAGCACTTGTGAATTCGGATTGGGTCGAATGAAATGTGACTTGAGTTTGGAGAACGATATTGAAACTAGCTCGAAGAATAGCGATCGAACTTGATCTTGGATTGAATCGAATGGAATTGTGGTATATCCAGTTCGGACAATAGCATCAGTCGCACGACTCGAAATTGGTTACAAAGGAAGATCGTCAGGTTACGCATATCGTCGATGGTATTGAGGCGTATCAAAGATCGATATGCGATAACTCGGAGGTACTCTGACTCGGGGAATGACGATCGTGCAAATGTCATTGTTCTGACGGATGCTATACTCGGGATATTGAAACATGTCGAGGAAAATATAGACGTGGCTCGAGGATTTTCTGGTTGAATGAATGACGGTCGGACTATCGAATAGAGATCTCGGCGTGGATGAAAATGAAATGTTTGGATTGCTTTGACGATAACCCCAACGTCGACATTCTTGTCTTATGCGAGCGCAACTCCAGCCTCGCACATGCGTCACGCCGATTAGGACGATCACTCTGCGTGAGCACTGATATGGTGATTCATATAGCGGGGGTGATTGAACTAGCATGGCGTGGCAAATTGTGTGCTTCAACTTGTGGTGACGCAAAGGTGAACTTGAGAATGACTTGGTGTGCTTGATGATTGAGCTTGAGGATTGCGTAGGTCCAATCCGCGTATCGAGAATGAATTAGTCTAGACGCAAGCAAGAGTTACGCCCCGATGAGAATGGTTATTCCGTGGGAGCATTGCATGGTGATTCATGAACCACCGTGGATAATCGGACTCGCGTGATTGGGGCGCAATATATTGTCAAAGCTAGACGACCTCGTGATCGATGTAACACCCAGTTTTCTAGAAGAGGGTAATTTTAAAATTTTGTAATTATAATTATTATTTAATGGTATTTATTTCATGTTATGATTTTTAGTGATTTTTAATTATTTTTTAAACTATTTAAATTCATGACTTATGATTTGGTGTCTTGCTAGTGTTCATTTCCAGACTGAGGGGTATTTTAGTTATTTTTGTAATTTTAAGAATTATTTGGGATTATTAATTATTATTTAAATTTATTAGAATTTATTGGAATTTATGGGAATTTTTAGGAATTATTTTAGAATTGTTTGGACTAGGTTGACTTTTGACTAGTTTGACCCTTGTAGACCAACCTAGAAGCTAACCCTAGTTAGTATGGACTTGGTTAGGTTATATGACTCTAGTCTAACCTAAGCTAATCCTTGGGTTGGTCATTAGACTCTAGTTAGCATTAGGATTTAGAAAGTCATAAGTCATGGCTTATGATTTAGAGCCCTTGGTTAATTATTTAACTCAAAGCCTTGTAGTTTGGCCCAAAGCCCAAGACAAATTCCAAAACCCTAAGCCCTAGGCTAAGTGGCCAGCCACCATATCCTCCTTGGGAACACCACCCTATAAATACTCTCTTAGTTTAGGGTTGCCTCTTTCTTAGGAAGAGCCCTAATTTCAAGGAGGTAAGTTTTTATGTCATTTAATTCCTAGAGCTCATTTCCTATTCCTTTTTCTTTCTAAATTGTTCCAATAGGTTCTAATAGGATTGTTATTGCTTTTGTTGAGCTCTCATTTCAGTATGTAGTTGTTTTGGATTGATTGGGTCATCAAGTGGAGAGCATTGAATAGGGGGTTTCTTTTGAAAGTTCAACAATAGGTAATTTCTTCAAATCTCTATGAAATTTCATTTAGTCTTCATGTATAGGAAGCCCTAAGGGTTCCCCTAAGGTTTGAATAGGTTTCGTGTCCAGTGTCGAAGGATTCGTGTCTATTCTGGACACGTATCAGTACACTAGCCTTGGTGTTCGACAGAATGCCACAGAGGGCATGTCGATCCAGTTTACCTATTGTTTTTGAATAGGAAATAGGTTTTTGATCTAGCTTAGGGATTCCTGTCTTTGTGACTTGGTTTTCGTGTCATCCTGTGTCGTTTTGGTGGTGTGGACACGCGCGCGCACACGCTTGCGCGCTGCTACAGGGATTCCCTGCTACTCGGGGGCAAGAACTCTCTGGACACGACACTTGGACATGAGATATTCGACACACACGTTGGGGCAGTGTCTGTCACGACACTCCCCAAGTGGCACGACCTCTCGTGTCGTATCGGGGGTGCACGAGACACCGTACGAGTTTTGCACAGACTGTACAGTCGTGTGTTTTTGTTTCTGATACGTGTGTGTAGACACGCCTGTGCGATACGACACGACGGTGCAGGGTGTCCTGTGGATAGCCCTATAAGTAGTGAACCTATGTTAATGAACACGAGTCTTGGGTTGACCTCTGTTGTGTACACGAGACTCGTACACACGTGTACGAGGACACAGCACAATGTGCACTGTCTTGTGCACTGTTTTGTGTGGACACGTTTGTGTCCAATTTCATGGACACAAACAACTTGTGTAGCATGCAATTTTTGTAATTAAATGTTACCAACCTCTGTAATTACTTTCTAAATCAATTTCATTATTAATTTGCCTTTTTCCCCATTTTCCTGAAACATGGTATCAGCCCTTTATTTCCAGATTTCAAATATTGAGTTTTGATTGATTAATTAACCTGCAAATCATTGATAAATTCATGTTTCTAAAGCACAAACATGTTCTCCTATATGTTACCTATCTATGGTTCAAGTTTGGGGTTGAATTGTTGAGTAGTGGACTGGTTATGAGTTGATATATTATAGGGTTATTATGAGCTGTTGTTCATTCTTGTAGTTAATGTGCTATCCTAGAATTTGATGGAAACCATGAATTGATTTCTTTTTCCTTTCTTCAAAACTGAGTTTTAGTTTCAGTTTTATATAACCTGAGAATTCACTGATGTATTAACTGTGATTTCATTTTCATATGTGGTGTGTTAACTTAATGTAAAACTGAGAATTAAGTTCCAGTTTCCTGAGAATGGGGTTCATGATAATATGGGTTGGGTTATGATTAGTAGAATCTGATGTATGTGGACTGTTGCATTGGTTATACCCTCTTTCACTGTCCTTATTTACCCTTCACTTCACTGTCTGATTTCCTGAAATTAGTTGTGAACAATTCCAGTTTTGACTAGATGTTGAATTGCCTTTCCTTCTAATTCATTCACTGTTTTCCTTCTATATATATGTTACACTGTTAGTTACTCTTGAGTCCTCTTTAACTGCTGCCTACCTTACACTGTTGGTTAGTCCCAGGTTTACACTTTAGCACAGCACGCATTTCTATTCTTTCACTGTTTTCTTGATAATCACATTGGCACACACCCTTCTCTCCTATTCCCTGTTTACATGCTGCCCTTCTTCACTGTGGTATATTTCTGCACATGTACTAGTCACTGTCCACACACAATTGCATAGCACACACACACTCTTGGTTGTATACACACACACATGCTTCCCCTCTTTATGCACCTATTTATGTATCTTTATAAATGAATGTCTATATGTAGTGTGTGCAATGTGAATACCTGTGTACTTGTGAGTGTATGTCTATATATATGTACATATAGTATTTAGCCTAGGTACACTTAGTGTTAGTTCAATATATTTGTATCTATATATAATGTGTATATACTTAGGTATAAAGGATACTTGGAATGTTGTGTGTTGTCTAGTATAGACTTGTAGAGCCTAGCATGACTTGTTAGACCTAGATAGTGGAGTTTAGAATTTATTAGACTTGGTTGACCTAGTTTGACTTCTAGGGTTGACCAAAGTTGACCAAGAGTTGACTTTGGCCTAGATTGACCTAGAATCATGTAGAATGCATAGTAGGACTCCATTTCACTATTCTGGACTTGTTGTGACTTGTACTGTTCTATAGGAGACAGACACCACTCCTCGGACAGTATATTCTCTTCAGACACTCAGGCTATCAGGCGAGTACATTCTCTGACCGTTTCATACTTGTATGGATTTACATTCTTGCTCTAGATTACTGTACTTGATGCTGACACGATCATTATCACGGATTGGTACTATATGGATCTTCTTCTGAGATGTTATCTCCTTGTATTCACTAAGTACATATTGTGATGTGCGTTTTACTTACATATTGTATTTATTGAATACCCTTATCAATGTACACTCATTGTGCATATTGTACTCTCAGTATCACATTGAGCCATTGTACAAGCCATTGTACAAGCCATTGTACAAGTCATTGTACAAGCCATTGTATAAGGTAACGTAACTGAATTGGATCCTTGTGTATTGATTGGGGAGGGGGAGTAGAAATGGTTATATGATCAATCGTATTGTACAAGAAATTGTATATGTCCATTGTACACCCACGTACAAAGGAGTCCTATTTTATTGTATAACCTAACCCGTTTACATAACCAGATTGTACTCTAAATCACATGTTCCTTACAGTTCTTACTTATCATATTTAGATATTTCATGTTATCAAATCTCTACTGTTTTTCATATATCTTCTTCTTTCAGCGTTTCATGTACTTTACTCTATTGCATGCTTTATATTTCCTAACTCGATATGAACTGCGTGAGATGTTTTGTGCTCGCTCCCGTCCTGACTGGACCTGTTGAAAATATTATAGAGGATGAGGAGGAGACCTGCGTAGACACCTACTATGGGGCAGCTGTAGATGCCATGTGTGACCCAGATTTCCAGCCTGATCCACTAGCTTAGAGACTGAGGCTCCCTAGTTTAGGTTTTCTATTTCTGTCATTTGAGATCTAGATTGTATATATTCTTTCATTAGAGTCTTGTATTGAGCTGGATGTTCTGATTTGTTATGTCAGTAGACACTTAGACTCTCTGGTTGTATTTATGTGTTTTTTTTCCATTCCAGTATTTATCTATCTATCTTCCTATCTTTCATTCTGCTTTAGATGTGATTGAGACTGTATATTGCTATGTCACCTCCATTCGGAGTGCATATACTGTACAGGTACCTTTATATTGTTAGATGATTGACCTAGGACAGCGTTCTACCGCCGACACTACGGCGTAGGCTGGGCGTTGTTACGTTCTCGTGCCCTTACTCTAGGGTGCGGGTCGTGACACGTTTTTAGTGGTGGCCCATGCAGGTCGAGTTTATGTAGTGGTATTCAAACTAGAGTATCACTACAGCCTGCAATAGGATTAGGATATTTTGAAGGTACTCAATCACACTAGGAAAAACTCATATCAAATTCATACCATCTCAGTTCTTGCTGATATTGTTCTCCTTGAATATAACTGTCCGCCTTTGCTATTTTGACTCATTCTCAGCAATTGTTTGTTGATCTGTCTTCAGGATGGTAGAGACGCGATCACAGCGTGCCATTCATGGAGATATTGTAGAGGGGACTGCTACCTCTCAGCCAGTTCAGCAGGGTTGGGAGGCTACAGCTCCTGCCACCTCTGCTCATATTGGGACTTCAGCAGCAGCAGCAGCTGAGGGTATGCCTTCACCAGTTCGGAGGCAGGACCCAGTCATTCCAGAGGTACCGTTCCAGCAGCCGCAGCCTACAGAAAACGTGGACGCAGCTCAGATGTTCGCGTATTTCTAGCAGTTTATGGACCGACAGCATGCTCGACAGGACAGAGGCATGGAGTTGGTCATTTCGATAGTTGCAGCCCGACCAGTGGTACAGTATGCCAAAGATACCGGGGATCGAGCAGTTTCAGAAGATGAGCCCCAGAGACTTTCTGGGGACAGAGGGGAACCTATATGCCAATGAGTGGATCGAGCATATAGAGGAGATCTTCCGCTTGGCCAGGATTCCAGCAGATCTTCAGATCGAGGCCGCAGCTAGCCGGATGCGAGATCTTGCTCGCACCTGGTATCAGTCGGACCCCAGGGTGGGGGTAGCCGGACAGACTTGGGAGAAGTTCAAGGGCTTCTTCAAGAAGAAATTCTTTCCAAATTCAGCGCTCAGAGCTTTAGAGTCGCAGTTTGAGAGCCTAGTTCAAGGGAGCCTGTCAGTGAAGGAGTACACTGGGGAGTTCGACCGCCTCAGCAGATTCGTGGAGGGTTTGAGCGAGGCGGCAAAGGCCCAGAGGTTCCGGAAGGGTCTGGTCAAGGAAGTCAAGTCCTTGACCAAGGGCAACAGGGATGCCACATTCGAGGAGATTCTGACATGAGCTTTACTGGCTGAGGAAGATCTTAAGCTTAGGCTCAAGAGAGGGCGAGACCCAGTTGGAGGCACCAGCAGCGGAGGACCGGCCAAGAGGCCGCACGTTCAGCATCAGTTTCAGCAGCAGTATCAGCAGCCGATGCCAGGCATACAGTTTCAGCAACAGTACCAGCAGCCGAGGGCTCAGATACATCAGCTACAGCAGAGGCCTGTTCAGTATCAGGGTCAGGGACAGGTGCAGTATCAGCAGGACACCGTGTGCAACTTCTGCAAGAAGCCAGGTCATTGGTGGAACGATTGCAGGAAGAGACTGGGTATGTGTTTACTTTGCGGGTCAGTAGAGCATCAGTATAGAGAGTGTCCCCAGAACCCGACACCGTTGACTCAGATAGCACCAGGAGCTAGGGCTCCGGCAGGGCAGCAGAGGGGACCACCATTGCAGACTCAGCAGGAGAGGTTCGTACAGCATCAGCAGCAGGCCAGGGGAGGCCAGCCAGGGCGAGCTTTCGCCATGACAGCCGAGGATGCTCAGGCCGTTGGAGATCTAGTTGCAGGTTCCGTTCTTGATTCAAATTCTATAATTACTGTCTTGAACTTCGATTCTCTCTATTCCTTGTTGGTTGATCAATTCTGTCTTGTTGTTTTTGTGTTATGATTTAATTTTGTTCTGAGATAAGTCGTATGGGCTAGGTCGCCTCGATTATGAGATTTTAGAATCCTCTAGGGTCATGCTAGCAGGCATAGTGAGGACATATAGTCAGACTATGGACGTATTTCTCGGGTGTAGGAATTTAAGGTTTTCGCTGCCAAGCGCGCGGCAATGCAAAAATTTTAAATACCATAGTTCTAGAGGTATGTACCATAGTTGAGGACTCTGTGATTATCGTAGCCTTGCTCACTGGCATGACAGAGATTCTGAGTATCATGGTTTTGGACAGACGCATATGATTATCTGACGGTATGTTTGAGACTCTGATTGTGGGGTGTTTGACCTAGAAGGACTACTGCCATTTTAATTTCGAGGACGAAATTTTTTTAAGGTGGGTAGGATTGTAACACCCAGTTTTCCAGAAGAGGGTAATTTTGAAATTTTGTAATTATAATTATTATTTAATGGTATTTATTTCATGTTATAATTTTTAGTAATTTTTAATTATTTTTTAAACTATTTAAATTCATGACTTATGATTTGGTGTCTTGCTAGTGTTCATTTCCAGACTGAGGGGTATTTTAGTCATTTTTGTAATTTTAAGAATTATTTGGGATTATTAATTATTATTTAAATTTATTAGAATTTATTGGAATTTATGGGAATTTTTAGGAATTATTTTAGAATTGTTTGGACTAGGTTGACTTTTGACTAGTTTGACCCTTGTAGACCAACCTAGAAGCTAACCCTAGTTAGTATGGACTTGGTTAGGTTATATGACTCTAGTCTAACCTAAGATAATCCTTGGGTTGGTCATTAGACTCTAGTTAGCATTAGGATTTAGAAAGTCATAAGTCATGGCTTATGATTTAGAGCCCTTGGTTAATTATTTAACTCAAAGCCTTGTAGTTTGGCCCAAAGCCCAAGACAAATTCCAAAACCCTAAGCCCTAGGCTAAGTGGCCAGCCACCATATCCTCCTTGGGAACACCACCCTATAAATACTCTCTTAGTTTAGGGTTGCCTCTTTCTTAGGAAGAGCCCTAATTTCAAGGAGGTGAGTTTTTATGTCATTTAATTCCTAGAGCTCATTTCCTATTCCTTTTTCTTTCTAAATTGTTCCAATAGGTTCTAATAGGATTGTTATTGCTGTTGTTGAGCTCTTATTTCAGTGTGTAGTTGTTTTGGATTGATTGGGTCATCAAGTGGAGAGCATTGAATAGGGGGTTTCTATTGAAAGTTCAACAAGAGGTAATTTCTTCAAATCTCTATAAAATTTCATTTAGTCTTCATGTATAGGAAGCCCTAAGGGTTCCCCTAAGGTCTGGATAGGTTTCGTGTCCAGTGTCGAAGGATTCGTGTCCATTCTTGACACGTATCAGTACACTAGCCTTGGTGTTCGACAGAATGCCACAGAGGGCATGTCGATCCAGTTTACCTATTGTTTTTGAATAGGAAATAGGTTTTAGATCTAGCTTAGGGATTTCTGTCTTTGTGACTTAGTTTTCGTGTCGTCCTGTGTCGTTTTGGTGGTGTGGACACGCGCGCGCACACGCTCGCGCACTGCTACAGGGATTCCCTGCTACTCGGGGGCAAGAACTCTCTGGACACGACACTTGGACACGAGATATTCGACACACACGTTGGGGCAGTGTCTGTTACGACACTCCCCAAGTGGCACGACCTCTCGTGTCGTGTCGGGGGTGCACGAGACACCGCACGGGTTTTGCACAGACTGTACAGTCGTGTATTTTTGTTTCTGATACGTGTGTGTGGACACGTCTGTGCGACACGACACAGCGGTGCAGGGTGTCCTGTGGATAGCCCTATAAGTAGTGAACCTATGTTAATGAACACGAGTCTTGGGTTGACCTCTGTTGTGTACACGAGACTCGTGCACACGTGCACGAGGACACAGCACAATGTGCACTGTCTTGTGCACTATTTTGTGTGGACACGTTTGTGTCCAATTTCATGGACACAAACAACTTGTGTAGCATGCACTTTTTGTAATTAAATGTTACCAACCTCTGTAATTACTTTCTAAATCAATTTCATTATTAATTTGCCTTTTTCCCCATTTTCCTGAAACATGGTATCAGCCCTTTATTTCCAGATTTCAAATATTGAGTTTTGATTGATTAATTAACCTGCAAATCATTGATAAATTCATGTTTCTAAAGCACAAACCTGTTCTCCTATATGTTACCTATCTATGGTTCAAGTTTGGGGTTGAATTATTGAGTAGTAGACTGGTTATGAGTTGATATATTATAGGGTTATTATGAGCTGTTGTTCATTCTTGTAGTTAATGTGCTATCCTGGAATTTGATGGAAACCATGAATTGATTTCTTTTTCCTTTCTTCAAAACTGAGTTTTAGTTTCAGTTTCATATAACCTGAGAATTCACTGATGTATTAACTGTGATTTCATTTTCATATGTGGTGTGTTAACTTAATGTAAAACTAAGAATTAAGTTCCAGTTTCCTGAGAATGGGGTTCATGATAATATGGGTTGGGTTATGATTAGTAGAATATGATGTATGTGGACTGTTGCATTGGTTACACCCTCTTGCACTGTCTTTATTTACCCTTCACTTCACTGTCTGATTTCCTGAAATTAGTTGTGAACAATTCCAGTTTTGACTGGATGTTGAATTGCCTTTCCTTCTAATTCATTCACTGTTTTCCTTCTATATATATGTTACACTGTTAGTTACTCTTGAGTCCCCTTTAACTGCTGCCTACCTTACACTGTTGGTTAGTCCCAGGTTTACACTTTAGCATAGCACGCATTTCCATTCTTTCACTGTTTTCTTGATAATCACATTGGCACACACCCTTCTCTCCTATTCCCTGTTTACATGCTGCCCTTCTTCACTGTGGTATATTTTTGCACATGTACTAGTCACGGTCCACACACAATTGCATAGCACACACACACTCTTGGTTGTATACACACACACACACATGCTTCCCCTCTTTATGCACCTATTTATGCATCTTTATAAATGAATGTCTATATGTAGTGTGTGCAATGTGAATACCTGTGTACTTGTGAGTGTATGTCTATATGTATGTACATATAGTATTTAGCCTAGGTACACTTAGTGTTAGTTCAATATATTTGTATCTATATATAATGTGTATATACTTAGGTATAATGGATACTTGGAATGTTGTGTGTTGTCTAGTATAGACTTGTAGAGCCTAGCATGACTTGTTAGACCTAGATAGTGGAGTTTAGAATTTATTAGACTTGGTTGACCTAGTTTGACTTCTAGGGTTGACCAAAGTTGACCAAGAGTTGACTTTGGCCTAGATTGACCTAGAATCATGTAGAATGCATAGTAGGACTCCATTTCACTATTCTGGACTTGTTGTGACTTGTACTGTTCTATAGGAGACAGACACCACTCCTCGGACAGTATATTCTCTTCAGACACTAAGGCTATCAGGCGAGTACATTCTCTGACCGTTTCATACTTGTATGGATTTACATTCTTGCTCTAGATTACTATACTTGATGCTGACACGATCATTATCACGGATTGGTACTATATGGATCTTCTTCTGAGATGTTATCTTCTTGTATTCACTAAGTACATATTGTGATGTGCGTTTCACTTACATATTGTATTTATTAAATACCCTTATCATTGTACACTCATTGTACATATTGTACTCTCAGTATCACATTGAGCCATTGTACAAGCCATTGTACAAGTCATTGTACAAGCCATTGTATAAGGTAACGTAACTGAATTGGATCCTTGTGTATTGATTGAAGAGGGGAGTAGAAATGGTTATGTGATCAATCGTATTGTATAAGAAATTATATATGTCCATTGTACACCCACGTACAAAGGAGTCCCATTTTATTGTATAACCTAACCCGTTTACATAACCAGATTGTACTCTAAATTACATGTTCCTTACAGTTCTTACTTATCATATTTAGATATTTTCTGTTATCAAATCTCTACTGTTTTTCATATATCTTCTTCTTTCAGCGTTTCATGTACTTTACTCTATTATATGCTTTATATTTCCTAACTCGATATGAATTGCGTGAGATGTTTTGTGCTCGCTCCCGTCCTGACTGGACCTGTTGAAAATATTACAGAGGATGAGGAGGAGGCCTGCGTAGACACCTACTATGGGGCAGCTGTAGATGCCATGTGTGACCCAGATTTCCAGCCTGATCCACTAGCTTAGAGACTGAGGCTCCCTAGTCTAGGTTTTCTATTTCTGTCATTTGAGATCTAGATTGTATATATTCTTTCATTTCAGTGTTAGAGTCTTGTATTGAGCTGGATGTTCTGATTTATTATGTCAGTAGACACTTAGACTCTCTGGTTGTATTTATGTATTTTTTTTCTATTCCAGTATTTATCTATCTATCTTCCTATCTTTCATTCTGCTTTAGATGTGATTGAGACTGTATATTGCTATGTCACCTCCATTCGGAGTGCATATACTGTACAGGTACCTTTATATTGTTAGATGATTGACCTAGGACAGCGTTCTACCGCCGACACTGCGGCGTAGGCTGGGCGTTATTATGTTCTCGTGCCCTTACTCTAGGGTGCGGGTCGTGACAATCGAATACATGAATTGGTTAGAATTGGTGAGTTGAATGGATTCGAATACGTGCAACGAATGTATTGATGCGAATAGGTGATCGTGCTCGATGTTTAGAAATCTGAATGACGCGAGCTTGGGTAGAAAATTCTGTACTACCGACTTTGGTTTGACCCTAGGATTGGGGTCAGTGTTGGCATTATTGTTGGGGAACTATGATTCCAATCTTGATATTGACTTAGCCTTGAGAAATGGCCTAGCGGTTAGGCGAGACGCCCTGTTTCAAGTGTTTGCAATCAAAAGATTGAGTTTGAGGATTGACATGGATGGATTGAATGATGCAAGAATAGGAAACCCTGCTCACGAGATTGGCTGACATACATATATTTCAGAGACGCCTGAGTATGTGCACGATGCGACTCGAGTGAGAATGACGAATTCTCTATCATGCGGCTTGGCTGAATGCATGTATTTTGGTGACGCCTAGAATGCGTGCACGATCCAGCCAAGTGATACGTTGAGTTCAAGCATGACTTGAAGAATAGAAGAGTGTCGAGAACGTGAAATCGTGTTAAAAGAAAGGAATGATACTAGTACGAGCGTGGCTCGGAATCAAAGAAACGTGTAGGCAGAGTGTGCGTGAACGACGACGAGATTAGCCCTAAACAAGTGAATGGTATGGAATCGATATCGTGCAAGTAAAAGTTGGTATAACGAATTGAACCATTGATAGGAAGAAATACTCGATGATAGTGCAATACTTGGTCTTGAATTCGACAAAAATTTACTTAGACTTGGTCGACCCTGCTAAGAAGAAATCATACTGATTTTGTGGACAAGAACGCTTGAGAAGCGAATCGGGTCATCTCGATGACCGAGATAAACGAAAGTAAGTTTGCCTCAGCCCACGATCCGCACATTTGACGAATTACAACGTGCCTCGTGCGATCATTTCAGTCCCATGACACGAAAAAATAGCAATCAAGACGAAGAAATACTTGAATTGAATAAGTACCATCAACTCTAAAATGAATGAAAAGTTATTCAATAAAATCGACCAAACGTATGCAGACACGGGACTTGGAAAGGTATCGAGTATAGTTCGATGCCATCGAGCGGTAAAGCCATTCGATAGAAATTGTCTAAGATACGTACACGACATGGGTTAAGGAACGGTAGGATGACCTGCACTTAGGAAGTCTCGAGGACGAGACTTATTTTGAGTGGTGTATTATGTAATGACCCGCTCCACCCTAGCGGAATGCCGATTCGAACGGCAAGTGCAACGACTCAAACGATCCGTCGACCCGAAGAGTTGGCATCAACCTGATGAAGAATCGATGCAAGGCTTACATTGGCCCGTCAAGATGAATCCAGACTTAGACTTTCAAAGGCGCGCTCGGAGTATCGCTCGGCAGTTGCGAACATCGCTAAGGTGGGTGGCTCCGATGAACCCGTCTTTGCTTAGCCTAGACACATAACAATACGGACACTATTGCTAGAATTGCTAGGCGTCAACACCGCACATGCTAATAAATGAATGACTCAACGCACCTAGCTAAGGGAATAATCCCATCTTGCATGCTTGTATAGAATATGGAAAGGAACATGGAAAAATGTGAAAACTCTCGCACCGTGCTCCACGCTCGTGCTAAGGCACAAGCTTACGTTCAAGTCCCTTACACGTTCAACAATGAAACAATGAATGGGTTACAACAATGAAACGGAAGACTATTGACATAGTCGTTCCGAGTAGAGTATAGCAACATTGAAAGACTTCAGGGCCGATGGGTCGCCAAGGCGACTCCCGCACGGGGAGTTGCATAAAATATGAATGAATGAATGAATGAATGAATGAATGAATACGTGAAAAATGAATGAACGAACAAGTGAAAGAAAGAAATGAAAGAGTGAATAAAAGATAAGACATGAAAGACGTTAGCGACAGGTATGACGGGCACGTACAACGGGGCTCGCTACCCGCGCTGTACGGACGCCAACCTGGTCGATAACGCATTATGGCTCAAAGACAGCCGTTAAGTTAAATGACAAGTCAATACGAAATGGTCGTGGACAAACGGCACGAGCGATGGAGGGGGAATACCGTGGCCGTCTTGAGGAAGGATTCTGCAGCACGGGCGATGGGGGGGAATACCGTGGCCGGCCTAGGCGAAATCAGACATAGGGCTTACGGGCTGCTTTGAGTGGGGGCTCGGCCACTCAAGGAGACGTAAGTCCAGGCATTTCAAGAGACTATCAAGGTGTACCAGCCATCACGCTTTGATAGGTGAGAATGCTCACGTGATATGTCCAAAATGGCTTATGATGCCAGCGACCCATGAATGTAGATTAAGTGGACTATGCTGGTGGCAATCCACGTGCAAGTCCTTGCATTGAAACAAGTAATCTAAGTTAACTAAATGAAGTGCCTCCTGAACATGCTTAAAATGTAACGTCCTGAACATGCTGGAAATATAACATCCTGAACATGCTTGAAATGTAACGTCCTGAACATGCTGGAAATGTAACATCCTGAACATGCTTGAAATGTAACACTCTGAACATGCCTGAAATGTAACACTCTGAACATGCCAGAAATGTAACACTCTGAACATGCCTACGACGTGCTAGAACATGCCTACGACGTGCTAGAACATGCCTACGACGTGCTAGAACATGCCTACGACGTGCTAGAACCTGAGGCAGGGACACGCCCCTAACATTGAATGTTTACATGAATCACGTTAAGTTACTACTTGTGAATTGTTGACTAACTTGGTTTACTCTGGACAGGGAAGGCCGGACAGTAAGTATGGGTAAGTCGTGCATGTATTTTCATGCGACACTTGAATTCGGTAACACAAGATAGATTATGGAATATGCCATGAAACTGATCCTAAGGCAAGATTAGAAAGACAATGAATGATAGACGGTGCACAAAAATAAATGGAACGTGTTTGGTAATGATAGCATTGTGGGCGAGCTAGCCTCTCCACCAGTGCATAACAATGTACTGATAACCCCACAGTCTGCTTACAGGATGCAGGAGACGTCATCGGGTGCGGAGCTTCCCTCGAACGTGCTAAGGCGCGGAGCTATCTCTGGAGCCTTGGAGCATTGCAAAGAGCTGAAGCACCATATACAGGACATAATGTATCAGAATATAGCCATGAATCATTCCATCTTGTAAGCCACTTGGCACGCCTTTTATGTTTCAGAGAGAGAGAGAGCTTGAAAGACTTGTAAACTCGGCCTAGCGCCGCTTGTAAACTTTTTGAATATCAATAAAGAGTTTGAATTCGCTTCTACTTATGTTCATTTACTTTCCGCTGCAAATGGGGACACTCTGTGCGACTCTGTGGCCTAGCTCAAATCGGCCGTTTCTGGACTTGGCTTTGCACGGATGCAACCTAGGCCCGTGCGGCATCACGCCTTAGCGAGGACGATCGCTCCTACGGGAGCGGGGCGTGACAGCGGCGGAGGGGAGGGAGGGTTCGACCCAGGGGGGAGAGAGGAGAAGGGGGAAGGGAGGGAGCCACGGCGGAGGGGAAGGAGCCACCGCATGAGGGGTGGTGTGGGGGTTGGGGGCAGACGCCGACGGAGCCGGGAGGATGGCGGAGGGGGGGAGCACGAATCCGAGAAGAAGGAAGGGGATGCACGAGTACCGAGGCAGAGGGGGGGTCCGTCGTAAGACACCGCGGAGGAGGGGAGCCACCGCCAGGAGGAGGGGGGAGCGACTCGACGGCGGAGGGGGGGGAAGCCGCCGTCTGGAGGGTGGGGGTGGGGGGAGTCGCTGCCTAGAGGGGGAGGAGGGGGAGCTCGACTCCTGGGGGAGGAGGGGGGCACGGCGAAGGGGAGGGGCACGATCCCGTAGGTTCCGGCAGAGGAGAGGAAGAGGGAGGGACCACGCGGGAGGGGGGGCACAGCCCCGGGGGAGCCACGACGAAGGGGAGGGGCACGATCCCGGCGGAGGGGAGGAGGAGGGAGGAGCGCACTGGAGGGGGGCTCGGCCACGCCAGAAGGGGGATCACGGCCGGCTCCGTGGGGGATCTCGGCCGACGAGAGGGGGGCGCAAAGATGCAGGCCGATCGACGCTAGGAGGAGCCTACCACCTGCGAGGGGGAGGTTCCTCCAGCATGCACCGGAGGGAGCGCTGGAGGCCACAGCTGGGGGGAAAAGCGGCGTGGTGTGGGGACGACGGGGACGACGTCACCGCTGGCGTCGATCGACCGACCGACGCCTGGGAGGGGGAGGCCGAGCGCACCGAGGGCCGCAGCGCGGCCACGTGAGCCCACAAGGTGGGCTAGCAACTCGCGAGGGGGTGGAGTCCACCGACGACGGGGGAAGGGCGAGGGCACAAGGAAACGCCGGAGGGGGAACCGGATCTGGAGGAGGGGGAGGTGCCCCCGGGGGTCCCGAGGCGGTGAATGGGAAGAGAGGGATGGGAGCCACTCCAGGGTTGCCGGGGGCCGGGGGGCTCGAGGTGGACGCAGCCGAGGAAGCTGGGGGCCACCTCAGAGAGAAGAACGCCGGGAGATGGGTCGCTGCCGAGTAGGGGGGCGGCACAGCGAGAGGAGCAGCGGGAGGGGGGGCGGGACAGAGGGAGGCATGCCTGGCGGAGCAAGGCTCGACCCCGACAGAGGACCGAGGAGGGAAGGGGCCGGAGGGACTCCAAGGGGGACTGCCGGTGTTGGAGGACCGGACTGCCTGCGCCGAGCCCAGTGGCGCCGGGGATGACGACGGCGCCGAGGGGTGTGGGGGGAGGAGTGAGGGGGGGAAACCGCACGGCGAGAAGACGCCGACAAGGGAGGGGGAAACCCGACAAGGGGGGGGCAGGCGGAACCCGGCCATCCGATGAAGCGGGGGCGGCGGGATGAGAGGGGGCCTCCGAGGGGGGAGAAGGAGCTCCCTCCGGTGGAGACCAGAGTCCTCTCTTCTTCCTGGAGGGGAAACACTCCATTTATTATAATCTCAATATATATATATATATATATATATATATATATATATATATATATATATATATATATATATATATATATATATATATGAGAGAATATATATATATATATATAAAAAAAAATATATATATATATATATGTATATGAGAGAGAGAGAATATATATATATACTAGTAAATGCACGTGCTTTGCACGTATAATAACGGATAAAAAGAATATTATCCAATTATAGTTAAATATCTCTTCTAACTCATGTGGTTAAGGTGGGAAGTAGTTTTTCTGTTTGGTTGAGTTTGATTCCCTATGTTGACAAATTTAAACTTTTTCAAAAAAAATTACGTAATTTTTTTTTAAAGTAAATGGACCGTGATATAATGACGGCTTAGACGGCTCACTTTTGAGCCGTTTTAAAGTCTCATTATATAGTGTAAGATATGAGAGAGAGAGAGAGAGAGAGAGAGAGAGAGCAGTGACATTTTTCAAGAATTTCTTACTTCAAGCAAAAACAAAACAGAAACAAAACTTTTCTTGCAAATTCATCAATAGTGAAACCTATATTCACTATTTTCCACGGACAAAGTATTCTCATGTGATTTATATATGGGACTAATTTTTCAAGGACTTTATCAAGTATTGGGGACCATTGTAAGATTATATACTTCTTTTCTTTCTTTCTTATTTTTCTTTTCTTTTTTCGTCTGACAGCAACATCTCACTGCCTCGACTAGAAGCCACTGATGCAAAATTATATAATCTCCACCAACACAATAATACAAGATTACTGTTAAGTTGTTAATTTGCATGCTGGGCTCAATTTTTTTAAGGAGATCATGAGAATAAGAAGGATATAACATGCCACCAAACACACATCCAAAGATTTCAAACAACTATGCCATGCAAGGATAACTAACCCATCCCATTATTCTTAATCACACAAAAGCAAGCTTCCATTATTCTTCCTGTTATTACCAAGAATTGTTTAACTTTACATCTTATGTAACTTATTATTACTACGTCGTCGATCAGCAGGGGGTGGTTCAACGGTTGGACTAATAAAGATTATTCAAGAAGTTTTTGGCTCGAGCCCAAATCTATCTTTTTTAAAAATGACTTATTATTACTATAAAAAAAAAATTATATTTTTGCGATGCTTGACGTAACGTGCAGGACTTTGTGCATGTTGTGTTGCATGTTATTTTGGTGCAATGCCCTCAATTTTCACACACAAATCCACACCTCCTCCGTGATTCGATTCCGAGATCGTCCTCCTAGACAAGAATGTTACCTCTGCTCGCTGACTACAAGAGCCGGCCGAGTTCGGTAGAACAATGGATTGTTATGATTTATCTTGTATAACAGTTTTGCTAAGATTAAGCATATGCGGATTAAAAAAAAACCTTTATTCTAAATTTTTTTTTGACTTGGTTGTGCTATTTGATGTAAACAAAAGTATGTCCCATATTACACCTCAATTGTAATTTATGTCAAAAAAATTCATGAATACATTTATTTTTCAATCCTATCTTTCTGTGTTTGTCATCAGAATGGATAAACATTTTCCGGGACATAACGTATGTTTCAATCATTGGTCTCAAAACATTCCTAATCCAATAGTTTGTACTTGGTTATGCCCATCAACAGAAGCCCACATGCGCAGTCCTTGCCAATGACAACTCAAATCTTTGTTGTAGATGCTCACACTTGCACCAATGGTTGGGGTTTCCTTTTATTTTTTCGCACCTTCTGTATTTGACCATGATTGAGCAGAAGCAAAATTGACAAGAAGAAGAAGAAGAAAGAAAGAAAATAATGCAAGTCAACAATGACGGGGAACCAATCCTCACAATTAATTAATATTCAAGCTTGTTGAGATGATCAATCAATTTTTTTTTCTCGGAATTAATTTCATGACTAAATCAAGAACAGAAGACCTACAAGTCTATCTGGCATGGGTAAAAGAACTAAAGAAAATATATTTGTATTAAATTAAAATGTTAAGAAAAATTGAGCGCGGAAGTTTTAAATGAAACGTGAACATAAATAATGATCATGAATATCCGATTTGGAATACGTCGGAGGCTGAGAAAAGTAATAAGAAAGAGAAATCCATTTAGCAGGAGATGAGTCAGGATTTAAATCCCGGAGAGACCGTACTGTTATATATAGAAATCCTTAAAATTATCATGTTAATCAAACTTCAATAGCAAAAAAATACTAAACTTCAAACAAAAATTAGCAAAAGAAAAAGGTAAGTCAATATTTTCAAAGTATTAGAAAAACGGAACAAAAAAATTGTACATATTCAAAATATGTAAACATTTTAAACAAAGATAAGGATTGAACTCATGCTCTCTCAATTAAAAACCCACAACAGAACTAGTTTACTATTTGTACATTAAGAAGTCAAACTATATATATTTTAAAAACTACAAAAATTTTCTACATAGTAATTGACATTTAAAAAAGATTTTTTTTTTTTTTTTGGGGGGGGGGGGGGGGGGGTTTGTGGGTAGCGTGGCTCATTGGACTCTCTATAAATCCGCCCCTGCCATTTAGTATTTTAATCTCATCCTACAAATTAGTTTTCTTATTCTTCAATAATAAAATTCTTGGAACTGTACAAACTAAACAAAAATTATGCAAATAAAGTGCTTACTGAAATTACACTATCTTCAGGGTGTCCTTAAGCCTTAATCAGAAACATAAGGCTATGGAAAATTTACTTTTGCAGAATAGCAGGACATAGGATTGAAAGGAGGAGCAAATTAATACACTACACCACCTATCTTCCTGAACTATCATTTATTTTCTAGAGTTTAATTTGTACTGCCTTTTCTCAATGAGGGATGCATCTTCCTCAGAAATTTGACAAAATTATATATATTTGGTCAAGTTTTCGATGGGAAACCAATAATATAGTTTTCATTTTTCCAACTGATATCACAGCATTATTGCCGGTCTGTATTAAGAAGCTCGTGATAATTCAATGCCGTATCAGAATGGGATCAGCTATTGAGGAGCCCAAGTTTCACAAAAGAACTGACAAGTTTCTGTGTCGGGCTAGACAACCCTTGTCTGTGCTGGTGCCAAATTCCTCTATGTGAGTATATGAGCAAGAGGTGTGCTGGAGGATGGACCAAAATTAAAAGAAACCGTCATAGTAAACAACATTTTTCAAATTAAAAGAAACCGTCGAAAACCGAAGTAAAACGCACAACCTATATACGGTGCCAATATCCACAAACCAATGGGCACAAAGTAAACACGATCAACTTTTCCGTCAGAAATCACGAAAAGAAAGGAATCCAACCCGAAAAAGTCTCGCGACTTAATAAGAAAATTACATCGACTACCTTCTAGATCCAAACAAATCACAACAAGTACTCAAAACAAAGAACTCACTACAATGATGGAAAATATATTTACCACAAGCAAGAACACGAGAGTGAGCCTCCCCTCAAACAATCTCTTTTAAATCAACCAAAAACTCTCCCTGAATCCTTCACCTTCTTGTTGGAAGTTAATTTTTTTAGAACCATCTCCTCTGAATAAACCTAGCCTTTACACCTTCAGAAATTAGATTATAGTTAATTGAATACCCCCTTAATAATCTTGAAAAATCACGATCGTTGGATATGATCAAACTACCCGAAATAACAAGAATTCCGCTCAGCCACCACTCGGTGCTACACTGTCAATATATCGGCAATATACTAAGGGAAACGAAAATTTTCACACAGGAAGCTGCTGGAAACATTCGTGTGAATTCCAATATATTGGTAGTGTTGGGTTGTATCTCATTTCCGGTTGAGCACTCAAATAGGGGGTGACAATGGAGTTGGTAATTTAGTCTCACATCCATTAGGAGGTGGGATCATATGGGGTAGATAATTGGGATTGGTTCAGGCCTTACATAAGAATTCTCTTTTAAGGCATATGGGCCCATTCAATATCGCACCTCATGGGTCAACTCCGATTCGGGTCATATCGTGTTCCCAACAAGTGGTATCAGAGCCCTTGGTTACGGGACTAGTTTAGGCGGCTCTAATTGGTTCAAAACAGTTCTTCTCAAAGTGGAGTAGGAACATCAACTACACGTGCTCGGCTGGGGGAACGAATACAGTGCTCGGCTAGGGAACGAATAAAAAGGTAGCGTTCCCAACAGGTAGTGCACTGTCGTCAGTACAGTAGCAGAGTACTGTTGTGAATAAATTTCGTAGACGAATAGAAGCAAAAAAACACTACTAGGGGTACACTGGAGTGATAATCTCAGTGTACTCCTAGCCCTGTTAGATTGTTAGATTATATTTGTAATGTAAATATGGCCCATAATCCATAAGCCCAAATGTAGACACTATATATATTGTAACAAATCCTAGCAATGAGAACAAGGCATTATTATTTCCTACATGGTATCAGAGCCTCCAGAAAAATCCTAACCGTCATATTCACCTTCCTCGATCCGATCTCTACGCACCTGATGCGCCCGATCCGGCGCCGCCCTACGCGCTCGCCGCGCCGACCCGACACGCCCGCTGATCAGCGACGACCCGACGCGCCCGCCGATCAGCGACGACCCGACACGCCCGTCCACGCCATCTTCTCTGATCCGACGATCCGACGCCCGACCCCCGTCCGCGCCGGATCTTCCCAGTCCGCGCATGACCGCCCGGCCCTCCCCATCCGCGCCGGATCACCGTCCGCGTCTGACCCCCGTCCGCGCCGGATCATCCCCGTCCTGCGCCTGATCGAGCGGATCCGTTCACCAGCGGATCATCCCCATCCAGCGCCTGACCGCGCAGATCATCCCCCGCCGTCGACCCCGTTCATCAGCGGCCGATTCGCCGCTCGTTCGGCAGATCCGTCAGCGTTGTACAAAATTTTGTACACTCGACATCCGCCGCAGACCCCGTTCACCAGCGGCCGATTCGTCGCTCGTTCAGCTGATCCGTCGGCGTTGTACAAAATTTTGTACACCCGACATCCGCGATGGCTGATGATGCTGCGTCCAGCTACTCCATCGCGACTGGCGGTGGCGGTGCACACAACCCAAATTATCCTAATCCGAAGGATCCATATTTTCTGAGTTCTGCTGATCAACCAGGAAATATCATTACTCCTATTGTTTCCGTGGACCGAACTATGCTGAGTGGTCTCGGTCGATACGTCTCTCCCTGATCTCTAGGCGAAAGATCACTTTTCTGGAAGGTACTGAAGTCAAACCTGTTAATGATGCTAGTAAAATGCTTGATTGGAGATGCGTGCAAGCACTATTAGTTCAATGGGTTCTTAATGCCATTGATCCGTCTCTGAAGAAATTTTTGTCGTACTTTGAGGAGGTTTATCCATTGTGGAACTTGTTGGAGAAAAGATTTGTTGTTAGCAATGGCACTCGGAAGCAACAAATTAAGGTGGCTTTGGCTGAGTGTAAACAGACGGCTTCGATGTCTGTGGAAACCTACTTTAGAAATTTCAGTCTTTGTGGGATGAACAAGCTGCTTATTTCCCATTGCCTTCTTATACCTGTGGTGAACTTGCTGCAAAGCTACAGGCTATTATGGATGAAGACCACTTTTAGGACTTTATGTATGGGTTGAATGCTGAGTTGTATGGTCATACCCGATCTAATCTTTTGGCTTAGGATCCTCAGCCAAGTTTAGATCGGGCATACTAGGCAGTCCGTAAGGAGGAGGATATGCGAATAACTCAGGTCCAATCCGCTGTTGAGGAGGTGTTGACGCTGGCTGTCAAGACTTTACCTCGTCCGTCTACTACTTCTAATAGTAGGACCTCAGATTCCAGGGACAAATCAGGTATGATATGTACTCATTGCAAGAAAATAGGTCACGATGTTGCAACTTGCTTTGCCAAGATTGGCTATCCAGAGTGGTGGGAGACTCGTCCTCGGCGTGAGGGCGGACGTGGTGCTGGTGGTGGCAGAGGCCCGGCACCATAGCAGAGACGTGATGGGGGACGCGGGGCTGGTGGCACAGGGGTTGTTCATCATGTCGCCGCTGCTGGTCATGGTGTCCCTGCTAGTCTTACCGGAAGTTCGGCGGATAAGATGCATGGAGGGTATCTTTCGCCACTCTTAGGTGAACAATAGCAGAAACTGATGAGCTTGCTGGGTAACGATAATTCTTCCAACACTAGTTCTTCAAACTCTGATCGTCTGATTGGTAAGAATTCTTCTGTCACTTGGATATTCGATACTGGGGCTACTCTTCATGCGACAGGTTCTCGTGACTGTTTAGTTGATTGCTTTGAGGGCCCTGTCTGTCCTGTGACTTTGCCTGATGGGAGCACTATTGAGGCTGTTCTGAGAGGCAAAGTATTTTTGACTGCTTCATTGGTGTTGATGGATGTTCTTTATGTTCCGACATTGACTTGCAATTTGATCTCTGTCTCACAATTGATTGGTGTCAGAAATTGTGATATGTTATTTACTCCTGATTTGTGTTTTGTCCAGGACCGAAGTACGAGGATGGTGATTGGAGTAGGTGAACAAAGGGATGGACTTTACTTCTTGGGGGAGGTTCCAGCTTCTTTGGCTTCGGTGATCCTGGTATGCAAAGAGAGTGATTCCGAGGTTTGGCATAGTAGACTGGGGCATCCTTCAGATAAAGTAATGCAGACTTTACCTTTTCTCTCTTGTAATAGAGTATTTTCTCATAAGGCTTGTGATATTTGTCATCGAGCTAAACAGACTCGTGATGCTTTTCCTGATAGTAGTAGTCGTGCTTTGAGATGCTTTAAACTTATACACTGTGATCTGTGGGGACCATATCATGTTCCATCATCTAATGGGGCACGATATTTTTTGACTTTGGTGGATGATTTTTCTAGAGCTGTTTGGGTTATTTTATTGACGAATAAGTGTGCTGTTTATTCTATGTTTCTTAAATTCATTGCTATGGTGAAGCGTCAGTTTGGGACTGATATACGTCGTGTGCGGAGTGACAATGGCACTGAATTTAATTGTTTACGAGATTATTTTTCATCTCAAGGTATATTGTTCCAAACATCCTGTGTTGGGACACCTCAACAGAATGGAAGGGTGGAAAGAAAACATCGACATATTTTAAATGTAGCCCGGATATTGAGATTTCAGGGTTCTCTTTCTGTGGATTTTTGGGGGAAATGTGTTCTGGGTGCATGTTATTTGATAAATAGAACACCTTCTAGTATCTTGCAGTTTAAGTCTCCTTATGAAGTTTTATATGGTTCGGCTCCTTCGTACGATCATCTACGTATTTTTTGTTGTCTGTGCTATGCGTATGATTTGAAATCCCGAAATGATAAATTTGCTAGCAGGAGTAAAAAAATGTATCTTTGTTGGGTATCCCCTTGATAAAAAGGGATGAAAACTGTATGATTTGGAGACTGGTGAATTTTTTGTGTCCCGTGATGTTACTTTTTATGAAAAAAATTTCCTGGGTGTGGCTCTGCTAGCGAGATGTCTTCTGCGACACGTCATACATCTGTTGGGGTGCCGGGAGACGATATCGAGGTTTTTGGGATGGTGCCGACTGCGGTTGTGGAGGCCGAAGTGGTTGCTGGCGGCTCGGGACCGAGTGGCGAGGATGCACAGGTAGCTACAGAAGTAGGGGTGTGCATCGGTCGGTGGTCGACCTATTTGATCCCAACCGAAGTCGAACCGAAGTTAATCGGTTTGAAAATAAACAAAATCGAACCAAACCAACCAAATGGTCGGTTCGGTTTTGAAACCGACCGACTTGGTTCGGTTTGGATTGGTTCGACTTGGTCGGTTTTGATCACATAAAAAAATGGACTGTATGCTCTCTTTTTTTTGAAACCTCAGTCAACTTGTACTTTGCAACAGTAAATACAATTCAGCAGCTTCAATTCAACTTGCGCTTTGCAGGTGGAGAAAAATGTCAATTATACATATAAAAAAATTATATACATTCAACCAAAAGTCTCTTCCATGTGCACAGGAGCAATTAGAAAAGAATAGGAGCCGCAAGCACTCATCTTTGAGACGAGAGAGAGAGAGAGCTCTTTCAACTTCAACTTGATAAATGGCTGTGATATGAATAAATGAACCAAACGGGTATAATACAACCCAATGAACCCATATCCAACCGGCCAACCCTAATTATTTAACAAGGATTTGGTTCGGTTCGGTTCGGTATAGTCGGTTTTTGGCATAACCAAACCGTGAACCGAACCGAATCGGTCGGTTTTGAAAAAATTGAAGCCGAACCAAACCAACTGAACCATCGATTCGGTTTAAAACCAATCGATTCGGTTTGGCTTGGTTCGATTTGATCAGTTTGACTTAATTGTGCACAGCCCTATACAGAAGTATTGATAGGAGAGTCTGCTGGGGGTGATGCGGGTACTACTGATGATACAGGGGATACAGTATTGCCAGAGGTGCCCGACGAGGTAGTATTGGGAAGAGGAATGAGAAAGAAATCACAGCCAGTGCGATTACAGAATTTTGTAACGAATGTTGTTCGAAGTCAAAGTCCCCTCCTTCACCACAGTTCATCTGTTCCCGTCACTTCCTCAGGTACTTCGTATCCTCTAACACAATTTCTAAGTTATGACATATTTACTGCTGGACACAGAGATTTTCTTGCAGCTATAACTGCAAGTGTTGAGCCTACTTCATATCGCCAGGCCTCGCGAGATTCAGGCTGGCGCGAGGCTATTCAAACTGAAATACAGGCTCTGGAAGATAATGGGACTTGGAGTATTGTCGATTTGCCTCCTGGAAAGAAAGCATTGGGAAGTAGATGGGTGTACAAGATAAAGTACAACTCTGACGGCAGTGTTGAGCGCTTAAAGGCACGGCTGGTTGTGTTCGGTAATCATCAGGTCGAGGGAATCGACTATTCGGAGACATTTGCCCCGGTAGCTAAGATGCCTACAGTTCGGGCATTTTTGGCTGTTGCAGCTGTGAGAGGCTGGACTTTACACCAGATGGATGTGCACAATGCTTTTCTTCATGGTGATCTGACAGAAGAAGTGTATATGAAGTTGCCGCCAGGTTTTTCGCATAGTGAACCTAACAAAGTGTGTCGCCTGCGTAAGTCTTTATATGGATTGAAACAGACACCACGTTGTTGGTTTGCTAAGCTTACTGCTTCCCTGATATCCTATGGATTTATTCAATCTCATTCCGATTATTCTCTTTTCTCTCTTTTTAAAGGGAAGGTAGAGTTGCATATTTTGATCTATGTGGATGATATGATTGTGTCTGGTAATAACTCAGGTGCTTTAGATGCTTTCAAAAAGTACCTTAGTTCTTGCTTTCACATGAAGGACCTTGGTGTGTTGAAGTACTTTCTTGGCATAGAGGTGGCTCGGAGTGCAGAAGGCATTTCCTTGTGTCAAAAAAAGTATGTCTTGGACATCATTTCAGAATGCGGCTTGATGGGGTCTCGACCTGCTGGCTTTCCCATGGAGCCCAATCACAAGCTGGCAGAATCGACTAGTCCAAAGATGGCGGATGCAGAGCCTTATCAGAGGCTGGTTGGGAGGTTGATTTATCTATCATTTACTCGCCCTGACTTAGCCTATGCTGTGCATATTTTGTCTCAATTCTTACAGGAGCCTCGACAAGATCATTGGCATGCAGCTTTGAGAGTTGTCAGATATCTCAAACATGCACCGGGACAGGGTATTCTTTTGAAAGCTGATTGTGATCTCCGTCTTTCTGGTTGGTGTGATTCCGACTGGGCCAGTTGTCCCTTGACTCGCCGCTCTGTTATAGGCTGGTTGGTGTTTCTGGGGGGGGGTCTCCTATTTCTTGGAAGACCAAGAAGCAACCAACTGTTTCCCGATCTTCCGCTGAAGCTGAATACCGATCTCTCGCTGCGCTTGTTTGTGAGTTGAAATGGTTGAAGGAGTTATTGGTGTGTTTGGGCGTTCGCCAGGAGTCTGCTATGTCGGTGTATTATGACAGTCAGTTAGCCCTGCACCTGGCTCAGAACCCGGTGTTTCATGAGCGCAGTAAGCATATTGAGGTGGATTTGCATTTTGTTCGCGATGCTATTAGAGATGGCACCGTAATATCCTCGCATGTTCCTACTTCTACTCAACTGGCTGACATCTTCATTAAGCCCCTTGGAAAGCATGTGTTTGATTCTTTCCTTTCCAAGTTGGGCATTTGTGACTTGCATGCTCCAACTTGAGGGGGGTGTTAGATTGTTAGATTATATTGTAATGTAAATATGGCCCATAACCCATAAGCCCAAATGTAGACACTATATATATTGTAACAAACCCTAGCAATGAGAACAAGGCATTATTATTTCCTACAAACCCCCATATTTGGCTAAAAAACACCTTAACACGTCTCCGAATAGACTCCAAATTGAGTGCCTTTGCCACCAACAGTCTATTCGAGCTCCTCCCGACATACGAAAGACAAACGCACTCATTTTCGAGCTTCTCCGATATACAAAAGGCAAAGGCACTCGTCCTACTCTAGGATTTTGTCCACGTAGGAAAGAAAGCCCCACGCATCATAAACAAATGTGATATAGTCAACTACCTACACAACAAAATACGGCATATGGGCTCTCGCATTGCTCAAGATTCTATCAACCAAGAAAATAGTCACCAACAGCAACTCCAAATTAACTCTTCTCTATCAATATATGTGTCCAATCATGTCGCCATTAGCACCCCCAGGAAAAGGTTAAGATGGGCTCACCATACGAGTAAAACTTTGATACAGATCGCTATATCAAAGTTTTGATATAGCCACTATATGACAAGTGGGCTCCATCTCAAAGTTTATATATATATATATATATATATATATATATATATATATATATATATATATATATATATATATATATATATATATATATATACTTGACATATATATATATATTTGACATAGGTTGTTCATGAATTACAAATTACATAACATTAAATTAAGAATGACAATATTTTTTTGTGTGACCTGATAATAAACAATGATATAATCTTGCTTTGTGAGGACTTTTGTTTATATATGAACATCTATGTAATTTTATTGTATTAAAAAAATTTCAGAACCGTTCGCTAATAAATTACTAAGAATTAGTTGATAGTTTAAAAGTCACCACTTAAAACCATCCAAAGTCGAACCTTTCATAAGTGTTCATAATGGATACTTTAAAACATATCATAACTGTTATCCCAACAATTGCCAAGCAAACCCTCAAGATATCACATTACCTTTGCTCAAATTGCAACCCCTCAATAGTATTTGAGATTGCAAAGCTTTTAACTTCAACTATGGACAAAGTTTTTCAAGAAGAGCTGAACTTCCAAAAGACTACTCCAGCAAAAACAATATCATCTGCATTTAAAGAAGTAACCAGCTAGGAGTTCATTCCACTTGGAGAAAAAGAGCATGATCGGTACTTCTATGAGGAAAAGAAATCTTTTAAATGTTCGAGTTAACAAGTTATAGCAGGCTTGAGGGGCAGTCTACACAAAGCTTCTTTCTTTACACTTTAACAATGCTTAGATAAATACTGTTTAACCTTTAACACATCTCCAGTAACAGTAATACCAACCGATAGGGGACATACACTTCTTCTCAAATATCTGATGTCCATAGTTTGCAATATCGGCCGATACTGATCCGATACGGCCGATATCGATACAATTTGGCATGTGTTAATCCGAGACTGACCGTACCGTTATTGACCAATACTAACATTGGGGGTCGCTTTTATAGTCATTGTGGTAGAGAAAACTGAATGAAAACAGGCCAGTCAACAAGAGTGTAAAAGCATAGTAAGGTTGTAAAAGTTTGTAAATGAAAAAAATTATTTGTACAGGTAAACCAATCAGAAATGGTGACTATTATTTCACTTAATTTCAAAACTATTGAGAAACAACACATAAAATACTTAAAATTATACTTAAATGTATAAAATATATTTTTCTATATTTTTAATAATTTATTGATTAGTATTTGTTGATACAAAAAAAATTGAAACTTTGATCCAAAACTGTAAACACTGTCCATACCATACCGCCGATTCCAATACTATACCGATACTACAAACCTTGATTTAGTGATGCAGAGTCATGTGACCTATACTTGATAGTGTACACACATTTGCACCACGGCTAGGAGAATTAGGTAGATCAACATGGTCCAAGTGTATGTGACATACACTTGATATTGTACACTCATTTAGCATTTAGTCATGCTTTATGCAGGACCATGTGACCTATACTTGATAGTTACATACATTTGCACCATGGCTTTCATTTTCTCTTTTATTCCCGCTCTACCACTTAGGATTTGAATTGACTTCAAAAACCTGGTGGCCATACGACAGAAAATAGTGTATCTATAGATATTTTCTTTGATGCTACCTACAAGCATGAGGATGGTCAAGAATATCATCAATTCTGGTTAAGAATATTGTCATGTATGTTAAGGCAATAAAGTACTTGAACCTAACCACAAGGGTGAACAACTAGTATGGGGGAGTGGGCAACGAATAATGATCGAAGGAGAGAAGTGAGACTCTTCACAACTATGTTGCACGACATGACACATATTTGATGTATCCTAGTATAATTTGGAATACCTACATTGTGTCCGACACTACATGGTCTAAATTTTTTGGGTATCCATACTTCCTAGACGAATATGGACATTGATAAGACACAATACAAGTACGAAATACAGACAATTTTAAATAGGTGCAATATTTACTCACCTATGTTGCACGAATATACGACAAGGTACTGATACCAATTTTCCGCGTCTATGAAATATAGCTTCACAGTGACTCCTCACTGCTGAAGAGAGGGTGAGGACTTGAGAACATGGATGCATTCATGAATAATTCTAAGAGGTTGGAAAGTTCAGTTTCCAGAAATATCTGAAAAATTCAGCAAAACTTAGAGAAAGTTAACGTGTGCCAAAACTAATCTTAGCCATAGTGACTTCTCCTTCAGAAAGGCTGCAACTTAATTAGATAGGAAAACTAGTTTGGTGTTTAGAGATTTACACATGAAAACATTATGAAGTGACTGACTGTTCGTGTATGAGAACTAAAATTCTAACCCTACTTAAGAAGTTTGCAGTAGAAAGTCTTGCTTAATTAGATAGGTAATTAAAGCTGTAAGATGAGGGAGAGACTCAGAAGAGGCAACAAACCTGAACTTTGGATTCAAGTAGATAATACTAAGATGAATAAATGTAACCTACTTCTCTCTTGATAATTAACTCATAACATTTGCCAATAAATTGTAAATATTGTCAAACAATATGTGAACCAGGCGCTGTAGGTCCTGGTAGATCATCTATTGTTGGTGCTCTTGCTCCTTGACATGAATAGAGCTTGCTCTCAACATGCCTAGTAAATTTTAGTCCCAAACGGAAAGTGCACCATGAGTTATCTCAACATATATACTTGTATGTGTTGTTGGGATATGCACATGGGGTGGTGACCCTAAGGAGGGAATCATGTGGGTGATTTTACTAGGAGGTAAGGATAAGGCTCCAAGTAAAGCATTCATGTTTTTTGCTCTTGGGAAATTAATTTCCATTGGAGCTAAACCCTCAGACTCGGGCTCATGGGCTCATGAGGCGTAATGTGGCATTTTGTTAGCGGCCCAGGTGCACGGCCAGTTGAGCTGCCAAGTTGCGCGGCCAGTTGAGCGCCCAGGTGCGCGGCCCAGTTGAGCCCCCAGTTGCGCGCCTAGGTGCGCGACCCTGGTGCGCGCCCAGGTTGCAGCAGGACACTATATATAGGGCCTCTTTTCTCACAGAAAGATAGATTCTTTCCAGATGAAAAAAAAATTCTATACGAGAGCAGAGAGAGTTCCTCGACCGATTTCGTATTCCAGCGCCCCCTGTAGCTCCTCGCGCCACCAGTATTTCTTCCTTGTCTTTTCGAGCAGTCCGTTCTTGAGCAGATCAATAGAGCGTTCCAGAGTTCTTTTGAACTTGCTGGTTCTTGGAAGCTGACCGTGAGGGCGGATCTAGCTTTGAGCACTGGTGTTCTTGACACCCCAGCAGGCTTTTCCATTATTGTTGATTTTACGAAAGTTTTTTTAGACTATTCGTACGTTGCCTTTAACGGAAAATCTTTTTAGATTTTTCGTTTACAGAGTCCTTCTAGGATTTCTGCTTTGCACCTTCCTTTGAAGTGCTGCAATCGTGTCACAAGAGTTTACTTCTGACTTTACGTCCAGGGAATAACAATCTCAAAGCTAGATCAGAAGATGCAAAACTCTCGTGCCTCTCTCCTCGATACCAGCTTTAACAAACTGGAGAAGTTCGACGGAGAACACTTTCAAATCTGGGAGAGGAAAATCACCCTCAATCTTCAACTAGTGGACGTCGATCATGTATTGATTGAGGCTGAGCCAACGATTCCAGAAGGACCGACGATACCAGAAGGTGGTACAGCAGATGCCATTGCTGCTGCACAAGTCAAATTGACCAAATAGAGAAGGGATAATAGTCTCTGTAGGCTATTGATTCTGAATGCAATGGAGGACTCCCAGGCAGAGTCATACTCCAAGCAAACTTCTGCCAGGAACATCTGGGAGTCCTTGGGAAAGCTGTATGAAGACGACGACAATAGGTCAAAAATCTTTATCGTCGAGAAGTACCACAAGTTGCTCTTCGAAGATGAAAAGGCAATGCTGCCTCAGGTGAATGAGTTCTTGAAGTTGCGCCAGAAGCTAGAAGACGAGAAAATGCCCCTCGTCGACAAGTTTGTCGTTGGAGGGATCGTCTCAAAACTTCCTGCTGGATGGAGTACTTTCTATGCAAGAATGTATCGGAAGAAGCTGGACATTAGCTTGAAAGATCTCCTGCAAGAGATCCATGTTGAGGACGAGATACATTCTCAACAGAAGATGGACACTTTGTCCAAACAATTGGCTAAGGCCAATCTGGTGCAGACAAGAGAGTCCAAGGGGAAGCAGGCGGCTTCTCATCACAAAAAGGACTCCACTAATCTGAAAGTGAAGGGTCCTTCGTTCAAGCATCAGAAGTCCAAGTCCCACGTGACTTGTTTCAATTGTGGCAAGAAAGGCCACTACAAAAGTGAATGCAGATCCAATCCTAAATAATCAGAGAAAGGTGAGCCTAGTAAAGTTTCTTTCGTTTCTAACATTGTCGCTATGATCGCTCAGATCACTACTGTGGGGGCTGACTCTGACTGGTGGATAGACACCGGTGCGACGTGCCATGTCTATTCTGGCAAGGAATGGTTTGTCACGTACCAGCCAACGTCTGAAAAAGTTGTCATGGCGAACCAGGCCCAAGCTGAAGTTCTGGGGATCGGGGTTGTGGAGCAGAAACTCACTTCAGGTAATACTCTGACGCTCCATGGAGTGAAGCATGTTCCGGTGATTGCCAAGAACCTGATCTCTTGGAGCCTGCTTAGCAATGCAGGCTTGATGATGGACATTAATGCTGGTAAGATGGTGATGTCCAAGAAGGGAACATACTTCGGAAAGGCTTATCAAATCGAAGGGATGTTTAAAATTCAGCTTGTAAACTAGTCTAATAAAATTAATACAGTCGCTCTTTCTGATTATTCTCTTGAGTTGTGACAAAATAGGCTAGGACATGTTCATAGTAAAAGAATAAACAAAATGGCTAATCTAGGACTTATCTCCAAATGTGGGGGTAAGATAGAGAAGTGTGAAGTATGTGCTCAAACGAAGATCACAAGAAAACCCTTTCATCGGGTCAATCGAAGCACATATCTTCTGGAGTTGGTGCACTCCGATATCTGTGACTTCAAACAATTCTCTACAAAAGTCGGGATGAAGTATTTCATAACCTTCATCGATGACTTCTCTAAGTATGCATACGTCTACTTGCTTAAATCTAAAGACGAAGCGTTCGAGAAGTTCAAGGAGTTCAAGGCCGAAGCTGAACGGCAAACTGGATAACAACTCAAGAGGTTGAGAAGTGATCAAGGCAGAGAATATCGGTCTCATGAATCCGTATCGTTCTGTAAAGAACATGGAATCATCTGCGAGACTACTACTCCGTATTCTCCTTAATCAAACGGAGTAGCAGAGAGAAAGAACCGAACGTTGACAAAAATGATGAACTCAATGCTGCTAACTGCATGTCTTCCAAAATGCTACTGGAGAGAAGCTGCATTAACAGCCACTTTCATTCTGAATAAAATGCCATATGCAACTTCTGACATAGCTCCTCATGAACTCTGGTTCAAAGTCAGACCTAACTTGAATGTCATTCGAGTATGGGGGTGTCTGGCTTATGTGAAGCTCCCAGATCTGAAGATTCAGAAGCTAGGGACAAGGACTACGAAGGAGATCTTCTTGGGGTATGCCGAGAAGAGTGATGCTCGGAGATTTCTTGACATTGAGTCAAATCATATCATCGAATCTCGTGATGCTGAATACTTTGAAGACAAGTTTGTAAAACACAAAAATATTGTTCTCCCAGACATATCGGAGAATGGTGAAGGTGCAAATGAGACTGAGATCTCATATGAGCCAGTAGTCCAAGATGATGTTGTTGGTGAGGAAACAAAAATTAAACCAGAACTCGCTGCCGAAGAGCTTCGAAGATGACTTCGTCACCTATCATGTGGAAGCAGATCCGCTTACCTATGATGACGCGATGAAAACTAGAGATGTTGTCTTCTGGAAGGAGGCAATAGACAACGAAATTGACTCAATTACCTCCAATAACACATGGGTGTTAGTTGATTTACCCGAAGGAGCAAAACCCATCAGATGCAAGTGGATCTTCAAGAAGAAGATGAAAGCTGATGGAACCATTGACAAGTTCAAGCCTAGGCTAGTGGCCAAGGGGTTTTCTCAAAAGCAGGGGATCGATTACTTTGACACATATGCTCCAGTAGCATAGATGACAACCATCAGATTGTTGATTGCTCTTGCGGCCATACACATGCTGGTGATACATCAAATGGATGTGAAAACAGCATTTCTGAATGGCGAGCTGGCCGAGGAGATTTATATGCAACAACCAGAAGGATTTGTCGTCAGAGGCCTAGAAGACAAAGTCTGCAAGTTGGTGAAATCTCTGTACGGCATAAAGTAAGCTCCCAAAATGTAGCATGAGAAGTTTGACAAAGTTCTAAGGTCATACGGCTACAGGGTCAGTGAAACAGACAAGTGTGTCTATACTAAATTTGCTGACGGAAGAGGAGTCATCGTTTGTCTATGTCACGCCCCAGTACCGAAATACGGAGACGGACTAGGCCAGCTACTCCATATGAGGTACATAACGTCATACGGCAATCGTGGCTGTCGAAAGACTAGGGGGTACATGCTACAATCAAGTCTCCTATGGTCCCACAGAGTTCTATGTCTCAATCAATCAAGTCACGTCAGCAATTAAATAAACATTAAAGATAAAGCAGTAAGGCGTCCCCGACGCTTCATCAAAATGATCATGAGAGACTAGCTTTATAATTTAGCTATCTCAGAGAGTCAGGAGTACAAAATTATACACAGCTGCAGTCTGTTTATTTACAATTCTGTACTGACACAAAATATCAAGTAATCCAGCTAACAGGTGCCGGTGGCTAAATGTCGCACAAAATATAAGCAGGAGTGGTGGAGAAGAAACTCACTCGAGTCCCCGAACCGCCATGCTCCTAGTATGCACCATGGATGTCAGGGAGGAAGATCGTGTCCTCTGGCTCTGCTACGAGATCTGGCCAAACAAAACCAGCGGGGTCAGCCCCGAATAGCAAGTACCGCCAAAAGGACACAAGAGTTAAGATTAAAAACCCAGTTAATAGAATGATTGATAATAGTAATACTTATGCTACTATTATAGGGTAGTGTAGAAGCATAGAAAATACTAAAGAAATTGACCCATGCGGCTCAGAAAATACATGCGGCTCAGGGAGTCATGCGGCATAAGGAGCTATGCGGCCGGAGGCATTCTATGCGGCTCAGAAGACATGTGGCGTGACAGTGCTCCCCTCCGATCCATGCTGCATTAATTGCTTTGACGGCTGACCCCTCTGAAAAATTGACAGACCTGACACCAAAGCAGGTAATTATGACTCTGTCGTGATGATGAATCTCTAGGGAAGAGAAAGAAATCTCTGACACGATCCCCCGAGAGCAACAAAATGCCACGTGGCCCTGCTACGTGGGTGTGCTTATGCGGCTCGAAGTGAAGACTTCCCATGCGGTTCAGAGTGAAGCTGTCCCATGCGGCTCGAGTGGAATCATCCCTATGCGGTTCAAGAAGATCATGCCCATGCGGCTCAAGCAGACACACCCTTATGCGGTTCATGCGGCTCATCATATGGTTCAGAAGTCTGAAGGAGTGGGCCACTGCCCAGACAGTCCTGACACGTGTCCCAAGTCTTATGCGGCCCAAATTTCATGCGGCCCAAATCTCATGCGGCCCAATCTGCATGCGGCTCCAGTCTCACCATTGGCTCTCAGGACACGTGTCCTCAGCCGATCAATCTCCCAGATTTATGGCAATCCAAGATCGGGTCAAATCCCAATGATCTGGGGCACGTGGCAGGAGAATAAATTTGATTTATTCGCAGATATTAGAGAATCATTATAAGGAAGATTTATGCCAATCAGCATTAATTGCTAATGGGAATTTGGTGTAATCTACCCTTAATGGTTCTGATTCGTCACAATCAGAAACGAACGGCCTGGATTGATCAATCCCCAGGCCGCCGCCATCTCCAAGAGCTAATCATTGGCAACCCTAGTGATCACATCCCACTATTATAAATAGCAAGGTGCCATTCCCTTATAATATATAGAGAGATATACAAAAAAACCAGAGAAGAATACGTATACACAGAGAGACTTCCCCCATAGTCAGAGAGAGAATATACACAGAGAGAGAGAAGCCAGGAGAGCAATCAGAGAGAGAGCAAGAAGGTATTTCTTCATCAACGACCAAGCAGATCCTCCCCGAGTCAAGGCTGCGTACCGATCGACCAAGGAGTAAGGCAGAGCGGCCGTCGCTTTCCCGAGCCTCTATCGTCACCCCCCAGAATCTAAAATAAACAATCGTACTTAGACTGCTGTACCTAGGTTTTCGTCCCTAGGCTTTCTTTGTACGAGCGAGTTTGTATTGTGAGTCTAAGTTCAGTCCTCCGATAATTGTTCTGTACTTTTACAATCAATGACAAACAAGATGGCGACTCTGCTGGGGACTAACTTCTCCACGGCTGAGGAGTTGGTGACGCAATCGGACGCAGCCAAACTTGGCTCTATACAACAGAAGATGGTCGTACGCTTCAACCAACGGGCGTTCGAAGAGATGCTCTCTGAAGGTAGCACTGGCCCGGTCCAGAAGCGCACCCGCACCATAAAGGCTCGCAAAGAGTGGAGGCTAAAATCATTTGCTCCTCCGCAAGCCCTTGATGGGGTGCTCTCTATTGCTCAAGATGGCGAGAAAGACTCCCCTGCGGCCCCACTTCAGACCGTAGACAACTCTGCTGTCCCCAAGTCCGGCAGAAGAAAACACTATGATGCTGGACTTGCAGGGGCAAAGAGGAACTCTACGCGATCCGAGCCGCAGAAGAGTATTAGCCGCAGGGAGAAAGCCCATGCGGCTACAACCGCCGACCGCATAAAGAAAACTCATGCGGCCACATCTGTCAGCCGCATAACTTATGCGGCTACAGTTGCCAACCGCACGGATGAGACGCATGTGGCTATTAAAGTCAATCGCTTGCAGAAAATCCATGCGGCTACAGATGCCAACCGCATGCGGTCAGCCTGCACGGTCGTGACTCCTAGCCGCATAAGGACTCATCCTACAACAAAAGACAGCCGCATGCAGACAGCCTGCACGATACCCAATGCTAGCCGCATAGCGTCCGTCCCACGCTTCTTTCGATCAGTCTTCGACCGGCTCTCATGCGGTCCTGACTCTGATCATTCTCTGGATGATAATCCAGACTCTGTGGTATTCGACTTAGACTCCTCCTATTACGCACCCACAAGTGCTAAAAGGAGGAAGTCTAGGACAGCGCGGGCTCATCAAGTCCAGACGACTGCCCCAACCTCTGACTATCGGGGCGTCCCGCTGATTATCATGCGGGCCTCTGATGGGAAGTTGTATAAAACCACTCAAGTCCAGCCCCCGGCGGCAAACAGACAAAGTGGTTCCTCTGACCTGCGTGAGGTTATCCTCCACAAATGCAAGGAAAGAGAAGGAGCTTCGGGGTGTAAAGAGCCCTCACACGGACATCAATGCACCCAGATCATCGTCAACTGCTGTTGCAGTAATGCGGCAGTGACGGAAGACCGGCCATCCGTCTTCCAAAGACTACATCACCCGAGCTCAGAAGACGAGGCACCTCCTGTTGTCTCCTGCAAGTCCGTGCAGAAAGTTCTCGCCAAGGGAAGAGGGAAGAAAACGAGCATCTCCAGCCCAAAGGTGTCAACTACTGCAGCTAAGAAACCGTCGTCTAAAGGGTTATCCTCCACTGGAGTATTTCAACACACCCGTTCGAAGACGAAAACTGCTGCAGTAGGAAGTTCGTCGTCTGCAACATTGGGGGTCGTCGGAACTGGGGGTAGCACTCCTCCAAACATCTACGACAATCCGACATTCCAGGAATACGGACTGGAGGAAGCAAATCCTCCGACGGATACAACAGATACCGACGTCCCCAAGGACATCTTAGACGAAGCAAGCTCCGAAGCTGGGGGTAGTGTTCCTTCCGAGTCCGAACCTGAAGAAAACATCCCCACATATCCTGATGATTTTTCGATGCACGGGTACGACTCGGAGGGTACATCCTCCACCACTCCTTCCGTCACTCCTTATGTGAAGACGGTGTTCATGACAGACAGCAATCAAGGCGGTTCCGGTGATCGCCAGCGCATCGACACTTTGGAGGCCATATTGCATGCCTTGGTCAAGTCTGTAGACGGGATCAAAGCGGCACTTCCTAATCTGCAGGGGGTGACACCTGGCCAGACAAGCACGGGTCCCGCAATCAATGTAGATTCAAATTCAGCGGCACTGAACCCGGGCAACAATCCTCCCGAGATAACGGCCCCTACCGCGACAGATGAGGCCCGAGAAGTAAGAAGAGAGGTTCAGGAGCTCCGAGCAATGTTCCATGCCCGAGAAAACTCTCAAGACCTCAGGATACGGCAACCATATCCTGCTGAATGGAGGGATGTTCCCTTTCCACCAAGATATAAGCCGTTCAATATCAACCCATATGATGGCAAGACTTCAGCAAATCGGTACATCACTTACTTTGAGGTCACTACCGACCATCTGCCCCATGATGACGCTATCCTCACGCGGTTAGTCATTGGGGCATTGGAAGGAGTCGTCTTCGATTGGTACCGCAACCTGCCGGACAATTGCATCCATTCCTTCGCTGGCTTCAAACGCCTGTTCTTGGAGAGGTTCTATGAGGTAGGGCAGGACGTCACGATGTCTACCCTCATGGACGTCATTCAAGGAGAGAAAGTGCTGACGAGGAATTACATTGAGCGGTTTCGTCAAACCGCAATAAAGTTACCATCTGGCAACCCGGACTCTTCCTTGATCGAAATTTGCCAAAAGAGACTACTCCCAACAATCAGTCTCTGGATGGGCGAGAGTCAATTCAAGGGCTGGAAGGCTTTTATCATTAGTGATACAAGTACCGAAGAACGATTAAAGAAGGCTCGCCAACTGGGATTACATATCTCAGAGGGAGAGAACAAGGGCAAGCGTCCCAGCACCACCAACGACAATGGGGGTAGCCCCTCCAACAACGGGACAACAGAGGCAAGCAGGCTATGGTGGCCGATACAGCCCAGAAGCCTGAGTCGCAACCTGCGGACAAACAATAGCCTCAAATCACTTGCTCTTTTGAAGACGGTCACGTCAAGCCTATCTTGGACATGCTCATACAAGGAGATAGGATTCAGCTTCCTCCACCAAGACGGGAGCCTCGGCCGGCTGATCTGGAGAACCTAAAGTTCTGCCATTACCACCGCTACGTCCACCATGCTACGCACGACTGCTACCAACTGAAACGATATATCCAAAACCTCATCGATTCGAACGCTCTGGCCATCGATTTCGAGGAGGTAACCGCGGCAGCCAACATGGTGTCCGTACAATTCGGCAGCTTCCCTCCAACAGAGACCCAGGACGGGGTTATACCCATCCCTCTGGCAACGATGGAGATTGCTAATCTTTCGCCTGCTCAAGCTGCTGGTCTAGTACCCCTCACCACATTACGAGGGGAAATCATGTGGGTCCATCCGGACCTAGTCCACGAGGTAACTCAGTCCACTCCATCTTCTAAAAAGAAAAATGGAAAAATCAGATCCTGCCGTACCACCTCAGCAGATGAAGAGGAAGTCACGGCCGTTGTTACTCGATCCGGAGCACAATCTCAACCTGTGGCTGAAAACTCGACTGATGATCATCCGCCCACTACCACGGATGCTCCGGGACCGGCTCAGCCTTCGACGACCGACAAGCCTAGGCCGAAGGAGACTCGCTTCGACAAATCCCTCCGAAAGGAAACATCTCAGGGGCTGGAGAGGCCCTAAAACTTTGACATCTTGGCGCAATTGGCCAATACACCTGCCAAATTGTCCTTATATGAACTCCTGAGGCTCTCGAAGGATGTCCGTACAGCTTTGAGCGATGCACTTCAAAATGCCGACGCGTACCTGGCTCAGGTCAACCTCACGAGAGAAAACCAGCCTACAGACCTCCAAGACAGTGCCTGTATGGGAGAAATGCCCAATATCGTCTTCACTCCACAAGACATGTTCATCAAGACTAATCTACACGATCGCCCATTATACTACACAGGCTACATCGGCGACATAAAGGTGGACCGGATGCACATTGACCCTGGGTCTTCCATAAGCATCATTCCAAAAGGACTAATGCATCATCTTCGCATCCCGATGCATCGCCTAACCCCTACAAACACCGCCATCAGCGGGTTCAATTCGGGCAGGAGCTACCCAATTGGGAAGATCCGTCTGAAATGTCAGATTGGCGATCTCCAATCAGAAGTCACTTGCTACGTCATAGATGCCGACACTTCATACAATATCCTTTTGGGGCGCCCTTGGATACACGATTACATGATCGTGCCTTCCACGCTACACCAATGCTTCAAATATGTCGACAAGCACGGCTTCGTGAGAACAGAATTTGCTGACATCGATCCCTTCAAAGGGGTCGAATCTTATTACTCGGACTCCTACCTATACGAAAAGTCGAAGAGGCACCTTGAAGGAGGAAATAAACAAACTGATGTTGAAGCAACCACGGGATCAGAAGAACCTCTGACAATCCACCTCCAGGCTCGTAAACCAGGCAATTCCGCACCCCTTACGACCATGCTGCGTAAGGACGCGATCAGCCTCTCGGCACAGAAAGAGCAGTTGAGAATCCGGCTGCCAAGGTCCGGCCAGGTACCGAGACCCACGACAGGGCCACTTACCATCAGATTATCGAGAGTCGGTCAATCCCAAACAGAGAAGCTCAATCCCTCCGATAGACCTCTGATGATACGCCTGCCTAAGAAAGGTCGTCACCCCGATACGAGGTCTGACACTTCAAGCGAACCAGCCACCCCTCGTTCCACATCAAGTGCCAGACTAGGGGTTGCTAGTCTACCGACAACCCCACGCTCCGCTCCGTCAGTTGAACCTCTGAAGATCAAGCTGACTAGGATGCCCTCTCTATCTTCATTCACACAGGGGGTAGCCGAAGAGAAACCAGAGCTAGCCAAGTATGTGGCTGCCCACACTGACGCTCCCTCCGCAGATAATGTAATCCCTCTAGAAAAGATACCTTACTTCATCAATAAAGGGTTATCTTTGGACTACACCGAGCTCAATAAGCTATGTACAATGTATGCTATGGAACATGGTATAGGCACTCACCTACATACACAGGTGACAAATGTGTACACCGATATCCAACTTACTCCAGTAGAAGACGCTTACCGAATAATCGAGGGAGGGGACCACCCAATCATCTTCGGCCGGACGAACAACCCGCATCCCCTCGCCATAGAAGAAGTCGACTTCGGGTCAAATGCTGGAAGACTGCCTTTGTATCTCTGTAGCCCTCAATCTAAATATCTCATGCAGAAACAGGGGTATGATCTAGAGACAACGCCAGGACTGAACTACGGCACTGGACGACGATTACCTTTGAAGACGCCAGCCCCGGCGGGCAAACCACGAAACTATTATAACAAAATCCGATGCGGTTTAGGGTATGTAACGCCTACTACGACCCCTGAAAGCTCAGATGAAGAATGCGATTGGCAGTCACAATCAACCGGATCACCGACTTCCGACTCAGATACCAGCATCGGAGATGTGTTCAGACAAGTCATGTCAGTCAATATGGCGTTCACCGACGCTTACGAGGAAGACGAAGACATCCCCGAAATCCTTGAGCTAGAGCCATGGGCCCAGCAATTAGACGCACAATAGGAAAAGTGGTTCGAACTGAGAGAACCTCCTACCAAAGATGAATTTCCCCTTCCTATCACAGACATCATGATCGACATTACATGCGGCTTTGAACGTATGTCATTCATGGATGGATTCTCGGGGTACAATCAAATCAAGATGTCTCCCGACGACGAAAAGCACACCTCATTCCGAACCCCGATTGGCACATACTGCTACACAGTCATGCCATTCGGTCTAAAGAATGCTGGCGCTACATATCAGCGAGCCATGAGTATCATTTTCAGAGAACATTTGTGCAAGACAGTGGAATGCTATGTCGATGACATCGCCGTCAAGAGTCGCCGTAAGGAAGATCATTTGCATGACCTGAGAACGGTGTTCAACTTAATGCGAGCCCACAATCTGAAGATAAACCCTACGAAATTGTTCTTGGGCGTATCCAGCGGGAAGTTCTTGGGCTTCATCATCACTGCACGGGATATCCATGTAGACCCCGAGAAAACGAGGGCAATCATGTGTAGAACAGTATGGCAACTCTAGAGGGGGTGAATAGAGTTTATATAGAAAAATAGTCAATTAAAAATAACTCTTTCACCAACAATAAATAATCATAGTAAAGTGCGGAAAATAAATGAAGAGCAGAAGAGCATACGCAAATACAGCGATTTTAACCTGGTTTCCCTCGTGGAGGACTAGTCCAGGCCTGAGAACTCTAGCTCAGGATTAAATCCACTATTTGTTAAATAGTAGTTTACAACCCGTGCCTTTTCTTCAGAAGAGCACGTCAACTTCTAACAGATGATCGCAGTGGCGATTTGCTTGGAATTGTCCAAGCGACTTCTTCGACTCTTGCACAAGAATCCTAACTGAGAGATGCTGAGCACTCGACACTTAGGAGGCTTGTGGCTAGTAGATGGGAAGGGTATGGCTTACTTGAGCTTATAAGAGAGAAGAGAAAAGAAGATTGGATGGATTGGAATGAGAGAATTCATGCCCTATTTATAGTGTTTTTATAGGCAGAATTTGGCCAGAATTCGGGTAGGAGAATTCAAAAATTTGGCCGTTGGACAACTAGCAACCAGCTAACCCTAAAATTAGGGTTCCTGATTTCTAGGGGACAGAGTTCGGCCCGAACTCTGTGTGGAGGCAGAGTTCGGCCCGAACTCTGTCTCCAGAGCACAGAGTGGTTCTAAGGGGATTTTTGGGCAGTGTTTGGTTCAGTGGAGCTTGGGATTTTGGGTAGGCTGTAGACTAAGTGTCAAGAGCTCAGCAAGACTCAGAGTACACAAGTCTAGACTTAATGAAAATATAAAATACAGACTCAAAAATACACTGAGAGCCGGAGACTGAGCTGTCGTCTGTCTTGAACTGTTATGCAGACGTCGTGTGTCGTATTGAATTAATACAGATATTATTTAGTCAATGTAGTCAATATTTGGTTGACTGTAACTTTGTGTCAACAATCTTCCCCATATTGATAATTGACAAAATAATATATGTATATTCAATATTCATACCTGGACACAGTTGATTATAGCAACATAGCTCCCCCATACTTGATGCCGAGCTAGAATGTAATAGCTCTCCCGTAAATAGTGAATGGTGCTGAGCTAGAAGCAATAGCTCCCCCGTAATCAGTGAATGGTGCTGAGCTAGAAGCAATAGCTCCCCCGTAAATAGTGCATGGAAACCTGTATAATATCTCCCAAAAAGCACAAACAAGCACAGAAATACGAAAAGATAGGATATGATACCAAACAAGTATATCCAGCCATATATACCCCCGTAAATAGTGAATGGTGCTGAGCTAGAAGCAATAGCTCCCCCGTAATCAGTGAATGGTGCTGAGCTAGAAGCAATAGCTCCCCCGTAAATAGTGCATGGAAACCTGTATAATATCTCCCAAAAAGCACAAACAAGCACAGAAATACGAAAAGATAGGATATGATACCAAACAAGTATATCCAGCCATATATATCCAGGCAGAATATACATAATTCTTCCCCTTTTGGCAGTTAGCAATATAGACTGCAGATGAATGAATAATAAAAGAAAACTGCAGTAGACAATTAATAGTAATACAACCACACCAAGCAGAGAAGAAACAGTATAGAAATAATCAAAAGAAGTACTAGCATAAAGTGTCATAACCAAATGTCAAACACACAACCAGAGTTTAAAAGCATCCAAGTACATAAAACTCAAACTAACTAACTAGAAATGAAAATGCAATAACTAAGATCATCATCAGCAGCAGCAGCAGCAGATAGTAGCCAATCTCCATCACGGTACATGAGATAGTCCAGGAGAGTTTGAACGTCTGGGATCCACAAGAGCAGCACCCGGATCCAGGTAACGCATGACCCACGGATCATCAATGCGATATCCCTTACGATCGGGATCCCGCTGCATGGGAATGGCCATAGTAGGATGATGGGACATGGAGTACCGGATATCATGAAGCGAGTTGCAGAGTGCACTTATCTGCAGGGTAGTGCGGTAGTCCATCTGAGCCTACCGATCGGCCTCTAAGTCGAAACGATCCCGGAGCATGGTCTGGATGGAGTCAAGAGTGGCAGGTGGAGGAGGTGCAGCCTGACCGAAAGGAGGGGGGTCAGACTCCGTATCATCAGAATGCTCAGAAGCCTCAGGAGAGGCGACAACTGCCTGAGTACGTCGTGCCTTGGACAGGAAAGCAGGATGTCACAGACTTAGTGTTTTTGCTAGCACTTCGTCCCGTGCGGCGCACTGTCTTTCTCTTCAAAGACTCGTGTAAGCCTTCCCGTCCCGACTTAGCTAGATCGCTAAGAAAACTAGAATAGTGGAGCAAAGATGGGACTAGTAAGAATCTCTTTATTGACTTGGAGAATGCTTACAATTTTAGGTGGTGAGGAACAAATGAGAACCTCCCCCTTTTATAAGTGCTCATAGAGCAATACAAGGAAAGTCCTGGAAGGAATATTCCAAGGATTATTACAATCTACCATAACTGGAATGGCATATTCCAGATTTATTCCCTAGCAACATAAAAGGAAACTTCAAGGGCCTTCCAGAAGCTTCTTGGGCTTCCTAGAACGATCTTGGGCCTCCCGGAGAGATCCACAGTCTTCTAGAGCCTTCCGCCATCTTCTAGAATGTTCTGGAAGCTTCCCGCATAACCTTAGTCCGCAAAAAGGTTATGCAACAGGGCCTCGGGCGGGGTGCAACATTTGGGGCGTTACATTCTCCCCCACCTAAGGCGTTGACGCCCTCGTCAACCATGCTCGCTGAGAAACGCCTGGATCTCGGCTTCGAACTGATGCAGCGTATCAGCACGTTCCCAGCTAGACTCACCGTAAGGCAAGCCCTTCCACCGGATGAGGTACTCCACATACGGGGACACGCCTCGTCGCCGAATGGTCCTCCTGTCCAGCACGGCTTCCACCTCCTTGTCGAAGGAAGTCGTCATGGTCGTCGTTGGTCGCTTCGAAACTCCGCGCTGGGGATCCTCCAAGTCTTCATGGTACGGCTTCAAGCAACTGGCATGGAAGACTGGATGAATCTTCAGCTTGGCAGGGAGTTCAAGCTTGTAGGCCACCTTGCCTACCTTCTTGAGCACGGGGAAGGGGCCTTCGTACTTCCGGATCAGTCCTTTGTGCACCTTGCGGAACACCTTGAACTGTTGTGGTTGCAGCTTTACCAGCACCATGTCCCCCTCCTTGTACTCAACCGGCCTTCGCTTCGCGTCGGCCCACTTCTTCATCTTCCTCGCGGCCTTCTCCAGAAATGCCTTGGCAATGTCCGCCTTTGTCTTAAAATCTGAAGTGAACTGGTTGGCCGCGGGGCTTCTACTCGATGGCCCCGCACTCAGCGTGTGCGGGGCAAGCGGTTGGCGACCCATCACCAACTCGAATGGACTGCTGTGCGACGACTCGCTCCGTTGAAGATTGTAGCAGAACTGAGCGACGTCGAGGTGATGCACCCAATCCCTCTGGTTGGCACTCACAAAGTGCCGCAAGTACTCCTCGAGTAGCGAGTTGACCCGCTCGGTCTGCCTTTCCGTCTGCGGGTGGAAGCTGGTCGAGAAGTGTAAGTCCGTCCCGAGGATTTTGAACACTTCCGTCCAGAACTTTCCCGTGAAGCGGGGGTCTCGGTCGCTGACAATGTTGACCGGGATGCCCCAGAACTTCACCACATGGCTGATGAACAGTCGCGCGGCCTCCTCTGCTGTACAGTCCGTCGAAGCAGCAATGAAGGTCGCGTACTTTGAGAACCGGTCCACCACCACGAGAATGGACCCAAATGCCCCCACTTTCGGAAGGGCGGAGATGAAGTCCATCGAAATGCTCTCCCACGGCCGACTCGGCACGGGAAGAGGCTCCAGCAGGCCCCCGGGCTTCTGATGATCCACCTTGTCTTGTTGGCACACAAGACAAGTGCGAACATAATTCTCCACATCCTCGCGCATGCGAGGCCAGTAGTATGCGGCCTCCAGTAGCGCCAAGGTTCGCTTCTGCCCCGGGTGTCCAGCCCACTTTGTGTCATGACACTCCTTGAGCAGCTGTCTCCGCAAGCCACTCCACCTAGGCACGACCACCCTGTCGTCCTTGGTGTAGAGAAGTCCATCTTTCAGCCAGAACCTTCTCGTCTTGTCCTCCTTGGCAAGTTTCACTAGGGCCAGTGTTAGTGGGTCCTCCATGATTCCCACTCGAACACGGTCCAGAATGTCCCCCTTGAGCAAGCACACAGATGCGAGCTCGGCCTTCCTGCTAAGCGCATCAGCCACCTGATTTTCTTTGCCGGGTTTGTACTGCAACGCCATGTCGAACTCGGCTAGAAAATCTTGCCATCTCGCCTGCTTCGGAGATAGCTTCTTCTGGGACTGGAAGTAGCTCGTGGCAACATTGTCCGTCATGACCACGAACTTGGTGCCGAGGAGGTAGTGCCGCCATGTCCTCAAGCTATGCACGACCGCGGTCATCTCCTTCTCCTGCACCGTGTAGCGCCGCTCAGTGTCATTCAGTTTGCGGCTCTCGAACGCGATGGGGTGTCCTTCCTGCACCAACACCCTACCGATGGCGAAGTCGGACGCGTCCGTATGCACTTCGAACGCCTTGGAGTAGTCCGGTAGAGACAAGACCGGCTCCTCCGTCACAGCCCGCTTCAGTGCCTCGAATGCCTCCTCGCATCGGGGCGTCCAGCTCCACGCCCGATCCTTCCGCAGCAGATTGGTCAGAGGCGCTGCGATGGCGGAATATCCTCGGATGAACCGCCGGTAGTAGTTCGCCAAGCCAAGAAACGATCACAGCTCCATCGGCTTGGTGGGAGCCTCCCACTCCCGTATGGACTGGACCTTTGCGCCGTCCATCCATATCTTGCCACGCCCGATCCAGTGCCCCAAGAACGACACCTCTTCTTGTGCGAATGAGCACTTCTCCCGCTTGACGAAGAGTTCGTTCTCCCTTAGCACCTGGAAGACAGTCTTCAAATGCTCGATGTGCTCCTCCATCGTGTTTGAGTACACGACGATGTCGTCGAGGTAGACCACGACGAACCGATCCAGATAGGGATGAAAGAGCTTGTTCATCAAAGTACAAAAAGTCGCAGGAGCATTTGTTAGACCAAAAGGCATAACCATAAACTCATATGCGCCATACCTCATCACGCATGCCGTCTTAGCCTCATCACCCTCCGCAATCCGGACTTGATAATACCCCGAGCGCAGATCAAGTTTGGAGAAGTATCTCGCGCCTCCCAATTGGTCGAACAAGTCCGCCACCAACGGGATGGGATATTTGTTCTTGACGGTTACTTTGTTTAGTGCACGATAGTCGATGCACAAACGAAGGCTTCCATCCTTCTTCTTCTGAAACAGCACCGGTGCACCATACGGGGCCTTTGACGGTCTAATGAATCCCGCGTCCAGTAGCTCCTTGAGTTGCTTCTTCAACTCGTCCAGCTCGGGCGGGGCCATGCGATATGGAGCCATGGCGGGCGGCTTCGTACCCGGCTCCAACTCGATGGCATGGTCTACCTCCCTCCGCGGAGGTAGCCTCTTCGGCAACTCCTTCGGCATGACGTCCCCGAACTCCACAAGGACGTCCTCGATCTCAGGCGGAAGATCCCCCTGCACGGGCGCCTCCTCCGACTTGAGCACAGCAAGGTAAGTCATCTCTCCGTGTCGCATCCCCTTCTTGAGTTGTAGTACGGAGAGAGCCTTCCCTTTCGCAAGCTCGCCTCGTGCAGTTGTCACCATGCACGGAGAGCTCTCCTCCATGATCCCGACGACTCCCAGATGCGACATTGGGACTGCCTTTACCGAAGTGAGGAAGTCCATCCCAAGGATCATGTCAAAGTCGTCCAGTGGTGCTGCCGTGAGACTGGTGACACCCGTCCAGTCTCCCACTTGGATCTTCACTCCTTTGGCCACCCCCTGCACAGGGCGCGCCTCAGAGTTGACTGTCTTTATCGTACTTGAGTCTTTTTCCAGCGCCAAACCCAAGCGTCGGACCTCCGCGTCCGAGATAAAGTTGTGGGTTGCCCCCGTGTCGACCATCGCCCTGGTGTTGTGGCCGTTGATCTTCACGTCCACGTACATCAGCTCTCGATTCGGGGTCTTGGACACTACCGCCTTGCTCTTCAAAGCATTCAGTAGGCACAGGGCACCCATGTGAGCCCCCTTCTTAGGCTCCATGTCCTCGGCCTCCTCGCCTTGGACCGCGTTCACCCTCTTGCCCTTGTTCGGACAGTCTCGTGCGAGATGATTTCCACCGCACACATAGCACTCGATCTTCCGCTCCGTCGAAGGCTTTGCTTGCGGCTTGTCCTTCGGCGGCGGGCCTCCCTTTTCGTTGTTCTTCTTCGCTCCCCTACCATTGAACTTGGTGGTGGTCTTTTCCTTGGGCTTTGGGGCATCGCTCCGTCGATACTCCATCAGCTTCTCGGCTGCCGCAATAGCCGTGTTCAGATCTGACACATCTTGCCTCTGCAATTCTTGTGCCGCCCATGGTTGTAGACCCTCTAGGAACGCGAACAGGCGATCTTCTTCGCCCATACTGGAAATGATGAGCATCAGGCGGGTGAACTCCGCCACATACTCCTTGATCGACCCGGTGTGCTTGAGTTGACGCAAACTCCGTCTTGCGACATACTCCACGTTCTTCGGGTAGAACTGAGACTTGATCTCCTTCTTGAGATCCTCCCAAGTCTCGATCTTGTAGAGTCCCTTTTCTATATCAATGCACCTGCGTCGCCACCACAGCGTAGCATCATCAGAAAAATATAGGGACGCTGTGTTTACCTTGTCGGTCTCATCCTCGATGCGGACCGCCTTCAGGTAACGCTCGACGTTCCAGATGAAGTTGTCCACCTCCTTCGCGTCCCGTACGCCATTGAAGGATTTTGGTTCTGGATACTTCACCCTCTGTGTCGACTCCCTCCTCGGAGTCGGACCACCAGCAATGGCCCTCTCGAGGACCTCCGCCTTGGTTTGTAGCTCTTTGCGTAGTTCAGCAATCTCTGCCTTCGTGGCCTTTCGTTCCTCCTCGAACTCAGCCTGCATCTCGCGGAGATGCTCTCGGAACTCCGACATAGCCGTGGCGACATCCGCCTCCAAACCTTGGGCAAATTCCTCTTGAGCCGCTTGGTTCTGCTCCACTTGATACTCGACGCCCGTCACGCCCTTCTCCAGCATCTCAACCCGGTCCGACAACTCGCCAAGAGCCCGTTCCAGCAACGGTTCCTTGCTCTTGCCCTTCTTCGAGGTCTTCGCCTTCTCCTTAGGCGAAGAGGGTTGTGTCGGATCCTCGTTGATGATGGCTTCGGTCGAAGACATGACGGCGATCGAACCTTTGCTCTGATACCACTTGTCACGGACTTAGTGTTTTTGCTAGCACTTCGTCCCGTGCGGTGCACTGTCTTTCTCTTCAAAGACTCGTGCAAGCCTTCCCGTCCCGACTTAGCTAGATCGCTAAGAAAACTAGAATAGTGGAGCAAAGATGGGACTAGTAAGAATCTCTTTATTGACTTGGAGAATGCTTACAATTTTAGGTGGTGAGGAACAAATGAGAGCCTCCCCCTTTTATAAGTGCTCATAGAGCAATACAAGGAAAGTCCTGGAAGGAATATTCCAAGGATTATTACAATCTACCATAACTGGAATGGCATATTCCAGATTTATTCCCTAGCAACATAAAAGGAAACTTCAAGGGCCTTCCAGAAGCTTCTTGGGCCTCCTAGAACGATCTTGGGCCTCCCGGAGAGATCTACAGTCTTCTAGAGCCTTCCGCCATCTTCTAGAATGTTCTGGAAGCTTCCCGCATAACCTTAGTCCGCAAAAAGGTTATGCAACAGGGCCTCGGGCGGGGTACAACATTTGGGGCGTTACAAGGAGCAGGCAAGAACGGACAGATATCAAGTGGTATGTTAAATGCACGAAAGATCATAGGAAGGTACAAAGGATAAACCAGAGCTCGTGGTTTCTTCCTACAGTGAATCATCCAGTCCATCATTGTACGTGGAAGATTGAAAGAAATTCCAAAGTGAAGATGATAAAGAGCAGATATCTCAAGATAAGTGATGTCATCATGGGAACCTGTTTTGGGTAGAATGGTGTTAGAGATAATCCAATGAAGATCAGAAAAATATGGGTTGAGATATTTAGCCATGAGCTTGCGAGGACGTGTGTATGGAGTACACAAATCGTCCTTGAAGCTCTCAAAGGAAATTCCGTCGGGAAAACGGAACGAGCGAGCGTCAACTAGCTTTTCCCAAGAATTGGGCTCTTGAAGATCAAGATATTCGGCTAAGTCAAAGTCATCAAAAGATATATTGATACCTGCAACTCGTGAATAAATATGGAGATCATCAAAGGTCATGTTGCAGTAGAACATTTGGACAGCATGACGATAGATAGCAGAAGTGGTAGTGATAATCTCATCAAAACAGAGGTCATGAAATAAAGCATCATATTGAGAGAAGATAGAAAAATTAATAGGATGTCCTGCGAATACCTGACGATTCCGATAGTCACTAAACCAGTTGTTTGAGGCATCTCGTGAGACAAATAATCGGTTGTCATAGGTAGAAGGATTTCGAGGACGAGGTGGGTTGAACAATGGATGAGGTGGTTGAAGTTGTTCAATGATCTGTTCATTCGTTGGAAGAGAATCCGAAGAGGAAACACTCTCAGTTCGAATCCTCTTTCCACGATTGAACAAGCGAGGAGCCAAAAAAAAACTTGATAGTGTGAAGTATAGAAGACAAGAATGATACCTCAAATAATCAATAAACAGTGGAAGAGAATGATGAGAAACTCCTTTCCCTTGATTTTGAGGAGTAATGGAGCACTCTAGATCAAAAACTAGGGTTAGGGTTTGAAGGAAAGAGTTTGGAGAGGTGAGGAAGGAGGCAATAGTGAAGGAGAGAGAAGAAAACCCGAAATATAAGTGAGGGTTTTCTTTGGTCGGAAGAAATTCTGACCGTATGATCTAAAATGATCCAACGGCAGAGGCTGATCCCGACTCTGGAACAATTGGACCGAACTCGGCCCGAACTCTGTTGGGGGCAGAGTTCGGCCCGAGTTCTGGATTAGTGGTCCAGAACAGAAAACAGGCTGAAAAGATAGAAAAATTGGTTAAGTGTTGAAGAAAAAAAGTTTGATAAATTCAATGAAGTACATAGAGAGAGGTACACAAAAGTCAGAATGAACTTTAGAAAAATCAATTAGGCAATATTAAATCGAAACAAACCATATAACAAACAAGGAAATATATTGTAATTCAATATTTCAAATTTGCCATGGGTTAGCTGCAGGGGCCGGATCCCAGCTAGCGGTAGTCCTGAGGACTAGTGCACCGTGTCGCTTAGGCTTTTACGCCTTGTTGTCAGAAGGATCCTTTCGGCTTGTACCCATACCAAATTCGTCGTAAAAGAATCAAAATATACTCGATATTTACGCAGGTGAGTCTCAACTTATAACTGCTTCATCCAAAATTTTGAGTTTACGACAAAGGAAATTGAAGCGCTCTTCGGATAATGGCTTAGTAAAGAAATCTGCTAGATGATGATCAGTGTCAATAAACTCTAAGTTAATCGTGCCATTTTGCTGATGATCACGCAAAAAGTGGTGTCTGATCTCAATGTGTTTAGTGCGTGAGTGACAGACAGGGTTCTTAGTCAAATTAATGGCACTAGTATTGTCACAGAATATAGGAATATGCATAAAAGATAACTTATAGTCTTCAAGGGTTTGCTTCATCCACAGAATTTGTGTACAACAACGCCCAGCTGCTATGTATTCAGCTTCTGTTGTGGATAGTACGACAGAGTTCTGCTTCTTGCTAAACCAGGAGACTAAAGCTTTTTCTAATAAATGACACGTGCCGCTCGTACTTTTACGGTCGACCTTGCATCCAGCGAAGTCAGCATCGGAATAACCAATAAGATCAAATGATGTTGACTTGGGATACCATAGGCCCACTGTAACCGTACCCTTAAGGTATCGAAAGATACGCTTAACCGCGATCATGTGTGATTCCTTAGGATTAGCTTGATATCTAGCACATAGGCAAATACTGAACATGATATCGGGACGACTAGCAGCTAAATAGAGTAAGCTGCCTATCATACCTCGATACTTACGTTGATCAACGGGTTTGCCGCTCTCATCTGGTTCGAGTTTGGTTGAAGTAGCCATTGGCGTATTGATTGGTTTGACGTTGTCAAGATCGAACTTCTTCAGCATGTCCTTGGTATACTTCGATTGGCAGATGAAAGTTCCATTAGCTATTTGTTTCACTTGCAGACCAAGAAAGTAGTCGAGCTCTCCCATCATGCTCATCTCAAATTCTGTCTGCAAACACTTGGCAAATTCTTGACAGAGGGTTTCATCAGTAGAACCAAAAATGATATCATCAACATAAATTTGAATCAACAGAATAGTGTCTTTAAAAGATTTTATAAACAGTGTAGTATCAATTTTCCCTTTTGAAAAACCTTTCTCAAGTAAGAAGCTACTTAGCCTTTCATACCAAGCTCTGGGGGCTTGTTTGAGGCCATAAAGCGCTTTCTTTAGCTTGAACACGTGGTCGAAAAATTTGTCATTTTCAAAGTCAGGAGGTTGTTTCACATAAACTTCCTCCTTAATAAAACCATTCAAGAAAGCACTTTTCACATCCATTTGAAATAATTTAAAGTTTTGAAAATTAGCAAAAGCACAAAGCATCCGAATGGATTCTAGTCTAGCAACAGGAGCATACGTCTCATCGTAGTCGATACCTTCCTCTTGGTTGTATCCTTGAGCTACTAGACGAGCTTTGTTACGTGTGACTGAACCATCTTTATTTACTTTGTTTCTAAAAACCCATTTAGTACCAATTATCGAGTGATTAACCGGTCTAGGAACGAGTTCCCATACTTGGCTTCTCTCGAATTGGTTGAGTTCTTCTTGCATAGCAGAAATCCAAAATTCATCATTAAAAGCTTCAGAAATGTTTTTAGGCTCTACTTGTGAAATGAAGGCAGTACTAGCAACGGAGTCTCTTAGTGATGATCTAGTAGTTACTCCACGTGAAACTTCTCCTATAACTAAATTTTCTGGATGAGAAGGTTTGAAAGAGAATTTCTTAGGCAAACCCTCCAGAGAATTAGTTTCGGTTGAAGTATTCATTGGAGTAGAAGTTGATGGCTCAACGTCATCATCAAGAGTACTTACTGCACTGTTGTCTTCATCAAAAGTCACATTTGTTGACTCTTCCACAATAAGTGAGCATTTATTAAAAACTCTATATCCCTTACTCTTGGCGGCATAACCAAGAAAGATACCATCGTCAGCTTTGGCATCAAATTTGCCTAAGTTGTCTTTGGTGTTAAGGATAAAATATCTACAACCAAAAACTTTAAAATAAGAAACATTGGGGGTTCTCCCAAACCAAAGCTCATAGGGTGTTTTCTTCGTAATGGGACGAATTAGCACCCTATTCAAAATGTGGCATGCTGTACTGACAGCTTCTGCCCAAAAGTATTTCGGAAGTGAAAATTTATTCAACATGACTCTGGCCATATCGCCGAGAGTTCTATTCTTCCGCTCCACAACACCATTTTGTTGAGGAGTTCTAGGACAAGAAAATTCATGATCAAAACCATTTACATTACAAAAATTTTCAAAATCATAATTTACGAATTCGCCTCCATGATCACTTCGGATTCGAGTAATCATGTAGCCTTTTTCGTTTTGAACTTTCTTCACAAAAACTTTGAAAACAGAAATAGCATCGCTCTTATTAGCGAAAAAGAAAACCTAAGTAAATCTTGAAAAATCATCAACAATAACAAATGCATAAAGTTTGCCACCAAGGCTAGCTATTCTACTAGGACCAAATAAATCCATATGAAGTAATTGCAAGGGTCTAGTAGTACTTACAGAGTTGATGGAATGAAACGAGGATTTAGTTGCCTTGTTTAGTTCACATTCGGCACATACCGTGTCCTTTTTGAATGTGATGTCAGGCAATCCTCTCACTAGCTTCTTGGTAGAAAGCCTGGATATAGCATCCATGTTGGCGTGACCAAGACGCTGGTGCCAAAGTAGTCGTTCGTCTTTGTGGGCATATAGACATCTACCTGCATTGTTAGTATTTACAGAAAGATAGAAAATATAGATGTTGTCCTCTCTTTTCCCTTCAAAAGCAATGTCTCCTGTTGACCTATCATAGATGTAGCAACTGTTTTGTCCAAAGTTAATATCATATCCATGATCAGCAAGATGACTAATGCTGAGCAGGTTATGCTTTAACTCGGTCACTAGGCAGACATCCTTTATTACAGGAGAAGGAGGATGACCAATGATACCATTACCTATTATGTGCCCTTTGAGATTGTTACCAAAGGATACATATCCTTCTCTCTTCATCGATAGTGATGCAAAAAGATTTGCGTCTCCCGTCATATGTCGCGAGCATCCACTATCGAGAATCCACTTACTTTCATTTGAAGAGGAAAGGTCCACCTACATCAAGAGTAGATGTGACCTTTGGTACCCGAGTTCTTGAGGGTCCTGAAAAGTTAGTCTTTGGAAACCAAGTATATATCTTTTTATCTACAAGTCTTCTAAATTTGCACTGTGGTGAGATGTGTCCATGTAATCCACAATAAGTACAGATAGCATTCTTATTTATACTAGGAGCATGAGGATAATATCTATAAGCAACAGGATGAGGATGGTCATGATGTGAAGAGTTGGCATGGTGATGATGATTATGCACAAAATGAGTGGCATGGTGATGGTGTCTATGAGGCATATCATGATGGTATTGTCTATGATGTGTGACATGCTGATATTGTCTATATGGCATGGCATGATGATTTTGTCTATATGGCATGACATGATGATTTTGTCTATATGGCATGGCATGATGATTTTGTCTATATGGCATGGCATGATGATTTCTATGTGTGAAGTGATGTTGATTGTGTCTTTGTGCATGATGATTGTGTACTGAGTGAGAATTGTTCTTACGTGCACGTGGTTTGTGAAAGTTTGTGTATATAAATGTATGGTTATGTGCTGCATGAGAATGACGTGGTTGACTAGCATGAGTGGTGTTGTGCCTATATGATTGGGTTTGAGGTTGAACAACCTGTTTACCCAATTTGGTTTCTAATCTTTTAGAAACAGCTTGCAGTTCATCAACCTTAATATTTAAGCCATATATCTTAGTCATGGAAATCTTGTGTCTACTCTTTTCTTCAGCAAGCAACGTGTTGAGTGTAGTGATTTCTTGAGTTTGTTGCTCAATACGTGCTTCAGCATCATGTAAGCTTAATTTAAGCTTGGATACTTCATCAGTGTCATTTGTGGGTGTCGTGTTTCTAACATTATCAAGAAGTAAAGAAACTCTTTGTATCTCATCTTCAAGACTTTTGATTTTGTCCTTGGCATGTTTGTATTTACCGATGACCTTTTTGTGATCATCGAGTAAATCAGTGAAAGCATCGCCAAGTTCATCAAAAGAGAAGTCATCTAGAGTTTCGTTAGATACCTTGTTGGAAGTTGCCATTAGGCACACATTAGCTGTATCTTGAGGAGAGTCCTTTTCTTCCTCGGAGTCACTCGCTTCACTTTCATGCCAAATGCCTGTGTTGGCATATTTCCTTGATGAGTTCCTTTTGTATGGCTTCTCATGGCAGTTGCTCTTCTTCAGGAATGGGCAGTCTTTTCAGACATGTCCAGTTTTCTTGCAACCTTTACAAGTTGGCTCTTCTTCATCGTCTTCTTGAGATTCCTTCTTCCTTCGATTGAAGCGAAAGAATTTCCTGAAGTTGCGAACCATGAGAGCTTGGTCTTCATCATCCGAATTATCTTCTTCGGTCTCATCATGATTAGCTCTTCGTTGATGAGCTTTGAGTGCGATCTCCCTGGTCTTCGGAGCGGGCTCTTCGAAGTCCTTGAGGTCAAGCTCTTGAGTCATGAGTTTACCCATCAAGGTCTCCATTGACATTGTTGTGAGATCGTTCCCTTCTATGATGGCTGTCACCTTAGGGTTCCAAATCTTTGGTAGCCCTCTGAGCAACTTACGAATCTTCTCGTGGTTTGAGTACTGCTTTCCAAGCGAGGATAGAGGATTGATGATGTCGAGGAATCTTGTGAACATTTGAGTGATCGTCTCACTTGGCTTCATCTTTAAGGCTTCGTATTCTTGAGTGAGACGGCTTATTTTAGATTCCTTGACCTGTGTGGTTCCTTCATGCGTCACTTCTAGAAGTCTCCATACTTCATGAGCAGTGGTGCATGTAGAGACCCTGTTGAACTCATTCCTGTCTATAGCACAGAATAAAGCATTAATAGCCCTAGCATCTAGACTTGCCTGTTTCTTCTCCTCGATAGAATATTTGTCGTGTGGTTTCTCAATGAGGTCACCATCGACAACTATCCTGGCGGGCTTTTTGTAACCGTCAGTGACGACAGTCCACAGGTCAAAGTCTAGAGACTTAAGATAGAAGCTCATCCTTGTTTTCCAATATGTATAGTTAGTTCCATCAAATAGGGGAGGCCTATGAGTGGACTGACCTTCACCATGATTGAAAATCAAGGATTGTGTGGTTGCCATGGATCAGCTCTTAGGATGTTAGTCCTTATAAAGAGAACTGATCTCTGATACCAATTGTAGAACAGTATGGCAACTCTAGAGGGGGGTGAATAGAGTTTATATAGAAAAATAGCCAATTAAAAATAACTCTTTCACCAACAATAAATAATCAGAGTAAAGTGCGAAAAATAAATGAAGAGCAGAAGAGCATACGCAAACACAGCGATTTTAACCTGGTTTCCCTCGTGGAGGACTAGTCCAGGCCTGAGAACTCTAGCTCAGGATTAAATCCACTATTTGTGAAATAGTAGTTTACAACCCGTGCCTTTTCTTCAGAAGAGCACGTCAACTTCTAACAGATGATCGCAGTGGCGATTTGCTTGGAATTGTCCAAGCGACTTCTTCGACTCTTGCACAAGAATCCTAACTGAGAGATGCTGAGCACTCGACACTTAGGAGGCTTGTGGCTAGTAGATGGGAAGGGTATGGCTTACTTGAGCTTATAAGAGAGAAGAGAAAAGAAGATTGGATGGATTGGAATGAGAGAATTCATGCCCTATTTATAGTGTTTTTATAGGCAGAATTCGGCCAGAATTCGGGTAGGAGAATTCAAAAATTTGGCCGTTGGACAACTAGCAACCAGCTAACCCTAAAATTGGGGTTCCTGATTTCTAGGGGACAGAGTTCGGCCCGAACTCTGTGTGGAGGCAGAGTTCGGCCCGAACTCTGTCTCCAGAGCACAGAGTGGTTCTAAGGGGATTTTTGGGCAGTGTTTGGTTCAGTGGAGCTTGGGATTTTGGGTAGGCTGTAGACTAAGTGTCAAGAGCTCAGCAAGACTCAGAGTACATAAGTCTAGACTCAATGAAAATATAAAATACAGACTCGAAGACACACTGAGAGCCGGAGACTGAGCTGTCGTCTGTCTTGAACTGTTATGCAGACGTCGTGTGTCGTATTGAATTAATACAGATATTATTTAGTCAATGTAGTCAATATTTGGTTGACTGTGACTTTGTGTCAACATCATGGAGATGGGTCCCCCGAGAAATCTTCATGAACTTAGAGGCCTCCAAGGGAGGCTAGCTTATATCAGGAGGTTCATTTACAACCTCTCCGGGCGATGCCGACCGTTCACCCACCTCATGAAGAAGGGAGTCTCATTCGTATGGGACGAGGAATGCCAGCGCGCTTTCGATGACATCAAAGAATATTTATCAAATCCTCCAGTGCTGGTGGCCCCGGTCCCTGGAAAACCATTCCTGCTCTATGTACGAGCAATGGAACACTCCCTCGGTGCCCTGCTGGCACAAAACAATGACGCAGGCCACGAGCAGGCCATTTACTATCTCAGCCGCATGATGGTCGGGCCCGAACACCGATACACCGCTGTGGAGAAAGAATGCCTCGTCCTGGTATTTGCCATTCAAAAAATGCAGCACTATGTCACGGGGCAAACCATATACGTGATCTCACGAATCAACCCTCTCAGGGTCCTCATGACCAAACCAGGGGCACTCAGCTTCCGCCTCGCTACATGGGCGATATTGCTGTCCCCCTATCATATGATCTTCGTCCCGCAGAAGGCTGTCAAAGGTCAAGCCCTGGCAGACTTTTTGGCGGCCCATCCAGGATCGGAATCATCCAGAATATACGAAGAAATCCCAGATGAGGTCGCCGATTCAAATACAACCACCCACGATAACATATGGCGGATATTCTTCGATGGCTCTTCAAGAACCGGACCCAAGGAAAACATCGTCGTCGGAGTCGGAGTAGTATTGGTCTCTCCTACCGGGCTAGTGATCAATCGCATCTACTCTCTCATGGAACCCTGCTCTAACAATGTGGCCGAGTACAACGCTTTGGTCATTGGCCTCCAACTCGCAAGAGAACTGGGGGTAGAATACCTTGAAGCATACGGCGATTCGCAATTAATCGTCAACCAGATTCGGGGGACGTACGAAGTCCGCCATGAAGACATGATCCCCTACCACCAAATAGCGATCAATATTATCTCATCATTCGAGGGATTCTTCATCGAACACGTCCCCAGACTCTAAAATATCGAAGCTGATGCCCTAGCAGGCCTGGCTGCTTCCCTAGCAGTGCCAAACCACTCTCATCATTCGGTCGATGTAATCGGCCATGAGCTGGTCTGCCCCAAGAACAACGTTCAAGCCATGGCGAGTTATTCTGCTCAGATGATCGACGAAGCGCCAGACTGGAGACAACCATTCATAGACTTCGTGGTCTACAACATCCTGCCCGAGAACCCGAAGGAGGCTACTTCTATCAGACGGCGTTCTCTCAGATTCTTCTACGATACAGAGACGAAAATGCTGTATCGTCGCTCCTACGACGGATTACTACTTCGGTGCTTGTGGAACGCAGAAGCCAAAGAAGCCGTACAAGAGGCTCATGACGGTGTCTGCGGGGCCCATCAGCCCGGCCCAAAACTAGAAGATCGCCTTCGCCGGATGGGCTACTACTGGCCCACGATGGTGGCTGATGCGATAGATTATGCCAGAAAATGCAAGGCCTGCCAAGTCCACGCAGACTTCATTCACCAACCATCCGAATTTCTACATCCGACAGTAGCGTCCTGGCCATTCGAAGCATAGGAAATGGATATCATTGGTCCAATCACCCCACCTTCCTTCCGAGGACATCGCTTCATACTTGCGATCACTGATTACTTCTCAAAGTGGGCAGAAGCTGTCCCACTCGCCGAAGTCAAGACTTCGAACGTGATCAGCTTCCTGAAACCGTCATCTACCGCTTTGGACTGCCCCGAAGGATCATCCATGATAATGGTCCGCAGTTTGTAAGCCACGTATTCTACCAATTCTGCGATAAATACCGCATTCAGAATGTCGCTTCGACACCATACAACCCGGCAACAAACGGGTTAGCAGAGGCATTCAACAAAACAATCATCAAACTCCTCAAGAAGTTTGTCTCCTCCAACAAACGCGACTGGAACGAGAAGCTCGGCGAGTGCTTATGGGCTTATCGCACCACGGTTCGAACAGCCACCGGGAATACACTATTCTCCCTAGTGTACGGGAGTGAGACAGTCCTCCCATTAGAGACTCAAATACCCTCACTCCGAGTCGCCCTCACTTATCAATTGACAACGGATGATAACTACCGACGTCGACTACAAGAGTTAGAGGCCTTAGATGAAAAATGCCTCCTAGCTCAGCAAAGGATCGAACTATACCAAGCACGCATCTCAGGAGCCTTCAACAAAAAGGTCAAAGTCAGAACATTCCAAGTGGGCAATCTTGTTTTGGCAGTCAGGAGGCCAATGGTCATGACTCACAAGACCACCGGCAAGTTCCAGCCAAAATGGGAAGGCCCATTTATCATCGAGGCCGTGTTCTCCAATGGTGCTTACCGCCTCGCCAAGCAGAACGGAGACTTGCTCATGTTGCCCGTCAACAGCAAGTTCCTGAAGAAATACTATGTTTAAACAACATTTTCCAGAGTTTTGAGTCATGTGCCCGCTGGTACCACTGAACTCAACCTCCTAATTTTCCAACTTATCGAGTCACGTACCCTCTTGTACCGCTGAACTCATATCCCAAATTCCCAAGTCATGTACCTGCTGGTACCTCTGAACTTACACTTTGATTCCAACATTCATGGATTGTCGAGTTATGTGCCCATCGGTACCCCTGAACTTACATCCCGGTCACTCTTTTGAAAGAAAGTCATGTATAATCATACCGCTGAACTTTCTTCCTACAAGAGATCCTCCCTCATGATCTAATACCTGCACTCCCAGTACACAACAAAGGTAACGGATCCACAAATTTCCAAGACGACCATGTCCTCATCACCTCTGAGTCGTCCCATTTCCGCCAAAAACAAATCACCCCTACATAGAATTTCCATGTCCTCATTACCTCTGAGTTATTCTACGTACCCCCCTTCATTGAGCCTACTCCTGTCATGTCCTCATTACCTCTGAATGGGAAGGCTCCGTCGAAGAAACCTTCATACTTGCCATGTCCTCATTACCTCTGAGTAAGTATGATGATCCTCTTTCGACCTATTACCTGTACCCACAACCGGAGTACGCCAAGGGTAATAGGACCACAAATGTCCTCTGTTGACCACAAATGTCCTCTGTTGACTACCAATACCCTCCGTCGAGTTCGCTCCTGCCATGTACTCATTACCTCTGAGCAGGAAGACTCTACGTTCGAAAAACTTTCCTACTTGCCATGTCCTCGTTACCTCTGAACAAGTATGTCAGTTCCCCTTCATCCTATTATCCGTATCCTAAACCAGGGTATGCCAAGGGTAATAGGCCCACAAATATCCTCAGCTAAATTTCTTAACACAAACCTATCACCTCATCATGCCCCAGGAGCCAAGCTGCTCTACGGCAATTCTGTTCTCAATACCAAGAGCACCCATGACCACTTTGCTATGGCTGCTTCAGGCATCCTGACCGAAACTTGTTATCTCTACCTAAAACCAAGGTACGCCATGGGTAACAGGTCCATAAATATATCCCCTATGCGGGGGAGAACATCATCACAATATCACAGGCACAGCAAGCAATACAAATGAAGGGTAGAATTGAAAGTACTCTTTATTTGAAGGAAGAAAAAAAAAGCATTACATATTTCGGGACCACGTCCCTTTCAAAAAAAAAGAGAAGAGAAAGAAAAAGAAGGGAAAAGAAAAGGCGGACTAGATTTCAGTGTTACTCAATTCTAGGAGGCGGTCTCTCACTGAGGTGGTCTCCCGCTCAATCCGTTGTCGAACGCGACGCTCGGCCTCCTGGAGTAACCGCTCCTCATTGTCCAAGTCCAGGAGCGCCTGACAGTCATCTTCCAATTTCTTCAAGACAGCCTCCAGGTCAGTCGAAGCTTGAGTAACCCTGTCAGCTTCCTGAAAAATTAGCCCCCTGTCATTGCGGGCAGTCTCGAGTTCAGACTCCAGGAAAGTCAACTTCTTCTGAAGCGCAAGGATCTGCTCCCGTGTCTCGGTAATCTCACGAGAGACAGACTCCTTCCGAGCCACAACGTTTTCGGTTGCATAACTCAATTGATCATACCGATCAGCTAAGTCGCTGAGATCCTTCAGTGCGGCCGGTCTGGTCTTATCTCGAGCCGCTCTGGTCTTCTCTATAACAGCAATAAGGGAATTCCGCTCCTCGTTTATAACAGCAGGCAGATCAGCCTGCCGCAATACTCGAAGCTCGGACACCAGCTGATCAGCCTCCAGCAATTTTGCCTCCAGAAGCGAAGCCATTCCTGCATCATTAGGAAGATCCCTAAGGATGTTTATTTGACCATGGGCGCATCTTCGGGCCAAGGTAAAAGAGGTCCCTCTTTCTACAGCGGCCTCGATTCCCCTCTTCAAATGACGATGGAAACTGGCAACCACGTCCTGCAACGCGTCGTTCAAAACTTCAGCAGAGGAGGGCGTCAGGGGAAGCCGGAGCGGCAACGTCGGAGGAGTAACGCTAGAGCTCGCCACCAAGGGAGCGGAGTCCGAGTAGAACGATGCATGAATAGCGGCCAACTCGTCTTCCGCCGCCCGGAGAGCTTGGATGCTCGGCAGGGAAGAAAGGTCGATTCTCGGAGCCATTGGAGCAGAGGATGATGCAAGGACCATTGTTTCCTGCCCCGACTGCCCCGAGAACTGGCCCGTTAAACTCGGGCCCCCAGAAGGCCCATCAAGACGAGTCGAGCAGTGAGAAAGTACACCCCTTTCCATCGATGCCCCTTCGGTTGGGGTTGTCTCGACGACGTCCATCCTCGGCACTGAAGGGGCAGGACCTGAATGTCCAGAATAACAGTCAATCGACGTAACCCGAAGGACATGATGATAGAGCAGATAGGCTTCCTCACGGGTTAAGATTCGGCTAATCTTACCAGGAAAGGGGCATAAAGGTCGCGGCTCATCCACAACTGGCATGGTCCCCCCACCCGCGATCCCCGAGTTAAACTCAGTCACGTCCCCTGACCCCGTCACCTTGAAGGGGGATACAGATTGATCTGCGTCCTCTTGAATAGGAACAGGCTCATGGAAGTCCCCGTCATCCTGGGTCACCGCCTCGACATCCTGAAACTCTTCTTCTTCCTCCACACCTAAAAGAGGAAACGAAGACAATCAGGATTGAAACTCAAAGGAAAGAAGGAAGAATGGAAAGAGAGCAGTTTTGTTACCTCTGACGCGGGGTTGACTTCTTCTCCACTCTCTTTTGTGGCTGGCGGACGGTGCCTAGTCGCAACCAGCTTCCGGGATCGAGAAACACTGCCTACAGGAGGAACCTGCCTGCTACGTTTCGGGATAGGACCAGGCGCAACAAGGGACTGATCCCTCAGCATCTTATCTGACAAAACATGCAACTAACACACCCCCTGCGGCTGAAACAGTCATGCGAATAACACATCCAAGCAGCCAGGACATCTATACGGTCGGGATTGCATATGTGGCTAATACGGCCATGCTTCTTGTTCAAAGATTTTCAATTTTACAAATTGAAAACTTTGAAGGGGGTCCTGTAGAAGCATGAAAAATACTAAAGAAATTGACCCATGCGGCTCAGAAAACGCATGCGGCTCAGGGAGTCATGCGGCATAAGGAGCTATGCGGCCGGAGGCATTCCATGCGGCTCAGAAGACATGTGGCGTGACAGTGCTCCCCTCCGATCCATGCTGCATTAATTGCTTTGACGGCTGACCCCTCTGAAAAGTTGACAGACCTGACACCAAAGCAGGTAATTATGACTCTGTCGTGATGATGAATCTCTAGGGAAGAGAAAGAAATCTCTGACACGATCCCCCGAGAGCAACAAAATGCCACGTGGCCCTGCCACGTGGGTGTGCTTATGCGGCTCGAAGTGAAGACTTTCCATGCGGTTCAGAGTGAAGCTGTCCCATGCGGCTCGAGTGAAATCATCCCTATGCGGCTCAAGAAGATCATGCCCATGCTGTAGTGCCCCGTCCCGCAAAGTCAATCGGAGGAATCGAAACGCCGACGGCATTCGGACTTAGCCTTTCAACGGCTGCTCGAAGGCTCGCTCGGTCAAGGCGATCGCTCGCTCAGGTGGGGTAGTTTCGGTGAACTCTCCTCATCTTTGCCTTCACATAATAAATCGTATTTTCAACTTGCACAAGTTAGGCTTGATAATAAAAGCTACGCATCCACATAGCTAAGGGAATAATCCCGACGGTTCGAATCGAGTTAGAACATGGAAAACGTCCCACGGTCGGCTTAGAGTTGGTGCACGTCGTGCTTTGAAAATGACACTCGGTCCTTCGTCTCGTGGCTTGGGAGAAGGAAAGTTGGTCTGCGGTACAAAAGCTGAGAGTTAGCCTAAGTCATAGGCGTCGCCCGCACAAATGCTTGCTAAAGCATGCACGGCCCTGTCCCGCAAGGCTTGGCATAGCCTTTGCTCGTCCCTTGGGTTAAGTTGTAGGCTTGAGTGAATTAGGCAAAGTTATGCCGGTCGACCTAAGTTATTCTACGTGTTGTCCCGCTCATTCTGCGGTTGTCAAGATAAATAGTCCCACGACCCCAAGGCCCGTCATATGAAGTATGACTTGGGCGACAGCGTTGCATAGAACACGAGTCAGTTTAGAGGCACGAGCCACGGTTGGTTCAGTGGAAAGTTAGCCACGGTCGGTCGATACTTATGGAAACACGTTATGTTCAAGTTAAGTTGGAAGGCTATGCAGTAGCCGTTCCCTGAGTTCAAAGAATGTTAAGTCTAAGCGATGGGTAGTCGCCGAGGCAACCCTGGTTAGGGGCTCTGCAAAGGAAGTACAGAAAGTGGAAAGAGTAAAACAGCCAAGTAAATGAATTGATCACATAACAAGCCCCAACGGTATCCTAAAATACACCATGTAAACCCTTATGAACTTGGACAACTTGTCGACAAGAAGTGGTTTCTTCGAGCAGAATTTCGGGGCCACGGGACCGTCTCGGCCTAGGAAGAAACTGGTTGTAGCCGAGCTGGGTAATAGGCAACGCTGGTAAGGCGATCGGTAAGGCGGGGACTTTCATCGGGGCTCGCTACCTGCGTTGAAAGGGTCCCGTACTGCCAGGCTACGTCCAAGGCGGCTGGTTAGGCCAATCCCATAACAAACACTTGATATAAATTGTTTTCAACTAACATGGTAAGTTTTGTGTGTCGGCACGGGCGGTAATCCGTGTGTATGCCTTTGGATTGAGTTGAATATGTATGAGTTAAAAAGACACAATGTCGGAGCCTAAGATTTGGCTACAGCGAAGGCGACGTGCTTCGGCACGAGATGTGGTGTCGAGTGTTAAGTTGTTGGCATAGAGTTGTATGAGTTAGGCTTGAGCTGTCGCGAGTTAAGTCGAGAAGGGCCGTAGGGCTAGTTGTGTGAAGTTACGTTGAGTTATTGGGCACGGCCTCAAAATATGAGGCACGGCCGCGTTGTCACAACACAAGTGTAGGCGAGACTAAGCGATGAGGCACTGCCTCGGTAATATTGAAGCACGAATCGAGTATGGCACGACCGAGTCGTTACGTCCCAAAGTTTGGCTAGAAAGACAGGTATAAGTCGGTGCGTCGACAATACAAGCACGAGAAAGGTCTAGAGGCAAGTAAATGGAGTCTTTCGTGTAGTTGCGTCTTTGATTTTGGCCATAAGGCGAACACGACTTGATAGGTTAACGTTGTTGGCACGAGGAGTGGTCTAGAGACAAAGCATGAGTTAACTTGACATTGCAAGCACGGGATGGTTCTGATACACAAGTTGCGCTAAGGCGCCGGTCCTAAAACTGATCCTAAGGCAAGAATAGAAAGACAATCGAAAAAGGGTTTATGTTGCACAAGTAAATGAAACGTGTAGGTTTTGTATGGGTGGGCGAGGAGCTCACTCCACCAGTACAGTGGTACTGACACCCACACAGTGTTTCATGTGCAGGCACAGGTAGAAGCTCGTGGCGCGGAGCTCGCTTGGATGTGTCGAGGCACGGAGTTCCTTGGCAAGTCGAAGCGTGCGGTCGCGTGATCTGAAGACTTATACAGGACATAATGTATGGACATCGCCTTCCGAAGCTTCCGCTGGATTCAAGTATTGTATTGAGAGATGAGAGAGAGCAGAGTGACTTGTTGAGAGAGAAAAGTGAGCACGAGAGACATTGTAATTTGGCCTTGCGCCCACAAATGTAATCTTGTATTCAATATCAATAAAGAGATTCTTTTGAATGACTTATGTTCATGTGTTCTCCTTTAAATTCCGCTGCAATGTATTCAATATTCTGCTTGGGACTTCTGTGCGACGACTCCGTCGCCGCCGATGTAATCGGCCGTTATGGAACTGCCTTGCACGAGCGCAATCTAGGCTCGTGCGGCATCACGCCTTAGCGAGGACGATCGCTCCTACGGGAGCGGGGTGTGACATAGTGGTATCAGAGCACGGCTTTACGTCCTTGGACCGTCGATTGAATTCTTTAACTTCGATGTTTCCGCAAAACTCTGTTGCTTCCGCAAGTTGTTATCGTTGGTGCGCTCTCTCTCAAATGTCCCTCGGCATGTCCATACAATAAGTCTAAATATTTTCGAAAGCTCGTACAAGCGTTCAATTTAACGCATCGGTAGGCCGTTGCCAAATGCGTCGATAAGGCCTTTGTGCCGAACGTTGCAAACTTGACTCGATAGAAAATATGTGCTAATGTTGGCAAAGTCGCACGTGTGCCCGAATAGTCCAACATCGACCTTAGCAAGTTGCGTGCGTGCCCAATTAGTCCAACGTCGACCCTAGAAATTGAGCGTGCAAACTCGGAATATAGTCCGCACAGGATGGCTATGCACACGGCCTTTTGGCTAAGTTGTGTTTCGCGTCGCGCACCTCGACCCTTGGTGCAAACGAATCGCGAGCGATAACAAGTATTGCTCGGTCGGGAACGGAGATACACTTAGAGTGTCTAACGATAGAAATGCTATCGGACTAACGCTTAGGCGTACGCGGAAGATTGATTTAGATTTTGAAGAAATAGTACGAACGACTTAGTACGTCGATATGACGCGAGTGACTACGCTAGCGATTCGTCGAACGAATTTGATGGATGTCTTAGCGAATGACGCGAATGTGATTGAGGACTAGATAGTATGGCTTGAAACGGAGTGGTGTATGGTTCGTCTTGGAAATTGTTCGAGTGAATATTGAGGATTACGAGTATGTCAGCGAGGCAATACGATAGTGCGAAGCCTTAGAACGCGTCACGCTTAGTTGGTCATGACTTCGAATGTCCCGAACGAGCATCTCGTTCGGACAACTTGTGAATGAGTAACGCGAGTTAGAAAACGATTCGGAACGAAGAATGAAAATGAATGGTCTTGATCGAGGAAACTTAGAGGATCGCGCGTGCGATATCGGATTGATGCAACTGAAATGTGACTTGAGTTTTGAATAACGATCTTGAAACGAGCTTGAGGAAAAGCAACTGAACTTGATCTTGAGTATTGAGAAAATTGTGGAATATCCAACTCGGAACACAGCATCAACGCACGACTCGAAATTGGTTGCGAAGGAAGATTGTCAGGTTACGCATATCGTCGATGGTATTGAGGCGTATCAAAGATCGATATGCGATAACTCGGGGGTACTCTGACTCGGCGAATGACTATCGTGCAAATGTCGTTGTTCCGATGGATGTTATACTCGGGATATTGAAACGTGTCGAGGAAAAGATAAACTTGGCTCGAGGATTTCTAGTTGAATGAACGACGGTCGGAATATCGAATTGAGATTCTAGGCTTGGATGAAAATGAAAATATTTGGATTTACTTCGTCGATAACCACAACGTTGACGTTCTTATCTTATGCGAGCGCTACTCCATCCTCGCACATGCGTCACGCCGATTAGGGTGATCACTCCGCGTAAGCGCTGTTATGGTGATTCATACAGCGGGAGTGGTCGAACTTGTACGGTGCGACAATTTGTGCTTCGACTTGTGGTTTGACACGAAGATAGACTCGAGATTGAATTGGTGTGCTTGTCGATTGAACTTGAGGATTGAGTAGGTCCAATCAGCGTATCGAGAATGAATTAGTCTTAACTCAAACAAGAGTTACGCCCCGATGAGAATGATTATTCCGCGGGAGCGTTGTGTGGTGATTCATGAACCACCGCGGATTATCAGACTCGCGTGAGATTGGGGCGCAACGTATTGTCGAGCGAGACGACCTCATAATCGAATACATGAATTGGTTAGAATTGGTGAATTGAAGGGATTCGAATATACGCAACGCGTGCCGTAATGTGAATTAGGTGATCGTGCTCGATGTTTAGAAATCTGAGTAACGCGAGCTTGGGTAGAAGACCCCGTATGATCGACTCTGGTTTGACCCTAGGATTGGGGTCAGTGTTGGCATTATTGTTTGGGAACTATGATTCCAATCCTGACGTTGACTTAGCCTCGAAAAGAAATAGCCTAGCGGTTAGGCTAGACACCATGTTTCAAGTGTTAGCAATCGGAAGGATTGATCTTGAGGATTGGAATGGATAGATTGCGTGGATCATGAATATAGGAAACCCTGCTCACGAGATTCGGCTGACATGCATATATTTCAGGGACGCTTGGGTATGTGCACGATGCGACTCGAGTGAGAATGACAAATTTTCTATCATGCGGCTTGGCTGAATGCAGGTATTCTGGGGACGCTTGGAATGCATGCACGATCCAGCCAAGTGATACGACGAGTTCAAGCAAGGCTTGAAAGATGGGAGTGTGTCGAGATCTTGAAATCGTGTTAAAGGAAAGATTGATAATAGTGCGAGCGTGGCTCAAAATCGAAGGAACGCATAGGCGAAGTGCGTACGATAGTTCCGTTCCCAGGCACGATTAAGTTTTAGCCATAAAAATGGTAGGATAGCTTGCCTTCAGGAAAGTCTCGAGGACGAGACTTGTTCTGAGTGGTGTATGATGTAGTGCCCCGTCCCGCAAAAGTCAATCGGAGGAATCGAAACGCCGACGGCATTCGGACTTAGCCTTTCAACGGCTGCTCGAAGGCTCGCTCGGTCAAGGCGATCGCTCGCTCAGGTGGGGTAGTTTCGGTGAACTCTCCTCATCTTTGCCTTCACATAATAAATCGTGTTTTCAACTTGCACAAGTTAGGCTTGATAATAAAAGCTACGCATCCACATAGCTAAAGGAATAATCCCGACGGTTCGAATCGAGTTAGAACATGGAAAACGTCCCACGGTCGGCTTAGAGTTGGTGCACGTCGTGCTTTGAAAATGACACTCGGTCCTTCGTCCCGTGGCTTGGGAGAAGGAAAGTTGGTCTGCGGTACAAAAGCTGAGAGTTAGCCTAAGTCATAGGCGTCGCCCGCACAAATGCTTGCTAAAGCATGCACGGCCCTGTCCCGCAAGGCTTGGCATAGCCTTTGCTCGTCCCTTGGGTTAAGTTGTAGGCTTGAGTGAATTAGGCAAAGTTATGCCGGTCGACCTAAGTTATTCTACGTGCTGTCCCACTCATTCTGCGGTTGTCAAGATAAATAGTCCCACGACCCCAAGGCCCGTCATATGAAGTATGACTTGGGCGACAGCGTTGCATAGAACACGAGTCGGTTTAGAGGCACGAGCCACGGTTGGTTCAGTAGAAAGTTAGCCACGGTCAGTCGATACTTATGGAAACACGTTATGTTCAAGTTAAGTTGGAAGGCTATGCAGTAGTCGTTCCCTGAGTTCAAAGAATGTTAAGTCTAAGCGATGGGTAGTCGCCGAGGCAACCCTGGTTAGGGGCTCTGCAAAGGAAGTACAGAAAGTGGAAAGAGTAAAACAACCAAGTAAATGAATTGATCACATAACAAGCCCCAACGGTATCCTAAAATACACCATGTAAACCCTTATGAACTTGGACAACTTGTCGACAAGGAGTGGTTTCTTCGAGCAGAATTCCGGGGCCACGGGACCGTCTCGGCCTAGGAAGAAACTGGCTGTAGCCGAGCTGGGTAATAGGCAACGCTGGTAAGGCGATCGGTAAGGCGGGGACTTTCATCGGGGTTCGCTACCTGCGTTGAAAGGGTCCCGTACTGCCAGGCTACGTCCAAGGCGGCTGGTTAGGCCAATCCCATAACAAACACTTGATATAAATTATTTTCAACAAACATGGTAAGTTTTGTTTGTCGGCACGGGCGGTAATCCGTGTGTGTGCCTTTGGATTGAGTTGAATATGTATGAGTTAAAAAAACACAATGTCGGAGCCTAAGATTTGGCTACAGCGAAGGCGACGTGCTTCGGCACGAGATGTGGTGTCGAGTGTTAAGTTGTTGGCATAGAGTTGCATGAGTTAGGCTTGAGCTATCGCGAGTTAAGTCGAGAAGGGCCGTAGGGCTAGTTGTGTGAAGTTACGTTGAGTTATTGGGCACGGCCTCGAAATATGAGGCACGGCCGCGTTTTCACAACACAAGTGTAGGCGAGACTAAGCGAGGAGTCACTGCCTCGGTAATATTGAAGCACGAATCGAGTATGGCACGACCGAGTCGTTACGTCCCAAAGTTTGGCTAGAAAGACAGGTATAAGTCGGTGCGTCGACAATACAAGCACGAGAAAGGTCTAGAGGCAAGGAAATGGAGTCTTTCGTGTAGTTGCGTCTTTGATTTTGGCCGTAAGGCGAACACGACTTGATAGGTTAACGTTGTTGGCACGAGGAGTGGTCTAGAGACAAAGCATGAGTTAACTTGACATTGCAAGCACGGGATGGTTCTGATACACAAGTTGCGCTAAGGCGCCGGTCGTAAAACTGATCCTAAGGCAAGAATAGAAAGACAATCGAAAAAGGGTTTATGTTGCACAAGTAAATGAAACGTGTAGGTTTTGTATGGGTGGGCGAGGAGCTCACTCCACCAGTACAGTGGTACTGACACCCACACAGTGTTTCATGTGCAGGCACAGGTAGAAGCTCGTGGCGCGGAGCTCGCTTGGATGTGTCGAGGCACGGAGTTCCTTGGCAAGTCGAAGCGTGCGGTCGCGTGATCTGAAGACTTATACAGGACATAATGTATGGACATCGCCTTCCGAAGCTTCCGCTGGATTCAAGTATTGTATTGAGAGATGAGAGAGAGCAGAGTGACTTGTTGAGAGAGAAAAGTGAGCACGAGAGACATTGTAATTTGGCCTTGCGCCCACAAATGTAATCTTGTATTCAATATCAATAAAGAGATTCTTTTGAATGACTTATGTTCATGTGTTCTCCTTTAAATTCCGCTGCAATGTATTCAATGTTCTGCTTGGGACTTCTGTGCGACGACTCCGTCGCCGCCGATGTAATCGGCCGTTATGGAACTGCCTTGCACGAGCGCAATCTAGGCTCATGCGGCATCACGCCTTAGCGAGGACGATCGCTCCTACGGGAGCGGGGCGTGACACATGCGGCTCAAGCAGACACACCCTTATACGGTTTATGCGGCTCATCATATGGTTCAGAAGTCTGAAGGAGGGGGCCACTGCCCAGACAGTCCTGACACGTGTCCCAAGTCTTATGCGGCCCAAATTTCATGCGGCCTAAATCTCATGTGGCCCAATCTGCATGCGGCTCCAGTCTCACCATTGGCTCTCAGGACACGTGTCCTCAGCCGATCAATCTCCCAGATTTATGGCAATCCAAGATCGGGTCAAATCCCAATGATCTGGGGCACGTGGCAGGAGAATAAATTTGATTTATTCGCAGATATTAGAGAATCATTATAAGGAAGATTTATGCCAATCAGCATTAATTGCTAATGGGGATTTGGTGTAATCTACCCTTAATGGTTCTGATTCGTCACAATCAGAAACGAACGGCCTGGATTGATCAATCCCCAGGCCGTCGCCATCTCCAAGAGCTAATCATTGGCAACCCTAGTGATCACATCCCACTATTATAAATAGCAAGGTGCCATTCCCTTGTAATATATAGAGAGATATACAAAAAAAATAGAGAAGAATACGTATACACAGAGAGACTTCCCCCATAGTCAGAGAGAGAATATACACAGAGAGAGAAAAGCCAGGAGAGCAATCAGAGAGAGAGCAAGAAGGCATTTCTTCATCAACGACCAAGCAGATCTTTCCCGAGTCAAGGCTGCGTACCGATCGTCCAAGGAGTAAGGCAGAGCAGCCATCGCTTTCCCGAGCCTCTATCGTCACCTCCCAGAATCTAAAATAAACAATCGTACTTAGACTGCTGTACCTAGGTTTTCGTCCCTAGGCTTTCTTTGTACGAGCGAGTTTGTATTGTGAGTCTATGTTCAGTCCTCCGATAATTGTTCTGTACTTTTACAATCAATGGCAAACAGGTAGCGCAACATCCTCGAACCCATATGGCACCCTTACAACCAAACAAGGACAAAAGGTGCCGCATGGAGTCGGGACGTGTTGTACTCTATAACTTTCACATAAGTTAAAAGGTATAAACAATAAAATCTTCTGATCGTGACTTCGGTCGATAGCCTATCGCAGCACAATAACCAACCCAACAATCAAACAAGAACAAGGGTTGGATCATGTACCATGACAGACCATGTTTCTCAGTCATTCACAGAAGTAGCACTTCACAACCAGAATAAGTCTTCCGTTCATAACTTCGGTCCACAGCCTGTCATAGTACGATAACCAACCCAACAATCAAACAAGAACATGGGTTGGATCACGTACCATGACAGTCCGCTTCCCTCAGTTATTCACGGAAGGTAAATAGGATACAAGCAAGTCGTTTTTACGGCCAATCAAGTCTACGAGTTTCTAGTGGGACGACGTTATCCTCGCGTCATGTTATTTCAAAATCCTCAGATCGTATCTTTCTAGCAAGGCTAGCCAACCCAGGGGTTCACATAGACAGGTATCATTGAGCATAGGTCCCTCGTAAGGCCACCTTGTCAAAACATATAATATATAGCAAGAATTAATCGGATACAGTCGTCCGCTCATTGCAGATGACACAGTATCCGTGGAGACCAGCCGACACGTCAAGACAATATCTCAAGGCGGCTGGTGTAACACGATCTCGGGATTCTGCCCTCCCTATACATCTAGTATATTTAGTTGCCTAGTTTAACCCTGGGTGAAATCTTGGACTCACATGCTGTAGCCTGCATGATTATCCTCCTAAAAGTCGTACTCAAGTACGAGTACCCCAAGAGAGGATCCATGTCAATCAGTATGTCAACATGTTCTACCTTTCTTGGTGTAATGCATCATTGCAAATATACCACGTGGAGTTACGAGTCTTTTGTCGAGCATGAACGAGAACTGGGACATTCAGGTACAAGTATCAGGTAGGAACACTTTGTTCACCGGGGTCACATTAGTGCTCATATCATGCTCAGGACAAAAGGGCGTAAGGATATATAGCATACTCAAACATTTACATATATATATGCAATATAATATATACATATAAAAATATAAGGAAGTCCGGCTACGCTCAAGTCAGGCCACGCTCAAGTCAGGCTACGCTCATGTCAGGCTACGCTCAGGTCAGCGTATGCTAGACATACGCTTCCAAAAGGCAGCGTATGTACTCCATAAGACTCCTCATCAAGGCAGCGTATGAGGTCCATACGACTCCTTGTCAAGGCAGCGTATGAGGTCCATACGACTCCTCATCAAGGCAGCGTATGAGGTCCATACGACTCCTCATCAAGGCAGCGTATGAGGTCCATACGACTCCTCATCAAGGCAGCGTATGAGGTCCATACGACTCCTCATCAAGGCAGCGTATGAGGTCCATACGACTCCTCATCAAGGCAGCGTATGAGGTCCATACGACTCCTCATCAAGGCAGCGTATGAGGTCCATACAACTCCTTGTCAAGGCAGCGTATGAGCCAGACTGCGCTGCGCTAAAGAGCGCGCACAGCTCAGTGGCGCAAGCTAGAAAGCTCGCGCACACTGCTCACTGTCTTCTCCAAAACAGCGAGAACTCCATGGTTTGAACCCAAAGCTTCAAAAGTTCATAACTTGGTCAAAATAAGTCCAAATCCAACTTTTCAAAGGTCAAAATTGGGTAGAATAAAATTCTCTACAACATGGAACCATCAAAACTGGAAAATAATGAAGTTTGCTAGATCAAAACCAAGAAGATCCGAAAATAATTAAAACTTAGATCTACAAAAATTAAAGCTTCAAAATGGAAAATTTCAAGTTCTAAACTAGTATAGAATGAGGAGAAGAACATATTTTGACAAATAATTTTGTAAGAAAATATCAACATTTATGGATCCATCTCTTGAGCAAGTTGGCACTTGCCTTGGTTGGTGGAGGAAAATAAATGAGAGGAAATAAATGAGAAGAGAGAGAATGAGATGAGTTATTATATAGAATCTTGAACCCAAGGGTTCATGATGAACCATTGGTGAACCAAAAATGGGTTACCCAAATGAGCCAAGACTGTAGGCCCAAATGCAGAAAATAAATTATAAAATAATATTTTGTCGAATATTTTTGGGAAATGCATGAAAAAATACAGCATATAAATATCGTATAAATACAAGGTAAATACAATTTATCGGTTTACGTATTAAAATACGTATTCCAGGATCGGGGAGTGACATCTCTACCCTTCTTAGAAAAATTCCGTCCTCGGAATTCCAGCCAAGACAGGATAGTAAAATCAGGGCAAGCAAGGCACAATCATATACAAGTTAACTATCATAGCAGTTACTATCATACATCACAAAGTGCAAAACAAGCAGGTGCAGATAAGCATGGAATCGTGTCAATAAGGCGTAAAAAATATACCTCATTAGTCAAACAAATGCGGATACCGAGATCTGATCTCGTCCTCGCGCTCCCAGGTTGACTCTCCCGAAGAGTGATGGTTCCAAGAAATATGGACAAGGCTTATCGTCCGATTCTTGAGTACCTTCTCTCGCCGGTCCAAAATAGACACGGGTTGTTCCTCGTAAGTTAGGTCGGTACCAACGACTAACTCAGAATGATCGAGGACATGACTCAGATCCGGGACATACCTACGTAATTGGGACACATGAAACACATCATGTATGCCAGTTAACGAAGGCGGAAGGGCAAGTCGATAAGCCACATTGCCTACCGGAGCGAGAATCTTAAAAGGACCAACGTATCTTGGACTAAGCTTTTTCCAGGTTCCAAATATGATGATACCCTGAGTAGGCGAAATCTGCAGAAACACTTGGTCGCCAACTCTAAACTCTAGAGGCCTACGATGTTGATCTGTCCAATGACGATGTCGGTCCTGTGCAACTCGAAGGCGCTCTCTGACCAACTTAACTATCTCCACAGTCTGCGTGATCATCTCTGGCCCCAATAACTTCCGTTCTCCGACGTCGTCCCATGCCAAAGGGGACCTGCACTTTCTTCCGTATAATACTTCAAACGGGGCCATCTGAATGCTAGCCTGATAGCTGTTGTTATAGGAGAACTCCACTAGATGAAGGTGATCCTCCCAAGATCCGCCAAAATCCAAGGTACACACCCGTAGCATATCTTCTAATGTCTGAATGGTTCTTTCTGATTGCCCGTCAGTTTGTGGATGATAAGCAGTACTGAATCTTAACTTGGTTCCCAAACTTTGGTGTAAGCTCCGCCAAAAATGGGAAGTAAACCGCGTATCCCGATCTGATACTATACTAACTGGAACACCGTGCTGCCTTACTATCTGCTTCATGTACATTTCTGCTAGCTGCTCAGTAGTCTGTCCAACTCGGAAGGGAAGAAAATGAGCGACCTTCGTGAGTCGATCTACTATTACCCAGACTGTATTCTTGCCAGCCGGGGATCTAGGTAAACCGGTCACAAAATCCATCGTGATGTGCTACCATTTCTATTCTGGGATAGGAAGCGGCTGTAGCAACCCTGCTGGTCTCTGCTGCTCGGTTTTCACCTGCTGACATACCAGACAGTTGGATACAAATCTCGCTATCTCTCTTTTTATGCCATTCCACCAAAAGTACTGCCTGATATCTCGATACATCTTCGTTTCTCCTGGATGAATGGAGTAAATAGAACTATGAGCTTCGGACATAACTTCTTGCCGAAGGTCTCCACTCGGTACACAGAGTCTGTTTCCAAACCTGAGCGTACCATCTTCATGAATCACTAACTCCTTCCTACGGCCTGATTCACACTCCGACCGCAACTTCTGAATCTGTGGATCTCCTGCTTGTGCTGCCCTTATCCTCTCTACTAAGGTTGACTGAATCTGCATACTGGTCATTCTTCCTATATCCCTTGGCAAAACTACTTCGATTCCCATACTCTGAAGGTCTTCTAGAATATGCTACTGCGAGGTCAAGAATAAGGCACTGTCTCTCCTACTCAGTGCATCTGCAACTATATTCGCCTTGCCTGGATGATACTGAAGATCTAAATCAAAATCCTTCAGCAGTTCTAACCATCTTCTTTGCCTCATGTTCAAATCTCGCTGCGTGAACACGTATTTCAAACTCTTATGATCAGTATAGATCTCTACCCGATCCCCGTATAAATAATGCCTCCACAACTTGAGTGAAAACACCACAGCTGCTAACTCCAAATCATGAGTCGGGTAATTCTTCTCATGGTCTCGAAGCTGCCGAGATGCATATGCTATCACCTTTCCATGCTGCATCAATACACATCCAAGACCCTTCCCTGATGAGTCACAATATACTGTAAAGCCTCCCGCTCCTACTGGAAGCGTCAAGATCGGGGCTGAGATCAATCTCTTCTTCAATTCTTCAAACGATGCCTGACAGCTAGCTGACCAAACAAACTCTACGTCCTTGTGCGTCAAACGCGTTAAGGGCGCAGAGATCCTGGCAAAGTCCGCCACGAACCTTCTGTAGTAACCAGCTAATCCTAAGAAACTTCGTACTTCTGCAACCGTTTTCGGGACCGGCCAATGCTCTACGGCCTCAATCTTCTTCGGATCCACTGACACTCCTGCTCCAGAAATTACATGTCCCAGGAACGAAATATGGTCTAACCAGAATTCACACTTATCGAGCTTCGCATATAGTTGATGCTCCCTCAATGTCTACAAGACAGTCCTAAGATGTTTCTCATGCTCCTCTTTACTGCTGGAATAGACAAGGATATCATCTATGAACACCACCATAAATTTATCCAAATACGGCAGAAAGATGCGGTTCATTAAATCCATGAATACTGCAGGGGCGTTGGTTAGTCCAAAGGGCATTACTAAAAACTCATAATGCCCATATCTAGATCTGAATGCTGTCTTCGGTATGTCTTGCTCCCGGACTCTTACTTGATAGTATTTCGACCGAAGATCGATCTTGGAAAAGATGCTGGCCTTGCTCAACAGGTCAAACAGGTCATCAATCCTTGGTAGCGGGTACTTATTCTTCACTGTTACTGCATTCAGCTTGCGGTAGTCGATACACATCCTCGTCGACCCATCCTTCTTGGGAACTAGAATCACTGGCGCGGCCCAGGGCGATTTACTATCTCGGATGAATCCCTTAGACTTCAACTCTTCCTCATGTTGATACAACTTATCCTATTCTGACGGCGACATTCTGTAAACTCTGTCTGCAATAGGCCTCGTTCCAGGGTTCAACTCAATGCTAAATTCTACCTCTCTGACTGGGGGTATCCCTGGGAGCTCATCAGGAAAGACGTCGAGAAAATCTTCGACCACTCTCAAAATCTGTCCTGGCTCTGACACTGCCGCTGAGAGGACGCCTCCGGCCTGATTCTTCAAGGTTCGAGTAAAGATGAACTATTCCATCCCAGGAACGCTGAATATGACCCTACTTCCTCTACAATCAATTGTCGCATGACTGTCTCTCAACCAGTCCATGCCAAGAACAATATCAAAATTCCCCATAGGGAATTCAATCAATAATGCGGGCAGTAAATGCCCACACACCTCTACCGGACATGAAAAGCACACTCTGCTCACTTCTACGAGCCCATTGCCGGTGAGTATATCCATCCTCTCCGACAATGCCTCAAATACTAGTCCAATCCGTGTAGCATATTGTGCAGAGATGAATGAATGAGTAGCGCCTGAATCAAATAATACTACAGCAAAAAATGAGGTGACGAGAATTTTACCTGCCACCACGTCACTAGACGCTAGAGCCTCTCCCAAAGATAATGTGAGAGCCTGGCCCTGGCCCCGCGGAGCCCCTTGTTGCGACCTTCCTCGACCATGTTGTTGCTGCCTCTGAGGGCCTCCGGCTTCCTGTGCTTGGCAAAACATCTGAGCCTGCGTTGGTAGACGCTGAGCTAGGGGCCTCACTGATAATACTGGCCCTCCATTCGGGGTTGCCACCGGAGCTGGCAACGCTGGAAACTGCTGAGCTGGCCCTCCTGGCCTCTGCATCACAGGATAAGTGGAGATACGGTGGTCTGAACTACCACACCTCAAGCATAAGCCATTCGCTGACCGGCACACCTCCCTCGTGTGCCCTGCCTTTCCACAGAATGTACAACCCTGGGGTGCTTCCTGACGCTGCTGTTGGTTCCTCGGCTGCTGGTGCCGAACTGGCACTGTATTAGTTGACACGGCCATCCTCCGCGGCGCTCCTGCATCATGAATACGTATACCGGATGCTGGTGCCGATGTTCGCTGCATTACTCCTCCTCCAACCTGGGAATGAGATCTCTTCTGACCTTCTGTCCTCGATGCCAACCTCTGCTGGATAAGCTCGTGCCTCCGAGCGGCCGTCAAAACAGCGTCAAACGTCTGGTAGTCGTGTCCCTCCACAAGCTGTAATAGTTCCAAATGAAGTCCCTGCTGGAACCTCATAGCTTTCTCTAGCTCCGTTGCCACCATTGCTGGGGAAAAATGGCACAATCTGCAGAACTCTGCTGCATACCCATCTACGGTCTTGCCTGCTTGCTTGAGACTAATAAACTTCTGCTGGAGCTCATATCGAGCTACTACGCCAAAATACTTGGCCTTGAATCTTTCACCGAAGGTGGTCCAACGAACAGGGCGTCTTATACCAACTTCTTCTGATGCCCACCAGTCGCGGGCAAGATCCTGAAGTACTAATTTGACCTGATCAACCTTCTCATCATCTGGAACCTTGGCTGCCACAAGAATGGCTTCAATGTCTTGAATCCATGCATCCGCAGTGATGGCATCCTCCGTGCCATCAAAATACCTCGGGTTCAAGCGACGGAACCTTCTTGATGCTCCCGAGTCAACCCCGGCACTCCTCTCAAGAGCTAACTGAATCCCTTGGTTCAGCAACACGTTCTGCTCCTGCTGCTGAGTCTGTTGCTGTTGGTGAGTGACAAGAATCCTCCGGATGATCTCCAGGAGTGCTACGACATCTGGTACTGCCGTCGCTGCTGGTGCTGCAGGAGTTTCAATAACCTGCGGCTGCACTGCCTCTGGTTCCATTTCTGCTCGTGTCCGCCCTGGAGAAGGTTCTCTCCCCTGCTGGTGCCCAGTCGAGCCATGCTCTCGCTGCTCTTCCTCATGGGCCTCACCCGCTACTGAGAATGAAGCACCCCTATGGCGAAAGATATAAGATTATCAAGTCCGAACGAGGAAGATTTCGAGGATGCAAGTCAGGTTAGAGATCAAGGCAAGGACAGAGAATTCGAAACGGAATTTCAAGGGGAACAAGTTTTGATTGAGACTCCTAATAATTTGCAATACCCCACAAGTCTGAAAAACAGACCTGCATGGGCCACCACTAAAACCTTGTCACGCCCCAGTACCGAAATACGGAGACGGACTAGGCCAGCTACTCCATATGAGGTACGTAACGTCATATGGCGATCGTGGCTGTCGAAAGACTAAGGGGTACATGCTACAATCAAGTCTCCTATGGTCCCACAGAGTTCTATGTCTCAATCAATCAAGTCACATCAGCAATTAAATGAACATTAAAGATAAAGCAGTAAGGCGTCCCCGACGCTTCATCAAAATGATCATGAGAGACTAGCTTTATAATTTAGCTATCTCGGAGAGCCAGGAGTACAAAATTATACACAGCTGCAGTCTGTTTATTTATAATTTTGTACTGACACAAAATATCAAGTAATCCGGCTAACAGGTGCCGGTGGCTAAATACCGAACAAAATATAAGCAGGAGTGGTGGAGAAGAAACCCACTCGAGTTCCCGAACCGCCATGCTCCTAGTATGCACCATGGATGTCAGGGAGGAAGATCGTGTCCTCTGGCTCTGCTACGAGATCTGGCCAAACAAAACCAGCGGGGTCAGCCCCGAATAGCAAGTACCGCCAAAAGGGCACAAGAGTTAAGATTAAAAACCCAGTTAATAGAATGATTGATAATAGTAATACTTATGCTACTATTATAGGGTAGCGCAACATCCTCGAACCCATATGGCACCCTTACAACCAAACAAGGACAAAAGGTGCCGCATGGAGTCGGAACGTGTTGTACTCTATAACTTTCACATAAGTTAAAAGGTATAAACAATAAAATCTCCTGATCGTGACTTCGATCGATAGCCTATCGCAGCACAATAACCAACCCAACAATCAAACAAGAACATGGGTTGGATCATGTACCATGACAGACCATGTTCCTCAGTCATTCACAGAAGTAGCACTTCACAACCAGAATAAGTCTTCCGTTCATAACTTCGGTCCACAGCCTGTCATAGTACGATAACCAACCCAACAATCAAACAAGAACATGGGTTGGATCACGTACCATGACAGTCCGCTTCCCTCAGTTATTCACGGAAGGTAAATAGGATACAAGCAAGTCATTTTCACGGCCAATCAAGTCTACGAGTTTCTAGTAGGACGAGGTTATCCTCGCGTCATGTTATTTCAAAATCCTCAGATCGTATCTTTCCAGCAAGGCTAGCCAACCCAGGGGTTCACGTAGACATGTATCATTGAGCACATGTCCCTCGTAAGGCTACCTTGCCAAAACATATAATATATAGCAAGAATTAATCGGATACAGTCGTCCGCTCGTTGCAGATGACACAGTATCCGTGGAGACCAGCCGGCGCGTCAAGACAATATCTCAAGGCGGCTGGTGTAACACGATCTCGGGATTCTGCCCTCTCCATGCATCTAGTATATTTAGTTGCCTAGTTTAACCCTAGGTGAAATCTTAGACTCACATGCTGCGGCCTGCATGATTATCCTCCTAAAAGTCGTACTCAAGTACGAGTACCCCAAGAGAGGATCCATGTCAATCAGTATGTCAACATGTTCTACCTTCCTTGGTGTAATGCATCATTGCAAATATGCCACGTGGAGTTACGAGTCATTTGTCGAGCATGAACGAGAACTGGGACATTCAGGTACAAGTATCAGGTAGGAACACTTTGTTCACCGGGGTCACATTAGTGCTCATATCATGCTCAGGACAAAAGGACGTAAGGATATATAGCATACTCAAACATTTACATATATATATGCAATATAATATATACATATAAAAATATAAGGAAGTCTGGCTACGCTCAAGTCAGGCTACGCTCAAGTCAGGCTACGCTCAGGTCAGGCTACGCTCAGGTCAGGCTACGCTCAAGTCAGCGTATGCTAGACATACGCTTCCAAAAGGCAGCGTATGTACTCCATACGACTCCTCATCAAGGCAGCATATGAGGTCCATACGACTCCTAGTCAAGGCAGCGTATGAGATCCATACGACTCCTCATCAAGGCAGCATATGAGGTCCATACGACTCCTTATCAAGGCAGCGTATGAGGTCCATACGACTCCTCATCAAGGCAGCGTATGAGGTCCATACGACTCTTCATCAAGGCAGCGTATGAGGTCCATACGACTCCTTGTCAAGGCAGCGTATGAGGTCCATACGACTCCTCATCATGTCAGCGTATGAGGTCTATACGACTCCTCATCAAGGCAGCGTATGAGGTCTATACGACTCCTTGTCAATGCAGCGTATGAGGTCCATACGACTCCTCATCAAGGCAGCGTATGAGGTCCATACGACTCCTTGTTAAGGCAGCGTATGAGGTCCATACGACTCCTCATCATGTCAGCGTATGAGGTCTATACGACTCCTCATCAAGGCAGCGTATGAGGTCTATACGACTCCTTGTCAATGCAGCGTATGAACCAGACTGCGCTGCGCTAAAGAGCGCGCGCAGCTCAGTGGCACAAGCTAGAAAGCTCGCACTCTGCTCACTGTATTCTCCAAAACAGCGAGAACTCCATGGTTTGAACCCAAAGCTTCAAAAGTTCATAACTTGGTCAAAATAAGTTCAAATTCAACTTTTCAAAGGTCAAAAATGGGTAGAATAAAATTCTCTACAACATGGAACCATCAAAACTGGAAAATAATGAAGTTTGCTAGATCAAAACCAAGAAGATCCGAAAATGGTTAAAACTTAGATCTACAAAAATTAAAGCTTCAAAATGGAAAATTTTAAGTTCTAAACTAGTATAGAATGAGGAGAAGAACATATTTTGACAAATAATTTTGTAAGAAAATATCAACATTTATGGATCCATCTCTTGAGCAAGTTGGCACTTGCCTTGGTTGGTGGAGGAAAATAAATAAGAGAAAATAAATGAGAAGAGAGAGAATGAGATGAGTTATTATATAGAATCTTGAACCCAAGGGTTCATGATGAACCATTGGTGAACCAAAAATGGGTTACCCAAATGAGCAAAGACTGTAGGCCCAAATACAGAAAATAAATTACGAAATAATATTTTGTCGAATATTTTTGGGAAATGCATGAAGAAATACAGCATATAAATATCGTATAAATACAAGATAAATACAATTTATCGGTTTACGTATTAAAATACGTATTCCAGGATCGGGGAGTGACAGTCTATACGTGGAAGACATACTAATCCTAGGTACGGATATAAGCTGTGTCACTGAGACAAAGAAGTTCCTCTCGACAAAGTTCAGTATGAAAGACTTGGGGGATGCTGATGTTATCTTGGGACTCAAGATCATCTGGACGGACACTGGATTGGCACTGTCACAATCTCATTACATTGAGGAGATGCTCACTCGATACGGGTATCATGATCTTCCTATAATTGATACCCGTACCGAAGTGACCAGAAGCTGGAGCCAAACTCGAAGGAAAGCGTCAGGCAATTGGAGTACGCTAGCGCCATCGAGAGTTTGATGTACGCTACTATTGCCACTAGGCCTGACATAGCTTTCACCGTAGGAATGCTGAGTCGATTCACTAGCAATCCAGGCATTGAGCACTGGAAAGCTGTGAAACGTGTTATGAGATATCTTAAGAAGACTTAGACAAATGCACTGCACTTCAGTGGAGAGCCACCGGTAGTAGAAGTCTTCAGTAATGCCAGCTGGTGCTCAAAATTGGAAAGCGAGAGGTCCACTGGTGGATTCATTTTCACAATGGGTGGAGCTGCTATATCGTGGAAGTCGAAGAAGCAGACTATGCTCTCGCGGTCATCTATGGAATCTGAGTTCTTTGCACTTGATACCGCAGCAGATGAAGCAGAGTGGCTTCGGGAGCTCATGTATGATCTTCCAGTAGTTGGAGCACAGATACCGGTAATTCCGATATACTGCGACAAACAGGCGACTACGGCGGTGGCATCAAATGATCTCTTCAACGAAAAGAAGAGAACTGTGCGGTTAAAGCACAGGGCAGTGAATGATCTCATCAAGAGAGGTGTCATTGCAGTAATAGATGTTCGAAGTCAGAAGAAGCTGGCGGATCTGTTCACGAAGGGCCTCAAGCGCCAGCTGGTTGAAGACACAGTAGGAAAGATGGGCTTGAAGGCATTCTGATAGTATGTCTTTGTAATGCCTTAATGAGTTCTCAGGCAGAGTGAATGCCTGGTGTGCTTTACAGGAAGCACGGTAGCGTAGCACTACAAGGAGTAAAACTCCATGCTACAGTGGGATGACTCCACCATGAGGTTCCTAGGTAGGGATAATGCCTCGGCTTTGCAAGCCAAGTCATAGCGGCGTAGCACCGCAAATAGGCAGGTAGCCTAATGTTGTATGATAAAATTAAAGAGTTGTAGACAGCACTACAAAGGGAAAGGTGATCCCATGTTACAGTGGCACGACACCATAACGAGGTACCCGGGTAGGGTAAAGCCTCGGCCTTGCAAGCCATGTCACTGCGGCGTAACACCGCAAAGAAGCCTTAGGCTTCATGCTGAGTAGAATGGCACTACAAAGAGGCTATGACCTCATGCTACAGTAGTATGACACTACGATGAGGTTCACGGGTAGTGGTAATGTCTCAGCTTTAGGCCATGTCGGCGTAGCACCGCAAGGAAGCGCAAGGCTTTATGGCATGTCTCTTTAATAAAGAACTTACCTATAGTGTATGGAAAGAGATATCAGGCCGTCTCTTGAGGGTAAACTTGTAGACGCCCAAAATTATACACTGAAGCCAGGCTGGCACAGGACCTTTAATGTGCAGCCAGAAGCACATGTAACTACACTTTGTGAGTAGAAAGAATTACAATTGTGGTACAGAATTCAAGGCGTAGTCCATTCTTGTATCACATTGTTATTCAATCCATGCGGGAAGATTCAAGTCGTCAGCGATATCTATCCTAATACAAAATAGATAGTTACTGTGGGGAACGCTCAACCCTAGACACATATATGTTGAGATATGTGGGGGATTGTTGGTGCTCTTGCTCCTTGACATGAAGAGAGCTTGCTCTTAACATGCCTAGTAAAATTTAGTCCCAAACGGAAAGTGCACCATAAGTTATCTTAACATATATACTTGTATGTGTTGTTGGGATATGCACATGGGGTGGTAACCCTAAGGAGGGAATCATGTGGGTGATTTTACTAGGAGGTAAGGATAAGGCTCCAAGTAAAGCATTCATGCTTTTTACTCTTGGGAAATTAATTTCCATTGGAGCTAAGCCCCGTAAGGGCTTAGCGACTCGGACTCGGACTCACGGGCTCATGAGACGTAACGTGGCATTTTGTTGGCGCACTTTGCACTTAGCACGTCAGTATCGTCGCTAGGCGCACAGTACGCTCAAGTTGTGCGAGCCTCTTGCACAGCCGACTACGCTGCCAGATGCGCGGCCAAGGTGCACGGCCAGTTGAGATGCCCAGTTGCGCGGCCAGTTGAGCGCCCAGGTGCGCGGCCCAGTTGAGCGCCCAGTTGCGTGCCCAGGTACGTGACCCTGGTGTACGCCCAGGTTGCGCTGGGTGCGTAGGGCGTGCAGCACGCGCAGGTTGCGCAGGTTGCACGGGGCGCGCGGTTGCGCCAGGTGCGCAGGGCGTGCTAGTTGCATAGGGCGCACGGGGAGCGCGGGGCGCGCAGGTTGTGTTGGGCACGCACAACTCATTCAGTGGCGCTGTTTTGCACAGATCGTGGTTGTCCACGTTCTGACCGTTTCATAACGTACGATAACTGATCCGGGGATTTTGGATCTGACATAATATCGTCACGCACATTGCGGGTCTGAGCGGTTACAGCATGACACTATATATAGGGCCTCTCTTCTCACAGAAAGATATATTCTTTTCAGGCAAAAAAAAAATCTATACGAGAGCAGAGAGAGTTCCTCGACCCATTTCGTGTTCCAGCGCCCCCTGTAGCTCCTCGCACCACCAGTATTTCTTCCTTGTCTTTCCGAGGAGTCCGTTCTTGAGCAGATCAATAGAGCATTCCAGAGTTCTTTTGAACTTGCTGGTTCCTGGAAGCGGACCGTGAGGGCGGATCTAGCTTTGAGCACTGGTGTTCTTGACACCCCAGCAGGCTTTTTCATTTTTGTTGATTTTACGAAAAAATTTTTAGACTATTCGTACGTTGCCTTTAACGAAAAATCTTTTTAGATTTTTCGTTTACAGAGTCCTTCTAGGATTTCTGCTTTGTACCTTCCTTTGAAGTGCTGCAATTGTGTCACAAGAGTTTACTTCTAACTTTACGCCCAGGGAATAACATCTATATTGTTTGTTACCTGTGTGATGAGTTATTCCCAACTTTAAGAAACTGTAAATTTTCTATTTCCGAAATAAGTTATTGCCAAACATCAAAAGCATATCATTTTTTAGCATGTACAAGTTGTACGATCACACATAACCCCAGAAATTAAAACAACCCAAAATTTTAACTTTCGTATATATATATTACTAATGTAAAATATCCATTTTTAGATTTAAGCATTCTTTCATATATATTACTGAAATCTCTATTTTTTAAATTTAGGTCTCTCTATTTTTAGAATACTACATTACTATGACCCTTAAAATGTTAAAAAAATGTCCATTTTTAAAGAATTTTTAAAAAAGAAACAGTTTTTACTATTTGTACAATATCCTTAGAATGTGAGAAACGACACTGGTCAAAGACCACTAATTAAACAAGTCCCCGAGCAACATCAATCTCTCACTATAACTCCATCTGGTTGAGATGTATGAGGCTACAGACATTGATGTCTTGTGCCAAATGCGTCAAAACAATGCTTCAGTTCTCGAAGATAACTTCACATTGGTAGATCAAAATTTTAGTTTTCCTCTAAGCCTTACAAAATAGTAAATTCTCTTAAGATTTTTGGCATGTTTTGTTATTCCCAAAACAGATCTTAGATGGAAGAATGTGAGTCGACAGAGTGATTTGGCAACACTTCGATGAAGGTGCACAACTGAGATTTTGGAGGATTCAGAGAGACGAAATCAAATGTAACACTTCGAAGAAGGCACAAATCAATTTGGTAGCAGCGGCGACGAAAGCCCACAAGTGGTTCTGATTAGATCAGAGAAGCACAAGAGGTTTCTGATTAGATCAGAGGAGAAGAGAAGGAAAGAAGAAAGAGAAAGGCAGCTTTGCTGGGGTGACCAGATCACCGTTGCTCAAAGCAAGATTCACCTTTATATGATCCGCTTCCATGAACCAGCAAGTTCTCAAAGAACTTCTGGAACACTCGTTTAGTTAATTTTTGAGACTCGAACAGGCTTCCTGGACTTCACGGACTCCCTTAACTCTCTTCTTTGGGGTATCTTAGAAAGGTGGCCAGGGGGCTCTATTTATAGAGTGGAGTGAGACTTCATAATTTCTCCTATCCGATGTGGGACTAAAATACCAATACTCTAAAATAGAGTTTGATCTTTTAGATCATCTCACAATCAGCATAGTCGAGTGCCAGTCCACGCCTACCCCCCTCCCCCCCTCCCGAACACACGTCCATGCATGCACGAGGCATCCTGGAGTCCGTGTCCGAGTCCGAACGACAAAAATTAACTTTCATCCTTGTTGGAATTAATTTTTTTTCTTCTAAGAAAATACTCTCACATGGCACACACTTGTGCCCCCCCACACCTCATGTGCACACCTCAACACAAGCAATGCATTATATTGAGATACTCATCATTCGGTGTAGCCTATGTGGGACTATCTTTCCTGGTCTAAAGGCAAAACACCAACAATCTCCCACATATCTCAATATATGGGTTGAGCATTCCCCACAGTGACTGTCCATCATGTATTAGGAGAGATGTCGCTATGACTTGAATCTTCCCGCATGGGTTAAATAACAGCATGATATAGGAATGGACTAAGCATTGAATTCTGTAGCATAACTGTAATTCTTTCCACTCACATAATGACATCAACTGTACTTCTGGCTGCACATTAAAGATCCTGTGTCCGCCTGGTTTCGGTGTATGTACATTGGGCGTCTACAAGATTTTTCTCAAGAGACGGCTTATATCTCTATCCATACACTCTATGTGAGTTCTTTTAAAGAGTCTTGGTATGAAGCCTTTCGCTTCCTTGCGGTGCTATGCCGCTATGACATGGCCCGAAGCTAAGGCAATGCCCCATGTGGTATCATACCACTGTAGCACGAGTTCCAGCCTCTTTGTAGTGCCAGACTACCCAACATGAAACCTTTCGCTTCCTTACGGTGTTACGCCGCCGTATCATGGCTTGCAAAGCCAAGGCACTGCCTCATGTGGTGTCACACCACTGTAACATGAGGTCCAGCCTCTTTGTAGTGCTGTCTACCACTCTTCATTCTACAACATTGGCCCACTTGCCTATGTGCGGTGCTACTCCACTGTGACTTGGCCCGAAGCCGAGGCTTTACCCTCACTAGGTACCTCATGTGGAGTCACCCCACTATAGCATGAAATACTATGCTCCTTTGTAGTGTTGTGCTATAGTGCTTCCTGTAAATCATGTCGGACATCCCAAATACCCGAGAACTCATTAAAGTTTCCAAGCTATCCTCTTCCAGGACTTTGTTCTATACAAAGAACAAACAGTAGACAATAGTGATTTTGGGTTCACAACCCCGTAAAGTCCCAAAAGATTGCCTACTTATAGTAGTTCTGGGTCTGAAATCTCGCCATATTCCAAGGGATTGTCCACTAACTGTCACGATCCGCTCCCGAATACTCGAATACGAGTCGGACACGCCCAGCCTACGTTGGTAGACACAACGTAGTAAGTTGTACTAGGTATCTATAACTCAAGTCACATCACAGCATCTAATCACGTGCTAGAATAATATTATATACACCAAGTTCTTTATCGTACAACATCATCAAATGTAAAAGTAAACCTGTACATCCAAGTCCTAACCCATCACTGATCTCCTTTTAGCCTCCAGGCTAGCTAACCATCACCTCATCCTGTGAGCCATAAATGTTAAGGTAGAATACATCGACACCTGCAACATATCCAGTCAAAAAAGGAGCAAAGTACAACCCTACGAAATGAACATGTACAATGTAAAACTGTAATGCAATGAGTACAGAAAAAGTAAGGAACATGAAGTACATGAAAACAAATACATGAACTGAATCCTGAACATGAAATACACAGGGAACCTGACATGTGCAATATATTGAAATACATCCAGAATGTGTGACCGGCTTGGGTAGCACAGGGTACAGGGCACATGAATAATGGTACGACTTAGATCCCGCGTGCACGGTGCGAGGCCTAAGCTATTAACATGAATTTATTTTGGGTTTGGTCACACATATGTAGTATTTTCCCTCCCCAGACACAGGTAAAGTACATGGAACATGAACAAAAGTACAAGACCATATCGTGTAACGTCGTGTCCAATATGAGATCAATGCAATACAGAAATACAAAGTAAAGTTCAATTGTAGTGTGCTTGCCTTTGTCCTTGCAAATCGAATTTGTCTCAATGTCCACCTAGAATAGGGCAAGAATAGGTTAAATCCTAATGGCAACTAGCTATCTATAGACTAGCTAATTAAGCTAACCACTATTTAGTAATTTAAACATTTGCTATAAAATACTACTAAGATCCAAATATTAATTATAGCAATTTTAGTCAACTGGTAACTTATACAAGTAAAATACTTTTACCCAAAATAATATAGCAACATTATTAAAGTAAATATATACATTTACTAAAATATTTCTAGAGAATTATAAATTATGGCAAAATAGTTCTTAGCCAAATATTAGAGTAAAACATTAGCGAAATAGTTTTGGTAGACACTAATTATAGTTAAAAACATATTTTAATTAAACAAACTTTAAATTAATATTCATAGATATAATATACAACCATTTAAGCTCTCAAAATAAATAGGTTCAAATTTTGTTTGTAAAATTTTAAGAAATATTTACTGATAAATATGTAATATATCTATAATATGAAATCAGTATAAAATATTCATACTGATAATATAAAACATATTTATGACCTATCCCATAAGCAATAATCAGACTGGCCTAACCTAATAATAGAAATTTAAACCTATTCAGATTTGCTCTCTGAAGCTCAAGCCCTCAAGAAAATACAACTAAAACATTTCCCAAAAGAAACACAACAAACCGGCTGGGCTTTGGAAGCCCAACCCACAGCCTTCGAAACATATAGGATTAATCCTTAAAGTCATCCCCTCACAGGAGAGAGAACACAGCTAAAATAGAAAAGAAAAGAAAAGACGTGTGAGGAAGAGAAAGGTGTCGAGGAGCTCACCGGGGTTGCGTAGCACGACCGTCGGCGCTGGCCCGGAGAACTCGTAGAGGAACGCTCGTCCACCAAGGCGGCGGGGAAACAACAGCACGGCGACGTTGGACGGAGCTGGATCGGAGCCAACACGACGGAATACTGAATCGTGGCCGGATCTGGCGACGACAGTCCCGGATCCAGACGATGCTAGACAGGGGACGCCTACTGTGTCTTCGGCGGAGGACGCATCCCAGTAGATGGTCCAGTCAGAGGAGAGCTAGATCCAATGCTTCACAGTGTCTCGGCGTCGGGAGCGGCCTAGGGCGACCAGATCTGGCAAGGTGACTGAGACGGGGTGACGGTGGCGGTGGCATAGGTCAGAGTAGAGGGGAAGGCTGGATGGTAGTGGTGGGGGCACTGACTTATTGTGGTGAGGTCTACAAGTGGGTGAAGGCGATCGGGATGGGATTGGCAGCGGTAGACGAGGAGTCAGGGAGGGTGGATGTTCGAAAAGGACATGAGGAGGCTGAGTAGTGAGGAGAGCGTCAACTAACGGTGAGGCATGGCAGCGTTGCTGACCGATCCGGTGACTCGGAGAAGCATGGCAGCGACGAAACAAATCCCCGTGGCGGTATTGGCGAAGTCAACGCCGGTGGCGAGAAGGTGGTAGTGGTGGTGGACAAAGGCTGTGACGGTGGTCGAAGCAGAGTTGTCAATGGCTATGGTGAATGGACGACTAGGTGAACTGGCAATGTCGGGAGGTGGTTAGGTGAGGCGAGGAGGTGGAGATGCACTACACCGGAGTGGATCTGGGATGAGGGTGGCGTTGAGGAAACGGGAAGGAGAGACGGCTGGCGGTTAAGGTGGCACCGGCGGTGGTGACGAGGGGCAGAGAAGTAGGGTCGGCCAACTGCGGCGGTGCGCGGCATCTCCGGCCTGAGGAGCAACTGCTGACAGAGTGTGTGAAGGGGAGAGAGTGAACAGGAAAATTCTGTAATAAAATATTTGGGGAGTCCCCAAATATTTTAATAGAAACAATTGGAGTGCTCTCCAAGCCAAGAGTGGCAATACTTGTAAATTGTAGGCCTGTCAATGGTAGACCGAAAATTCGTATCCGATCCGTATTCGAACCGAAAATATCCGAAATTTCGGATACGGATACGGATTCGGATATCATATCGGATATTTATCGGATATCAGATGCGGATACGGTAAGTGTCATATCCGAACCAATAATATCCGAACCAATAATATTTAAATTATTTAATAAATTTAAAATGATATTTACTACAAATTATGTTTTTCAGCCAAAACTTATTGGAAAGTGTAGAAAGTTCAAACTATGTTTTTGAGCCACTTTTAGTGGTTTAGATCGGTACCATATGGTTGAACTTAAATTTTCAGCAACATATATACTACAATATATTTGTCCTATGATATCTAAAGAGTTAAAATGTTTTGGTTGTCACCTTGCAAGCGGCTGAAAAACATAGTTTGAAGTAGCTACCCGATCTAAACCAGCAAGGTCACAACCAAAACGTTTTAACTTATTATTTTTTTCCTTTTTTAAATATTTTTTTAGTAATCTTATTGGTTCGGATATTATCCGATATCCGTTAAAATTATTGGTAACGGATATGGTAGCCAAAAATTATATCCGATCGGATATCGGATAGTTATCGGATATATCCGATAGTTAATGGTTCGGATATGGTAATGCCAATATCCGACCAATAAGCTACCATTGACAGGCCTAGTAAATTGTAATAGATCTAGGCCTTATAGTGGAGGGCTAACTAACCTCTAACAAATTCTAACTAATTTCTAACCAATTGCTTAATTAGTAACTAATCAATAATCTAGGATTAAACAATCACTAACTACTTAATAATTAGTAACTAATCCTACTAGTTAGCATTTAATCAAACAATTAACTAACTATCAATGATCATTCCTAGCAAGAAGAGTACACCACAAACCAAGTTCCAAACTTGGTGGACAATTTGATAAATATTTGATAAATAATTCAGAATTTGAAATAATTCATAATGGTTTGAAAATGATATTATAAATTGCAATATTGTTTTCAAAAGTAACTTTAAATTCAGGAAGATGGTTTATAACTCAAAAATTAATACAAAAATTTTCAAAAGTAGAAATTCGGATTTGTGGTAGTTACACTAACAGTGGTTCTAGGTACATGACCCCATAATATCCAGAGGACTGCCCACTAACAGTGGTTCTAGGTCCATGATCCCGTAGTATACAAAAGGATTGTCCACTGCACCTAATATTCTTCCAGTCAATGGTCCTCCCTTGAACCAAAAACTAGATGTCTAGTAGATTTTTCTTTGAACTAACAGCATAAAACTTTATGGTAGGATTGCAGAGACACAATATCAGAATATCTTCAAGTCCATTTTTCTTGCTGAGTCCTCGACCAGCTGCTGCTTAAGACCTTTGGTGAACGGATCCGTCAGATTCTCCTAGCTCCGAACATCCTCCACGGCAATGACTCAACTCTTAATGAGATCATTCACAGACCTGTGCCTTAATCGCATAGCCCTCTTCTTACCATTGAAGAGGTCATTTGATGCCACCGCTGCAGTCCACGGTAATGACTCAACTCTTAATGAGATCATTCACCGACCTGTGCCTTAATCGCATAGCCCTCTTCTTGCCATTGAAGAGGCCATTTGATGCCGCCGCTGCAGTCGACTGGTTGTCGTAATAAATCGACACTGCCAAAATATGTGCACCACCCACAGGAAGATCGTATCTAATTGTTACAATACATCGGTATCATCCAAATTTGTGTACAAACCACAGAAAGATCCTTCCTGAGCTCCCGAAGCCATTCTGCTTCATACCCGAAGCAATTCTGCTTCATCCGCTGCAGCTAACAGAACTCAGATTCCATAGTGAAAGAAATGTCTACTTCTTCGACTTCCTCGATATAGCACCACTACCCATGGATCTGCTTTTTCGACTTCCTCAATACAGTAGCACTACCCATAGATCTGCTTTTTCGACTTCCTCGATATAGCAGCATGCTTCTTCGACTTCCTCGATATAGTAGCATTATCCATGTAGAAGATATAACATCTTTTTTCTCTGCTTCTGTGTATCGACTGGCATCACTGAAGCATTCTACCCCTGTAGGATAACCAATGTAGTGAATCTTTCTGAGTCCCTAAAAGATATCTAATTACTCTTTTCACAACTTTCCAAAGATCAACACATGGCTTGCTCATGAATCGACTCGTCATGCCTACAGCAAAAGCTATGTCAGGCCTGGTGGTACTTGTAGCCTACATCAAACTCCAAATGATGTTCGAGTACACCAACTGTCTGACGCTTCTCCAGGATTTGGCTTCAGCATTTGATCACACCTGTAAGGAGTATCAATCCCTAGAAGATCCTGATATCCATAACATGTGAGCAACTTTCCACATAGTGAGCTAGTGACAAGGCAAGCTCCATTTTCGTATGGACAATTTAAATCCAAATAATAACATCCTCATCCCCCATATCCTTCATACTGAATCTGGATGTCAGGAACATCTTTGTTCTAGTGACACATTATTTTGTCGTCCACATATGTAACACCCAGTTTCCTGAAATTGGGGTATTTTTAAAAATTTATTATTTTTATTATTTATTAGTGGTATTTTAGTCATGGTATGATTTTCTGGTGATTTTAGTTAAGTTAAACCATTTTCTAAGTCATGACTTATGACTTTGTGACTTACTAGCACAACCTTAGTGTAAATCCTAGTTTTTCATAACCTAGAGACTAACCATTATCATGTGAGCCTAGCCATAGGCTTAGAACATCAATTAGGGCTTTTTAGCCTAAAGGGTATTTTGGTAATTTTTTAGAAATTATTTAGAATTATTTGGATTTATGTGTTTTTATTATTATTTAATTATTGATTAGTGTCATGTTAGTCCCTAACCTAGTTTAGCACTAATCTAGAGGTTAGCAACTAACCTAAAAGACTAATGTTAGATATTAACTTTATGTATAAATATCTAGTTAGATAAATATCTAGATATTCCTTTTTTTTAGATATTTAGAACCTAAATATCTAACCCCTTAGTCAAAGACTTAGGGGCTAAGTTTGCAAGTGGTAGGACACCCTCCCCTACCCCCATGGCAGCCAAGGGCACCCCCCTACACTACCCTCCTTCCTATATAATCCCATTAATTTCATTCATGATAAATTTACATGAAATTTATACCTAGAAATCCTATTTCTTCACAAGGCCACAACTTGATCAATTTTGATCCAAATCACCTCTAGTTTCTTGCATTGGACTCCCCTACACTAGAGGGTACTAGTTAGGGCCTGCTATCAAGGAATTTGGAAGCTTTTGGCATCACCAAGTGGAAGGAATCACACCCCTCTTTATTGATTTTTCATTGGATTTGCACAAATAGGTAAATACCCTCAAACCATGTTAATTTTGTGTTTTCTCTTTATATTTGCATGCATCTAGGTATAAGGGAACTGTGGGTCAAGTTTGGTAGGATTTAGAGTTGGTTTGGTGTCCGTATCGGACACGTATCCTAGGCTAGGAAACTGTGTTTGTCGAAATGCCACAAAGAAATTAATTTCATTTTTTTGTAAAACAAATTTCATAATCTTGTAGCCCTAGACTTATAGTTTACACCCACACTTGACTGAACACGATACGGTGTCATTTTCGTGTCGAAAATCGACTTGGACACGCTGCCAGGACACCGCACTGAGGTATACAGCCTCCCCTGCTACCACACCCTTCGTTTTCTCTGTACAGACCATTAGGACACACCAAAATTGGTGGACACGAGGGGGCAGTGTCTGCGCACATGCCCCCAAAGTTTTATGACGTATCGTTTTGTATCGGACACGAAATCGGGGCCGTACTGGCCATACACGCGCACAGTTTAAGTCGAAATCCGACTTGGACACGGCCTTCGTGTCGCATGGACACGAGTCGAGGACACCTCGTGTTTGCACGAGTGTGTAGCCCTACACGTGGGCTACACGTAGGCATGACCATGAGGCCCCACGTGGCTCGTGTCGTGTCCACGAGGCGCGTAAACACGTGCACGACGCGGTGCCAAACACGCGTATCAGTCGTGTTTTCACGACTGATACGGGCTTCCCATTTAGACACGGCGACACGTGGGTGCGTGTCAGGGTCCTAGGTGTGTAGCCTGACCCTAGGCGAACCTAGGGACACGAGCACGACACTTCACGTGTCTTGTGTCATGAGCACGAGGCATGTGAACACGTGCACGATGCTGTGACACTGCACAGTGTCAGGATTTACCCGAGTGAGTTTTTGGGTGTTTGGACACGCCGTGTCGTGTCGTGGTGGACTCATATTGACACCCACGACACGTATACATATGGGGCACCAATTACCAACCACTAATTTCGAGTCTTAGCTCGTGTAGGTGCGTGAAATCGGATTACCTACCTGTCGAGTGCACAGTGCACATGTTCCAGGAACTGGGATATTTCCCAGATTTTAAAAGTGGATTTCAAATCTATTTTGATTAAGAGTTATACATGTACATGTGTATTTCAGTGTATATATATGTAGTATATATGTATGTGAGTGTGTGGGTGAGTTTTTAGGTTGTGTACATGTATATACTTATATATATACATGTATGTGTATATTAGGTGCTTGTGTATATTAGGGGTGTGTGTGTTGGGGTTGTTCCTGTTCTCAGAAAACTGAGAACAGTCCCCCCCCCCCTTGACTGTCATCACTCTCTCTCACTGTCATCCCTCTCTCTTCCCTCCCTATATATATGTAATGTATATATAAGTTATATATATATATATATATATATATATATATATATATATATATATATATATATATATATATATATATATATATAAAGACACTATGTATATGTAATACAATATATATATATATATATATATATATCATATATATATATACATATATATATATATATATATATATATATATATATATTGTATTACATATACATAGTGTCTTTATATATATATATATATATATATATATATATATATATATATATATATATATATATATATATATATATGTGAGTTTGATGTATATATATATGGGTTTGGTATTATATATATAGAGTATTCCTATATTGACATATAGGTATTAGATAGATGGGTATATCTATATATAGGTATATATATGTATCTATATATATGACTTTCTAAGTATAGGTTATATAGAAACCTATAACCACTAGCCTATGGAACTTGGTTATATGGCCTATGGCCAAGGTACTAGCCCATGGCTTTGGGGCTAACCCCAATGGCCTAATGACCCAAACACCACTAATTGACCCTTGTTGACTAAGTGTTGACCAAAGTCAACCTTAGGTCAAATTTGATCTAGTTAACCTAGAATTGACTAGGATTGACCTACAATGACTAGTTTAACTAGTTTGACTAAAACCCTAACTAGTTTGACTATGGTTGGCCTAACTTTGACTAGTTTGACTAGTCTGACCATGTTTGACTTAATTACCTTATTGACTAGTCTTTGTTTGACCTAATTACCTTGCTGACTAGTCTTATTTGACCAATACCTTAGTTGGTCTAAGTTTGACTTAGACTTGACCCAGATTGATCATGTTGACTAGTTTGATTAGAATGTTGACCAGGAGTTGACTTTAACCTAGATTAAACTTGTTTGACCTTGTTTGATCTTGTTTGACCTTATTTGACTTAGTATGACTTCCTGTGACCTAGTTTGACTATTAGAGTTGACCAAAAGTTGACTTTTGACCAGATTGACCTAGAATCATGTAGTATGCATTGTATACTTTATTTTTACCATTGTGGATACATTGTGACTTGTATTGCTCTGATTAGGAGCCATACACCTCTCCTCAGACAGTATATCCTCTTCAGACATTCAGTTACCAGGCGAGTACATTCTCTGACCGTTTCATACTTGCCAGGATTTATATTCTTGTTCTAGATTACTTTACTTGATGCTGACATGATTGTTATCACGGATTGGTACTATATGGATCTTTTCATGAGATGTTATCCCCCTCGGGAGCATCAGATACTTTTGTCACGTGTGTTTCACTTACATCATGTATCTCATGCTTCTATTTTCATGTATCTTCATGTATCAGCTAGTGACTCATGTACTCTCATGATCACCGAGCCTCCATGAATCTTCATGAATCACTCACGTATCACCCAATTATGGGCTTATCACGAATCTTAACGTAACCTGAATGGATCCTTGTGTATTGATTGGGGAAACGGGGGAGTAGAAGTGGACATGTGAATAATTCTAAAGTAGTGTAATCATGTGCAAACTCTGTAGTGTAATCATGTGTAAATTTTAGCCATTCACATGCCTATCTTATGCTCTACATCACTAGACACTTACAATTCTCTATATACAGTAGATATTTCCTTTACAGCTATCTCTTTTGCTACATGTATCTTCCTTCAGCAGTTCCTGTATTTTACTTTATTGTATGCTTTATATTTTCTATCATACTATGCACTGCGTGAGATGTATTGTGCTCGTTCCTGTCCTGACTGGACCTGTTGAAAATATTATAGAGGATGAGGATGAGGCCCTGGTGTCTACCTATTATGGAGCAGGACTAGATGATACTTATGTTGTGGACCCTCAGCAGGATCCACCTTCAGCTGAGGATGTTGCCCCTGTAGTCTAGGCTAGTTTAGCTAGACAGTATTTTCTGTATTATCATTTTTGTCTCACATTTTGAGTTATATTTCGAGACGTTAAGATGTATAGACTCTTAGACTTATTCTGTATATTGGGTCGACATTCTGGATATTATATTGTACTAGACACTTAGACTCATTCATCTATAATACTGTTCTCTTGAGTTACTATCTATCTATCTGTCTTTCGTTCTTCTACCCTAGATGTGTTTGAGATGTATATTGTTATGTCACCTCCATTCGGAGAGTATAAACTGTACAGGTACTTTGGTATTGTTAGATGATTGACCTAGGACAGCGTTCTACCGCCGACACTACGGCGTAGGCTGGGCGTTGTTATGTTCTCGTACCCTAACAGTGGGTGCGGGTCGTGACACGTTTTTAGTGGTGGCCCATACAGGTCGAGTTTATGTAGTGGTATTCGAACTAGAGTATCACTACAGCCTGTGATAGGATTGGAGGAATAGGCTTAGTGAGAGAGGATACTCAATCATTGTTAGGATACCTTGAGAGATTCCTGGGATGACCCTTGAGAATCTCATTTGAAATTTCGATTTAAACTCCTTTTCCCTTGATTGAATTTGATTTTGGAGGATTCACTGTAGAACTTTGAATCCTGGTGTTAGTTGATGATTTTGAAATTTTTGTAGTTGTTGATTTTAATTTTTTTGTGTTAGATTAATATCTTTTATTTTAAGGCACTCAATCACATTTATGAGAAAATTCTTATCTGTTTCTTGCCATCTAATTCTCTTGCTAATTGCTTACCCTTGAAATGAACTGTCCCCTCTATTCTGCATCTTGCTTAAACTTTTTCTACCAAACTATGTGACTGTATCCTAAACCTGACTTACTCGACATTTCCTCAAATAAAGACTTTATTGAGACCTTCTAACCTTGACCTTTGATTTGATCGAACCCTAACTATATTCATCTAGTAGCCCATCTACCCCTAGGACTGTGTTCCTAAATTATTTACTGGATTCCTGATTAATTTTATTTCATGGGTTAATTTGATCTTCTTCAATTTTGCATCAATTTGTCACGTCTTGAACTCCCACTTTCTATTCTAGATCATTGGACGTCCATTACCGTGACTTAGATATTCAGAGTATAAAACTAGCTGTTACCTCCCAACAAACTTCACATGTAAGACCTAGACTAGCCTACCTTCATGTAGGTATTCCATGTCCCACTAAAACCCGTCTCCTTGTACTCTATTTCCTTGATATGATTTTCTGGTCAAATGGCTAAACTATAACCTCTACCGTGATACTAAATTAATTCTTATTTCAATTAGAGATCCATCTTGGCACAATTCTTTCGACCTGGCATGTGATGGTGTTCTGCTTGAATCCTTAAATACTTAACCTTGTACCTTATCTTGAATGCTTGACCCGATTGGTTAAGGATCTTGGACTATGTATTTTCTTTCATCATTTCCACCCTTACTTATATCTTATGCTGTAAATTTATCCTTAGTTTTATAAGCTTATCCTTTTCGAGCTTGATCATGATATATTTTATTGGGTGCGCACCCACTAACATATTGTCTAATCAGAACCGGCGCATGATGGTCTGATCAACCTATTGTATTTTGGTTCGCTTTTCATATATTAATCTACGTGGATGGAGACACAGTTAAACTTGCCCTAGAATCTTATCCGCAACAGCCTTGACAATTCTCCTTGAAATTATTTTATCGCCCATGAACCTCGTATTCGT
>JANAVB010029819.1:14840303-15157803 GCA_029216955.1 Iris pallida
CTGAGGATGTTGCCCCTGTAGTCTAGGCTAGTTTAGCTAGACAGTATTTTCTGTATTATCATTTTTGTCTCACATTTTGAGTTATATTTCGAGACGTTGAGATGTATAGACTCTTAGACTTATTCTGTATATTGGGTCGACATTCTGGATATTATGTTGTACTAGACACTTAGACTTATTCATCTATGATACTGTTCTCTTGAGTTACTATCTATCTATCTGTCTTTCGTTCTTCTACCCTAGATGTGTTTGAGATGTATATTGTTATGTCACCTCCATTCGAAGAGTATAAAATGTACAGGTACTTTGGTATTGATAGATGATTGACCTAGGACAGCGTTCTACCGCCGACACTGCGGCGTAGGCTGGGCGTTGTTATGTTCTCGTACCCTAACAGTGGGTGCGGGTCGTGACAACATAGAGACAAATAATGACTCCTTTCTCATCAGCAAACTTCGTGTAAACATACTTTGTCTCACTGAGCCTGTAACATTTTGACCTAATAACCTGGTCAAACTTCTCGAGCCACAGCTTGGGAGTGTACTTCAAATTGTACATAAAATTCACCAATTCGCATACCTTGTATTTAATACCCTGAACGACAAATCTGTCTGGCTGTTGTATGTGAATCTTTTATGTCATTTCTCTATCCAAAATGTTGTCTAAACATCCATCTGATGATAGAATAGCTTATGAATAGCAGTCACGACCATCGTCATCCTGTTAGTTGACATCTTAGATAGTAGAGCATATGCATCAACCTCAACAATCTTTTGTTCTTGAGCAAACCCTGTAGCCTTGACTCCATCAATAGTTCCTTCGGCTTTCGTCTTTTTCTTCTCGAAGATTCAATAGGTTTAGCTCTTTTAGGCAGATTAACTAACACCCACTTCTAATTGGATGTTACAGAGTCAATATTATCATTGACTCTTTCCTCCAGAAGATCGCATCTCTGGACTTCATTACCTCATCAGCTTCCATGTGATGGATGATAAAGTTTATATCTGAAATCTTTTAGCCTTCTCACTCGCTTTGCTAACTGCTTAGCGAATACTGGTTCAAGTGTTGTCTCATCAATGACAACCACCTTCTGGACTACTACTTCTTTGAAAGTACTTGCTCCTTCGGTACCAACAATATTCTCCGGAACATCTGTGAGAATAATGTTCTTGTCCCTAGCTATCTTGTCTTCAAAGAATTATGCCTCGCGAGACTCAATGATATGATTGATACAATATCAAGTGATCTCCGAGCATAGCTTACAACAGCTAATTCTAGAAATACTGCCTTCTTGGTCTTTGTCCCTGACTTCTGAATCTTAATATCTGAAAGCTTTACGTACACCAGACACCCCCACACTTGAATGATATTCAAGTTAGGTCTAACCTTGAACCAGTGTTGATGAAAATCATAGTCAGATATACGAACGATACTTTATTCAGCAATAAACATAGCCGTACATGCAATCTATCTCGAGAAGCATATTAGAGGATCCGCAGTATAGATATCATCATCTTTGACAGCGTCCTGATCTTTCTTTTTGACACTCCTTGGATTATAGATACTACGGAGCAGTCGTTTCATAGCCAATTCCACATTCATAATAGAAAGATAGAAATCTAAAAAATGATACTCTCTGCCTTGATCACTTCTAAGTAGTTGTAGACCGGTTTAATGTTTAGCTTCAGCCCTAAAGTCCCTGAACTTCTCGAATGCTCTATCCTTCGACTTGAGAAGTCATGCGAACGTGCACTTCGAGAAACACTTCGAACCGGCCTCCGTGGAAAATTGATAAAAATTACAGATATCTGTGTGTCCTAACTCCAGATGATCCGTACTTTACTTCAATCGTCTGAGCAGCTTCCTGACATTCTTGTCTCTTCACAGGCCTCAAATCCCTCTACCTTCTTACCCCCACATTCTGGAGATAATGCCCAGATAGGATATCTTGAGTCTGCTTCTATCATAGAACTACTCTCAGTCCATTCAATGAAGTAACTTCATTGTCATCAGCAGAAGTTCAAACATCCCTTCAATACCAAACAACTTTTCGAAGCATGTTCCTCATCAAGAAATTACCATCTGGTTAGTACGAATGTCCATCTTTCAGGTCTGTATCAGACAACAGACTTTCTGAGATCGGATCTCTAAAAATCTCTGGTACGTGCAATACGCATTCCAGTGTCCTTATCGGTGGTTCATAACAACTGTCTTGATCTTCCAAATATTCTACTAGATATATGTTCACCATCGAAACCTTTGTCATAACAAGGCTCATCCTTGGTGAACAGCTCCTTCGAGAGCACACGTGGTCAGATGCACTAGTGCCCAACCATTTGTCAGCTATAACGCTAGATAACTCAACCTGTGCAACAATAGCAACCAAGTTAAGTAATCAAACCAACCAAGTTTAGCATACCTACTATTTTGGTTTGGACTTGGCCCTACAATCTTTCTTGAAGTGGCCCTTCTTGCCACAGTTGAAGCAAGCCCCATTGTCCTTAGACTTTGGCTTGAATTGCGCTGACTTTACCTTCAGCTGGTGAGAGTCCTTATCTCGTCTTCAACATAAATCCAGTACAAGAGGCATTCAAGATCCACCTCCATCTTCTTGTGGTACATGTCCGCGATGAACTTGCTCCACCCAAGTGAGAGCTTAGCGACAATACCTCTGAAGATGAAAGTGTCGACCAACAGTATGCCGTCATCCGCCTTGTAGAGATTCTCTACTGATTCCCAAACGTCCTTGGCATGTACCATCTTGTTGTATGACTCTGCCAGAGAGTCCTTCATAGAGTTCAAGATAAGCAACTTACAAAGGTTGTTATCTCTCCTCCACTTGGATTGCAAAACAGTGGCCTCGGCGACCCTTCGAACATTTTAATCTTCTAGAATTAAAGGTTCGGGATCTGTCAAAACGTAGTCGACACTCACGAGTTGAAGATTTAGGCTGACCTTTCTCTTCCAGACGTTGTAATACTCTTCGTCAAACTTCTCAAGTTTGTTAAAACTTGTATCGAAAAGATTTGCACGGTTGTTCTCCATTAGATCTAATCTTGTTTTGATATTGTTATTCCCTAATCAGATCATAGATTGAAGAACGTGAGTCGATAGAGTGATTTGGCAACACTTCGAGGAAGGTGCACAAGTAAGATCCCGAAGGATTCAGAGAGAAGAAATCAAATATAACACTTCGAAGAAGGCACAAATAAATTTCGTAACAACAGCGAAGAAAGCCCACAAGTGGTTTCTGATTAAATCAGAGAAGCACAAGAGGTTTCTGATTAGATCAGAGGAGAAGAGAAGGAAAGAAAAAAGAGAAAGACAGCTTTGTTGGGGTGATCAGATCACCATTGCTCAAAGTAAGATTTGCCTTTATATGATCCGCTTCCATGAACCAGCAAGTTATTAAAGAACTTCTCGAACGCTCGTTTAGTCAATTTTTGAGACTTGAACGGGCTCCCTGGACTTCACGGACTCCCTTAACTCTCTTCTTTGGTGCATCTTATAAAGGAGGCCAGGGGGCTCTATTTATATACTGGAGTGAGACTTCACCATTTCTCCTATCTGATATGGGACTAAAATACCAATACTCTAAAATAGAGTTTGATATTTTAGATCATCCCACAATCAGCATAGTCGAGTGTCAGTCCCCGCCTACGCTCCGAACACACGCTCGTGTATGCATGAGGCATCATGGAGTCTGTGTCCGAGTCCTAGTCCGAACGAAAAAAAATCAACTTTCATCCTTGTTGGAATTAATTATTTTTCCTTATAACAAAATACTCCCACGTAGCACACACTTGTACCCTACCACACCCCATGTTCACACCTCAACACAAGCAATGTATTATACTGAGATACTCATCATTTGGTGTAGCCGATGTATAACTATCTTTCCTAGTCTAAAGGCAAAAACACCAACATGTTTATCCTTCATCAATGATGTAGGTAGTTGCCAACTAGAAAGCACTTGGATGATACGGAACACGACATGATAAAGGATACGCTGTAACGCAAATTTTGAAAAAATAATAATAATATACGGATACGCTAGGGATCTTGATAGATAATGCCCATCATTAATAACTGTCCTTGTCCTAAACTACTACCAACAAGAGTCGCTTCCATTTAATTACCCACTATTTCCCTTCCTTATTGTGTTAACACTAGACTACTGTAACAACCCGCACCCTGTTTAGGGGCACGAAAACGTGGGTACGTGTCACGACCCGCTCCCGAATAATCGGATACGAGTCGGACACGCCCAGCCTTCGTCGTTAGACACGACGAAGTAAGCTGTACCAATACTAGGGAACTAACAAGTAATCATGAAGTAAGGTAATATCACAGCATCTATGAACGAAATCCCAGAAATAGTACAAGTCTATATGTTTTATTACAATCATCCAGAATTGTCAAATGTCTGACTAAGTCTCAAAAGTAGTAAATGACGTAAAGGAAAGGTACTAAGCCTCTGCGGCCTCTAAGTCCAGCTCAGCTCCAGCTGGCTCAGCAATAGCAACATCCCGTCCATAGAAGGTGTCGCAAATAGCCTCCAACTCACCTGCAACTTATCCAGTCAGGAGCGGAGCAAAGTACAGTTCTAGGTAATGAAACATGAACATGAAAGGGATACAAGATGTACAGGAAATGAAATACAGGAATGAGCAGGTAATACAGGAAAGTAGTACAGGAACTAAGTACAGGAATATAGTACATGAATGTAAAGTACAGGAAATGTAACGTACAGGAATATAAAGTACAGGAATGAAAAGTACAGGAATGAAACTATAATCCTGCAGTACCAGACATAATGTGCACAATATTGAAATACATCTAGTCCATGTGACCGGCTGGGGTGAGTACAGGAGCATGCACAGGAGTACATGAATATGGTACGACTTAGGACCCGCGTGCACAGTGCGAGGCCTAAGCTAGGTACAGGAATATAGTAACCGGGTTTGGTCACATGGCTAGTGTATTTCCCCACCCGACACTAGCAAGTACAAGAACAGGAGTACCAGAATACAGGAATACATGATATCGTGTTATAACAGTGTCACAAGAAAAGGTACAGGAATGTAAATGTACAAAACCATAGAAAGTACTTGCCTGGCTCCGAAAAGTACTGGTAATCAGGAACTGGATGTCTTCCTGAATTTATAATTTGTACAAGTTGGTTATGAACTAATCATAAACTCTAAATTGGTTTTTCTACTTATAAAATTATCTAACTCAAAAAAAATTCTAGTAAACCCAAGATCTTGTTTAACCACTGCCATGCTAGTAAACTTGAAATCTAAAAAAATTAGGATTCAGGTAAACCCAATATCTGTACACTCATGAGTTAGATTTCCAGAACTCAATAAGAGAAGAAATTTGGAAAACTCTCCATTACTGTTATTCTACTGTACTATTACTTAAAAGCTATTCTTAAACTGAACAACACCACAATTATTACACAGGGAAATAATGTAACTAATGGACTAAAAACCCACAGTCTTCCTGCCAAGGTCACTAATATTACAAGTAAGTATTTGACTAAACTCAGCTCTTGGTTCACTGCCAACAGTCAAGAATGACAATTAAAAATTATCAACTCAAATCTCCCAATCCTAACTTACTGCCAACAGAAAAGAATGACAAAACATTTATCAACTCAATCTCCCAATCCTAACTTATTGCCAACAGAAAAGAATGACAAAACAATTATCAACTCAATCTCCCAATCCCAGCTTACTGCCAACATAAAAGAATTACACTACTCCACACAACACAACTTATAAATATTACATAACTGGAACAAATGAGAAATAAGGAAGAATATGTAAATGAAAATATACACTACTAGAGTCAAATATAGCAAGTTATGCCATCATTGGAAAGATTGGTCAAATGAAGAACCATGCTGAACCCAACTCTTCACACACACACTGCTCCAGAACTCTGGACATGGCCAGCACACTGGTACGCGTACTCAGCAACCCCAGGTACATCAACTTGGTCATATGCAGAAGTATTCAAGTAAAACTCTGGACACGAGCTATGGTCGACCCAAGCCAACTGGCTGCAATTAGTCCTACTCCGGTAGACATCAACACGAACACGAGTCCCTCAAACACGAGCAAGACACAATCCCGACACATGAAACGAGCAGAACACTTGGTATCATAGCCAGAAAACTACTAAAACTGAATTAGAAGCGATCAGTTGAGTAAATTAATTACCTGGAAGAAAACAGACTGGAATCGAGCTTTGCTCTACAATTCGAATGGGGTCCAAAACTATAGTTGACGTTCCTAACACATGAGCAATCAAAACGAACCCAGAACAAGGCATCAGAATATTACAACAATGTGGAATGATTTGATCTAAAATAAATCAAGGATTCTCACCTGATCCACGATGATGTTACGACTGGACTAAAATTAATACCCAAATAGTTTCCACAATTTCTGAATACAAACAATCAGAGAAAAATAATGGATCAGAACACACAGCATTGATCTCAAAATGAAACTTGGAAGGAAACTCGAATACTCACTCGGAATTTGGAATTTAGTTCGATCGACTGTCAAACTCCCTCGATCAATGATTCTCCAGAATCTAATTTCGATCTAAAGATTATTTGATGGAATCAAACACACACACAGGAGGAAATGATAGATCGATCTACTTACAATGGTTGATCGAGTTTTTCTTCGAACTCCGGAATGACTCGCTCAACTAAATAGATCAGACGAACTCCGTTCGATCCAACTTCCGATCAGTAGACGAAGAACTCATAGATCTGGAATTCAAAAGAGAAAATAGACTCAAAACTAGATCGGAAAGGAAAGGAACATTTGAACAAAATCGGACCGAAGAATCTACCTCTTCAAGGAACAGGACACGGACACAGTGTTGAGTCAGGGTCGTCGGAGCCGCACTCGTTCTCTTGTCGAGAGAACAACTCGCCAAGAAAAGATCTCCTCCGCCGCTGCGTCGGAAAGAACGTCGCTGCGTCGATCCGCTGCAAGACGCTGCTACTGGAAGACCTCCGCCTCCTAGTCGCCGCTCAACGGCGATGAAGCCGCCGCTCGAAAAGCTTCCAAGCGCTGGTTGTGGAGGCTCGACGCCACCGCCAGCCCTAAGGCGACGCCGGTCGCCGTCACCGGAGAAAGGTTAGGAAGAAGAGAATGAAGGGTGGAGGAACACTCGAGAAGGGTGGAGAAACCGAGAGAAAAAAATATGCCACTGCTGGCTCTCTCTCTCTCCACACAAGATTTTAAAAGAAAAGAAAGGACATTAACAAAAACCCCCCCCAACAAATCGGATATTATAAAATGACCTCCCGCCAAGAATTATTTCTAAATCAGCCCTCTTCCTTTTCATTATTGCAGGAAAAGATTTAAAAATCAGTTGAAAACCCACATGGTGGGCCCAAAGTGGTTATAACAACTTTTCAAATTTGAAAGTTGTCCAAAAATTAATTCCCTCCAAAATCTTATCATCCAAAAATTTAAATGAAAGCTAAATTATTATTATTTAAACTTATTAATGTCATTTGCATAATAACTAGAATTTATTTATTTTTTAAATACCGGGAAGTGGAGTTACAGTACGTCCAGCCTACGCCGCAGTGTCGGCGGTAGAACGCTGTATAGTTCAACTAGAAATATAACATCTAGACACAAAGTATATAAATCTGTCATCTCCGCACGGAGGTATATAATCTCAACTCAATCACAAGACATCTAAGGAAGATAAGCACGAATATCATAAAGATATGATAAAAACAGATAAAATGAAATAGATGCAAGTCACAGACAGAAGTTCACAAATTAAGACATAATACAATATCCCAAATATAAAGTATACTACAAGTCTCAAATATCCAGCTGGAACGCAGTCCAGTCAACCTACTAGACTAGGTTACTACAGATGGTACATCTTCTACGGGCACTATCACCAAAGGTAGATCCTGGTCAAAGTCTTCGTCTGTGTCAAACCCATAGAAGGTCGAGCAGTTAGCATCTAAATCCTCTATAAACATCAACGGGGTTATCCTGTCAGCATATGAGCAAGGACAAATGCTAATAGCAGTTCTATGTGAATTGACAAATACTATAAGAGACATCTATAATGGAATACAAGATGAAATATCAAGACTGAAAGTAAAATAGTACATGTAAAACTGGATATCATGTCAGGGTGTAGAATACTGGAATGTAAGCAGTACATGGATATTTGATGTATAAATGTAAATATAAACAGTACCTCGAGATATTAGAGCATTATGTGATCGTCTTGGGTCAGGATCAGGTTGTTCCATTTGACCAGCTATGAACAGGAAATATACGAAAACAGGATCAGACCGGCCACAATGGAAAGCTATGAACAAGTAGAATCAGGTCAGGCTATACCCTACATGCAGTGAGGGTAAAGCTATGAACAAGTGAACAAGAGGATACATGAGGGGTATTAATCACATAACCGCTAATATCTCTCCATCTTCGAGTAGTATATGGATGCAGACATATCACGTCATGACACGGGATTCTCTAAGAGGGTAGAAAATCTTCTTAGGAATCGGCGTCTATACATGTATAGGAAACAAGATCAAACAATGTACCAAGATACCATGGTAACCCAGAAATGACATCTCATGACAGGATCCGACGTATACTAGTCCGTGTACCATCATGTCGGAAATCAAGTAAAACACTACAACTGAATCGAATATAGTAGATATCAAGACAATAAAAACTATCAGAGAATGTACTCGCCTGATACCCTGAGCAAGTGATATGTATAGATGTCCAAACTGGAGTCAAAGAGTCCTATTTAGAGCAGTACAGGTTACAATGAGTTCATAATATAATAATTAAAGTATACAATACAATCTATATGATACTAGGCCTCTCTAGGTCAAAAGTCAATCCTTGGTCAACTCTTAGTCAAACTAAGTCAACATCTAGGGTTTGATCAACCGTCTAGTCCAAGGAGTCAACTCTATCTAAGCTAGTCATAATTCTAACCATAGACCCACATACTCTAGGATACCTTATTGTACTATATCATATACATATATATCATGCATGAATTCTCAACAAGGGTATCCCAAATCATATATATTATTTATAGATACTATCTATTTACCCTTAGCTCATATCTCAAATACCTTAACTATTAGTTAATACCTTAGTTCTAGGGTCAATACCTTACGTAAACTAGATTTTCTAGTCCATGCTAGTCAATACCTCGATTCTAGGTCTATACCTTGAAGGTATTAGCCATAATAGCTAATATTACCAAGTATCAATACATATATCTTACATCTATAATAGTTACCTACTATCTAGGATTACTTTAGCCAATTTATCCTTTATATATACATGGATGTTTCCAATGCCTATTACATATATCATTACCTTTACCTACCCATAACATATACCAATATACATTTTATCCATATCTAAACATTTATCCTTTACCTATATTATATACATATATCCATATATCCTACTATAGACCCATATCGCTAACCATTTACCCATTACTATACCCTCATATATGTCTCATACATGTTTGTCTATACTTACTTATGGTGCTTGGTTACTTCCTTACTCATATATATATATATATATATATATATATATATATATATATATATATATATATATATATATGAAATTTTTTGAAAACCCCCCATTTTATTCCATAAAGGCTCAAAATATCGAAGCCTGTACAAGTATACCCCTAGGCACAAAATGCCAACGCCTATACAAGTATACCCACAACACCCGATTACTGGAGGTTAGGAGAGAAAACAAACCCAAAAGTCTGTCTGGCCATGCGAACAGATGTCTCTGATCTTACGGCACTGCCTGATGACCTTCCATATGATCTTGTCGGCGTTGTACTGGTGGCCCTCATATCTTGCCTTATTACGATTCTTCCATATGACCCACGTAGCGACTGCCGCTACGATCTGGTGTCCATGGAAAACGGAGGCCCATCCAGCCAAGAGATCGTAGAAGCACCCGTCTCTCTGAGCCTGTCTGCATCGCTGGGATAGAACTCTCCATACCTTGACGGGTAATTCCCCTGACAGAGGATGTGGTCAACTATTTTCGTCTGACGTTCTGAGCAGCAGTTGTATGCAGAGGTTAAACTGAATCCAATTGGGTGCAGATTGTCATCAGTGGGTAACTTCTTTCGAAAGGCTCTCCAAATAAGGATGGACCACTTGATGGGGATGTAAGTCTGCCAGAAAGCATCGATGATCGGGGATGGCATCCTATGCCTGCGGGCCACTTGTCTGGCCGAGCACACTGAGAAGCCGCCCGAGGGATCGGCCGACCACCGCAGCTCATCTGCTTCGTTACCGATCTTCAGACCTCGACGACGGATGTAATCTTATGCCTCATCTCCGGCCCAATCGCAGATTTTTTCCCAATCCCAGTCGCCGGAGGGATCCCACAAGTCCTTGATCTTGCTATTCCCCCGGGCCGCCGGAAGGCTGGGGAGCAAGGTTTCTCCAGCCCGACGTTCTAGGAAGGTCGAGGATTCTCCATCGCCCAAATGAAGGCGTATCACTGGTTCGGCCATGGTGCGCCCGATGAGTATACGTCGCCACGCCGACGAGGATCTGCTGTTGGAGATGGCCCGTGACGGGTGAATGTGCATGAAGTATCTGGCCTTCATGAATCTAACCCATAAATTCTGGCTCTTAGGAAGCTTCCACCACAGCTTCATTGAGAAGGCATCAACAATGTGTGAGAGTTTTGCGAAGCCCATGCCCCCTTTCTCGGTGGGCCTAGCCATGGTGTCCCAACTCGCCCAATGATGCTTGACTTTGCCTTCGTTGTGCCCCCAAAAGAAGTTGCTAAGAATGCTCTCAATCGAGGAGAGCACCTTCTTCGAAGGGGAGCACACGGCCAGGGTATAAATGGGTATGGATGTGAGAACATGTTTGATGAGGATCATCTTTTCGCCTGGGGATAAGGTTGTATTGTGCCACCCCTCCAGTTTTCTCCTGATTTTGTTAATCAGCCCATCAAAAATGCCAGCGTTAGATTTGTCGTACACGAGGGGACATTCGAGGTATTAGAACGGAGGATGTTCAATGGAGAAAGAGGTAATATTGGAGATGCTAGCCGCATTCTCTCACTCTTGATATTGTGGTGGGCATAGATGACACTCTTGGCGGGATTGACTTTCTGACCAGAGCAAGAGGAGTACTCTGAAGGGTGTTATGGACCACTTCTACCGACCCGACATCCTCGGATGTGAAGATGAGGATGTCGTCAGCGTATGCCAGGTGGGTGATGATCGGGCAACCGCTGGCTGTATGGAAATATTGGAAGTTTGGGGTACAAGCCATCTTGTTCAGATTTCTACTCAAGGCATCTGCCACGATGATGATGACGGTGGACAATAAGGAGTCTCCTTGCCTGACGCCTCGACTCGATTTGAAGAATCCGTTGGCTTGGCCGTTGATAACCGTAGAAAACCATGAGTTGCTGATCGATCTCTACATGAGTTGCTGATCGATCTCCACACGATATTGGTCCATTTTTTTGAAAATCCAAAGGCCCTGAAAACCCAGATCAAGAATTGCCAATCCATCCTGTCGTAAGCTTTCTCCATGTCCAGTTTGATCGCGAAGTTGCCACCTCTAGCAGGAAGTTTCATGCAGGTGATTAACTCTTGAGCTAGCATAATGTTATCCTGGATATTTCTTCCACGGACGAAGCCGCTTTGCTCCTCAGAGATGATATTGGGAAGCAAGTCTGACATACGAGAGGCGATGATCTTGGAGATGATCTTGTTGGTGAAGGTGCACAGACTGATGGGATGGAAGTTACAGAAGTTCTCTGGGTTATCTTTTTTCGGGATGAGGATGAGGTTGGTAGAGGATATGGCTCTGGGGTAAGTAGCTCCCTAGAAGAAGGCGGTTGTCACTTCATGGATGTCCTTTTTGATTATATCCCAGCATTTTTTGAAAAACACCCCCGAGAATCCGTCGGGTCCTGGCGCACTGTGTGCATCGAGGGCCCATACCGCGTCTTTTATCTCTTGCTCGGACGGAAGGAGTTCCAGCTGGATGTTATCACTGTCGTCTATAAGGTGGGGGATCTCAGCCAGAAAGTTGTTGTCTCTGTAGACCCTATTTTTGATGAATAGCTTAGAGTAAAACTTTGCGGCCGCCACTTGGATTTCTCGACGGTTAGTGATGAGGTTATCGGAATCGTCGTTGATCTGATGGAGGGTGAGTTTTTGTTTGCGACCGTTGGCACAAGCGTGGAAGTAGGCTATGTTTTTGTCCCCCTCGCTGTCCCATTTAAGCCTCGCTTTCTGTTTCCAAAAGTCAGTTTCGACTTTCAGTCGGAATTTAAGAATAGCTTTGGTGAGGTTAAGGGCAGTCCTGGCTGCTGGCGATCGGTCAGTCGTGAATAGGGCCTCTACACGAGTGACATCATCTTTGGCGACACGAATGGCCTGGAAAATATCCCCATACGCCTGTTTACTCCAAGCCGTAAGGGCTTTCCTCGTCGCCTTAAGCTTGTTGGCCACCCTGATGAGCGGGTCATCGGAATCCGTGCTATTCCAAGCTTCCGCAACCACGTGCTTGAATTGTGGGTGTTCGCTCCAGAAGTCGAAAAAACGGAAGTTCTTTTTAATCTGACTGAAGGTGCTATTAATTTCAACCAGCAGGGGAGCGTGGTCGAATTCTGTGGCATTGAGATGAGATAGTCTAGAGGTGATCCCCATATCATGCCAGAGGCTGTTCGTGTGGGCCCTATCTAGGCGAGAGTATTACCGGCGGTCGCCTTCCTGCATGTTGCACTAGGTGAATGCATTGCCGGAAAATTGGAGCGGAGAGAGATTGGTATTAAAAATAAAGCTATTGAAATCTTGCATGGTTGAGTGGGGAGGAGGCCGCCCGCCTGACTTCTCCTCTCTACAGGTGATAGCATTAAAGTCCCCGATACAAAGTCAAGGAAGGTTAATGTGGTTGAGGTGGATGTCGAGAAGGTCGTTCCAGAGCTGTTTGCGTTCGATGATGTCACAGCTGCCATGAACCGCAGACAGAATGGCACATTTGGGGAGAAAGGGGTGTTCTATCCAGCACGAAAGAGCCTGCCTTGAATCCAGGATAACTCCGATCTTGACTTCCGTCGAGCAGAGGATCCAAATGTCGTGGTTGCCTGCCATGGCAGTATTGAAACCTAACTGCAGCTGGATGGTTTTGATTTTCTTGGAGGGGATCTTGGGTTCAAGGATGATCAAAATGCCAATCTTGTGTAGTTTTTTGAGTCTAGTGAGCCGCCTTTTGGTAGGTTTGTTCGCCAGTCCACGAATATTCCAGGAGGGGATGTTAAGCATTAATATTGTTGGTGGGTACATTTTTTGTCCGCTTGGCTACGGATCTGGTGTGCATGGTTGACGGCTCTGTGGCTTCTATTTTATCAGTAATTTTGGTGGTTGTGATTGCGACCGTGGAGTTGTCAAGGGTTGGTTCCTCGGCTGTGATAGAGGGGTTGTCCTTGGCTGGTTCGAGCCTTTCTATAGCAGAATCTAGGATGGCCTCTCCGGAGGGATAATGAGGGTGTCTTCTGCGCTTTCGAATAGTTCTCCTGCTGACTGGAGTGGAAATTCTGTGACCATGACCTGTTTTCCTCTAAGGACATGATCTAGACCCCGGATCGCTAGGGCTACTTCGACGGTGATCACCTCGCTCGAGGAATGACTGGCAGTGAGTTCGGTTGGGACTATTATGGAGTCTTGAGAGGATTCTGCAACAGCATCCAAGAGGATATCTCTGGATGATACCTTCTATGAGCCCATTCCGAGGGGCTCGTGGGAGTCTTTAAGGACAGCGAGCGCCTGATAGTGCTCAGTGGCTTCCGGGTCCAGGGTATTGAACTGATTAGAGAGGTAGAGGGATGGGGTAGTGCTAAGAGCCACAACTGTGCTATAGGGGGCTTCCTTGATCGGCGTACCTTCACGGTCGTCGAATCTAACGTAGGTGTTTGGAAGCAGAAGCAGGGGGAGATGGGGCTGCGGTTGTTGATTCCTGCCGACTTTAACCTGGGCGTCTTTCTAGACTGTATTCCTCTTGAGCTCAGGATGAAGACGAAAATAATGTTCTGCTAGGTGTCCTCGCAAATGGCAGTATTTACAAAAAATGATGTGGTTGTCGTAGACTATTCGCTGGGTATGCGTCTGGTTGCCAAGCTCAAGGAGAATGTGGTTGGGGAGCTCGTTAGTGAGGTCGAGTTCCACACAGATTTTAGCGTAACAAGCTTTGGTAAGGTTGCTTGTTTCTTCTGCTATGGCCACATACATCTCGAAAGAGTTGGCGATCCATTTAAGGGCTGCTGGAACGAAGCAGATGAGGAGAAGGTTGGGAAGGGTCACCCAGGCCGCAACCGTAGCTGAGTCTTCTTTGGTGTTAAAGTCCGCTGACCACCTGATAATCTTCATTTAGTGGGAGTCACCTCTACCTATGCCCTTGGACCACACGTCCTGTGGTTAAGCTCGGAAGAGAGGTGCAGCAAAATATGCTTGGGGTCCAGGAGAGCAACCCTATATTCTGTGGAAAGCCGCCAACTGGAAATAACCTCCTTAACCCGGTCAAGTTTCGGGCATCCATTGGAAAATTTAAGGACGAAAGTGTGGGGGAAGAAGGTGGAAAGAGAGGACAGTTCCTGATCAGAGAAGGGGACCTTAGGTACAGGAGATTCTGACGGGTACACAACATCGGGTAATGGAACATCTGGGAAAAGGAAACCCTTCTTGGCTGCATGGTCCGGGCGGAGCTTTTCTACGTAAGAAGGCAACGGGGCACCGGACGAAGAGGGGGCATCCTGGGCACCGCTGGAGGGAAGGGGGTACAGAGGAGGTCATGGAGGACGAAGCAGCAGCCAGCCTGGCAACCGGTTCCGAACGGGGGCTACGGGGCCTCTGGGGAAGCGGGAGGACCGGGGCGAGGCAACGGAGAGGTTGGCCTCGACACCACGGGAAGAAGCTCAAAAAGGGGAGCCGAGTCCCGCAGGCGAGGCCCAAGAGCAAGAAGGTCAGCCGGGAGCTCGCGGCCAGGAACTGAAGGCGATCCCGGAAAGAGGAGGCGAGCGCCAGCAGCGCCAACTGGGACGACCGCAGAACAACGGAGCACACCCGCCGCCCCAGAACCCGGCAGCAAAGGAGGGGAGCGCACGGTGGAGGGGGCAGAGCTACCGAGAGGCTAGCACACGATGATGGGGCAGGACACGCACCTGCGGCGAAAGAGGGCCCAGCAGCCGAAGAAACGGACGGATGCCGAGCGCGAGAAGGCGACGGAGGCTCCGAAAAGGAGACCGACTCCGGGGGAATGGGCCATGCGCCCACGGCGGGGGGAGGATTCCAAGCGCCCACGGTAGGGGGCTAGAGCCATGCGCCCACCACAGGGGGGTGGGGCCATGCGCCCACGGCGGGATGCCATGCACCCCCGGGAGAATAAGAGGGCCATACGCCCGAGTCCAGGGGGGTGGGGGCTCTACGCCTGAGGCCAAGGGGGGCCATATGCCTGAGGCCAAGGGGGGCCATGCTCCTGGCTGGAGAGGGGGCCATGCGCCTAAAAGAGGCGGGGAGCATGCACCCAAGTGGAAGATTGGCCATACGCCCAAAGCAGTGCCTCCCTCATGGAGCGCAGGGCTCGAGGCAAGGGCGATGTGCGGGGATTCGAAATTTGAAATCAGAGGGCGGGAAACTAGCGAGCCCAAGGGCGGCACCGGCGCGGCGGACGAAGCGCCCTCGCTACGCCAGAACCACGAGGGGGAAGGCTGGCCACTAGGACGGGGGGGCTCCGGCGGGATCAGGGAGCTGAAGGCCGCTCCAGGCCGCCGGGAAGAGGGAGGGAGCAGGAGGATGGGGGAGAACGAAGGAGGAGGTGGATGGGGAGGTGGAGGTGGTAGGGAGGAGGGGAAGGTGGCTGGACGGCGGAGGAGGGTGAACGGAGGCGGGGGGGGCGGACAGGCCGTGAGGGGGTGGGGGATGGGCGACGATTATGACCGGCCGGAGAGTGCGAGGAGGTCAGGGGGGAGAGCCATGGGGGCCGAGAAGGAGAGGGGGGGGAGGGAAGAGCCTCCGGCCACCGGCTAGTGGCGGGGAGGACACTCTCGCGTGAGAGGGCTCGGATGGGAGAGGAGCTACGCCCTCTATCATTACCATATATATATATATGTGTGTGTGTGTGTGTGTGTGTGTGTGTGTCCACTCTACATATCATAGTACACCAAGATACCCACATACCATATCCACATGGTATAATATACCCCTTATACTATACGTATAAATATATATTTGTATTCCTATGTATCCTATAATATTTGTATCTATATGATACCTATATGAAATACATATGTGATATTGTATCCTTGCTATTCTATGCATACCCATGAGTTACCTTGATACTAAGGTATTTACCTTTACCCTTAGAATTACTTTAACTACCTATACATGTACATATACACTTATATATACGTATATAGATAGCATATCCCTAGGATACCATGTTCTACCTAATACTTGACATATCCTCTACCATGATATGTCATGATACCTTAATTCATCAAGTATCCCAAATTTTTACACCGTGCCTTGGCTACCTTACCTATACCCTATGTAACATGTATTCTAGTATCTTATTTCTATTTGTATATATACCTATAGATATCTACCTTTGATCTTCGATACATATATGCATAAATATGCATCCTAGGTTACCTACAATTGATACCAAGATGTCTATATCCTTACCCTATGACATGTATAGCCATAGATTATAGCAACATGTTTACCTATATACCTATATATATCAACATATCAATATACCCTTCTATTTCATTACCTGTCAAAATTATCCCAGGATATCCTATGCTTACCATACCCTACCAATCATACACACATGGACTCGTTCGTCCTACTCTTAGCACTTGACATCTTGATATTATCTATTACCTAGTTCTAATAACCAATATCTTAGTATCTTGACCAATCCTTTATCCTCCTATATACTTATCCAACTAACTCTAATACTAGTACTTGATACCAAATAGGATACCTTACTCAAGTATCAATACTCACTTATCCTTACTCATGATACTTGAGTGTTACGAAACCAATATCCTCATGGTACCCAAGTATCACACTAGTACCTTGCCCACAACTTTAATACCTTGACACATAACTTATCTATATTTGGGTTATAATAACCATTTATATCAACATTAACACACACTAACTAACACATAATATCTAACAATAATATATATATATATATATATATATATATATATATAAATATATATATATATATATATATATATATATATAAGAAATATATATATATATATATATATATATATATATATATATATATATATATATATTTTATATATATATATATATATATATATATATATATATATATATTTTATGCATGATATATATATATATATATATATATATATATATATATATATATATTTTAACAGAAACTATTATTGAATGGAGAGCGGACGCGGGTCGGTCCCCACAGGCGGAAACCGAAACAAAACCGGGCTACACAAGAACCCGGATCCACACAACAGTCAAAAGTCAAGGAAAATTGAAATTCAAAAAAAAGGAGGGGAGGCCCACAACCCGGAGAAGGGGGCACGTGGCTGGCTCGCGAGGGGCCCGAGGGGGCAGGCCTGAGCGCATGGGATCGCGCTGCCTGAGGAGCGAGAGTCCCGAGGCGCACGCGGGGGGGGGGTGGGGGCTCACACCCCGATGCCGGCGAGCGTGAGCGAAGGGGAGCAGGCTCAGGCGGGGGGCCTCGGCGAGGACCGTAGCTCGGTTCCGAGGGGGCGAGCGCAGGCCGGGAACACGTCGACGGCCGCCGGGAATGGGCCGCGAGGTCAGAGAAGAGAAGGGAGAGGGGTCTCCGGACGACGCCTTGGGCGAGGCATCTGAGGCGGATCACCGGGGGCGCGGAGAGGGCGACATGACGGCGGGGACGTACGAGAGGGAACGACGCCTCAGATGAAGAGGGGGACTGCTCCGAAGGGGACTGCTCCCCGGCAAGGGGAAGCCCGTCCACGGGAGGGGAACCGAGGAGCTCGAGCACGCCACCGGGGGGAGGGAGGATGCGGGGGGAGAGGAGGAGGAGACGCAGCATAGGAGGGGGGGAGTCCACCCTGATCGACGCCACGAGGGGGAGGGGGAGGGGGAGGTCGGCTCGCCGACGGAAGCTGCGGCGCGCCGAGGCCCTGGTTGAAGGGACTGTAACACCCAGTTTCTAAATGAGGGTAATTTTGAAATTTTGTAATTATAATTATTAATTAATGATATTTATTTCATATTAGAATTTTTAGTGATTTTTTAATTAATTTTAAACTATTTAAATTTATGACTTGTGATTTTGGTGTTGTGCTAGTGATTAGTAGATACTGCCTACCCTAGAGCCTAGCTATGTGATTAGGGTATTTTTGACATTTTTAGGGTTATTTGGATTTATTATAATTTATTAGAATTTATGGGAATTTTTAGGATTTATTTTGGATTTATTTGGACTAGTTTGATTTTTGACTAGTTTTGACTCATGTAGACCAACCTAGGAACTAACCATAGTTAGTTGGGTTTGGTTAGGTCAAGTGGACCCTAGTCTAACCTAGTATGACTCAAGTTAGTGGTTAGTGATTCATTAGAACTCGAATTAGGAATTAGTTGGTCTAAGAATGGCTTGTGAAGTCACAAGTCAAAACCATGACTTAAACTAATTAGGACTCAACCAACTAGCCAAAACCCTAGATCTAAACCCTATGGCCAGCCACATGACAGCCCCCCCCCCTCTATAAATACTCTCCTAGGGATTAGGGCTAGCCTCTCTCTTAGGGTTCATCAAGTTTTTAGAAAAGGGGTAAGTTCCATCTTCACAAATTCATAGTAAATCCAAATTAGGTCCTCTTTCCTTAAAACAAATTCCTATAGGCTCTAAATATTGTGCTCTTGCTGTTGGGATTGAGTTTTGACAGGGAGCAAACAATTTGGGGAGCTTTTGGTGCTTTGAAGGATCCTCTTCTTTGGTGCTTTTGGAGCTTGGAACATCTATAGGTATAATCCTTTGTAATGCCTCTTAAATCCTGTAAAAATCATTTCTAGGGTCCCCTAGCCCTCACCCAACTGTAAGGGAAGCCAACCCTAGGTTTTGAGCTCGTTTCGTGTCCGTATCGGACACGTATGAGAGCTTTGATGTAGGTGCTCGACGAAATGTCCCAAAGGACTGCTCGATCGAGTTTTCCTAATCTTTTTGTATAGAAAGTTAGATCTAAGTGTTGTCTAGGGTTTACCAGTGTCCTGTGATGATTTGTGGGTCGTGTCGTGTCGTGGGGAACACGGGACACGCGTGTGCGGTCGTGCGCGCGCGGCACTGTAGCCCCCCTGCTACTCGGGGGCTACTGCGCGCTGGACACGCATCGTGGACACAGGAAACTTGGCCTGTGGTATGGGGCAATGACTGACACGAGGCTCGTCAAGTTTCACGAGTCCTCGTGTCGTGTCGGACACGGTATTTGATGCGCACGGGGAAAGGCTGTGGGTGCGCGCGTGTGCTGTGTGTATTCCTATTTATAAATCAATTTCTAATGTTCTAATCGTATTTAAATGATTTTAAATGTTGTTTAATGACTAAATAGATTGTAACTATCATGATAAATCTCTGCTACACATTGTTGGGTTTTTGAATGATGTTTGGGTTCGAAATTTGTAAGAACAGTGAAGAACACTGATACCCTGTGATACTGTCATTTTCCAATTTTTCTAACAAGTTAAATTCCTATTTCCTGTTGTGTTTTCTCAAATTATATTGAACCTACATGTCAGATAATATGTTAGATAGGTATTTGCATTCGAAAATTGGCTTAGGGATTTTGTTTATAGAAATTTGACAGTTGGTTGTTTCATCAATGGGTGAACTGTGGCTTCCTGGGTGAAGAACATGGTTTAAATTCCTAAGTGTTATGTTCTCCTCATTTGATATTTCCATGTTGCTTGTTAAATCCTAGTCTAAGTGATTGTTGATTCATTCCATTAATTCCCTGATTTTGTTCACTCTTAAACTAGAATTTAACTCACTATCCCTGTTTACTATTTTTCCAGTTTTTAGCATAAATGAGTTAAATGAACTGAAGAACTGAATGAGGGTTCATGGCTATTCCCTTAGTTAACTGTATGGAATACATCTATGATTTCCAGTTTGTTTCTAACTGATTAAGTGAAAGGATAAACCTGGGAACTGTTAATGTATTTCCCTGTGTTAACCTGGGATTGGTTTTTAGGCTACTGCCACTGTTAGAAAAACCTGAGAATTGTTATCATAATGTTTAAGTTGTAATTGTTTTCCCAGTTTGCATAATGAGCTTTATTGGATTGATTACCTGGGGATATAGAAGTGAGTTCCTTTTGTTCACTGTTTTAATGTTAACCTGTGATATCATTGCCATTGTTCACTGTTACCTGTTTTTGAAACTGAGAATGGATTTTATATACATTGTTCCCTGTTAACCTGGGCATTAAGAGTCTAACCTGTGAACTAATTTCCTTCCTGCATATAACCTTCACTATAAAACTGAATGGATAGCTCAATTGTTAACTGTTTTGGTCAATGAAGAATCTAAGCTTTAATAGTTAACTGTCTATTAGACTGCTTCATTGAATTCCCTTTCCATTTCTTCCAAATTAGTTAACTGTTTGGGTTCAATGAAAAATCTGAGTTTTGGACTGTTAACATGGGTATTTCAGTGGCCTGTTGCTATGTGTAAACCTGAGAACCTTGTACTAATCACTGTCAAACCCTCTACCTAGCACATTCACTCATGGTGCACACACACACACACTTGTATTGGTACACACACACACTAGTAGATGTTGCCCCCTCTTTTCATATGTAATGCATTTACATTTGAGTTGTTACAGATAGTTCCTATATTAGGATTGTGTATATATTCTAGATATATAAATACATGCCTTTCTATAGATGTGTATGTGTAATTTAATATATATGGCGAATATGGTGTCTTGCTATGTGTAGTATATATATGTGTTATGTTGTGGTGTCATAGAGTAGGGAATATCATAGGGCTATATAGTGTAGATAATAATGTTATGTTGTGGGTTATAGGGTGTTGGATAGAGGCATCCTAAATAGGCTTTAGCCATGGTATATCTAGAGGAGACTTGTTAGAACCTAGAGTAGGTTTGGTGAGACCTAGCTTTGACTATTGACTAGGTTTGACTCTAGGTTGACCAGAGTTGACCAAGAGTTGACCAAGAGTTGACTTTGGTCTAGATTGACCTAGTTTTCATGTAGAATGCATTAAGTTGCATTGTTTTATCATTGTAGACTCATAGTGACATGTGCTGTTCTAATAGGAGACAGACACCACTCCTCGGACAGTCTATATTCTCTCAGATTCATCGGTTGCAGGCGAGTACATTCTCTGATCATTTCATATCCTGCTTAGAATTATTTTCCTGCTTTAAATTACTTTAATTGATACTGTCACGTTGGTCACACGGATTGGTACTATATGGATCTTTTCATGAGATGTTATCCCCCTCGGGAGCATCGGTTACAGCATATTTTGTGCGTTTCACAAATCATCACGTATCTCTATGCTTCCTCTGATTCACGAACCGCCTGTGACACATGTACTCTCATGTTCACAGAGCCCCCATGAATCACCTTCACGTATCACTCATTTTATGAGCCATGTGAAGTTTCACGAATCTTAACATAACTTGAACAGATCTTTGTGTATCGATTGGGGATGGGGGAGTGGAAATAGACATGTAAATATTATTCCAGTAGCTGTAGTCATGAATCACTCTCTTAGCTGTAGTCATGAACCTCCTATGCCATTCACATGTTTATATTTTACTCTGACTCACTAGTCACTATTAGCTCTTTACTTGTAGTAGATATTTCCATTACAGTTTCTCTCTCTGTTTACATACTGTATTTCTTCAGTATCTATATCTTACTTTACTGCATGATTATATTTTCTAACCTACTATGAACTGTTGAGATGTACTGTACTCGCTCCTGTCCTGACTGGATCTGTTGAAAATATTACAGAGGACGAGGAGGAGGCCTGGGAGGATACCTTCTTCGGATAGCTCTAGCTGAGGACTTCACCCCACTGCCTAGACTAGTTTAGTTAGGCCTTATCTTATTTTTATGTTGTCTTGAGTTTGTTTAGTTAGTCTTTACTTCTGTTCAGAGATGTTGAGTTGTATATTTTCTTTCCTTCTGTAAGCTGAGATATGAACTCTGGATATTGCTGGGATATTATCTTAGACTTTTCCATCTTTAGTATTTCCTTGAGTTCTATATCATATTGTGTTCTCTTCCTCCTTAGTTGTGATTGAGTTCATTTACTGCTTATTATTATATTACTAGATGTATGTTGACCTAGGACAGCGTTCTACCGCCGACACTGCGGCGTAGGCTGGGCGTTGTACCGTTCTCGTACCCTCATAGTGGGTACGGGTCGTGACAGGGACGGAGGGGGGCGGTGGATAGGGGTCTCTGGAATGAGCATGGTCCGGCGCCTGAACCAAGGAAGGGGGACCGACGAGGAGGAGGGAGAAGATCGGATCCGCAGGATCCACGGAGGGTGGGGACGGCCGGGGGGGGAGCCGCTGCAGCCAGGGCGCCGAGGCTGGGGCGCCTCCATTGGGAGCGCTAGGGGTAGCGAACCGCTCCCAGAGAGAGGAGGGCCGCCTCCGCCTGGGGGTGGACGGGGATCCAGACCCACCGCAAGGTGGCTGGATCAAGCCAGTACGCGCCGTCCGAGGAAGATGGAGGTGGAGCCGAGGCGGAGGCGGAGGGGTCAGGGATCGCCTGGGAGGGCGGCGAGGCTGGGAGGCCTTCTGAGGAAGGATTGAGGGGAGCCGCCGGTGGGGGGGGGCGAAGGTGGAGGGAGCGGGAAGGGGAAGCGACGGGATAGGGACCACCGCAAGGACGGGTGGAGCCCGGACCGAGGATGAAGAGGGGGGCGGTCCGGGCTGGGCGGAGGAGGACGCCGGGGCACCGAGCGTCAGGGGCAAAGGATGGGGGTCTGGGGCGGGGGGAGTGGAGAGGGGGGGCGGCCGCCAGGGCGGAGGAGGGCGCGACGGCGGCAGGGACTGCAGCAACTCCTGCTGGAGGGAGCGGAGCTGGGCCAAGGATGGATGGGGACGAAGGCGCCCGGCGGCGCCGAGGCCGGTGTCGTCTACGCAGCCGAGGGCGCAGGCCGCTCCGCGCGCAGGGAAGGGGTGGCGTGGGGCTGCCGCACCACGGGCAGCCGCCTGGAGCAGGGGCTTTCCACGGAAGGCACGGCTGAGGGAGGCCCGACCAGCAGCCGAGGTCGGGGAAGACGGGAGGGCCAGGGGCCACGCGGCGGGGCGCGGGCCGAAGGGGGGCGCCCGTCCACCGCCCGGGGGCGGGCGAGTGGCTCGCAAGGGTCAGGCGAGCGCCAGCCTTGGGAATCCAGACCCAATACCCATTCTCCATTGAATATATATATATATTGCATGATATATATATATATATATATATACATATATATATATATATATCATGCATATTCTTGACAACCTATGATACCTACATTCACATGATATCCATACTACATAGGCTCATAGGATACACAAAATACCTATGTCATATAGTCAGTTTTTTACTTAAAACCAATACTGCACCTATTAGACCTATTCACTAATTTCTAGGATTAAAGTTTTCGTAGCCCTTTGTATTAGCTTTCCGAAACATCAAAAGGATCGCATTTTCGTGTCCGGAAGCTCCCGGAATCACGAAAATACCGAAACGCGTTCGTCTTTCGGACAACTGACACTCAAACAGTTTTACAGAAAGTTCTAGAACGAATTTGGCTTATTAAGATGTAAATTTGGAAAGCTAACTTCGATATGGTTCTTTTAAAAAAACGGAAGATTAATCGGAGTCTTGAGCTAGGAGTTATGACATTTCTAAGTTGTTGTGGCTACTAAAAATGTGGATGAATATTATGATGAATTTAGATTGCTTTGGACAAAAGAAGCACATGTATATAACCAAATCTAACCATGTATATCATAAGATACCATGATACAATACCACGTATCCTATTTAGGACACATACACCCAATCTCGACTCAAAAAGGACACAAAAGTTTCTTTGGAGACACGTATCGAATACTTGGTGGTCACAAATTCGATTTCTCCCAAATTGTATCAAAATGAAAAGGGAAAAAACCTTCAAATAGAAAAAAAAAGAGAGCCTCAACTCCTCTCCAATGGTACCCTAATACAAATGGGGTCCTAAATGAATGTAGTTACACTAATAAAATGAAATGTAAGTGTTTAGAGAGCTCATACCAAAAGGGAGATGGCTTCCTAATATAAAATTACTAGATCTAGATCTCCACCAAGCTTCAAGGCTCCAAATCCTTCCAATCTCTTCTTAGCTAGCCAATAAAGGTTTCTTCTCTCCAAGGAGAAGAGAATAAAACTAGAATTTGGCTCAATAGGGCTTGAAATGAAAATAGAAAGAGGAAGAAGATGAAGTGGGGCTTTAATAGGAAGGTGGGCTGCCATATGGTGTTAAATTTAGGGTTTGGTTAATTAGGAAAGGTCCACTATATCCCTCCATTTAGTTATGACAAGTTAGGGATTGAACCTCCCTTTCTAATTAGGTGTTTAGCCAAGTTTTCTAACTAAATCTTCTAATCTAGCCAGAGACTAACTTAAGGTCATTTAGGCTAGTCCTAATCATCTAGTTGGATGGTCATGATAAGTTAGTTTATGTCCTCTAGGATCACTAACCACTATTCTAGTCAAAGGCTAACCATTAGTCATATTCAATAATAACACATACGCACTATTAATTATTTAGATAATTAATCAAAATATAAATTCTAGTTTTGAAAACTAATTTGTCACTCAAGATATAATATAAAATCACACTAATAACAATAATTAGGAAAAACTCAAAAATATTTCTGTTCTGGAAAAGTGGTGGTTACAAGTCTACCCCCTTAGAAAAATTTTGTCCTCGAAATTTAAGATGGTCGTACTCCTTCTAGGTCAAGCCCCCAACAATCAAGGTCAAGAAAATTCTATCTAATAATATGCAATATCATGGTTCTACTGGTCGTAATCTCATAGTCTTGAACATGGTCACTACACTATCTATCACAACACAACATATCCTGACAGGTGCTAATAGAATCACACAATAAGATGGAAAAGAATGATAGGAAAGAAAGACCTGCTAACCCGTCACCCATAGCGTCAGCCTCCTCGACCGTCAACGCAAAAGTCCTGTCCCTCTGGGGTATATCCTTCTGATGGTGTGGGACATGATTCTGCGCCACAGGTGGCCTAGCTCCCCCTCTCTACTACCTTTGACACCTTCACTCCTACTCTCATGATACTTTCTTACAATACCCTATATTTAATATCACATTGATACACCTAGCTAATATTATCACCCTCAATAACACTCACTAATACTAAATTGATACGCTACACATATCACTTATTACTCATCAATCATGATACATCCTGGACACTTGTACCCTCTAGGCACCCTTGGTACACAGTCACTAACTCCATAACTATACTGGACATATGCTTGATACTATAGGATACCAACTGTTAACTATACTCTGACACATGTGTTATAACTATTGCTATAAATGGTACTACACTATGAGTTACTTCTAGGCTTATACACTGATACTTAACGCTCACATATCTAATGGAACAACTTGAAGACTCATAAGCTATACTAACAACCAACACAAATACTCAAGGACACAAACCTATCTGCAAGCTACCAAGCTACAACACTATCCAAAGAACTTCGAAACTAATAGAATGAAATCCTAGGAACTGCACTGAAAATAACTGAAAGTATCCCTACTTCAAAGTTAATTAATGATGGAACATAATTCTAAAATAACAGAAATGAAAAATATTGAGATGATATGTTAAGAACCTTCTCAAGATACAATCTGATAATCATATGCGTCTGTCCAAAATCATGATAGTCAGAATTCTCGTCAGCTAGTAAGCAAGGCTACGATAAACGGTAGATTCCATAACTTGGTATGCACCTCTATAATCATGTCGTCTGGAATCCTCGCTACGCCAACTAGTATAGCTGCGAGAAATCCCAAATCTCATAACCAAGATATGTACATCCAAAGTCAGGTCTCTACGTTTCTGCCACGCTGGCTAATATAGCTACGATAAACTCCAGGTTCCATAACCAAGTAGACGTTTTACCTTTCATGTTATTCCCGTCAACATATGTTATCAGAAGATACCGTAACTCAGGCCATAGCATTCATCTCGATATGAAATATCAAAATAAAAAATGATCCATCAAAATCAAATTCAATGACTGTAATGCCCCAGTCCCAAAATACTTAGGACTAGGTACGTATCCATGCCAGCTGTATACATACGAAATATACTTCAATGTATGGAACCCCGTATGTATACATAAGCTGTAAAATGTAGTAAAACCATGATAACTAAATCTCATCCACAACAATAAAGAATAATATTATAATCAACTCAAGAATTTGTCATTTATACATGTAGTTGGACGAAGACAAATCCACTACCAACCAATTTAAAGGAAAGAAGATATACAAGGAAATGATCGATAAAATAGCAAGACGAACCAAGAGCAATCATCCTCGAAGAAATAGAGAAGATCACGGCCTTGGCTAGAACACCTGCGAAGGATAAGAGCACACGCCTGGTGAGATAACCAGGTCCTCAGAGGGACGCAACAAGATACAATAAACATGCCATATAAATACTGAATATAAATTATGCCACAATTAAAGAAAGTGACAAGACATAAATAGGTAACCTAACCATACTAAAGTGATCATGCAGTTGAGAAACAATCCTTTCGACGCATGAGCCCTGGCTGTAAATAGGATCGGCATAGTCCCCATATAGGGCACCAGGGGCCTACGTCCGTAACGTCCGAAGATCGTCAGAGGGTATCATGTGCAAGGGGCTACGTCCATAACGCTCTGAAAAACGTCAGAGGGCACCTGGAGCCTGCGTCTCCGGCGGAGCGCACAGGTAAGCAGGGAAGTGCAAAGAAGCCCATACGTCAGGTATTGTTCTCCCCACCCAACGTACCTGTCAAGTCGCATCCACGACCATGTACCTCTACTAACTGCTAAGTCTCCTAACACGCCTCTATTAGCAGTTAGCCCTAACGCATGCGCATGGGGGATCAACCCACACGCAAGAACCTCTACATGCTACTCATCTCACACATCCTCGTGGTACAACTGTGTCAAGGTATATGCGATATACTACAGACTGTAGTCCCTTAACTCTAGGTTCATGTGCGACCAAAGGATAGTAACAAAGTAAACTAATAATCACTGAGCATGTAGTAAATCAAGAACTGCAATAACTAAAAATAATAAACAGTGATATCTAATAAAATGTAGACTGAATATAAACAGTATAATGGCAAGGTATCTTGCCTGATTTCGTGCTGTAAATATGAAACACCGCTTCCGCGTCCTCGCCTCCGGAACCCGACGCTCCTAGATAATTAATTAACTAAATTAAGTCACTACTCATGAAACTTACGATACAACTTAATTAGTCAAGGTAATGTGTTAAAATTATATTCAATCTCTCGTGGAACCATTTAGATCCATACAATCACATACAGGTTCCACGAGACATCGAAACACAGTTTTAGGGTTTCTAACTTTTAATTAGTCGGTTATGCCCCCCTACTTCAATAACATACTTAAAATTTATATAAAAATTATAAAAATAATATTTAAACTAATTTTTTACAGATTTATCTCTAAAATTCTAGAATTAATATTTCTAAAGACATTTATGACTAGTTGATTAATAAGTCAGCTAGTCTACCCGAAACTCGTCCAGAACATAGTTAATGACTCAAAATTGCTAAAATAACCAAAAATATATTTTAAACAGCAATAAAATAATTTATTTTATAGAAAAATATTAGAGGTATAAGGATTGAGTTATACTACAAATTTGGGACATTCTAGGTCAGCCGGTTACCCGAAATTAGCTAGTTTTGACCTACAATTTTTTCGACCAGATTTGAGTTGCTAAAATCATGGAAAAATACTTAAAAATCCTAATTTATGTATATTAACACACATAAAATTCAGTTTCAAAAATAGGCACCAATAACTCATAGTTCCTTTACAATAGAGTTAATTTTGATCCTACCGACACATGAATATTACGCATATATTTCATGAAACCTTTATGGATGATTATACCTAACAAAAGCCATAAAAAATATGATTTCTACAAAATTAATAACATATTTTCTACAGAATTTTAGCAAAGGTTTTAGAAGAGAAGATTTGGGTTCTTACAAAAGATCCTTGCTAGAAAGGGTGATGATGACTTCTCTTCACCAAAGCTCTAATCTTTTCCGCTATCCTTGCTTGCTAATCCTCTCTTGGTGAGTATTGGAGAGTTGATAATGGCTATAGAGGATTGGATGGAGGAGATGGAGTTTTTAGGGTTTGTTTTGAGGGATTTCGGGGATGTATGATGGAGGAAATGAGTTTTTGTGAAGGATGGAGAGATGTGCAATGGAGGAGATGATGTATAGAGGCTATGGGGAGTTTGTTTCTACCGAAATTATAGAGAGGGAGAGGGGTTTTGGTCGGCCAAAGGTGAGGGAGAGAAAGATTAGGATTTGGTTAAGGTTTGGGATAAGTTGGTATATTTAAACATATCCTTAAATGAATTTTAAGCAATCTAGGATTTAAATCCTATTTAATTTGATGCATTTAGCCATGGGAGGGTTGTTTGGCCAAAATTACCATGGTGGGGGTCCATTTGGCATGATTTGGTTGTTTGGTGAGTTGGCAAGTTGATTGGATTGAGAATTTAAAAAGGGGTTTCCTAATATAGAACTATTTAATTCTATCTACATAATTACACTAAAAAATCTGAATTAAATAAAAATAAATATAATTATTAGTATTTATTAATGTCCAACATGCCTACATAGGGTTGGGTTTGGCTTGGAAGAGGTTTGGGAAGGTTTGGTACAACCGGGTCTCCTAAAAAGTCATACAGACTTTCTTAACTAATTAATTAAATAAAAATATAACTTGTGCCATAATTTGAATGGTTAACATGCAAGAGATTACAATATGACCATGGCATTCCTAACATGGCTAGCATACTAGTTAAAGCACCCGACTATGCTAGGCATGCCATACTTTCTAGTCGTCTTGCATATTCAAACTCAACCATGGCTATAATCCTTTTATATAATATAAATAAGATAAAAAATAAATTAGAATTAAGTAAAATCCAAAAATAATTTAAATATTCCTTTAAATTATAAGGGATTTTACATCCTACCCAACTTATGACAATTTCGTCCTCGAAATTAAAATAATCATAATATCAAGAATTGCGAGATTTTGTACGGTGGGAGAGTAGGTACGTCAAATTGTAGCTCATTTTTTTTGAAAGGATGGAGGGGTGGTTGTCATAGAAATCCCAATTGACCTCATATTCTACAAGATGGGGTATGCTTCCTTCCAGACTCTACCCAACTTATAGAAGTTGGCCACCCGTAAAGATCGTCATCATTACAAGACTTTGAGGATGACAATATCTAGGGAGGGGCACGAGAATAATGGACACTTCTGACCGCAGTCTTTGATTCTAAGTGAGCCTCGATAACACCGTGACGTTCTTGGTCAATAACAACTATAAGAATGTTACTACAATCAAACATTGTCACTCTAGGGGTCATGCTTTTGACAAGCTGGTAGCGATCTCTTGTTTGAATATACTAAGGTGTGTCGGTTCAGAAGGATTCGTTCTACGTCTAACATGGGAAACAAAGAAGTGAGCTTGAAAACTTAAGGAAGAAAAATTTATGGCCAAGTGATGGAAATCAATGATAATTAAAGAACCCAGGCTATAGAATATGATTAGGCGAGTGTTTTGAAAACTCTAAGTCATAATGACTAATATGTGTGGGCTGATGTTTGGTGTTGTGTAGGAGGCATGCGCTTGCTTGTTGGAAGGCATACATCATAGGTGTGCTACGTCTTGCATAAATCTTGAGTATTCAGTTTAGTTAAGGGAATGGGTCGATATTTGTATGGGTGAAATCGAATAGATCGAATTTGGGTCTCTATGGTTTGTTTTGAGGAAACAATGTGTCATACATGTGGTGTAATTTAAATGGAGCACTGGAAAGTTCGTTTTGTGTGGGACATGTATGTCATATGAGTAGTACGACTAGTCTAGTTCGTGAATGTGAACTTTGTTGAAAGGAAAAGGCTAGTATTGTGCTTCAATTATCAAAATCACGGTCAAGGGTATCAAATGATACGAATATGGGTCGACGTTATGAACCATTGAATTATTAGTCTAATTGGAACCAATCATTTCCAACCACTTGCTAATTCCAAATCTTATGTTTCCTAGAGAGACTTGCGATCTATTTGCCTCAAAAAAAATTTGCTATTGATTTAAACAAAAATGATTCTATGATTGACTTGAAGAATTTAGGTTACAATCTGTTACCGTAATCTAAACGCACGAGCAAAGGGATATAAAATGCAAAATAAAAGATCGTTTCATAAATTCCATACAGACGGAAGAACGGTCACGATTGTAATCCCATTCTGAGAGGTAGAGTAGAATAAGTTCAATGTTCTACCCAACTTATAGAAGTTGGTTAATCGGGGAAAGCACAATAATAGGGCTTCTAAGAAGGTCAAATTTTAAGGAGGTATAAGAAGTATGAGGTATTTCCAATCATAGTCACAGAATCTATAGGAAGTCTAGGTATTATCTTTTTAATATGGCCCATATATTAATTATGTTTGGTCAAGACAGTATGAGAGGTCTTGGTCATGTATATCCGGAAGCAAGTTGGTACCGAGAGATGCATAACATAGGCTACGAAGAGATGCAGTTACGAAATATATGGAAGGAGAATTAGTGAGCCAAGAGGTGGGACCTACATAATAGGGGTGAGGGCCTATTTCCTCAAGTTTGGTTTTATAGTGCCAATATGGTGATGGGCTATAATGGGTTTAACTGAGTCTCAATAGGTTCCCTAATTGGACTTCAATCTTTGATTGCATGAACTTTAGATTTTAATCTATGGTGGTTGGACAAAATTTTATGGAATTTTAAACCATCCCTATTAGGTTAGGGTAATGTGGAATAGGTTCAAATTCAAGTAGTTGGGCAAATTTCCCGTCGGGTTGGTAGAATAGGTTTTGTAAGTCATGAGATGCGCCTTCCGTGACTTCTGTGTTTAAGTAGCACACATGGCCTCTATTGAGTGGCACACTAGTGGCATGTGCGTAGAGAGCTTCGAGTAGATCACAACCATATATTGGACCAAAAGATTTGAGTCAAGGTTGGATCTCTAACTGCAGTCCGAAAGTACATCGGTGTTATGGTAAGGGTTATCGCTAGTCCCTTTTGACCTAAAAGTTGTATCATAATAATAGAGTCCAAGGAGATGTATTTGTGTGGGATATGATATGTCTACTTGAAGGTGGACTCGTTTAAGTTTTGCATATAAATTTTGTTGGAAGGTAACAGCTAGTATTACACATCAAATATCAAAGTCACGGTAAGGGACACCAAAAGATCTAAAAAGAAAGTGAGAGTTCACTAGTCACTAATTTATCATCCTAGTGAGAACCAATTTACCTCAATCAATCGGTGATCCCCAAATTCCTAAAAGTAAGAATGGCTTACAATCTATTCACTCTAGAGACTAGGATATGGTTTTAGGAATAATGAGGTTAGGAATATTTGAGTCGCGATATCGTACCATGACATTTGGTAATAATAAGTCACGATGTGATTGATAACATGATAGGGTAGTTGTGAATCAGTTTCGAGGATTGTACCCCGAGTCCTAATAAATGGAAATGATTGCATACAGTGGTACCTGAGTCGATAAGATGGAATGATCCACTTGTCCATGGTATACGAGAGTCTACCGGTGGAATAACATACTCTAAAGCACGTCATGGGAAAGATCCCTAACTACTAAGTCATGAATTTCTATTTGTGTCAAACCTGCCAGACTATAGTCACAAGCGTTCTAGAGGTATTAAATATAGTGCTCATGCATCACTTGTTGATTACTAATACAACATAATGACGGGGCATCATGCTACAGATTTTGGCTAAGCTGGTGAATGTGATGTTCTAATATTATGTCACTTCTTTGATAATAGAATTTTGTGCCTAGAGTAACATTTATTGAATCTCTAATATTGGAATAGGTGTCTACCATGGTCCTTGCAATGCTTATCCTTGTTTTGTTCTATTCTTCTCTGTCTAAACTGTGGGGGCCTAGTCAAGTAAGGTTTGAGTTAAGGCATACGGGTTGCTAGTTAAGCCAAAAATCAAGATGAATATTTGGAGACTCACAATAATTGATTCTTAGAGATTAGATAGTCTCATAGGTTTGTGGTTTACCCAAGGGTAAGATCTTACTCATCTCTTAATCTCAAATGACTAGAAGGTCACGATATTACTATTAGGGTCGAGGGAAGGACGAGCAACTTTAGGCAATGTTGTAGTTATATGGCTTGGCCGATGGTTGCTATACTTGTGCATATAACTAGCTACCATGGGCATGGGGATACTCTGTATTTATCTATCAAATACGAGCGTTCGTCTTTCCAATCAGTAAAAGACAAAAGAAATAAAGAGTTCAAGAAAGATGTCATTGAATACAAATACGTAATTCAAAGGCGAATGTGTAATTCAAGAGGAATTGTCAATGCAGTCGCGGATGAGATCCTAGATACCTCTATATCTCAATCCATGTGGGATAATCATATGAAGAGCGAACCAAGTGCACTATGGTTGATCAGACCATAATACATTGATTCTAATTAGACAATATGCTTGTGGGCGTCCCCAGTATACATATGTCCTGAACAAACTCGACAAATAATAAGCTTGCAAAACAAGGCTATAAATGGCGTCGTCATTCATGGTAGATTAAAGTATAAGTACGGAAGAATACGTTGAAAGCAGTAATAAATAGTTCGAGTTTCACAAGGATCTAAGTCTTATCCGGTGTGCTTGCGTATACAGTCGTCCTACTGGTTCTTGTATCAGGCCTTAGTTGACCAAAGGGTATGGGCTACGAAATCTCTATATTCTAGGTAAACATCTCTCCTACACTAGCATATACTCATTATCACTCTGTTACACTTTAATACTAGGTTAAAAGGATACGGGTGGTAGGTTGTAGTCATACTACTCAACTTATAAAGTCAACTAATAGAGTAATTGAGGAATATAACACGTATACTCGTGTGAGTTATCTCCTAACCTCCCTATTCAGCACGAAAGAAGATAAAATTTACAGTGTAAGGAATCAAGCAGAAGGAAGTCAAGATAATCGGACGAGAGTTCGAGATTTGGAATCAAGGGAGGTAGTCAAGCTTGTGGATGAGATTTCTATATCCTAATCCAATATGCAGGCTCATATCGGTACAGTAACGTAACCGAAGTGACAAACTTGACCTGCATAGGCCACCACAAAAATATGTAACGCCCCAGTCCCAAAATACTTAGGGCTATGTACGTATCCATGCCAGCTGTATACATACGAAGTATATTCCAATGTATGGAACCCCGTATGTATACATAAGCTGTAGAATGTAGTAAAACCATGATAACTAAATCTCATACACAACAATAAAGAATAATATTATAATCAACTCAAGAATTTATCATTTATACATGTAGTTGGGCGGAGACAAATCCACTACCAACAATTCAAAGGAAAGAAGATATACAAGGAAATGATCGATAAAATAGCAAGACGAACCAAGAGCAATCATCCTCGAAGAAATGGAGAAGATCACGGCCTTGGCTAGAACACCTGTGAAAGATAAGAGCACACGCCTGGCGAGATAACCAGGTCCTTAGAGGGACGTAACAAGATACAATAAACATGACATATAAATACTGAATATAAATTATGCCACAATTAAAGAAAGTGACAAGACATGAATAGGTAACCTAACCATACTAAAGTGATCATGCAGTTGAAAAACAATTCTTTCGACGCATGAGCCCTGGCTGTAAATGGGATCGGCATAGTCCCCATATAGGGCACCAGGGGCCTACGTCTGTAACGTTCGAAGATCGTCAGAGGGCATCATGTGCAAGGGGCTACGTCCATAACGCTCTGGAAAATGTCAGAGGGCACCTGGAGCCTGCATCTCCGGCGGAGTGCACAGGTAAGCAGGAAAGTGCAAAGAAGCCCATACGTCAGGTATTGTTCTCCCCACCCGATGTACCTATCAAGTCGCATCCACGACCATGTACCTCTACTAACTGCTAAGTCTTCTAACACGTCTCTATTAGCAGTTAGCCCTAACGCAAGCGCATGGAGGATCAACCCACACTCAAGAACCTCTATATGCTACTCATCTCACACATCCACGTGGTACAACTGTGTCAAGGTATATGCGATACACTACAGACGGTAGTCCCTTAACTCTAGGTTCATGTGCAACCAAAGGATAGTAACAAAGTAAACTAATAATCACTAAGCATGTAGTAAATCAAGAACTGTAATAACTGGAAATAATGAACAGTGATATGTAATAAAATGTAGACTGAATATAAACAGTATAATGGCAAGGTATCTTGCCTGATTCCGTGTTGTAAATATGAAACACCGCTCCTGCGTCCTCGCCTCCGGAACCCGACGCTCCTAGATAATTAATTAACTAAATTAAGTTACTACTCATGAAACTTACGATACGACTTAATTAGTCAAGGTAATGTGTTAAAATTATATTCAATCTCTCGTAGAACCATTTAGATCCATACAATCAGACACAGGTTCTATGAGACATCGAAACACAGTTTTAGGGTTTCTAACTTTTAATTTATCGGTTATGCCCCCCTACTTCAATAACATACTTAAAAATCATATAAAAATCATAAAAATAATATTTAAACTAATTTTTTACAGATTTATCTCTAAAATTCTAGAATTAATATTTTTAAAGACATTTATGACTAGTTGATTAATAAGTCAGCTAGTCTACCCGAAACTCGTCCAAAACATAGTTAATGACTCAAAATTACTAAAATAACCAAAAATATATTTTAAATAGAAATAAAATAATTTATTTCACAGAACAATATCAGAGTTACAAGGGTTGAGTTATACTACACGTTTTGGACATTCTAGGTCAGCCGGTTACCAAAAATTAGCTAGTTTTGACCTACAATTTTTCCGACCAGATTTGAGTTGCTAAAATCATGGAAAAATAATTAAAAATCCTAATTTATGTATATTAACACACATAAAATTAATTTTCGAAAATAGGAACCAATAACTCATAGTTCCTTTACAATAGAGTTAATTTTGATCCTACCGACACATGAATATTACGCATATATTTCATGAAACCTTTATGGATGATTGTACCTAAAAAAGCCATCAAAATATGATTTTTATAGAATTAATAACATATTTTCTACAGAATTTTAGCAAAGGTTTTTAGAAGAGAAGATTTTGGTTCTTACCAAAGATCCTTGCTAGAAAGGGTGATGATGACTTCTCTTCACAAAAGCTCCAATCTTTTCCGTTATCCTCGCTTGCTAATCCTCTCTTAGTGAGTATGGGAGAGTTGATAATGGCTATAGAGGATTGGATGGGGGAGATGGAGATTTTAGGGTTTGTTTTGAGGGATTTCGGGGATGTATGGTGGAGGAAATAAGTTTTTGTGAAGGATGGAGAGATGTGCAATGGAGGAGATGATGTATAGAGGCTATGGGGAGTTTGTTTCTGCCAAAATTATGGAGAGGGAGAGGGGTTTTGGTCGGCCAAAGGAGAGGGAGAGGAAGATTAGGATTTGGTTAAGGTTTGGGATAAGTTGGTATATTTAAACATATCCTTAAATGAATTTTATGCAATCTAGGATTTAAATTCTATTTAATTTGATGCATTCGGCCATGGGGGGGTTGTTTGGCCAAAATTAGCATGGTGGGGGTCCACTTGGCATGATTTGGTTGTTTGGTGAGTTGGCAAGTTGATTGGATTGAGGATGTAAAAAGAGATTTTAATTACACTACAAAATGTGAATTAAATACAAATAAATATAATTATTAATATTTGTTAATGTCCAACATGTCTACATAGGGTTGGGTTTGGCTTGGAAGAGGTTTAGGAAGGTTTGGTGCAACCGGATCTCCTAAAAAGTCATAAAGGCTTTCTTAACTAATTAATTAAATAAAAATATAACTTGTGCCATAATTTGAATGGTTAACATACAAGAGATTACAATATGACCATGGCATTCCAAATATGGCTAGCATACTAGTTAAAGCACTGGACTATGCTAGGCATGCTATACTTTCTAGTCGTCTTGCATATTCAAACTCAACCATGGCTATAGTCCTTTTATATAATATAAATAAGATAAAAAAATAAATTAGAATTAAGTAAAATCCAAAAATAATTTAAATATTCCTTTAAATTATAAGGGATTTTACAATGACAAAGAACAAGGGCGAACAGAAACAAAAGGAAAGGATTTCAAATTCACGTCCAAGCAAGATTCTCAAGGGTCGTCCTAAGAATCTCTCAAAAAGCTTTAACTGTTATTGAGTAACTGCTATCATAACCTAGAACCTACATCTTAATAGCAGGCTCGTAATTAGTACTCTAGTCGAGCACCATTACGAAATCGTAGTAGCTAGTTGCGACGCTGACCTACATGGGCCGCCACAAAATCGTGTCATGACCCGCACGCTGTTTAGGGACACGAGAATGTGGGTACATCCAGCCTACGCAGTATTGGCCCATTCCATGGTCACCCTCGATTTTAATAATCGACATTAACTTAAGTCAATACACAAATATACGAACTGCTGCTAATCATTTCAGGTCTTGTGAAATCAATATCAAAAAGCGTACTACTACATCAGCAAGCACGTAAACCATCATTCTGAAGCTTATTTTCATTGGAATCTAATCCGAGTCATTTTACAATTTATTATGTATTTTATCTTTATTGAGTCTAAGATATAAATTGTAAGATCGACTGGATAATACTGGCTTAGGTTAATTATAGTCCACTTTCCTATACAGCCTACCCATCCATAGTCCATCTTCCAAAAAAATTTCATTTCCCTTCTGCAACAAAATTTGACAAATGTCTTACATTTTTACTGAGACAGAACTCAAGCCGAGTTCGGTCCGAGTTTGGCCCGAGTTCGGTCCGAACTCTGACCGAGTTCGGTCAGTTTGAATTTAAATATTTGTTGCCTCCAAATCTGCATGCAACGTTCATTTACGAAATCTTTGCATCAGGACTCTGCCCGAATTCTGCCCAAGTTCGGTCCTCAAAAACACCTATAAATGAAAGAGAATTTTTTATTCCAAATCATTCAATCAATTTCATCTTCTCTTTGTAGGACCGTTTAGCACCTCTAGAGGAGGGGTGAATAGAGTGAGTGCGAGTGCAACAGAAAATAATCACCAAATTTAAAATTATAAACAGATAACTATGGCAGTAAATAAGAGAGTAAATAAATATAGCAAGAGAGAGAGATCAAACTCAGTGACACAGCGATGTATACTGGTATTCCTCTAAGAGGACTAATCCAGTCTCGAGTACCCTTGCTCGATGTTAATCCACTAAGGCACAAGCTAATTGAGAGCTTGCAGCCTCTTACAACACCATACTTGGTGACAAGTGCACGACCAACTTCACAACACTGTGCTTGGTGACGAGCACACGACCGGCTCCACAACAGAGATAATTTCTGTACTTTGAACAACCTCCTTACAACTCTTGAAAACCAAAAGACTCTAGATCGAAATAGATATTACTGGCTTTTGGCTAAGAGGAGTGTAGGTGAGATATGAGAGATTTTGATCGGAAGAAAAACACTTACTGAATAGAGAAGAGAAGATGAAATTGATTGAGTGATTTGGAATGAGAAATTCTCTTCTATTTATAGGTATTTTCTGGGACCAAGCTCGGGCAGAGTTCTGATGCAAAGATTTCGCAGATGAACGTTGCATGCAGATTTGGAGGCAACAAATATTTAAATTTAAACCGACTGAACTCGGTCAGAGTTCGAACCGAACTCGGTTAGAGTTCGAACCGAACTCGGCTTGAGTTCTGTCCAGGTAAAAATGTTAAACATTTGTAAAATATTGATGCAGAATGGAATTGAACTTTTTGGTGGATGGAATATGGATAAGTAGGCTTCATACAAAAGTGGACTATGATTAACCAAAGCCAGTATTACCCAGTCGATCTTACAATTTATATCCTAGACTCAATAAAGATAAAATACATAATAAATTATAAAATGACTCGGACTAGATTCCAATGAAAGTAAGTTTCAGACTGATGATTTACGTGCTTGATGATGTAGTAGTACGCTTGTTGATATTGATTTCACAAGACCTGAAATGATTAGCAGCAGTTCGTATATTTTGTGTATTGACTTGAGTTTATGTCGATTATTAAAATCGGGTGTGACCATGGAATGGGCCAACAATCTCTTCCATTTTGATAATTGACAAACTTGAGTCTATACCAAAATATATCTAAAATAGAACAAATAAAATTACCTAAAAAAATGGCTTTGGCATTCTTTCTTTGATTGTTGATTTTGGTATTGCGCTATTTCTCCCCCTTTGTCAATAAAAAAATGGTTGTGGCTCCCCCGTAATATATGAAGCCAACAATGTTCATCAAACCGACAAAGTAATGGTAGAGAGATAACCAAATAACAACATTTCCATAAATAACAAGTACATAAAAGAAATAACTAGTAGTGAAATACTGAAAATGTTATGCATAAAAGAAAGATACAACCATCATAATCATCATAAAGTGCTAATAAATGTCTAACTGGAGAGTTTAGACATAAAAAAACTACATCATAGATCATCATCTATCAGATCCTATCCAAAATCCACTAGCTCAAGTCCTCATCACATCGGAGTGTCATCACCTCCAGGAGCATCCGGTGGAAAATATGCAGTAGTAGGATCGAAGTGAGAAAATGTCGCCTCATCGTCGAACCTGGGTCCAGGGAAGCTGGGGTGATGAAGTATGGTAACTGGATGTGATGGGTCATGAGAGAGACTCCAGTGAAGATCAGCAATGCTGTTTTGCAACACCTAAGCCTGGGTGATATGGCGGAACTCTGAGTCAAGATAGCCCTGATGTTGTTGCGCAGAGAGGGCAACGAAATCATCAAAGCGCTGATAGAAGCCATGGTCAAACCCGGAGCAGGGGCTGGAGCAGCAGCAGCAGGAGGAGCCTCGGGGTCAGTATCTATAACAGGCTCAGCACCATGAGGCAAAGGAGGAGTAGGATATAACCTAGACCTACTAAGCTCAATGACAGTGGAGGAGTAAGGACAGGTTTGAAGATCGATTTCAAACCTCCTAAAGATAGAGGCCAAATGCATAGGATAGACGAGGTTGCGTCCTGCATTTTTACAGTTGAGCATCGAAGCCATCATAATCTTAGTAACAGAGAATGGAATGCCAAAGTGAATGTGGTACATGGCTGACAATTCCAAAAAGGTAATCTCATTAGAGGATCCCTTCTTCAGAAGAAGAACAAAGAATGCAAACCTATGGAGTTCATAGAAGTTTTGGTTGAGATGCTTGGAGTAAACTCTTCTAGGAACAGGTTTGGGATGGCACAAAAGTTTTTTGAAGAAATTAAAAGTGACACCTTCAGGAAATTGAATGTGATGAATATCCACTAAAGCTTCACCTACATCAGGAACATGAAAGTATTCACTGATGTCGGTGGCACTGAATTCTAGTTCTTGCCCAGCAACACAAGAATAGAAATTTCTGTTATCTTTTACTTGCAGGTTGCAGTAAAACATACGGACAACATTATCATAAATGTTCTCAGCTACTTCAAAAAAATCACGAAACTGACACGGTCGAAAGTGGGAGCATATTTAGAAAAGATAGTAAAGTTTACATGTGCTCCAGCACAAATTCTACGACCAGAAAAAGTGTCAAACCAAAGGTCCGAAAATACCTTGTCGGGAAAGAGACCGGAATCATAATCATCGGATCCCGTAGGTCTAGCTGGACTAAAGACATTAGTGGGAACATAGTCAGAGGAGGAGGATCCTGCATGTAAGGAATCAACCTTTCTCTTTTGGTGCTTAGGTGCCATAGATGAGAAGGAGAGGATAATGGAATACCTTCGAGTGGAGGAAGAAGATGGAGAAGAATGGCCCACTAGACTCCTGAGAAGCTCGAATGGAAAGAGGAGGAAGAGTTCTTGGGAGTATTTGAGGGTTTTTCTCGGTTGAAGGATGAGAAAAAGTGGAAGGAAGAAGAGGATTATATAGGGCTAGGGCCGGCTGTTCGGTTCTGGAATCTGAACAGCGCCGACCGAACTCGGTCCGAACTAGGTTAGAGTTCGGTCCTAGTTCGGCTGCTTGTATTTCCAATACCATAAATGCAGTATTTGTTTAAAATTTTGAATTTATAACTATTGTACTTCTTCATTTAATAACTTTTATTACTTTGGATTAGCTGTAAGGACCGGATCCCAGCTAGCGGTAGTCCGAAGACTAGTGCACCATATTGCTTCAGGCTATTTACACTTGTATGACAGAAGGACGCTTTCGGCTTGTACCCAAAATAATTTCCATTAAATAAATTACAAAGTTTCGAGTTATAAAAATAAATTTAATAAACATACTACATTATGAATATAAAAATTCAAGTATGCCGAGCTCTCGTCTCATAATGTTAAATCGGTCTTCAGCCAGTGGTTTTATGAAAATGTCTGCTAGTTGATGATCTGTGTCAATAAACTCTAGGTAGATGTTCCCGTGTTGTTGGTGATCACGTAAAAAGTGATGACGAATCTCAATGTATTTTGTGCGTGAGTGACATACAGGGTTCTTAGTCAGGTTAATAGTGCTAGTGTTATCACAATAAATAGGAATCTTAGTATAGTACAGATTGTAGTCTTCTAGGAATTGCTTCATCTACAAAATTTGAGCACAGCAACGTTCTGCGACGATATATTCAGCCTCAGTAGTTGATAATGCTACAGAATTTTGTTTCTTGCTAAACCATGAGAATAAGGCCTTTCCTAGGAAATAACACGTACCGCTGGTACTTTTACGGTCTACTTTGCATCCTGCAAAATTCACATCCGAGTAACCTATCAGGTCAAAGGATTTGGTTTTAGGATACCACAAGCCGACTGTAGAAGTTCCCTTAAGGTATCAGAAGATACGCTTAACGGCACTTAGGGGTGATTCCTTAGGATTTGCCTGGTATCGTGCACAGATGCAAACACTGAACATAATATCAGGGCGACTAGCAGTAAAATGTAATAAGCTACCAATCATACCTCGATACTTACGCTGGTCGACAGGTTTGCCACTTTCATCAGTGTCAAGCTTTGTAGATGTAGCCATTGGAGTTCCGATAGGCTTTACATTATCGAAGTCGTACTTTTTCAGTATGTCCTTCGTATACTTGGCTTGATTGATGAATGTTCCCTTTGAGAGTTGTTTGATCTGGAGTCCTAGGAAGAAGTTCAGCTCTCCCATCATACTCATCTCAAATTCACTCTGCATACACTTAGCAAACCCTTGACAAAAATTTTCATTAGTAGAACCGAATATAATGTCGTCAACGTATATTTGTACAAGAAGAATGTCGTCATCTAAAGATTTGATAAACAAAGTTGTATCAACTCTTCCTTTTGAAAAACCATTATCAAGTAAGAAGGCACTTAGGCGTTCATATCAAGCACGAGGTGCCTGTTTGAGTCCATAGAGTGCTTTCTTAATCTTGAAGACGTGATCAGGTTTTTGAAAATCTTCAAAGCCAGGGGGTTGTTTCACAAAAACTTCTTATTTTAGAAATCCGTTCAAAAATACACTTTTCACATCCATTTGAAATAATTTAAAATCATTAAAACATGCAAATGCACAAAACATGCGAATAGCTTCTAGTCTAGCAACAGGAGCATATGTCTCGTCATAATCAATACCTACTTCTTAATTATAACCTTGTGCCACTAGACGTGCTTTATTGCATAGAACTTGTCCATTATCACTTAGTTTATTTCGGAACACCCATTTGGTACCAATTATCGATTGACCAATAGGTTTAGGAACGAGTTACCAAACTTGGTTTCTCTCAAATTGATTAAGTTTCTCTTGCATGGCATTAATCCAAAACTCATCAGTAAAGGCATCTTCTATATTCTTAGGTTTTATTTGAGAAATGAAAGCTATATTTACTGCTATTTCAGAATCTCTAAGAGAAGAGCGTGTACTTACACCTTTTGATACATCACCTATAATGAGTGTCTCTGGATGATCTGGTAAGAATTTCAATGATTCAAATTTATGAGTCAGATCTTCCATAGGACTCATGTCGATTTTTGCTTGTACACCTTCATCATCACTGTCGCTAGATCTGTGACTATTGAGCTCATCAAAAGTAACGTTAATAGATTCTTCAAAAATGATAGACCTTTTATTGAAAATTCTATATCCCTTACTCTTAGCAGCATATCCAAGAAATATTCCTTCATCTTCTTTAGAATCGAACTTACCCAAGTTGTCCTTGGTGTTCAGGATAAAACAGCGACATCCAAAAACTTTGAAATAAGAAATGTTTGGAATCCTTCCAAACCAAAGTTCATAAGGTGTTTTCTTCGAGATGGGTCGAATTAACACCATATTTAAATATGACAGGCTGTGCTAACAGCTTCTGCCCAAAAATATTTAGGAAGATTATGCTGATTCAGCATGACTCTAGCCATCTCGCTTAGAGTACGGTTCTTCCGCTCCACAACACCATTCTGTTGAGGAGTTCTAGGACAAAAAAATTCGTGGTAGTATCCACTATCATCACAAAACTTTTTGAAATCAGTATTTACGAATTTGCCGCCATGATCACTTCGGATACGAATAATCATGAAGCATTTTTCGTTTTGTACCTTTTTGAAAAATAACTTAAATTCAAAAATAGCATCACTTTTGTTTGATAAAAAGTAAACCCAAGTAAAACGAGAGAAATCATCAACAATAACAAAAGCGTAGAGCTTACCGTCAAGACTAGCGACTCTACTAGGACCAAATAAATCAATATGTATCAACTGTAAAGGTCTAAAAGTACTTACAGTGTTGATGGATTTAAATGTAGACCTATGTGCTTTGTTCTTTTCACAGTCAGCACATACCATATCTCTATTGAATGGAATTTCGAGGAGTCCTTTTACCAGCTTCTTAGTGCTCAGTCGTGAGATAGTGTCCATATTTGCATATCCTAGTCTCATATGTCATAGCCAGCTTTCATCTAGATTAGCTACTAGGCATCTTCCTGCATTATTAGTACTCTTCGGAAAGAAAATATAAATATTGTCTTCTCTAATCCCTTCATCACTACAAAAAAAGTGGTCTTTTGGGACAACAAAAAACCGTTCTAAAAAAAGATTTTACCGTCCTAAATATTATTTGGGACGGCAGTTGGGACGGATTCAAACGGTGCTATTAGGGTGGCGTGGCAAAAGCTTAAGGGACGGATATTGCCGTCCTAATTAACGTTAAAGGACAGAAAAATTGACTGTCTCAAAAGGTTGTGAAACTCTATTTTTGTGTGACGGTTGGTCTTGTCGTCCCAAAAATTAGATATTTGCAACGGATATTATCCGTCCTAATAATTAAGGCAAATGTCCCAAAAGAATATAGTTCACTTTTAGTACAGAACAACAGATTTGTCCCAAAAATTTATAACAGTTGTTCCAGTTCTCATAGAATTATTGATTCCCTGCTGTGCATATAAAATATACACTCAAAGTACATATATAACAAAAACCATATATAACTATTTAAGCAAAAATGCATATTGTATTCTCTGAAAGGCATTAACAAAAAAAAGTTTTCATAAAACATCATTACAGGCCATATCACATTGTTTATAAAATGAACACAAAGCATCTTACATCATTTAGATGTCCTTCCATGATTCACAAAATGAACTCAAAATTAGAGAAATCATTAATTGTTCTCTCCATCATTTACAAAAAAAAGTCTAAAACTTTTCACATCATTAAGCATTATCTACCAAAACGAACCCAAAATAATTTTCCCTTAAGTGGCATCTCCCACCTTTTGTAAAATTAGGCAAAACTCATTTGAAGGACCTGCAAAAAAAAGTAAGAAAACTAGTTATAATTCAAAGTGATGTTATAATTTTTGCTCAAAAAGTTATAATTCAAAGTGATGTTATAACAGAAGAAAAAATCAAGTAACAGAAGAAAAAAATGTAACAGAAGAAAAAAACTCAAATTTCCAATATAGTTTCATATTCGATATCTAGCTTTGAAGAACAACACAACAAGCACAACACATCAAAGAGTAGCAACATAATTATACTAGTAACTAATGAAGGTCTATTCACTGAATGAAAAGTGTCAATGGCTCGAGGTATATAAATCCAGAATAGCACAGGGTATACAGCCATATACATAAGAATCTAAGGTATCACACGTTTATTCCTTATCCACCAAAATTCCAATAGAGCAAACTTAACCCTTATGCCAACATACATATCTTTACCAAAAGTGATAAGATTTTGTATAAGTGCTATTCCGTACTTGGGTAGAATGTTCATGAACCAAACAAAATACAGACCTCTAACTTGTAACACCATGTGAAGAATCCTCACTTCAAATCTACTAATAATTGTTGACTTCAAATCCTAACTAGAAGTACTGGATCTGTAGTGCTTGAATACAGAATAACAGAAACATAATGAAGTAAGAAAATAAATCATTTAAAAAAACCATTATAAGAGAAAGTCAGAATAGGTAAAGGACTGTACAACCATCCGTTGACATCTCAATGCAACTTCCTCAACTCAACACATACATAAGAAGACATTTAATAATGAGAAGTAGGATACGACACAAAATCTCCAAAAAAACATGAATCCTTACATTTGAATCTGAATTCAGGTTCAACCGACTACTATGCCAACTCCGCATTTTGAATGAACATAAATAGAATTATACACTTGCAAGATTGTAATTGTATAGTATAAAAACTAAAACTAAGTCCTTACTTGCAAATCCATCATCTGGTGATGGTGTTGGTAGTGGTGTTGGTGTCGGCATTGATCGCGAACGACAAGTCCATGGTGCCATACTATTAAAAACTTGATTGGTTGATGAGTCGAGAACTTCAAGAGCTGCTAAAGTCTTACAAATATAATTGATATCCTGCAATATACACGTTTTCTTTAGAAATATGCAATATACACGTTTTCTTTAGAAATATACACAATAACAAGCATAAACTGTATATAATTCGATGCAAGAGATTTAGAGCACCTCATGTCTGAGAATATACACAACAAGAATTAAAGAATCTAGAAGAATTGAAGACATGTGCGATTAAAAGACAATATTCTATAGTGGATTATGGAGTTGGACCGTTTCAGAAGTTGAACAAGAGTTTCAGAAAGTTGTAGTAATGATGAAATCAAGATGGCCATAATAAACAACTAGCTGAAGTTGCTAGCTATCTCAAGAACCAATGAACTGATCCAAGAGTAAATAACATTTTACATTTAAATGGTATAAACATGTAGTAGTAATTGGATAATTAGACCCCATCAGAAGCTCAACAACAAACCAAATATGTTCATGGAAATTTTTTTGAAAATCTAAAGCATCCCCTGGACAAATAGGGAAGCATAGAAACTATAGTTTAAGTTCCAACATTCATTTGAGGTGCATGTATCTTCAAATTCAACATGCTAGATAAGTTTTTTTTTTCTAACAAATTACAACATAACATTAATGAGGTAAGAAAACTCAATGTCTACATGCGAAGCAACAGTATCCTGAGGTCCAATGTACAATAAAGCTATAGATATAAATCAATAATTATCATTAATTGTGACTTATATTGAAAGAGATGATTCATTAAAAAAACAAAATCGATACAAGAATAGACTAAATTTTATTCACTACTAAAATAAGCCAGATTAGCGACGTCCATATACGTCGCTAATTAAGGAAAATACGTCGCTAAAGGTAATTAGCGACGACTTTAGCGACGAAAAATGAAGGTCACGAAAAAGCTAGTCGCAGATAACACATTCTTCGCCCTACGTTGATGTTTGTGACGTAACTGCCGTGTCGCTGGGTCGTCGCAAAGTTAGCGACGGAGAGCGACGAAAACTGTACATCGCAAAATTAGCGACGTAGTGCGACTACTTATGTGATGACATGGCATGCATGCTATCACGACCCGCACCCGCTGTAAGGGCATGTGTGCGTAACAACACCCAGCCCACATCGTGAAAACGGCGTGGAACGCTGTAGGTTTTCTACTCTAACAACAGTTTATATATAATATCAAAACCTGTCGAGAATATGGTCAACTCCGAACGGAGGACAAGAAATGATAATATACGAGTGCTCAATCACAACTCTAAGATGATAAAGTAATACTGAAAGATAAAGACAACATGACAATAAAATATAACCTGTCAAGTCCAAACACAAATAATATACAAGTCTAAGTCCAAAGTCTCTAATACAAGCCAAAATAATAACAGTCTCAAGAGTAACTGGAGACAAGGTCCAGTACAAAAACCTACTCTATCTACAGGATAGGCGGTATCTCACCCTGCGGTACTGCACCCTGTGGATCTAGGATATCTGTCTCTAAACCCACTACGTCCGATGGGCCGTAGTAAGTGCAATAATAGTCCTCATCTGTATCTGTAAACATTTTTAACATATCCGGTCAGGATAAAACGAGTACATATATCTCATAACAGATCTCAAGATAGAATAAAAGCTATAAGACTGTAAATAGAGCATATACAATGAAATCATGGAGTGTACATATATGTATCATGGTATGGTAAGCTGTAGAACTAGAGCTAGAACAGGAAAGTAGAACTGAATCATGGTATGTACACAAATCAAGGTAAGCCATATATCCAATGTGTGTGAGTAGTAGTTTCAACTTGTGATCGGCTTGGGTACTTGTAAGAACTGGCCTGGCTAGTCATAAGTACGGTATATGACTAACACTATTCGGGAATGCGGGATGGATCTGATCACAGGCATACGCTACTACTCTCCCTACCCCCAACTAGTAGAATGGATCCAAACAGGATACGTCACTGCACGGGATTCTAATGAGAAGGGAGCAAGTCTTCTCTAGAATCAGTGACCACATATTGTGCAAGAGCTACAAGGGAGCTTGCACAATACATCCCAACCTAAGAAGGAGAAATATCTCTCATCGTTATCTAGGAATACCAATTCGTGAGAACCATGTGTCAGGAATAAGCATATCTACACTAAGTACATGAATCATAACAGTTATCATAAATTAAGAAAAAGTTATCCGAGAATGTACTCCCCTGTGATATGATAAAATATGTCAACTGGATCCAATGCAGCGCCTTGAGGACCTATAGAGAACAAGACGTATCAATACTATGTTTAGAAAGTAAAGACAAATCAAATTAAATCCTATTAAGTCATTCTAGGTCGAGACGCGTCTAGTTAGGTCAATCTTGGTCATACAAGAACATTGGAAGTCAATCCGAATCAAACTAGGTCAAAAGTTGACTTTCAGTTGACTTTTGGTCAATGGGTCAACTCTGGTCAACTCTAGGTCAACCCAAGGTCATTGGTGACTAACAGTTGATTTTTGGTCAACTGTTCAAGTCTAATAGAATTTGGGACTAAATTGGGTAAAGTGTTGACCCATAGTTGACTTTTGGTCTAAAAAGTCAACCGTGCTCAACCAAGGTCAAGACTAGGTCTAGGCGACTATTTCTAATCATTACCAACCCTTACAACCCATATCCGAGTCCATCTTGAACTCTGAAACCTGTATCTTGGCCGTAGGCCAATATCTTAAATTTACCCTTTACAAAGGTAAATTTCTAACCTAGACAAATACCAAGTTAGCCTACCTACGCTTGGTATTTCGACCCGTGCTTTCTAGGGTAGTAGGATACTAGCCTATACATTCATTACCTACCAAGCTTCCTAGGTAGAGTGGACATCCAGTCCATCTTACGGCATATTGCCGATTATCTTGAATATCTCAAGATACGCAATGGTACGACGCGATACCATCGCCCTACACCCACATGAAACCTCGATTTCAACTCAGGAGCCTACCCACAAAATCTAATTCACGTAATCTAGGTCTCCTCCAAGTTTCAACGCGTTCCGACACTCGGAGCTCCATTTCACCCCTTCACCACATTCCGACTCACTCAATCTCCTCTAAATTTGATTTCCTACCTTCCTACACTTCTACTCCTTCTCCTTCTCTTTTCCCTTCCCTTCTCCTCATTCTCCTTCTAATTCTCCTTCTAATTCTTCTTATCATTCTCCTTCTAATTTCTATTCTTCTTCTTCCAACTCTTCTTCTCATTCTTCTTCTAATTCCTATTCTTCTTCTTCTAACTCTTCTTCTCATTCTTTTCCTTATTCTTCTTCTTCTAATTCTTTTCCTTCTTCTTCCTATTCCTCTTCTTATTCTTCTTCCTATCTTCTTCTCATTATCCCCCTTCTCCCTAATGCTACAGCTGCTCCTGCTAGTGTTATTGCTGCTGCTGCCTGTGCTATTGCTGTTGCAAATGCTCCTGCATTTGCTGCTGCTGCTACTGCAGTGTACTGCTGCTGCTGCAGCTGCTAATGCTGCTGCTGCCCTGCTGTTTCTTATTCCCCTTCTTCTTCTAATTCTTCTACTCCTACTTCCTCTACTTCTCCTTCCTATCTCTCTCTCTCTCTCGCTCTCTCTCTCTCTCTATATATATATATATATATATATATATATATATATACACACATCTATATATGTATATATATATATATATATATATATATATATATATATATATATATATATACACATCTATATATGTATATAAATACATACACACACACATATCTATACATACATAAATACATACACACACACAAATCTATATATATATATATAAATACATACACACACACACACTCAAACACACACACTCTCACACAAACACACTATCACCACCACACTCTCTCATGACACTCACACACACACACACTCAAATACATAAATATACACACACACACACACACACACATATATATATATATATTTTTTTTTTTTACACACACACACACACATATATATATATAAATATATATATATATATATATATATATATATATATATATATATATATATATATATATATATATATATCTAATAAAGAAAAACCCCAATTAAGTCCTTAAACTAGATTTTAGGGGAAACCTATAAAGCTATGGTCAAAGTGTAGAGGGTGGTCTCCTCTACATTTATTATGAAGGGAATAAATGCAAAAGAGAATTTAATGAGGGGTTAAGAGCTTACCTAAATTGTGATTCTTCTTGGAGAAGAAGGAGCTTCAAATTAGAAAGAAATGGAGAGAGAGAGAGAGATTACTTTGTGCTGAAGCAAAGTGGAGGGGGGAGGTGGCCTATTCATGGCCGACCAAGGGGGGCTTGGTGGGTTTGGGTGGAGACCCATTAAGCCCCCAACCCATTAGACTTAGTTTGGTTCGGTTCGGGTTTGGTTTGGTTCGGTTTGTTTCGGTTCAACTCCAAATTGACTATTTAAGTCTCTAATTGACTACTTAAGCCATGGGAGTATGGTTTATTGGTTTCTAGCCTAGTTAGGATGGCATGTGGGCCAAGCCCAGCTAGTATGTGGGTCGCACTAGGGTCCAGACTACCCGGGTCTCCAACTTAAGTCCAAATTGGATAAAATTCAAACCAAATCAAACAAATCCCTAAAAATCCTATAAAATCAAATAAAATTTCCAAAAATTATAAAACTTGGAAAATGATGAAAATACCTCTAATTTGAAAACTGGGGGTGACAAATCTACCCTCCTTAAAAAAATTTCGTTCTCGAAATTGAATAAGAACTAACACAGCAATCATGAATTGAACAAGGAAGAAAAAGAAAGAATTTTACCTCAAGGCTCAAAGAGATATGGAAATCGCTCCCGCATGTCGTCCTCTCTCTTCCAGGTACACTCACCTGGAGAGTGGTGTCTCCATGCAACGCGAACCAAGGGAATGACCTGGTTCCGGAGCACCTTCTCTCTTCGGTCCAAGGTCTCAACCGGCTTCTCTGGATAGCTGAATGTCGGTCCCACTTCGATCTCGGAGTGGTCTAAGACGTGACTGGCATCTGTCATGTACCTTCTCAGCTGCGACACGTGGAACACGCTGTGTACTCCCTCTAGTGCGGGCGGTAACTCCAGTCGGTAAGCCACTGCACCGACCCTGCCCAAGATACGGAAAGGTCCGATGTATCATGGACTAAGCTTCCCGCCGCCACCAAAACGGATCGTGCCACGCGTCGAAGAAATCCGCAGAAACACAAGATCATCAACCTAGAACAAAACACAAGACTTAGAGCTTGATCTAAAACAATCACAATCAGACTCAAATACTAGAAAAATCTAAACTATACCTCAAACTCCAACAGCCTCTGGTGGCTATCGGCCCAATGCCACTGCCTATCCTGCGCCACCCGAAGTCTATCTATGATAACCCTGACCTTCTCTACAGCATCCACTACCATCTCCGGGCCAAGCAAAACCCTATCGCCGACATTATCCCAAGACAAGGGAGTACGGCACCTCCATCCGTATAGAGCCTCGAAAGGTGACATCTCTATACTGGCTTGGTAGCTGTTGTTGTAAGCAAACTCTACCAAGTGAAGGTGGTCCTCCCAAGATCCCCCGAAGTCCAAGACACAGGTACGCAGCATATCCTCGAGGGTCTAAATCGTCCTCTCTGATTGCCCGTCTGTCTAGGGGTGGTATGCGGTACTGAACTTGAGCGATGTGCCCAAGTTAAGTTGCAAACTCCTCCAGAAGTGGAAAGTGAATCGGCTGTCCCGATCCGAGACTATACTCACTGGAACCCCGTACAATTGGACTATCTGTCGCACGTACATCTCGGCCTACCTCTCCGTAGACAAACCCACCTTGAAAGGCAAAAAGTGGGCCGATTTGGTTAATCGATCAACAATGACCCAAATCGCATCCTTCCCTCCTGGAGAGCACGGAAGCCCAGATACAAAGTCTATAGTGATATGCTCCCACTTCCACTCAGGAATAGGTAGTGGCTGGAGCAATCCACCAGGTCTCTGCCTCCCGGCCTTCACCTGCTGGCACACCAAGCATCTAGAAACGAACTGAGCCACCTCGTGTTTCATGCCATACCACCAAACATGCTGTCTCAAGTCTCTATACATCTTGTTGGCCCCAGGAAGCATAGAGTACTGAGAACGATGTGCCTCCTGAAGAACCTCCTCCCGAAGTCCTCCGTTCGGCACACACAATCTGGTACCATGCCTCAACGACCCATCCCCCGCTATAGAGAACTCATCCAACAGTCCTGCCCGGACCTGCTCCCTGATGACTCTCAGAGCCTCATCCTCAAACTGAGCTGCCCTGACTCTGTCAATCAGCTCTGACTGCACCTGGAGACCCCATATCTGAGCCTCGAACCCAGAAACTATCACCTCTATGCCCAAGCTCTCCAGATCTGCCAGAAGGTGACGATCTATCGTCAAACACATGGCCACGGGATACCTGCTCAAAGCATCTGCAACCACGTTGGCCTTCCCTGGATGGTACTGTAAGGATATATCAAAATCTTTCATCAGCTCTAACCATCGCCTCTGCCTTATATTCAGCTCCTTCTAGGTAAACGCGTACTTCAAGCTCTTGTGATCTGTATAGATCTCAACTCGCTCTCCGTACAGATAGTGTTTCCACAGCTTCAAAGCAAAGATGATCGCTGCCAGCTCCAGATCATGGGTAGGGTAGTTCCTCTCATGAAGACGTAACTGCCTAGATACATAGGCAATCACATTCCCGTGCTGCTGAAGTAAATAACCCAAACCCCGTCCTGACGCGTCACTGTAGATCATATAACCACCAGATCCAGATGGCAACGTCAAGATAGGAGCTGTAGTCAACCTCGCCTTCAGCTCCTCAAAGGCGGCCTGGCACTCCTCGGACCAAACAAACTCCTCGTCCTTCCTGGTAAGTCGGGTCATCGGCTGGGCAATCCTGGAAAAGTCCTGTACGAACCTCCGGTAATAACCTGCCAGACCCAAAAAACTCTGAACCTTTGCTACTGAGCTCGGCGTAGACCAGGACTTCACTGCAAAAATCTTCTTCGAATCCACTGAAATCCCCTCGCCAGAGACAACATGGCCTAGGAACTCCACGCGATCCAAGAAGAACTCGTACTTGGACAGCTTTCCATACAGCTGCTCCCTCCTGAGAGTGTCCAGCATAATCCTCAGGTGCTCCTCGTGCTCCTCTGGTGTCTTCGAATAGATGAGAATGTCATCGATGAAGACCACCACGAACTTGTCAAGGTACTGATGAAATACCTTGTTCATCAAGTTCATGAATACCGTCGGGGCGTTGGTCAAGCCAAACGGCATGACGGTATACTCATACTGGCCATAGCGAGTCCGAAATGCAGTCTTCGGAATGTCATCCTGCTTCACCTTCAGCTGATGGTACCCGATACGCAAGTCGATCTTCGAGAACACCCTCGCGCCGCTCAACTGGTCGAACAAGTCATCAATCCTTGGCAAAGGATACTTGTTCTTGATGGTAAGGTTGTTGAGCGCCCTGTAATCAATGCACATACGTACCGTACCATCCTTCTTGGGGACGAAAAGAACTGGCGCTCCCCATGGTGAAGAACTAGATCGAATAAATCCCTTGTCCTCCAACTCGTCGACCTGTCTCTTCAACTCTGCTAGGTTACTGTTGTTGATTCTATAGACGTGCTGGAAGATAGGCTCAGCGCCCGGCACTAGGTCTATAAAAAACTCAACATCACAATCTGGCGGCATCCCGGGCAACTCCTCGGGAAAGACATCCAAGAACTCAGCAATAAGTGGATATGGCAACACCGGCCCCGCCAACAACGCTCCGCAGAATCTATCTCCTGGCTCCGCTGTACCCCTGGTGAACTCAAACTCTGGCTCTCCCGGCAGCCTGAACAGAATCTTGCCCCCTCTGCAGTCTATGCTAGCGTGGTGCATGCTCAACCAGTCCATATCGAGTACCACATCGTAGCTCGGAAGTGGCATTACGAGCAAACACGCACTCAGCTCCCGGCCTCTCAAAGAAACTCTCCGCCCCTTACAAACATTATTAACCAGGATGATGCCATTTCCAGTCATAATCTTGCAAGTCCTACCAAGATACTCAGCAATAATATTGTACCTAAGAGCAAAAGAAACAGACACAAAATTGTGCGTAGCACCAGAATCAAACAAAGCTAAAGCTGGAAAAGAATCGAGTAGAACAGAACCTGCGATAACATCTGCAATAGGCTCCATCTCCTCGGCTGCAAGAGCAAAAGATCTACCCTAAACACCCTTCTGCTGGCGGTGCTGGACAAACTGCTGCTGCTGGGTCGGAAGCGGACCCCGCTGCTGAACTACCGGCACACTAGCTGGTGCCCTCGGAACAGGTGCCCTCTGAGCTGCTCCAGCGATACGGGGGTTCTTGGGACACTCCCGTATCTGATGTCCAGCGGTACCGCAAAAGAGACACAGCCCCAGCCTCCTCCTGCAAAACTCAAAGAGGTGACCGGGCTTCTTACAGTAGTGGCACGGAGGATCATCCTGCCCCGGACGCTGCTGAACCCTCTGGACAGATACCCTGGCCTGCACCTGCTACTGATGATGCTGAAACGGCTGATGCTGAAGCTAAGGGCGCTTAGCAGCCCCGCACTGCTACTGGCCCCCGAAAATAACTCACGATCCCTCTTCGGCTTCAAGCCCCACTATCTCTCCACCTTCCGAGCCTCAGCATAGACCTCTGCATATGTCGCATAGAAGGAAGGGATCAGGATCTTGATATCCCATGTCAATCCCTTCCGGAAGCGCTCTGTTCGGATCACCGGGTCACTCACCATGTACTCGGCGTATCGGCTCAGTCGGCCAAACTCCGCCGCATACTCCTCCACAGTCATACTGCCCTGCTGCAGGTTCTGAAACTGCCCTACTAGGCCAATCTTGTCTGTGGGGGAAAAGAACTTCTCTCTGAACTGGGCCCAAAACTCAGCCCAAGTGTGGCCCTCTCCTGCAAGAGCCGGCTCGTTCCGGAACCATATCCGGACAACATCTAATAACTGCAAGCCAACCGCCTCGACCTTCAGGTCGTCTGCCAGGCGGGAGGCCCTCATCTGACGCTCGATATCCTTGAGCCAGTCATCATCATATATAATGCCCTCGGTCCCTTTGAAATCCCTCAGACCCAACTTCTTGAAAGCCTGGATATCTCCGATCTTCTGCTGCTGCACCTCCCGCTGTGGAGCACCACGCTCCACCGTAGCCAGAGCCAACCTATGGGCATCCTCCATGCCCTGGCGTATGGCCTCAGTATGTCTCATTTGTGCCTCGTGCTGGGCCCGCTGGGACTCCAACACCTGCTGAAAGAATGTGAGCATCTGCCCCATGTCTCTGGGCAGTGGAGGCAACGGAAGAATAGCTCCCACCACCAGCGGAGGAGTCCCCTGCTGAGGAGGAGGAGGAAGAACGCCCCCGACAGCTCCCGTCGTAGCCTCCGGCACTGCAGGAAGAGCACCCGTATTGACCCCAGGGACAGTCATCGAGAGCGCTGGAGGAGTACCCCCGAGAGCCCCTACTGAAGTCCCAACTGCAGGGGAAGTGACCGGAGCCTGTCCGCCAGAGGGTAGCAGACCACTCCGTCTCCCCGTGCTCCTCACCAGGAGAATGAGTCATAACCATCCTGGAGACAGATTGAAAAGAAGATATCAATAAGGCACAAGAAGGATTATATCAAAGGAGGACAGCTAGAATATATTAAATCAATATCAAAGGCGATAAGCAAGATAAGCAGGGAAAGATCCTACTGTGATTGAGTACTCTCCTATATGTAACACAGGCTCGTAGTCAACACTCTAAGACGAGTGCCGCTACGACATCGCACTAATTACGACTTCAGGACCTGCATGGGCCACCACTAAAAACGTATCACGACCCGTACCCGCTGTAAGGGTATGTGTACGTAACAACGCCCAGCCCACACCGTGAAAACGGCATAGAACGCTGTAGGTTTTCTACTCTAACAACAGTTTATATATAATATCAAAACCTGTCGAGAATATGGTCAACTCCGAATGGAGGACAAGAAATGATAATATACGAGTGCTCAATCACAACTCTAAGATGATAAAGTAAATACTGAAAGATAAAGACAACATGACAATAAAATATAACCTATCAAGTCCAAACACAAATAATATACAAGTCTAAGTCCAAAGTCTCAAATACAAGCCAAAATAATAATAGTCTCAAGAGTAACTGGAGACAAGGTCCAGTACAAAAACCTACTCTATCTACAGGATAGGCGGTATCTCGTCCTGCGGTATTGCACCCTGTGGATCTAGGGTATCTGTCTCTAAACCCACTACGTCCGGTGGGCCGTAGTAAGTGCAATAATAGTCCTCATCTGCATCTGTAAACATTTTCAACATATCCGGTCAGGATGGAACGAGTACATATATCTCATAACAGATCTTAAGATAGAATAAAAGCTATAAGACTGTAAATAGAGCATATACAATGAAATCATAGAGTGTACATATATGTATCATGGCATGGTAAGCTGTAGAGCTAGAGCTAGAACAGGAAAGTAGAACTGAATCATGGTATGTACACAAATCAAGGTAAGCCATATATCCAATGTGTGTGAGTAGTAGTTTCAACTTGTGATCGGCTTGGGTACCTGTAAGAACTGGCCTGGCTAGTCATAAGTACGGTATATGACTAACACTGTTCGGGAATGCGGGATGGATCTGATCACTGCATGGGATTCTAATAAGAAGGGAGTAAGTCTTCTCTAGAATCAGTGACCATATATTGTGCAAGAGCTATAAGGGTGCTTGCACAATACATCCCAACCTAAGAAGGAGAAACATCTCTCGTCGAGATCCAGGAATACCAATCCATGAGAACCATGTGTCAGGAATAAGCATATCTACACTAAGTACATGAATCATAACAGTTATCATAAATTGGGAAAAAGTTATCAGAAAATGTACTCGCCTATGATATGATAAAATATGTCAACTGGATCCAATGCAGCGCCTCGAGGACCTATAGAGAACAAGACGTATCAATACTATGTTTAGGAAGTAAAGTCAAATCAAATTAAATCCTATTAAGTCATTCTAGGTCGAGACACGTCTAGTTAGGTCAATCTTGGTCATACAAGAACATTGGAAGTCAATCCGAATCAAACTAGGTCAAAAGTTGACTTTCTGTTAACTTTTGGTCAACGGGTCAACTCTAATCAACTCTAGGTCAACCCTAGGTCAATGGTGACTAACAGTTGACTTTTGGTCAACTGTTCAATTCTAATGGAATTTGGGACTAAATTAGGTAAAGTGTTGACCCATAGTTGACTTTCGGTCTAAAAAGTCAACCGTGGTCAACCAAGGTCAAGACTAGGTCTAGGCGACTATTTCTAATCATTACCAACCCTTACAACCCATATCCGAGTCCATCTTGAACTCCGAAACCCGTATCTTGGCCGTAGGCCAATATCTTAAATTTACCCTTTACAAAGGTAAATTTCTAACCTAGGCAAATACCAAGTTAGCCTACCTACGCTTGGTATTTCAACCCGTGCTTCCTAGGGTAGTAGGATACTAGCCTATACATTCATTACCTACCAAGCTTCCTAGGTAGAGTGGACATCCAGTCCATCTTACGGCCTATTGCCGATTATCTTGAATATCTCAAGATACGCAATGGTACGACGCGATACCATCGCCCTAAACCCACATGAAACCCCGATTTCAACTCTGGAGCCTACCCACAAAATCTAATTCATGTAATCTAGGTCTCCTCCAAGTTTCAACGCGTTCCGACACTCGGAGCTCTATTTCACCCCTTCACCACATTCCGACTCACTCAATCTCCTCTAAATTTGATTTCCTACCTTCCTACACTTCTACTCCTTCTCCTTCTCTTTTCCCTTCCCTTCTCCTCATTCTCCTTCTAATTCTCCTTCTAATTCTTTTTCTCATTCTCCTTCTAATTTCTATTCTTCTAATTCTTCTTCTTCTAACTCTTCTTCTCATTCTTCTTCTAATTCCTATTCTTCTAATTCTTCTTCTTCTAACTCTTCTTCTCATTCTTTTCCTTATTCTTCTTCTTCTAATTCTTTTCCTTCTTCTTCCTATTCCTCTTCTTATTCTTCTTTCTATCTTCTTCTCATTATCCCTCCCTTCTCCCTAATGCTACCGCTGCTGCTGCCTGTGCTATTGCTGCTGCTGCCTGTGCTATTGCTGCTGCAGCTGCTAATGCTGCTGCTGCCCTGCTGTTTCTTATTCCCCTTCTTCTTCTAATTCTTCTACTCCTACTTCCTCTACTTCTCCTTCCTATATATATATATATATATATATATATATATATATATATATATATATATATATATATATATATATATATATATATATTTTTTTTTTTTTTATATATATATATATACACACATCTATATATGTATATAAATACATACACACACACACACATATCTATACATATATAAATACATACACACACACATATCTATATATATATATATATATATATATATATATATATATATATATATATATATATATATATATAAATACATACACACACTCAAACACACACACTCTCACACACACACTCTCACACACACTCTCACACAAACACACTATCACCACCACTCTCTCTCATGACACTCACACACACACACTCAAATACATAAATATATATATATATATATATATATATATATATATATATATATATATATATATATATATATATATATATATATATATATATATATATATATATATAGATATAGATATATATATATTAATATATATACATACATATACATAAATATATATGTATATATGTATATTTTATATATACATATATATATATATTTTATATATATATATATATATATATATATATATATATATATATATATATATATATATATATATATATATATATTTAAAAAAAAAAAAAAAAAAAAAAAAAAATATATATATATATATATATATATATTTTTTCTCAAATACATAAATATATATACATATATATATTTTTTTGTATATATGTATATATATTTTTTTTTGTATTTATGTATATATGTATATATATATATATATATATATATATATATATATATATATATATATATATATATATATATATATATATATATATATATATCTAATAAAGAAAACCCCCTAATTAAGTCCTTAAACTAGATTTTAGGGGAGACCTATAAAGCTATGGTCAAAGTGTAGAGGGAGGTCTCCTCTACATTTATTATGAAGGGAATAAATGCAAAAGAGAATTTAATGAGGGGTTAAGAGCTTACCTAAATTGTGATTCTTCTTGGAGAAGAAGGAGCTTCAAATTAGAAAGAAATGGAGAGAGAGAGAGATTACTTTGTGGTGAAGCAAAGTGGAGGGGGGAGGTGGCCTATTCATGGCCGGCCAAGGGGGGCTTGGTGGGTTTGGGTGGAGACCCATTAAGCCCCCAACCCATTAGACTTAGTTTGGTTCGGTTCGGGTTTGGTTTGGTTCGGTTTGTTTCGGTTCAACTCCAAATTGACTATTTAAGTCTCTAATTGACTAGTTAAGCCATGGGAGTATGGTTTATTGGTTTCTAGCCTAGTTAGGATGGCATGTAGGCCAAGCTTAGCTAATATGTGGGTTCCACTAGGGTCCAGACTACCCGGGTCTTCAACTTAAGTCCAAATTGGATAAAATTCAAACCAAATCAAACAAATCCCTAAAAATCCTATAAAATCAAATAAAATTCCCAAAAATTATAAAACTTGGAAAATGACGAAAATACCCCTAATTCAAAAACTGGGGGTGACACCTGCCACGTCAGCAAAGTAGCGACGTACAGCGACGTAACGTCGCTAATTAGCGACGTATTAGCGACGTCTTCATACGTCGCAGATCCGTCGCTATCCGTCGCAGAATACTGAAAAAAAATTTAAAAATATAATGTGTATTTTTGTTATGTTGTGTGTCTGTGTTTACAGTGTGTGTGAAGTACAGTGTTCGAACCATCGACAGTTTTGCTTACTGTTCTATGTTTTATCTTGGATAGAAAGAGCAACAGTTCAGGGTGCACTTCCCAAAGCTTCCTTTTCACGTCCTTTATCTTCTCGGGATCCTGTACGATGTCTCGAGAGAGTGAAGGATGTGATAATGAAGCTCTCAGAAGTACACCCTGAACAGTTGCTCTTTATGTCCAAGATAAAACATACAACAGTAATCGAAACTATCGATGGTTCCGAACACTGTATTTCACATACACTGTAAACACAGACACACATCATCACAAAAATACATATTATATTTTTTAAAAATTTGGGCAGCACCTCCTTTGTATATCAGATCATCGCTTATAACCCAGTGTAGGTATATTTGTCATCCCCGTCGCAGATATCATCATAATTAACAGTCTCCCATCATAACAGTCTACAACTAATAGATGAATAACAGTCTCCCATCATAACAGTCTACAACTAAATATCATACATGTACTCAATAAAAATACCAACAAATTAAATATCACAAACATACATGTCCAAGAAATATACATATCCAACAGACACTACAACAAAAAACCCTTTTAATGACGCTCGACAACGAGTTTTAATGATGGCTGATACATAAGCGTTATTAAGTTAAAAAATACCTTTTTCCTATGACGGTTTGGGCTAATTCTGGGTTTTTTATAACGTTTATAAAATAAAGCGTTATTAATAGTTTAGAGCGGTGGCAAACTTGTAATTCTTTCACTGTATAAAGCTAAGTGGGAGAGAGAAAATTCATTTCTCATCCATTTTCTAAGGGAGCAGCATCTCTCCTTCTCAAACCTCTTCTCCCCCAATTTTCCACTTTTCATTTTCCCTCTTTTTTAGTTTGACTCCAATTTCTCTCCCAAACTCCAGATCTACGCAAAGGTTCGATTTTTCTTCCAATTTCTCTTCGGTTAGGGCTTATATTTTGTTTATACTTCGTCGATTTCTAGGGTTTCTGATGGATTTCTTCTTCGATTTCTAGGGCTTATATTTTTTGTTCTTCGATTTCAATTTCGCTTCGCGATCGGGATCCTCGGGAAGTGCCGGCGCCGCCGGGTCACTCGTCGAAGAAATGCGGCGGAAGGGCGTCGCACCGCTGCCGCTGCCGCTGATCCTGATCAGGAATCACCGTGCCGCCAGGGAGGCGACATCAACGCGTTCGAGCTCGGGGTCGACGGACTCCTGGGGTATCTCGTTCACCCTCATTTCCTCTTGAATGTTACTTGCAAATTGATTCCAACTTCTATGCCTTTTAGGTTACAGAACAACTCTCCATTATTCTATTTTAATTATTTCACTCTCTTGATCTCATTATCAATTCACACAATATCACCATTAAACAGCATACAGATGAAACATCATGCTAAACTATGCTTAGTAACTTCATTCTCAGTGAAAAGAGGTGAATATTGAATGCTAATACCTGATATATGTTATCGTGATTGGTTTTGGAGACGAATCTCCTTTTGTCCGAACAGTAGTTGTACCTCTATCATGCATATCCTTGATATTAAAGATATTACTATCGGTAACTTGTTTCTTCTCACAGGTCTTTCTTAGTTGATGGAAACCATACATTGCTATTTTCTCTTTAAATTCTTCAATCAATCTTTTTGGTAAGTAAATAATTTTCATAATAGGTCTCCTCACAGAAAACCATATCAATTCGAAAATTCATTGGTTTTTAATCTTTATTTAATTATTTTCTTCCAGAGTTTCATAGCATGTCCTCGTAAGCTTGATCCCTCGATATTACAACTTTCTTATTGTGTTAGTATATGAATAGAGGTACCATTTTTATTTTATTTTGTTTTATTTTTCCAGTCCTCAGAATTTGGTTGAACAAAAATAGTTAGCCCATCAATCCTGTCTCCTAAATATTCCAAACATCAATATGCATACTTTTTAGGGCCTATAGCTTTTGCACTTTTTGTTTTCTTTTAAAACATCTTTAACTTCAGAAACTTTAATTTTGGGGGCAATTGGAATAGTTCTTATATCAAGCTAAATCAGTCCTTTTTGTATGAATTGTTGGTTCTCATTGTGGATCAATAAGATATGGATTCATCCAGCTGAATCCAAAAGTGTGGTATAAAGGCTTTCTGGTGGATGTGTCATTGTTAATTTGGTGATGGATAGACATCAAAGCCATGAACTACTTCCGTTGTCTGTTATTTAGTGTTGACAAACCAATGGTTTCTTTAGTGTACAGAAATTTCTTTAGTAAACGTGAACAGATGAATCCATTTCCTAACTTACTGCCCTCTCAGCAATCTGTATTTTAGGCAGAATTTGGAATGTACTGGAAGGTATAAATGCCATTATTTATTGGTTTGTACTCATTGCTAATGCCATATTTTTTCTACTAAAAGTTGACTGCCTGGTTTTGTGTGAACCTTCTGTATCGTGTCTTTTATTAGAGTGGCAGATACATCTGGTGCATGTAACCTTTTAAATGAATGCTATGTCGATAGTAACAGAGAAAATAAAGAGGGAAAGTAGGGAGATGGGAAAGATAAACATAGAACGATGTTATACTAAAGTGCAATTTGTATAGATTTCACAGTGTATGGTTATTTTGATTGTAAGAGTTCCCAGCTAGATAAGTTCCAAATGATGGAGTGGGTTTCAAATATTTTTTATAGATTCCTCTATGTCCTTGAGGAATGGCCAATTTTCTAAACGGCGGTAGGCAGGTGCGCGACGGAGAGAGTCCCCCTACCGCCTAGGCGGTCTGAAGCCAAAAGCATTGGATTTGATTCATTTGAAGTCACAGAAGGGGAAATTTAGGTCCTAATTGTATATTTATCCATTTTGTACTTCATATTTTATAACTACTTTTTGCTTAGATTTCTGTTGATGTGCAAGTCACACACACAGTTGAAACTGAAAGAATTTAAAATATAGCTACAAGGTAAGTGTTGTGTTATGGTTCAGAATACTGGGCAGTCATGTGAAGTCCAAATGATATAAGAAAATAAAAATCAATTTTGGTGGTTAAGGAATAGGAAACTTGCTAATGTTATAAGGTGAGTCAGGTGACCACAATAGAGATAATGAGTGTTTCTTCACTCAGACGACCTCAAGATTTCTAACCTATGTTTCATGTTTAGGAAAATGATATGAGACGATGCAGACACAGGAACACAGGCACTGCATTGATTTTTGCGACATTCCTCGTATAGTTTGGAGTGTCCTTGTTGTGTCCAGTACATATCCGACACGGTTACAATATGATGATTTGACACTATGTTACGCACGGACATGGATACGAATTAGGACACAATATGGGTACGGGATACTGGCATTTTCAAGTATTTACAGTATAATCTCTGAAGGTTGTTCTGAGTTATTGAAAGACAGGCTGGATAATGTGTTACACATTATCCTATCAGCTTTGAAGGATCAGGAACAGATGGTAAGAGGAGCTGCTTCATTTGCACTGGGTCAATTTGCTGAACACCTGCAACCTGAGATCATTTCTAGTTATTAAAGTGTACTTCCCTCTATTCTGAATGCCCTTGAAGATGTTTCAGATGAAGTGAAGGTAATTTGTCTTCTTTTTTTGTGTGTGTACTAGAATCTCTATTATTTCCAGGCCATTGCATTCTTATGGTTGTAATATATATCACAGGAGAAGTCATACTATGCACTGGCAGCTTTCTGTGAGGATATGGGAGAAGAGATCCTTCCTTATCTTAATCCCCTGATGGGGAGATTAATTACTGCACTCCAAACTAGTCCTCGAAATCTGCAAGAAACTTGCATGGTACTTCTGCTTCTTTTGTCTTTCTCTGTAGAAATCTATAGCAGAATTATTTTCTTCTTTATTACAACCCTTCTTTTCGACTTGATGCAGTCTGCAATAGGCTCGGTAGCAGCTGCTATGGAGCAGGCTTTTCTTCCTTATGCTGAGAAGGTACTTGAGATGATGAAAAGCTTTTTGGTGCTTACAAATGATGAGGACCTGGTCTCCGTGTTTTTATCTTTTTCAGGGATTTGCTACACGTGATGTTGACAGTTTTGATGTGCTCAAGTTGAAGCCAAAGTAATTACTTGTTTTGAGGATCCATTTAAGTAGTAGTTGTAAATATATATATTTGGATACCCTATTTTGAGATAATGTAATGAAGATGGTGATATAATATTTCGATGTTTTCTTGTGAATATAGTTCAATGTGGTTGTTTTAAAATTGAATTGAGAAGTTTTTGGAAAGTAATATATAATGTGCAGTATTAAGCATTATAAATGTGATGAGTTCAGTAATATTGAGTGTCATAAATGTTCTCCATTGAGCTTATACAGATTATCTATTCATAACGCTTTCAGAATGTCCTGAATTGTGCACTATATATTAACCATTCATAACGCTTTTATAGAAACTATTAATGACGGTTATTTTATGATGCTTTTAAAAAATATTTATAACACCCGTTTTCATAACGGTTGCTGTGGAAAAAAAAGCGTCATGGTTCGTCATTAATGACGCTTTTTAGCCGTCATTCAAAGGGTTTTTTGTTGTAGTGAGAGTCAAATAATAATGAAAATCAGTGTACAGAACGGTCAATGGGCCCATAGGGCCAATACATACAAAGATGATAAAAAAATATCTACTGGATCACTGAGGACCCCTGTCGCGTATCTGGGATAGCATGTACTCATAGTGCTCCTGTGTGAGCTGCACCGTAGGGGCAATAGGAGGCAGTGCAACGTCTGGAGTCGACGCCGTCGATGGACCGGGAGGACATTTCTGCTCCAGCTCTCGCAGTCTGTCACCATGTGTAGCAAGGGTACTCACCATCCTCTAAGTACTCTCCTCAAGAGAAGTATGTAGCTGGGTGAGTGAGGCAGCCACGGTCCTCTGTAATCCCTCAAGCTCGACCTGTCTACGCGCTGTGTGCTGCGTAGACTCGGTGAGCGTGTGCAAGTTGGCAGCTGTAGCCTGCTGCAGACTCATCAGCTCTTGTATACTACGCTCGATCGCATCAAATCGTCCGGTGATCATTGGATCGTCGGATCATCGCTCTGCCCCAACTGCCTCAGAAATCTGCTGCTGTAAATTGTGACGCAGCTCGTGGAGCTGACGACCAATATCCTGAGCTCGTGATGACGCCTGCGAAGCTGGAGACTGCACACTGACAGAGGGGGCCCGGGATGACTCTAAAGCCAAATAGGCGTCGTAGGATCCCGTACCTTAGTACGTACCCTTCTGAAGACCGCCAACGGCGGTCATCCAGAGGTCGTCCGGCGATAGAGCTGTAGGCGGCTGAAAGGAAGTACCAGCCCCTCCCTCTGCTGGCGTACTAGCAGCAGCAGCCGCCTCCTCTTGTAGCCGAAGAAACTCGGCCTAGAACAATGTTTGCTAACATATAAGTGTTTGCTAAAGTCTATATTGATATCTATTTTCCTGTTTTCTAAATTATAGTAAATTAATATAAAGAATAGAACGTACATATGCCTGCGTCGCCCTCTCGTCAATGAACTCCTCAGCCCTCCGATGGGTGACCAGGAAGACGGACACCATGTTCGGATCCTCACCCATTTTTACCTGTTAAAATATATTATCTATTATTAGTATTAAACATTCTATCCAACTATATATAAAATGATGTCCGTCATAGGAAACATACCAGACGACGAAAATGCTCCGTCATCAAAATGGAGCCACCACACCACTTACTGGCGCTCGACCGCGCCACCTTGGCCTTGTCAGACCGCTCCTGGTACTTGGCCTCGCCGAATCTAGCCTTCATCGCAGTCCACTACTCTGGCGTGATCCAACCATGGATCGGCTTTCCGGAGCGATCACGAGACTTCTGGTCGTGGATCGCATCACGGATGTGCTTGCCTGCGACGGCAGAAAATTGGGTCTCGATCTTCGCCGCCCGGTGTGGTGGATAGAAATAGGTCCTCTACAAGAAGTAAGATAGAAAAGTTATATAATATACACAAATGATTATTAAAATTTAAAAATAAACAAATTTTTTACCTTGAAGTGGGCCAACCAAAAGGCCTTCCTATCTGCGAGAGCATCTGAGTAGTTAATCCAAGGCCCACCATAGTTCTGCCTCAGAAATAACCCCAGCTGTCTCTGTACTGCAGGAGGCCGATATCTATACAATAATAAATTTTATGAATATATATGTACATATAATCATTTGAGAAATATATATTAACTAATTAACTTACTTTGTAGGCCCGACCGTCCAAATCTTCATACGCGTCTCGTCCGAGAGAGTGCATGGAGGGTTGCTCTCACCTCCTGCCTGGGCAGGATCAGTCTGATCGCCGTCCTCCATATGCTCGGCATCGGCCCTCCCCATGGAACCGTCGACAGGAGGAATGCTGGACACAGAAGAAATACTGGACGCGGGATCAGAAATGCTGGATGACGGGGGAGGAGTCGCCAACCTGCTGGAACTGTCCTGTGCTGATAATGGACCGAGAATAGAACGGTACACTGGCATACTCGAAGATGAGGATGAGGGTACGGAATCTGCATCCCCAGCCCGAGGAAGACGGGACTGCCTAATATAATATCCTCCGCGTCGTCCTCCTCCTGGTCTAGTCATACCTGATAATAATATATGATAATAAAACAAATATACATATTTATATGATAGACATCACAGATTTTTGAAAAATCTCATAGTCACAGATAAAAGTGTCACTAAAGTGTCACATATTTATATGATAAAAGTGTCACTAAAGTGTCAAATATGATGATAAAATAAACGTACAGATTTAAGCCTCTTCTGAAAATTCATCTAGTTCGTTTAGCTCTTCTTCTTCTTCTTCTTCTTCCTCCTCCTCTACATCTTCACTTTCATCTGCATCTTACTCTTCAGATAATTCTACTTCTTCTACACAATTAGATATGTAATGAGGAACTTCCGTCATGTCTACTTCTATAATATTTGTTACAAGAGGGAGTTCATCCTCCTGATAAGCTATATCGTCAACCTCAAAGGTATTTCTAGCTTTGGTCTTGCATACTGCCCACCAGTCCGACCTTGTTGTTCTCCGTTTAGGATAACTTGTGAAGTACATGAGCTGAGCCTGACTTGATAGGACAAATGGTTCATAGGCTTCATATCGACGCCGATAGTTTATATCCACAAGACCGTGCTTGTCTACTTTCCAACCTTGACCTTCAATCGGATCGAACCAATCACACCTGAATAACACAATCTTAGCAGCTCTATTCTATAACTATATGTCAGCTCCACAATCTCCCGTAGGACGCCATAGAAATCGTTGTCCGCATCAACATCTTTGTAGTTCGAAGATCTGATACACAAACAGCTATTTTTGGTAGAATCGAGATCCACAAAGTTGTCTCTGATCGGGCAAGTTGTTTACTTGAACCTAAACCCATTAACACAATAGCTTGGCCATATTTTTGTAGCATAAATTGGTCCCTTGGCTAGCGTTCTAATAGACTCATTCTCAAGTCTTGCATATGGACGATCGACCTAAATACCACGAAAAAATAAATTAAGCTCATTCTCAAGTGCATATACAGAAAGGTAATTACAGAGTTCTCAAGTCTTACATATGCACTCAACCATGATGAAAAATAATGCCTCATTTCTTGTTCTAGTTCTTCTTCTGTTATGTGTGGCCTACCTGACCTCACATCATCATTAAATATGCTGAAAATAACATCGTTCAATTAATGTAATAGTATAATAATCAATACTATTAAAATAATGTAGACATATTAATTACTTACCCCTCCAGCTTCTCTACTTCATCATCGTCGCAGTTGAGTAATACATACACCTGAAAGACCAAAAGTAGAAAAACCAAAAGGAGTGACAATCACAGGCCAGTACGAATACTGGGATCCCGAAAGACCAAAAAGAGTAAAACCGTCAGAAAATAGCCCCAACCTGACATTACGCGGATCTGAAGCAAAATCAGGATACACTCGATCAAAGTGCTTTCACGCTTCTCCATCGGATGGGTGATCCAACACTCCTTCAATCTGTTCTCGCATGTGCCAACTCATATTTTCGGTCGTCTCTTTCACCATAAATAATCTTTGCAACCGCGGCGTTAAAGGCAAGTAGTGCATTGAATCGGTCGGTCTTCTTGCACCGGTAGACCTTCCTATACTAGTTGTCTTATAGCGATCAGCACCACAAAATCTGCACACATCTGCGTCCTTGTCGTCTTTGTAGTACAGCATGCACCCATTGCGACAAGAATCGATTTTCTCATATCCCATCCAGAGCGATCTCACCATCCTCTTAGCGATAGAAGTCTTTAGGTAACTTAGCACCCGCCGACAAGGTCTCTATAATCAACTCCAACACTCGGTTGTAGCATTCTTGCGACATGTTAAAATCTGACTTAATGCTCAACAGTCTTGTAACCACCTCCAACGGTGAATGATCCTCACAACCAGGATACAATGGAGTCATTGCATTCTCCAGCAACTCCATGAACTTTGCAGCATCGATATTCGGTGCCTCCTCAGCTGCATCATGAACGAAACTAGGCCCCACAGCATCGAAAACCATGTTCACGCACCCGTCGTCGTATGCATGATTATCTGAAACAAAATTAGGTCCCACATGCATATACGGCTCAACATAAGGCTCCGGCTCTGATGCTAAAGACACAAGTTCTCCATGTGCGGTCCACTGAAAGTAATTAGGCGTGAAACCCCTCGAGTACAAATGATATGTCACTTCCACTTCTGGATAATATTTCACGTTATGATATTTCACACACGGATACTTAATTTTGGTGCCGTCCATGTACTGAGGGAACACCTTAGCAAACTGCAGGAACTGCTCTACTCCCGCTATGTATTCATCTCGCACACCACACATATCATCAGGACGACGATTGTACATCCATGAACGATTCCGCAAGTAGTAATTCATATCCATTTGGAAATAATTCTGCAAAGATGGACACACATTATCCAATAGACACAAATTCGTATATTATGTCTTATTATGGGACACACATTAGTAGCGGACAGTTACTAATAACCATGCTATATCACACATAAGTTTTTGTGCATCCAACGTGTACACATACGCTATCGATTCTTACTGATGTCAATCTCATTCAGACACACTAGATTCGTTTCGATATCGCCAGGGTCAAGTTGAAAATTATCTTAACATCAATTTTCAAGACTTGAATATAATGTCACCTACAACCGATATCTAAGACCCCATGACAAAGTCAAGTAGACCCCATGAATATAATGTCACCTACAACCGATATCTCATTCAGACACACTAAATTCGTTTCGATATCGCCAGACCATATATATATAATGTCACCTACAACCGATATCTAAGACCCCATGAATATAATGTCCCCATATACATTTAGTATCACACAATAATCAATTACTCTCAACTCTACACACACACACACACACACACACACACACACACACACACACACATATGTGTAGCTATATTTACCTTATAACTTAGTATCTTGAGATACCCAATCCTTACCTACACTTGGCTAGATATGTGTAGCTATCATGTACTTTAAAACATTATGCATAAGCCTACTCCAGTGCCTAATATCCTGAGGCTTAGCTAGATAGTCAAACCTTGGTAAACTAGTCAAATGGGTCTACTAGTCAACTTGATTTCATTACTCAATATCTAGGTCAACTATAGCTAAACCATGCCAAACCTCACAAACAAAACATTAACCAAGCTAAAACTATCCAAAATCCCCTATCAACTACAAATCTTATACATATCTTACTAGTACACACTGATTTAGGATGACCCCTGCCTACCTACTGGCTCTTGTACACACTCATCTTACTCTTTATAGCTGCTTCCTTTAGAAAACAGGGATAGACACTATTTCATGTACACAACTATATACCAACACCAATTTAAGCTCTTTCTTCATACACACAGATAATTAACATACACACACACATATACCTTACTCCCCCCTAACCTTACCACTAGTCCTTGCCTAAGAGCAGTGAGCATTGGCCTTCTTTTGCCTGCAGGGCTTCCCTGGTATCCCCCAACCTGTTGCATTGCATAAAAGGCATGGCAGACCCTACTACTGCTGCTCTCTTCTATATTCTTATTACACTAGCACCATTCTCACATTCTAAACAGAGTGCACTAACCAAATCCTTTCATCCATTGCCTATCATGAACCATCCATTCCCATTCACTATACTCCACTATATACAATATATATATATATATATATATATATATATATATATATATATATATATATATATATACACACTTAGAACTTATGTATCTATCCAATTTTACATGCACATCTTGCACCATGACACCCTTACTGATACCATCACTGTAGCTAACTGATACTAACACTACACTCTCTAATTTCTATCCAATTTTTAAATCTATTTTCAAATAAGACATCTTTCTCACGCATTTAACATCCTTCTTTTATTATAACTTTTATTGTTGATCACGAAAGACTCATTACGCAACGGATGGCCAATGGGTTGTACTTGACAATATTTTAGTATAGTAGAAGGGAAAAAAATATTGTAGTAGTTTTAAAAAAAGACGACTTGGAAATACCTCAATAAGTGAAGCTCGGATTGGGGGAGATAGCTAACTGATACTAACTGTGTGTGTCTCTGTGTGTGTGGGGGGGGAGAGAAGGAGGAGGAGGAGTTAGGTAAGGGTTTACCGGAGAGGAGGAGTAGCTCAGATTGGGGGAGGAGGAGCTCGACGGGGGGGGGGGGAGGGGTAGGGGTCGCTGGGGGGGCAGTTGCCGGGAGGGGGGGAGGGAGTCGCCGAGAGCTTGAAGGAAAATGGATTGGGGGAGGAGGAGCTCGAGGAGGAGGAGCTCGAGGAAGAGGAGCTCGACGGGGGGGGGAGGGGTAGGGGTCGCCGGGGGGGGAGGGAGTCGCCGGGGGGAGGGAGTCGTCGAGAGCTCGAGGGAAATTTACAAAATTTTTGAGTTTTCGAGTGAGGGGGAAAAAGGAAACAGGACTGTGCCCTAAGTAAAAAAGTTAGCGACGTCAACAGTCGACGTCGCTAAACGTCGTAACCATTTTAATATATGGCGACATATTTTAATAATATGTCGCTGAACGTCGCTATTCTGCGACGTAATTTAACTACTGTCGCTGAACGTCGCTATTCAGCAACGTTTTGCGATGTCATTAGAAGGGAGTCTCTATATTACATATTTAGCGACGGTATTTTATTCCGTCGCTAAACAACGTCGCTAATATAGCATATTTTAGTAGTGATTAGAATCAGTTAAATAGCAGATCCTTATAACTAAAAATATTATATATCAGAAATTACCAAATAGAATGGTCATGAAGCAAGCATATAGCAAGCTTATCAAATTTGTATACAATAATCTCATAATATATCACAGTTGATAAGTGATGAAGAATCGATTTCCGGTAGTCAATGTTTCAAGGAGCTCCAATATATCACCACATCCAACAAACATAACATGGTAACTGTTAGACTATATTCCTACCATATTTGCAGTATCTGCCGATACCGATCCATAAATAATAGATACACAACCCAAATCATAAAACAAACCAAATTCAAATTAAAAGAATAATTAAAGAGCATCCTAAGTATTATTAAGACCTCTGTACTCTTTCTTATATAGAATGCTAAAAAAATATATAGAAAAATCATACCAGTCAGAATATACTCCAATCAGACCTCTGTCACATATAACATCCAATGTTAATGGTTTGTGAAAAGGAACAACATTCATAAACCAAACCAGGTCAGATATCAACGTTGTGGCCACCTTCAAAAGAGGCACTCATATCCATTATCCTTCCCAAAAGTTAGGGGCCACGGTTGTTTGTTTTAGTCTAATATAGTTCCTTTCATGGCTATTTGTTTCAATCTAATGAATTAGTATTCTATTCTTCAACTATATGTTTACCTGGTCTTACATCAACTGTGATCTAATTATTTAATCCTACAATATCATTGTGACATCCAAACAACTGCCTCCGAAAATTGATTACTTTATTTAGCAGCAAAGTTACCAACTAAAATATTTTCTTTAGACTAAATTAAAATACCACATGTAGTGGTGATCAATGCCATTAAAAATAAAATTAGATGTTCGTAAAATACAAAAGAAAAGAATGGAAAGAGAGTACACACCAGGCTGGAGTACGAAGCTTCTCTTTGCATTTCGATGGGCTGATGATGACGATATAACTCTCAGAGTTGGAACAATATTTGTAAGTCTGAGGGAAATATATGTTTAAATTGTGTCGGACATAAATTGTGTACTTTTTCGAGGAATGTACTTTTTCGAGGAATATATCAAGAGACAAATGTACTTTTTCGAGGAATATATCAAGAGAGACCTAGAAAGCACAGACACCCCAAAATATAGGACATAAATTGTGTCGGACACAAATCTAAGATCACCTAGCCAAATAATTTTGCTAAATTTTTTGAAAACAAGAAGATGGATATCATAAATGAATCAGTCAAATGTACATCTCCATTTCGTCATATAAATTATTAGTAATTAATTAAGAGGCTTACTCATGCTCTAAAATGTGGTCAAGTGAGAAAGCTAAGTTCTTGGAAAACGTAATCACAAATTTTCTCATTTTTAAATGAAAGCTATAGAAACTCTCTAAAATCCATTCAATCCAAATGCCATCAAGATGAACCAGGTTTTCTTAATTACATTTTCTTTGACCTTTTTCTCCCCAAATAATGCATAGGGACTTCATGTTACCTGCCTAGTTTTGACCTTCCAAACCGAGTCCAGAACGTGCAATTCTCATAATGGAAATGGAAACAAAAACTTCCAAGGTTGACATAATCCCTTTGTGTTTGAAGCTAACCTGATAATTCTACCAGTTAGTAAGACTGCATTTGTCACGACCCATACCCACTGTGAGGGTACGAGAACGTAACAGTGCCCAGCCTATGCTGCAGTATCGGCGGTAGAACGCTGTTCTAGGTCATGAACTATAACTAACATAATATGAATACTCTCCATAAGGAGGCCAATACAGAGGTATAACTCAATCATAATTTATAGATAGAAAATGGCACGATGAAAAGGATAAAAAAATCCTCAACTGAGGTACAACAGAAATGAAATAACAAGTCTCACCAACTACCAGTCTCAACATCTAAAATATACTACTCTGAAAATAAAGACAACAGCTAAAACATGGAAAGAAATAGTCTAAGCTATCTACACTAAGCAAGGGTATCATCCTCAGCAGCTGCCTGAACCTCCCTAGGGGTCCAGGTCGCGAGTGTCATCTAGGCAAGCTCCAAGTAAGGGGTGCAGGGTTTCTCATCATCCTCTGTAAAAATTTTAACAGGTCCAGCCAGGACGGGAGCGAGCACAATATATCTCAACAGTTCATAGCAGGTTAGAAAATATAATCATACAGTAAAGTAAGATATAGATACTGAAGAAAATGCAGTATATAAACAGAGAGAGAACTGTAATAAAAATATCTACTATAAGTAGAGAGCTATCAGTGACTAGTGATTCAGAGTACAAAGTCGACATGTGAACGGCTTGATTTGTACATGGCTATACTAAAGAGGCGTACATGGCTATTCTACTTTGGAATTGTTCACATGGCTATTTATACTCCTCCGTACCTCCAATTAATACACAAGGATCCAACCAGGTTATGTTATGATTCTATGTAACAGCCCCTAAAGGGTGGTAAGCCCCCGAAGGGTGATATACCCCCAAAGGGTGATAAGCCCCCGAAGGGTGATAAGCCCCCGAAGGGTGATAAGCCCCCAAAGGGTGATAAGCCCCCGAAGGGTGGTACATAGTAGTCCCATAAATGGGATAAGGATTCAAAGAAGACTCTGTGATCATATGGGTATATGTCACAAGTAATCAAAGAACCAAAGAAGCATATGATACACCATGTAAGTGAAACGCACAGAACATAGAGTACCCATGCTCCCTGAAGGGATAATATCTCAAGAAGGGATCCATATAGTACTAATCTGTGTGACCAACATGAAAGTATCAAGTAAAGTAATTTAATGCAGGAAATAATTCTAAGCAGGATATGAAATGATCAGAGAATATACTCGCCTGATAACTGAATGTTCGAACAGGGTGTACTGCCTGGGGAGAGGTGTCTGTCTCCTAACCAGAGCAACACAAGTTACAACATATCTAAAATAAGGAAATAGACTGCTACAATGCATCTACATGCTGTCTAGGTCAAACTAGGCTAAAGTCAACACTTGGTCAACTCTAGTCAACTATCTAGTCAAAGCTAGGTCAACTGGTTCAACCTAGACTCAATGAAGTCTCACTAGGCCTAACCAGTCTACCCTAGCTAGTACACACCATACAAATCTAAGGCTATACAAGCCAACACAAGTCACATATCAAGATACATCACATTCATGCATATTCAACATTATATATATATATGAGAAAAGAACTAACATGTAAAGCTATGTGTGTGTGTGTGAACATGGAGGTGTACATGAAAAGAGAAATCAACACTAGTTATGAGTTTACACTACACATGGCACAAAGCTAACCCATCTACATTACACATGTATTATACTTAACATGCATGGCTACAAGTATACATCTATATATATTAGAGTAGAGACTATTTAAGTTATAACTAACATGCATCTATACTTTACATAAATCTATATATATATATTATAGCAATCATTTAGAGAAGGGTTACATGGCATGGTGGTTGATATAGAGTGGGGTGTCCTTGTGCAGAGGGTGAAGTTCTGTAATGTCCCAAATTCGTGATACGTATTTAGTGTACGTATACGTGTTTTGGACCCATATTTAATTTTTCATGATCAATTATCTTGGTTTATTTTGCATTGGCTTGAATTTTATTTAGCATTGATAGTTCAATTGGTTTTAATGGTTCATTGGTTTATTATTTTGGGTTAGTGAAGCTTGGGTTTATTTCTTGATTCATTTGGTTTAAATTGCTAGAAAGAGTTTATTGGCCTTGACTTGGTTCAACATGACTTGGCTTGGCTTGGTTCGGTTTATTTTGGTTTGACATGGTGAACCACCCCACCCCATTATAAATATCAAACTCCCTCTCTCTCTCCTCATTTTATTTTCTTCTTCTTCTTCCTCACTACTCTTTCCTCTCCACCAACCTAGGCAAGTTGCATCTTGCTATCACTTAAGGGCTACATTTTATTTGTCTAATAGCTTTATTAGTTCATTCTAAGTAACATTAGAACTTGGATTTTCTCCATTTGGAGCTTGGAATTTTGTAGATCTAGGTTTGAAGTATTTTCGGATTTTGGTGGATTTGATCTATGAAACTTGTTTATTTTCATGTTTTGATTGTTCTATGTGGAAGAGAATTGAATTTTACACAATTTAGACCCTTGCAAAGTTGGATTTGGACTTGTTTTGACCTAGTTGTGGTCCTTGGAATTTCTGAGTTCCATGGCTTTTTCTCTCGGTTTGGGGAAGAAGACCCCTGTTCTCGAGCGCAATCCAGTCCAGCGCTCTTTAGCGCTGGCGCAAACCAGTTAGCCCAGCACTCTTTAGTGCTGGCGCAATCTAGCCTCACGCAGCTCGTTTTGGCGTAATCCAGCCAGCGTAGCTCGCCCTGGCGCAATCCATTCTCTGCGCAATCCGGTGTGTGCGTAATCCAGTGTGTGCGCAATCCGATCCCTGCGCAACCCGACTCAGCGCGGCTCAGCTCTTGCGCAGTTCATCTTCTGCACAATCTGACCTAGCGCAATCCATTTCCCTGCGCGCTTGACCCAGCGCAGTCCAGCCCCTGCGCGATCCAACTCTCGCGCAGTTCATCCCTTGCGCACTCTAACCCCTGCGCAATCCATTATCCATGTTGATTTTGTTTTAATCCTCTAGGCTTGGCTTCTCTTCTATGGATTGGAGTTTTGAGATCTTGTTTCACATGACACGACTGCTTGACCCAACACGACCTGGCACGGTTTTTGATGAATTGCTTATGACTAATATGGTTTCTGATTTCTGTGATTTATGATCCGGGTACTTTCTGATCTTCTTGATAGTGACCTGATGGGATGCACACTTAACTTGTAATCGGTAATTCATATTAGTCCTGTATATGGATATTTTATTAGATATTTTACGCCCATTTTATATCCTTATGCCTTTTGTAATGAACTTGATAATCACGAATTTATTTAATATGTTTGGAATGATAACTTGATATGATTGGCTTGACATGATAGACTTGATATGACAACCTGACTTGATGATGACCCGTAGTGGTGCGCTCTCGACCAGTAACCTGACATGACATGATAATGGCCCGTCGTGGCGCACTCCTGACTAGTATACTTGACCGGATAACCTGACATGTTATATCTCGATAAGCCGTTGCGGCGGCTACTTGACATGACATGACCTGTATAATGACTTGACACCGTGGGCGATTGTGCTTGTATAAATGAACCAGTCTTGTCTCGCATCATTTCTAGGTCATGGACCCCTGAGTACCACGGTCAGGGGTACATATTGAAATAAACTAAGGTTAATAACTAGAATAATCTACTAGTCATGAAGAGATGTTCCTCGGTTATAGGCGACCCCGTTATTCCGGCCGCAAATGTTTGGACTTGTAGCCTGCCGACGAGTAGGGCACATTTCCAGCCCACTGTCATGTGGGGCACTCTCGATTGTCACTTTAATGATTGAACTCTATTGTCTTGCACTCTCCCTCCATTGACACTTTAATGATTGAACTCTCTGGATTGTCACTATAATGATTGCCTGGATAACCTGGGTAGCTGCAGGGCCTGTGACTACTTGGAGCATCTCATTGCATCTTGCTAGTAACTAGGATTGTGATAACCCTAGTTAGTTAATGTAGAAAGCCGTAGGCAATGATTGGCCGTGATTGATTGGATGGAGTCTAGTCCAGTTTAGTATTGTCTAGAAGTGATCGATTGCAAGATTGTACCAGCATGATTGAATGATTGTCACTCCAGATTGTCACTATAATGCTTGAACACTATTGTCACTCCAGATTGTACTATCCTGATTGTACCCTTCATTGTCACTTTCATCATTGTCTTCTTTTCATATATATTGTCCAGCTATATTTTATTTAACATGATGCTTCTCTTAATTATTTTCTATGATTGGGACAACTGCATTGGTAGTGCGCGAACCCCAATCTTGTTACTTATTGTTTTCTTACATGTTGAATGCTAATGATTTGCTGGTTTTAGTCCTTAAGTGAAGCCTCCTTTGTGGCACTTGCTCTTTCTGGAGTCTGACCCAGCTGGTTTTGTATGGCCAGATACCGGAGCAGCACCAAAGGATCTACCGGATTTCCAGCCAGATGGTGGCCACTAGGCAGAACCTTGGCAACGAGTGGGTTTCTTTTTGTTCCCCCACTGTAATATTGTAAATTATTCTGTTGAGGCATTTAGCCGACGAGCAAGTGTTAGCTCGTATTGCACTTTTCTTATTGTCTGCCTACGGGCTGTAACATGATTGACAAGCCCCGGGGGTTGATCATGTATGACTGAACTCTTGCTAGTCCTTACATTTTGTACGACTAGCTTCATGATCATCTGATATGTAATATTTGGGACGCCTTATATTTATGTATTTGATGCTCTGACATCTGGTGATTATTACTAGTTGGTTGAGATTGAGACAATAGGCTATTTTATGACCTTAAGAGACTGATGGATTGTAGTGAAACCCTCACATATCTAGACAGCCGTGACCGTATGGTGAGATGGATTCTATTTCATCATACGTAGCTGGCTATGTCCGCCCCCGCTCTCCAGTATTCTGGTTCTGGGGCGTGACAAGTTCATTCTCAGTTTAGTTCCACATTTACATATAAACTAAAGTGAGCTATCCCATAAACTGGTGTAACTAACCATATAAAATGAACCATGTTATCTGAAATCTGCCATTAAGCCAACATCCCATATGCATACAGCTCATGCATTGTCTAATACTGGAATTAACTAACATTTCGAATAAAGGGGTTGAAGGTTAACATTACATTCATAGACATTCCACTATATTGAAAACTGAAATTGGCTTGGCAATAGAAAAAGGAAGGTATATATGCTTACATGGACAGTTCAGTGTTCGAACAACCTAAAATGAACTAACATTCAATCTAAATATCAGCTATGCATTGATTCTATGTCTACATATGAAATCTGATATTTAACTAGCATCTCAAATTAAGGGTTATGGGTTGCATTATATACATGCATTCAATTAGACACTCTATATTAGGCTAACAATATTAGGCTATATACATTACACTCACATTACATAGAAAATACTATATTGATTTCAACTTACCCTTTCACTTTACTCTATCATTTTACACATTCACATATTCATATACATAGATATATATATATGAAAGCTATATATATAGGCACATACATATATATATAGAGAGAGAAAGAGAGGTAAAAGAGTAAGTGAGTATGTGTGTGTTTGGCATATGTGAAAGGATGCGTTAATGTTCTAAACTTTAGTGATAGGTAGGTGTATGTGACATGGATACATGATGTCAAAGGGTGTATGAATGAATGTGTGTAAAAGGTTATAGGTTAACTCAGTTTATAGAAATGCATACATACATACAAACTTACATTGTATATATGCATACATACATATCATGTATATTATATTACATGATACATACATGTATACTTGTATTATATTATACATACATTCATACATATTAGATACTTGTATTTATATTAACATATTACAAACATTCATTTCATTCATGCATTTATGCATTACCTACATGTTTTATACATATGAATACATTTTATATCATTCTTTCATTCATGTATTTACACATTTCTTATATGCATTATATTAATTGCATTCCTACATACTTGCATTCAACCATATATATACATTAATGTAAAAAGAATATATATCATATATATATTATTTCATTTATCTAACATATCATGCATTACATACTCTATATTCATTTAATATCCATACTACATAGGCTCATAGGTTACACAAAATGCATATATCGTATAGTCACTCTTCTACTTAAAATCAATACTGTACCAATTGGGCCTTCACTAAATTCTAGGATTACATTATGTTGTAGCTCATCGTGTTAGCTTTCCGAAACTTTAAACGGATCGCATTTTCGTGTCCGAAAGCTCCCGGAATCGCGAAAATACCGAAACGCGTTCGTCTTTCATACAGCTGACACTCAAACAATTCTACAGAAAGTTTTAGAACGAATTTGGCTTATTAAAATATATATTTGGAAATCTAGCTTCGATACGCTTTTTTTAAAAAAACGGGAGGTTAATTGGAGTTATGAGCTAAAAGTTATGGCATTTCTTAGTTGCGCTAGCTACTAAAAACGTGGATAAAAATTATGACGAATTTAGGTAGTTTGAGACAAAAAAACACAAGTATATAACATAATATATCAAGAACTCACTCTCTACACTAATATATATATATGAGACACTATAGAACACATCTCCAATACAAAAATATGAGATTAAACATGTAATAATTCATTCATACATAACAACAACACATAGTGTGTCCAAATTTGGGGTTTCCCCACATGGACACAACCATAACACAAAGGACACTCCTATGACCTCCAAATGGATACGAAATGGACACAAATGGAGATACAACCATGGGGGTCATTCCTATGGGTTCAAAATAGACCTATATGCATGAGAAAATGAAAAGAAGAAGGGATTTATACCTCCCGGTAGATCGAATCGAAGAAAAGCCTTCCCGGAGCGACACCGACACGTAGAGATTCCAAAAGGACACGAACGAGCTCCGAATCCTCCCAAACTTGGGTAGCTTCCTCCTTGGCTAGAATGGAGAATGAAAGAAGAAGATTTGGTGGCAAAATGAAAGGATTTGGTGGAGAAATTGTTAGGGATTGCTCTCTAGAAATTTGGAGAAGAACAAGAGAGAGAGTGTGGATGAGAATAATGAAATAAACTTGAGCCTATCCTCTCCCAAAGTGGCTGTCCATATGGGGCTATTTGTCCTATTATGGTAAGGTCCAAAATGCCCCCACTAACCTATTCTATTAGTATTAGGAAAGGGCTAATTGGTTGGAGCTAAATTAGTCATTCTAAAGTCTCTAATCACACTAATCTTATCCATAATAATTAGTCTAACCTCTAACTAAAATATTTCTATCATGTGGGCCATGGCTAACTAATGTGTGGATCCACTAAAGTCAACACTACCCCCGGATCCCCGTTTCAAGTCGGATTGAGTTGAAATTCGAACCCGACTCAAATAACCCCAAAACAATATCATAAATAATAAAATAAATTTTAAAAATATTCAAAAATATAAAATGACAAAAATACTCATGTTTCTGAAAACTGGGGGTGACAAATTCCTCGAAATTAAAACCAAACAATAGTAAAATGTCAAAATCACAAGTCATAATTTTAAATAGTTTAAAAATGATTAAAAATCACCAAAAATCATAATATAAAATAATTATCAATAAATAATAATTATAATTACAAAATTTCAAAATTACCCTCATTTGGAAAACTGGGTGTTACAATCCTACCCACCTTATAAAAATTTCGTCCTCGAAATTAAGATGATCGCACCCCCTTCTAGGTCAAACATAGTCAAGGGTCAATCACTAGTCAATTTCTCAACATCCAAGTACTTGGTCATCAACTGGTCAACTTCTTAGGGTTTTACCTATGCTAGCTATCTAGGTGTTGGCAACTAGAATTTAGAAAAAGAGAAAATCTATAATAGACTAGCTCTTAACTTCCCAATCCTATCAAGTCACCTATAACTAAATACCTACAAGCTAAGCACATGAATATCAAATACCACATATATATATATGCTCAAGAACAACAACCCATCACATATATCCTAAGTATATCATCTATATATATACATGACTGATCAACCAAGGGTTAAGGCAGACTAAGCTTATAAGGGTCTGAAACAATGCTTAGAACTAGGCTAAGGATGAATGGTCTGAATCAAGGGGACATGGTATCTAGTGAAGGGTCTGCACACTGCCTATAAAGGTGATCAACACAAAGGAACTCAACACGAAGGGAACTTAACTAAAATGGAAAGCTGAACCAAAATTAGGCTAAACAACATGTTTATAACCCTATACAACAATGGCCTATAGATACCAACTAACCTATATCCCATATGCCAATATCATCTGCAATCTATCTATGCAAATAGACCTCTCGGTCTTAGGTGAAACTATAACTATACTCAAAGACAGGCTCTGGTCATGGGTGCCTCACTAGAAAAGATAAGGGAAAGTAGTAATAATCATCAAGGATGTAAGGCATACTAACATCCTATGTGTAACTGGTTGGTATTATAGATAACAAGAAAATTATCTGCAATGGGTTACTATTCTAACACCAATGCTAACTATCACCTCTAGGGTACAGACACTCTACAAATTATCATACCATTATACTATGAAGGAACTACCTATGAATAAGCTCTACAAAACTAAATATCCCTACTCCTAAGTCATTTATAACAATCAAAAGGGTATGATGTTTAAACCTTCTCAAGATACAATCTGTTAATTATGTGTCTGTCCAAAATCATGTTGTCCAGAGTCTTCATCATGCTAGTGAGCAAGGCTACGATAATCACAGAGTCCTTGACTAAGGTACGTACCTCTAGGTTCATGGTATTTAAAATTTTTGCACTGCCGCATGCGACGACGAAAACCTTAAATTCCCATACCCGAGAATACATCCAAAATCTGACTACATGTCCTCACTATGCCAACTAATACGACTATCGAGGATTCTAGATCCCATGATTTAGGCGACCTAGCCCATATGATTTTCTCAGAAGAAAAACAAACACAACAAAAGAGTAACATGACAAAATTAATCAATCAACAAGGAACAGATGGAATCGGATTTCAAGGTAATTATAAAAGAAAATTGCGGAAATAGAATTGAGAAGAACGAAACTTACAGCAAGATCTCCAATGGCCTGTGCATCCTCGACTGTCCTGACGATAGCTCGCCCTGCTGGTTTCCTCCAGCCTGATGCTGATACTGCATAAATCTCTGCTGCTGATGCTGCATGAATCGCTGCTGCTGAAAGAAATCAGAAATAACAGGAAAAGTCTCTGTATAAACGGAGGTGCACCTCCAATGTAGCAGAAACGTCAACCTGAGTCGGCACAACAAAAGCTGCAGTCTCGAGGCCCTGATGAACAGGACGAGAGGTAGCCAGCCTCTCGATAGTATCCCCCGAACCGAAGCGATGAGATCGTGTCTTCATAACCATCACGAAGACAGATCAAAACAAGAAGCAATTTCTGAGAATGAAGCGAAAATTCAAAGGAGGACAGTTTATATTCAAGGGAAGTCAATAAGCAACAATTTTAGACAAAAGGAATCAGATTAAGAGTTTTTCCTAATGTGATTGAGTACCTCCAAAAATATTCTAATCCTACTGCAGGCTGTAGTGATACTCTAGTTCGAATACCACTACATAAACTCGACCTGCATGGGCCACCACTAAAAACGCGTCACGATCCGCACCCACTGTGAGGGTACGAGAACGTAACAGCGCCCAGCCTACGCCGCAGTGTCGACGGTAGAACGCTGTTCTAAGTCATGAACTATAACTAACATAATATGAATACTCTCCATAAGGAGGCCAATACAGAGGTATAACTCAATCACAATCTATAGATAGAATATGGCACGATGAAAAGGATAAAGAAATCCGCAACTGAGGTACAACAAAAATGAAATAACAAGTCTCACCAACTACCAGTCTCAACATCTAAAATATACTACTCTGAAAATAAAGACAACAGCTAAAACATGGAAAGAAATAGTCTAAGCTATCTACACTAAGCAAGGGTATCATCCTCAGCAGCTGCCTGAATCTCCCCAGGGGTCCAGGTCGCGAGTGTCATCTAGGCAAGCTCCAAGTAAGGGGTGCAGGATTTCTCATCATCCTCTGTAAAATTTTTAACAGGTCCAGTCAGGACGGGAGCGAGCACAATACATCTCAACAGTTCATAGCAGGTTAGAATATATAATCATGCAGTAAAGTAAGATATAGATACTGAAGGAAATGCAGTATGTAAACAGAGAGAGAACTGTAATAGAAATATCTACTATAAGTAGAGAGCTACCAGTGGCTAGTGAGTCAGAGTACAAAGTCGACATGTGAACGGCTTGATTTGTACATGGCTATACTAAAGAGGCGTACATGGCTATTCTACTTTGGAATTGTTCACATGGCTATTTATACTCCCCCGTACCCCCAATTAATACACAAGGATCCAACCAGGTTATGTTATGATTCTATGTAACAGCCCCCGAAGGGTGGTAAGCCCCCGAAAGGTGATATGCCCCCAAAGGGTGATAAGCCCCCGAAGGGTGATAAGCCCCCAAAGGGTGATAAGCCCCCGAAGGGTGGTACATAGTAGTCCCATAAATGGGATAAGGATTCAAAGAAGACTCTGTGATCATATGGGTATATGTTACAAGTAATCAAAGAACCAAAGAAGCATATGATACGTCATGTAAGTGAAACACACAGAACATAGAGTACCCGATGCCCCCTGAAGGGATAACATCTCAAGAAGGGATCCATATAGTACTAATCCGTGTGACCAACGTGACAGTATCAAGTAAAGTAATTTAATGCAGGAAATAATTCTAAGCAGGATATGAAATGATCAGAGAATGTACTCGCCTGATAACTGAATGTTCAAACAGGATGTACTGCCTGAGGAGAGGTGTCTGTCTCCTAACCAGAGCAACACAAGTTACAACATGTCTAAAATAAGGAAATAGACTGCTATAATGCATCTACATGCTGTCTAGGTCAAACTAGGCTAAAGTCAACACTTGGTCAACTCTAGTCAACTATCTAGTCAAAGCTAGGTCAACTGGGTCAACCTAGACTCAATAAAGTCTCACTAGGCCTAACCAGTCTACCCTAGCTAGTACACACCATACAAATCCAAGGCTATACAAGCCAACACAAGTCACATATCAAGATACATCACATTCATGCATATTCAACATTATATATATATATATATATATATATATATATATATATATATATATATAAGAGAAAAGAACTAACATGTAAAGCTATGTGTGTGTGTGAACATGGAGGTGTACATGAAAAGAGAAATCAACACTAGTTATGAGTTTACACTACACATGGCACAAAACTAACCCATCTACATTACACATGTATTATACTTAACATGCATGGCTACAAGTATACATCTATATATATTAGAGTAGAGACTATTTAAGTTATAACTAACATGCATCTATACTTTACATAAATCTATATATATATTATAGCAATCATTTAGAGAAGGGTTACATGGCATGGTGGTTGATATAGAGTGGGGTGTCCTTGTGCAGAGGGTGAAGTTCATTCTTAGTTTAGTTTCACATTTACATATAAACTAAAGTGAGCTATCCCATAAACTGGTGTAACTAACCACATAAAATGAACCATGTTATCTGAAATCTGCCATTAAGCCAACATCCTGTAGGATCGTTGAGCACCTCTAGAGGGGGGGTGAATAGAGTGCGTGTGTGCAGCGGAAATATAATCACCAATTAAAAAATTAAACTATGGCAGATATGTAAGAGACAGTAAATAAAGATAGGAGAATCAAACTCAGTGACACAGCGATGTATACTGGTATCCCTCTGAGAGGACTAATCCAGTCTCGAGTACTCTTGCTCGATGTTAATCCACTATGGCACAAACTTTAACTGAGAGCTTGCAATCTCTTACAACACCGTGCTTGGTGACAAGCGCACGACCAGCTTCACAACACCGTGCTTGGTGGCGAGCGCACGACCAGCTCCACAACAAAAAAGTTGTTGAAACTTGAACGACCTCTTACAACTCTTGAGTAACCAAAAGACTCTAAATCAACTCTGATAGTACTGGCTTTTGGCTAAGAGATGTGTAGGTGAGATTTGAAAATCGTAGATCGTTTAGAAAACACTTGAATAGTAGAGAAGAGAAGATGAAGAATGAATTGATGATTATAAGTGAAAAGTTCTTCTCTATTTATAGGTGTTTTCACCAACCGAACTCGGGCAGAACTCGGACAGAGTTCGGGTGCAAATATCTCGCAAAATAGACGTTGCTCGCAGATTTGGAGGCAACTGAAGTTTGAATTCAAACTGACCGAACTCGGGCAGAGTTCGGCTAGGAGTTCTGTCAGGAGATATTTAAAAAAACTTTTGTAAAAACAGTTTTCAAACATGTTTTTGGTTATTTGTTAAATCATTTGAAAAGCATATTTTCGAAATATGTTTTTGTAACCGAAAATACGAAAGGGTAAAAATAGGTTTTTAGAAAGGAGGACAATTTTAACCCTAAGCCAGTATTACCATAATTGATTTTACAAAGTAATTCCTAGACTCAATAAAATATAAAATACAGAATAAAAGTAGAAAAGAGTCTTCAGAAGATTTTGATGACTTTGACGCTTTGATTTATGCAGTACATCGTCCGTTGAATATGATTTCATGCATCCTGAAATAGTTAGCAGCATTTTCTATATTTTGTGTATTGACTAAAGTATATGTTGATTATCGAAATCGGGTGTGACCGTGGAATGGGCCAACAATCTCCCCTATTTTGATAATTGACAAACTTGAGTCTATACCAAAATATATTTATATCAAATAGAACAAAATAACAAAAATACCTAAAAATCGAGATGTTTTTGTTTTGGATATATATCTTGCGTTTGGTATATACTCTTTTTCTCCCCCTTTGTCAAGTAGTAAAATGAATAGGCTCCCCCGTAAATCATGAAGTCAACAATAGAATAGACAAGACAAAGTGAAGTAAAAAGAAGTAATCACAGCATAGACAACTGGAATAAAATGAACTATGTCATAATAAACTGAAATATCATAGAGGTTCCACTAATAATCCAAAAAGTACAACTGATAAAGTCTAACTGAAACAGTTTAGACATGAAATAAAATAAAACTACTACATAAACTGCATCAACTAATCGAAACTAAATCCACTATCCCATGGCTGAATCCACATCACATCGCTGGGTCGTCCGCACTGGGAGGATCATGAAGGAAATAAGCAGTGGTCGGGTCGAAATACTGAAAAGTGACCTCATCAGTAAAACGAGGACCAGGGAAAGCCGGGTGTGGAAGGATAGTGAGTGGACGGACTGGATCCTGAACCAGGCTGTAGTGGAGATCGGCAATACTGTTTCTCAGCACCTGGGCCTGAGAAATGTGCCGGAACTCGGAGTCCTGATGACGTTGCGTGGAAACGGCAACGAAATCATCAAACCGCTGGTAGAATACCTGATCGAGTCCTGGGGCAGGGGCCGGAGCAGGATGAGCATCAGCTGGAGGGACCTCAGCATCAGCAGCTGGGGCAGCAGGAGCAGCACCAGGAGGTTGAGGAAACCGACGAGAGCGGGTCAACTCAACAGGTGGAGAAGAAATGGCACACGTTTCAAGATCAATCTCAAAACGTCGAAATATACTAGCAAGGTGCATAGGAAAGACTAGGTTCCTACCTGCATTCTTGCAGTTGAGCATCCAAGACATCATAGTTTTTGGAACGGAGAAAGGAATTCCAAAATGAATGTGATAAAGAGCAGAAAGTTCCAAAAATGTAACTTCATCGGTAGAGCCTTTCTTCGGAAGAAGGGCCGAAAAAATTATACGATGAAGCTCGTAAAAAGTTTGGTTTAGATGTCTAGAAAAGATTCTCCGGGAAGGAGGAGTAGGGTGACAAATCAATTCCCTAAAGGAAGCTAAAGTGACATCGACAGGGAATTGAATATGGTGGAAGTCAACAAGTGCATCACCAAGATCAGGAACGTGAAAGTATTCACTGATATCGGTGGCGCTAAATTCTAATTCCTGTCCAGCAATGCAGGAATAGAAATTCTCGTTTTGTTTTACTTGCAAATTGCAGTAAAATATACGGACTGCATTGTCGTAAATGCTATCTTGGACCTCGAAAAAGTCGCGGAATCCAAGTTGATCAAAAACAGGAGCATATTCAAAGAAAGTTGTAAAATTGACGAAGGCTCCAGCACAAATACGACGAGAGGAGAAAGAATCAAACCAGAGATCGGAGAAGTCTTTGTCGGGAAACAAAGTGCTATCATATTCCTCGGGATCTCTAGGTCTGGCTGGACTAAAGAGACTTGCCGGAGTGTAGTCGGATGAGGAGGAAGCACCTTGAGAAGAATTTCCTCGTTGATATTTCGGAGCCATGAGAAAGAAGATTGCCCACTGAACTCGTCGAAAGGACTTCTAGTAGGAGATGGAAGTATTCCACGTTTTGGTGTGGATAAAAAGTGGAAGTAAGGATGAATTATATAGGTGCTAGGGCCGGCTGTTCGGTTCTGGAACCATCACAGCGCCGACCGAACTCGGTCCGAATTCGGTCCGAACTCGGTCAGAGTTCGGGCCGAGTTCGGCCACTTGCATTCCCGAGACAATCAAAGCAGTCAGGTAAATAAAGACTGTAATAAATAACAGTTGACTGGTTTATTAAATAACTGCTATTATTTTCGGGTTAACTATAGGGGTTGTCCCAGCTAACGGTGGTTCACCGGGGAACTCTTAAGTACCGCTTCGCTTCGACCGTAGCCGTGGTGACAGACATACCCTTTGTAAGTTTGTCCCCAAAAATAATTTTTATTAAATAATAAATTGTCAAGTCATAAATGCAGTTTTAATTACCATATGTTTTAAGAATCCGAGAATTCAAGAATGTCGAGCTCACGCCTCAAGATGTTAAAACGGTCTTCAGCCAATGGTTTAGTAAAAATATCAGCTAGTTGATGTTCAGTATCAATAAATTCTAAGCAAATATCCCCGTGTTGTTGATGATCACGTAAAAAATGATGTCTAACTTCTATGTGCTTTGTGCGTGAATGACAGATAGGGTTCTTAGTCAAATTAATTGCACTAGTGTTATCATAATAAATAGGAACAGTTGTATAGTGCAGATTATAGTCCTCTAAGGTTTGCTTCATCCACAAAATTTGAGCACAACAGCGTCCTGCGACGATATACTCAGCCTCAGTTGTTGATAATGCTACTGAATTTTGTTTCTTGCTAAACCAAGAGACTAAGGCCTTTCCTAAGAAATGACATGTGCCACTGGTACTTTTACGTCCACTTTGCATCCAGCAAAATCCGCATCCGAGTAACCTATAAGGTCAAAGGATTTGGTTTTGGGATACCATAAGCCAACTGTAGAAGTTCCTTTAAGGTATCGGAAGATACGTTTAACGGCACTAAGATGTGATTCCTTAGGGTTTGCCTGATATCGGGCACATATGCAAACACTAAACATAATATCAGGGCGACTAGCAGTTAAATATAATAAACTACCAATCATACCTCGATACTTACGCTGATCAACAGGTTTGCCACTATCATCAGTATCAAGCTTTGCAGATGTAGCCATAGGAGTCCCAATTGGCTTTACATTCTCGAAGTCGTACTTCTTCAGTATGTCCTTCGTGTACTTGGCTTGGTTGATGAATGTTCCGTTTGATTTGCAATCCTAGGAAGAAGTTCAGCTCTCCCATCATGCTCATCTCAAATTCACTCTGCATACACTTGGAAAATTCTTGACAGAGTTGTTCATTAGTAGAACCAAAGATAATGTCATCTACATAAATTTGCACTAGAAGTATATCATTATTCATGGATTTAATAAAAAGAGTAGTATCAATCTTGCCTTTTGAAAATCCATTATCAAGTAAGAAGGCGCTTAGGCGTTCATACCAAGCACGAGGTGCTTGTTTGAGTCCATAAAGTGCTTTTTTAAGCTTGAAAACGTGATCAGGTTTTTGAAAATCTTCAAAACCAGGGGGTTGTTTCACAAAAACCTCTTCTTTCAAATAACCATTTAAAAATGCGCTTTTCACGTCCATTTGAAAAAGTTTGAAATCATTAAAACAAGCAAAAGCGCAAAACATGCGGATGTCTTCTAGTCTAGCAACAGGAGCATAGGTCTCATCATAATCAATTCCTTCTTCTTGATTATAACCTTGTGCAACTAGACGTGCTTTGTTGCGTAGAACTTGTCCATCTTCACTAAGTTTATTTCGGAACACCCATTTGGTACCAATTATCGATTGACCAATAGGTTTAGGAACGAGTTCCCAAACTTGGTTTCTCTCAAATTGATTAAGTTCCTCTTGCATGGCAGAAATCCAAAATTCATCAGAAAAAGCCTCATCAATATTCTTAGGTTCTATTTGTGAAATAAATGCTACATTAGCTGCTACTTCAGAATCTCTAAGAGATGAACGAGTACTTACACCTTTGGATACATCACCTATTATGAGGGTTTTTGGATGATCTGGTTTGAATCTCAATGATTCGAATCTTTGGGCCATACCTTTCACAAGGCTCTTCTCAGTTCCTGTATCTTCGGAACTTTTATCAGTTCTTGCCTCTTGGGTAGGATCTTTCTCAGAACTCTTCTTTGTCTTTGTAGTGCATCTTCATCATCACTGTCGCTAGATCTATGACTATTCAACTCATCAAAGGTAACATTAATACTTTCTTCAACAATCAAAGATCTTTTATTAAAAATTCTATATCCCTTACTCTTAGCAGCATATCCGAGAAATATCCCGTCATCTGCTTTGGAGTCGAACTTACCCAAGTTATCCTTGGTGTTCAGGATGAAACAGCGACAACCAAAAACTTTAAAATAAGAAATGTTTGGAATTCTTCTAAACCAAAGCTCATATGGTGTTTTCTTCGAGATTGGTCGAATTAATACCCTATTTAAAATATGACAGGCTGTACTAACAGCTTCTGCCCAAATATATTTAGGAAGATTATGCTGATTAAGCATGACTCTAGCCATTTCGCTTAGAGTACGGTTCTTCCGCTCCATAACACCATTCTGTTGGGGAGTTCTAGGACAAGAAAATTCGTGGTAATATCCACTATCATTACAAAACTTTTTGAAATCAGAATTTTCGAATTCGCCACCATGATCACTTTGGATACGAGTAATCATGAAGCCTTTTTCGTTTTGTTCCTTTTTACAAAATATCTGAAATTCAAAAATAGCATCACTTTTGTTTGATAAAAAGTAAACCCATATAAAACGAGAGAAATCATCAACAATGACAAAAGCATAGAGTTTACCGCCAAGACTAGCGACTCTACTTGGACCAAATAAATCCATATGAATCAACTGCAAAGGTCTCGAAGTACTTACAGCGTTGATGGATTTAAAAGAAGACCTATGTGCTTTGTTCTTTTCACAGTCAGCACATACCATGTCTCTCTTGAATGGAATTTCTGGGAGTCCTTTTACCAACTTCTTTGTGTTCAGACGTGAGATAGTATCCATGTTTGCATGTCCTAGTCTCATGTGCCATAGCCAGCTTTCATCTTGATTGGCTACTAGGCACCTTCCTGCATTATTAGTATTCTCCAAAAAGAAAACATAAATATTGTCTTCTCTAATCCCTTTATATACGGGATCACTAGATGACATATCATATATGGTACATTTATCTTTCACAAAATTGATACCATAACCATTATCTGTCAAATGACTTATGCTCAATAGGTTATGTTTCAATTCAGTTACTAGACAAACATCCTTTATTATTGGGTAAGAAGAAATACCTACAGTACCATTACCTATAATATCACCTCTCAAGTTATTTCCGAAGGAGACGTATCCTTCTTTCTTCATCGATAGCGTAGCGAATAAAGATGCATCACCAGTCATGTGTCGCGAACATCCGCTATCGAGGATCCATTTGCTTCTAGCATGAGAGGGTTGAGGGTCCACCTACAAAACAAGTAGATGAATCCTTTGGTACCCATTTTCTGAAGGGTCCATGCTGATTAGCTTTAGGTCTCCAGACTAAAGTATAGTTATCAACAAGCTTTCTTGCAAGACAATACTGTGATATGTGTCCGTGTGTACCACAATAAGTGCAAGTCAGTTTAGAACCAGATGTGGTTGAAACTGTGTTCACATGCTTGTTTGGTTTCTTGGAGAACCTATAAGTGAAAGCATGATAATACTCGTGTTTCTTCTGTGCTTTCTTGTTTTTAGTCCTCTTAGGTGTATGCTTTGCATTAGGACTAAAATTAGGCTGTGTCACAGGCATTTCCTGTTTGCCTAACTTAATTTCTAACTTTTTAGAAATCGCAATAGACTTTTCATATTTAGCAGTCATAACTGAGAGTCTCTGTTCTGTTACTAAGTGCATCCTCTTCTCTGTGTCATACAGTTTTTGCATCTTACCATAATCTCTTTCTTTCTTTTGAATAGTGAGGATAGCCTCATGATAGTCTACCTTGAGTTTGGCTATCTCTTCCGTGTTACCGGTAGTAGACGTCTCTTTAATATCTTGAATAAGATTTGACAGTCTAGCTAACTCGGTTGTGTATGCCTTAATCTCTTTTCGAGATTGCTTATACTTGTCAAGCACATTTTTGTGTTCTTCAAGTAAATCGCTAAAGGTATTTTCTAACTCATCGAAAGTAAATTCATCATATAGAGGGTTTGAAGATACCTTGTCAAATGCCATAAGACAGACATTTGTATTGCCGCAGGGTCTATCCTCTTCTTCAGAATCACTGGCGTCGCTTTCATGCCAGATACTTGTGTTGGCATACTTTCGACCAGTTGTAGCTTTTCTGCTTGATCTTGATCTGTCATATGGACTGCTCTTCTTGGTAGCTGGACATTCCTTCTTCATGTGCCCTGACTTCTTACATCCAAAGCATATGGTTTTATCTTCATTGCTTTCTTGGACGTCTTTCTTCTTTCTGCTTGTAAACTTTAGATACTTTCTGAAGTTCTTCACAAGTAGGGCTTGTTCATCACCACTTGAGGATTCTTCATCGGAATCGTTGTATGTCGGCTTTCTTGCATGAGCTTTGAAGGCAATAGTTTTCTCCTTTGGTGTTGCTTCTTCAAAATCTTGCAAGTCGAGTTCATGGGTCATGAGCTTGCCCATCAAAGTTTCCAACGACATTGTGGTGAGGTCGTTTCCTTCAATAATTGCTGTGGCCTTTGGATTCCAATTCTTTGTTAGAGCCCGCAGCACCTTTCTAATCTTCTCGTGATTGCTGTAATCTTTACCAAGAGATTGCAGAGGATTAGTTATATCAAGGAAACGAGTAAACATTTGTGTAATTGACTCACCGGGTTTCATCTTAAAAGATTCATATTCCTGAGTCAGTCTACTAATTTTGGATTCTTTCACTTGGGAAGTCCCTTCATGGGTTACCTCAAGGAGTTTCCAAATTTCGTGAGACGTCTTGCAGGTTGAAACTCTGTTGAACTCGGTTTGTCAATTGCACAGAATAGTGCATTGATGGCTCGAGCATCAAGACTAGCCTTTGCTTTTTCAGCATCGGTGTACTTGTCATGCGGCTTTTCCATAAGAATACCTTCAACCACTGTAGGTGGTGGTTTCTTATACCCATCAATGACTATTGACCAAAGATCAAAATCTAGAGACTTAAGAAAGAAAGTCATACGTGTTTTCCAGTAAGTGTAATTTGTTCCATCAAATAGGGGAGGTCTATTTGTGGATTGCCCTTCACCGTTGAATATAGATTTCACGGCTGCCATATATATACTCTCTAGGGTATGTTATATAAGAATATAACCAGCTCTGATACCAATTGTAGGATCGTTGAGCACCTCTAGAGGGGGGGGTGAATAGAGTGCGTGTGTACAGCAGAAATATAATCACCAATTAAAAAATTAAACTATGGCAGATATGTAAGAGACAGTAAATAAAGATAGGAGAATCAAACTCAGTGACACAGCGATGTATACTGGTATCCCTCTGAGAGGACTAATCCAGTCTCGAGTACTCCTGCTCGATGTTAATCCACTATGGCACAAGCTTTAACTGAGAGCTTGCAATCTCTTACAACACCGTGCTTGGTGACAAGCGTACGACCAGCTTCACAATACCGTGCTTGGTGGCGAGCGCACGACCAGCTCCACAACAGAAAAGTTGTTGAAACTTGAACGACCTCTTACAACTCTTGAGTAACCAAAAGACTCTAAATCAACTCTGATAGTACTGGCTTTTAGCTAAGAGATGTGTAGGTGAGATTTGAAAATCTTAGATCGTTTAGAAAATACTTGAATAGTAGAGAAGAGAAGATGAAGAATGAATTGATGATTTGAAGTGAAAAGTTCTTCTCTATTTATAGGTGTTTTCACCAACCGAACTCGGGCAGAACTCGGACAGAGTTCGGGTGCAAATATCTCGCAAAATAGACGTTGCTCGCAGATTTGGAGGCAACTGAAGTTTGAATACAAACTGACCGAACTCGGTCAGAGTTCGGACCGAACTCGGGCCGAACTCGGCTAGGAGTTCTGTCAGGAGATATTTAAAAAAACTTTTGTAAAAACAGTTTTCAAACATGTTTTTGGTTATTTGTAAAATCATTTGAAAAGCATATTTTCGAAATATGTTTTTGTAACCGAAAATACGAAAGGGTAAAAATAGGTTTTTAGAAAGGAGGACAATTTTAACCCTAAGCCAGTATTACCATAATTGATTTTACAAAGTAATTCCTAGACTCAATAAAATGTAAAATACAGAATAAAAGTAGAAAAGAGTCTTCAGAAGATTTTGATGACTTTGACGCTTTGATTTATGCAGTACATCGTCCGTTGAATATGATTTCATGCATCCCGAAATAGTTAGCAGCATTTTCTATATTTTGTGTATTGACTAAAGTATATGTTGATTATCGAAATCGGGTGTGACCGTGGAATGGGCCAACACATCCCATATGCATACATCTCATGCATTGTCTAATACTGGAATTAACTAACATTTCGAATTAAGGGGTTGAAGGTTAACATTACATTCATATACATTCCACTATATTGAAAACTGAAATTGGCTTGGCAATAGGAAAAGGAAGGTATATATGCTTACATGGACAGTTCAGTGTTCGAACAACCTAAAATGAACTAACATTCAATCTAAATATCAGCTATGCATTGGTTCTATGTCTACATATAAAATCTGATATTTAACTAGCATCTCAAATTAAGGGTTATGGGTTGCATTATATACAGGCATTCAATTAGGCACTCTATATTAGGCTAACAATGTTAGGCTATATACATTACACTCACATTACATAGAAAATACTATATTGATTTCAACTTACCCTTTCACTTTACTCTATCATTTTACACATTCACATATTCATATACATAGATATATATAGGAAAGCTATATATATAGGCACATACATATATATATAGAGAGAGAAAGAGAGGTAAAAGAGTAAGTGAGTATGTGTGTGTTTGGCATATGTGAAAGGATGCGTTAATGTTCTAAAATTTAGTGATAGGTAGGTGTATGTGACATGGGATACATGATGTCAAAGGGTGTATGAATGAATGTGTATAAAAGGTTATAGGTTAACTCAGTTTATAGAAATGCATACATACATACATACTTACATTGTATATATGCATACATACATATCATGTATATTACACTACATGATACATACATGTATACTTGTATTATATTATACATACATTCATACATATTAGATACTTGTATTTATATTAACATATTTCAAACATTCATTTCATTCATGCATCTATGCATTACCTACATGTTTTATACATATGAATACATTGTATATCATTCCTTCATTCATGCATTTATGCATTTCTTATATGCATTATATTAATTACATTCCTACATGCTTGCATTCAACTATATATATACATTAATGTAAAAAGAATATATATCATATATATATTATTTCATTCATCTAACATATCATGCATTACATACTCTATATTCATTTAATATCCATACTATATAGGCTCATAGGTTACACAAAATGCATATATCGTATAGTCACTCTTCTACTTAAAATTAATACTGTACCAATTGGGCCTTCACTAAATTCTAGGATTACAGTATGTTGTAGCTCATCGTGTTAGCTTTCCGAAACTTTAAACGGATCGCATTTTCGTGTCCGGAAGCTCCCGGAATCGCAAAAATACCGAAACGCGTTCGTCTTTCATACAGCTGACACTCAAACAATTCTACAGAAAGTTTTAGAACGAATTTGGCTTATTAAAATATATATTTGGAAAGCTAGCTTTGATACGCTTCTTTTAAAAAAATGGGAGGTTAATTGGAGTTATGAGCTAAAAGTTATGACATTTCTAAGTTGCTCTAGCTACTAAAAACGTGGATAAAAATTATGACGAATTTAGGTAGTTTGAGGCAAAAGAAACACAAGTATATAACATAATATATCAAGAACTCACTCTCTACACTAATATATATATATATGAGACACTATAGAACACATCTCCAATATAAAAATATGAGATTAAACATGTAATAATTCATTCATACATAACAACAACACATAGTGTGTCCAAATTTGGGGTTTCTCCACATGGACACAACCATAACACAAAGGACACTCCTATGACCTCCAAATGGACACGAAATGGACACAAATGGAGATACAACCATGGAGGTCATTCCTATGGGTTCAAAATAGACCTATATGCATAAAGAAATGAAAAAGAGAAGGGATTTATACCTCCCGGTAGATCGAATCGAAGAAAAGCCTTCCCGGAGCGACACCGACACGTAGAGATTCCAAAAGGACACGAACGAGCTCCGAATCCTCCCAAACTTGGGTAGCTTCCTCCTTGGCTAGAATGGAGAAGGAAGGAAGAAGATTTGGTGGCGAAATGGAAGGATTTGGTGGAGAAATTGCTAGGGATTGCTCTCTAGAAATTTGGGGAAGAACAAGAGAGAGAGTGTGGATGAGAATAATGAAATGAACTTGAGCCTATCCTCTCCCAAAGTGGCTGTCCATATGGGACTATTTGTCCTATTATGGTAAGGTCCAAAATGCCCCCACTAACCTATTCTATTAGTATTAGAAAAGGGCTAATTGGTTGGAGCTAAATTCGTCATTCTAAAGTCTCTAATCACACTAATCTTATCCATAATAATTTGTCTAACCTCTAACTAAAATATTTCTATCATGTGGGCCATGGCTAACTAATATGTGGGTCCACTAAAGTCAACACTACCCCCGGGTCCCCGTTTCAAGTCGGATTGAGTTGAAATTCGAACCCGACTCAAATAACCCCAAAACAATATCATAAATAATAAAATAAATTTTAAAAATATTCAAAAATGTAAAATGACAAAAATACTCCTGTTTCTGAAAACTGGGGGTGACAAAATCCTCAAAATTAAAACCAAACAATAGTAAAATATCAAAATCACAAGTCATAGTTTTAAATAGTTTAAAAATGATTAAAAATCACCAAAAATCAAAATATAAAATAATTATCAATAAATAATAATTATAATTACAAAATTTCAAAATTACCCTCATTTGGAAAACTGGGTGTTACAGCATTCTTCTATATTGCTCTTGCAAACAATAAGAGAGACCATCATTCAACTGGTCAGTATACTTATAAGCAATAATTTCTATGACTACAAGGAGAAACTTATTGTAGAGAGGAATAGATGCTTCTAATCATGGCCTATAGTTGATGGGAAGTAGATTCTCCGATCAAAAAATACAAGGAGAATTGATGAGACTAAGCACATACAAATTAATCACATCATATGCAAGGAATAAGGCCTCAATATAGAACACACCAGCACATAAAAATTAATCAGAGCGTGTGTGAGGAATATGACCTCAATATAGAATGCAGATTGTCGGATGTGTTAAACAGAACTAGAGGATTCTGCGATGGTGACATTCGCTTGCGACATGCAATGAGCAGGGTCCTGCGACCGAAGCACTGAACACCCATATGGTGGCCTAGGTTGATTAAGTTCCTTCTTCACAAGTTAGTTGGGAGGTTCATGATTACATCATACGTCCATTGTGGCAAATCTACATACACATAGAAGATATGTACGCATACCATCATTGATAGATCTTATCCGAAACTTGAAATCTATATACATATAGAAGGCACGTACACATACCGTCATCGATAGACTCCTCTCCAAAACTCAAACCCTAGCATCGAATGGATGTCATTAGCCTTCTCCGGAACCGGATACACCCCGACCTGCTTCAGAACCTTGATCGTGGTCGAAACTTCGGTCTTCTTCTTAGACTCATGGAGATGGAGGCACTAGAGGGAAGTCGGGAGAGTGGAGGATCGTTCCTCTAGGGTCATGCCTCCACTGAGGAGCTTAGAAGAGACGGAGAGGCATTGTCGACGCAGAGGTGATGGGGTGGTCGTCGACATCGTCGAGGCCGCGGATGACGAGGAAGGTACCCGAAAGAGGGGTGCGTGGTGGTTTTTTCTTTAGAGAAGAAGGTGAAATTATGAGGGAGGATAAAGTAGAGAAAGAATGTAAATGAGTGAAAAAGGGAAAGAGGGTGCGTGTGTAAGAGAGGGAGAGAGACAAAGAGGAGGGAGTCTTGAAATTATTGGAGGGAGAGTTGAAATTTTGACTAAAAAAAAAATTTAGCAAATGATGTTGTTAATATCAATCTACCAAGTTAAAAGGTTAGCTAGAAAAATGTTTGGCAACGAAAATATTTTTGTATTGTTAAAAATATTATTTTACAACAAATTTATCGATGTTTATTACTTTCAAGCTTAGGTAACAGAGATTTGGCAATACGGAAAGGCATTATTTAAGAAAAATATTTCGCAACGAAGTTGAAATGTGTTGCAAATTATTACTTTTAGCAACAAATTTTTTTATAGCACTGGAGAAAGAAAATATAATGTAATGTAAAATAAAAACTTACGCTGCTTCTCCTAGGATTCGAACATGAGATCTGCTTTGACATACAAACATATGAATGTTATAGATTCTACAATATTCAGAAAACACTATAAATAGATATTTTATAGTATTGCAGAAAGAACTCTATTGCGGATAACATTCTATAGCGGGGACACTTGAACGCTATAGAAAAACTGCTATTGTAGGTCCTATTTGTTGTAGTGAAGTAGCGGTATGGTTCTCCCAAAGTGGTAGTGAATATAGAGAGAGAGAGAGAGAGTGGAGGCAGGTTAAAAAATATATGTGGATGAATGATGTGGATTCATTCTAGAGATCCAACGGTTAGGAGTAAGGGAAAAAAGATTTCTAAAAAATTTGGTTTGGGCCGCCAAATAATTGCCATTCCCGCTGAGATTATTTGAGACGGTCTCAAAATTTATTTGGAACGAAAAATATTAATAGTCCCAAATAAGAGATCCATTTTTCAATATGTCACAAATAAATTTGTTTTTTGTTACAAAAAAATATAGCAGTCCCAAATAATAATTTTTTAGGACGTTTAAAACTAGAGTTCTTAAAAGTGTTGTCCCAAAAGCCATCTTTTTTTGTAGTGATATACGGGATTACCAGATGACATATCATATATGGTACATTTATTTTTTACAAAGTTAATACCATAACCATTATCAGCCAAATGACTTATGCTTAGTAGGTTATGTTTCAATTCTGTAACTAGAAAAATGTCTTTTATTACAGGATAGGGAGATATTCCAACAGTGTCATTGCCAATGATATCACCTCTCAGACTATTTCCGAAGGAGACGTATTCTTCTTTCTTCATCGATAGCGTGGCGAACAAAGATGCATCACCTGTCATGTGCCGCAAACATCCGCTATCGAGAATATACTTGCTTTTAGCATGAGAGGGTTGAGGGTCCACCTACAAAACAAGTAGATGAATCCTTTGGTACCCATTTACTGAAGGGTCTATATTGATTAGTCTTAGGTCTCCAAAATAAAGTGCGATTGTCAACATGTTTCCTTGCTATACAATACTGTGATATGTGTCCATGAGTACCACAATATGTGCAAGTGAGTTTATAAACAGTGATAGTTGAAACTGTGTTGACATGCCTATTTGGTTTCTTTGAAAACCGGTAAGTGAAAGCATGGTGATAATCGTGTTTCTTTTGTGCTTTCTTAGTTTTAGTTCTCTTAGGTGTATGCTTAGCATTAGGACTAAACTTAGGCTATCTCACAGGTATTGCATGTTTGACTAACTTGATTTCTAACTTTTTAGAAACCGCAAATGACTCTTCATATTTAGCAGTCATGTCTGAGAGTCTTTGTTCTGTGACTAAGTGCTTCTTCTTCTCTATGTCATATAACTTTTGTATTTTGACATAGTCTCTTTCTTTCTTATCAACTTTGAGGATAGCCTCATGATAGTATACTTTGAGTTTGGCTATCTCTTCCGTGTTACCGGTAGTAGACATCTCTTTAATGTCTTCAATAAGACTGGACAGTCTAGCTATCTCGGTTGTGTATGCCTTAATCTCTTTTCGAGATTGCTTATACTTGTCAAGCACATTTATGTGTTCTTCACGTAGTTCGCTAAAGGCATTTTCTAATTCATCGAAAGTAAAGTCATCATACAAAGGGTTTGAGGATACCTTATCTAAAGCCATAAGACAGACATTATCATTTTTGCAGGGTCTGTCTTCTTCCTCTGTATCACTGGCATCACTTTTATGCCAGATACTTGTGTTAGCAAACTTTCGACTGGTTGTTGCTTTTTTGCTTGATCTTGATCTATCGTATAGACTGCTTTTCTTCGTAGTTTGACAGTACTTCTTCATGTGCCCTGATTTCTTGCATCCAAAGCATATTGTTTCATCTTCATTGCTTTCTTGGATATCTCTTCCTTCTGTTTGATTTCTCAAACTTTAGGAATTTTTTGAAGTTCTTCACTGGTAGGGCTTGTTCATCACCAGTTAATGATTCTTCCTCAGAATCATTGTATGTAGATTTTCTGGCTTGAGCTTTAAAAGCGATAGACATTTCTTTTGGGGTTGCTTCTTCAAACTCTTGTAAATCAAGCTCATGAGTCATGAGCTTGTCCATCAGTGTTTCCAGAGACATGGTGGTGAGATCGTTTCCTTCAATGATTGCTGTTGCCATTGGGTTCCAGTTCTTGGTTAGAGCCCGTAGCACTTTTCTGATCTTCTTGTGATTACTGTAATCCATACCAAGAGATTGCAAAGGATTAGTAATATCAAGTAAACGTATGAACATCTGTGTAATTGACTCACCGGATTTCATCTTAAAAGATTCATACTCCTGTGTTAGTCTACTGATTTTGGATTCCTTCACTTGGGAAGTACCTTCATGAGTTACCTCAAGAAGTTTCCAAATCTCGTGAGACGTCTTACAAGTTGAAACTCTGTTGAATTTTGTTTTGTCAATTGCACAGAACAGTACGTTGATGGCACGAGCATCTAGACTAGCCTTTGCGTTTTCAGCCTCTGTATATTTATCATGAGGCTTGTCTACAAGCAGGCCATCAACTACTGTAGGTGCCGATTTCTTATAACCGTCAACAACTATAGACCAGAGATCAAAGTCAAGAGACTTTAAGAAGAAAGTCATCCGTATTTTCCAATAGGTATAATTAGTACCATCAAATAGTGGAGGTCTATTTGTGGATTTTCCTTCACCGTTGAATATTGATTTTACGTCTGAGGTTTGTTATATTAGAATATAACCTGCTCTAATACCAATTGTAGGACCGTTGAGCACTTCTAGAGGGGGGTGAATAGAGTGAGTGCGAGTGCAGCATAAAATAATCACCAATTTTAAAATTATAAACAGATAACTATGGCAGTAAATAAGAGACAAAAAATAAATATAGCAAGAGATAGAGAGATCAAACTCAGTGACACAGCGATGTATACTGGTATCCCTCTGAAAGGACTAATCCAATCTCGAGTACTCTTGCTCGATGTTCATCCACTAAGGCACAAGCTAATTGAGAGCTTGCAGTCTCTTACAATACCGTGCTTGGTGACAAGTACACGACCAACTTCACAACACCGTGCTTGGTGACGAGCGCATGACCGGCTCCACAATAGAGATAATTTTTGTACTTTGAACAACCTCTTTACAACTCTTGAAAACCAAAAGACTCTAGATCGAAATAGATATTAGTGGATTTTGGCTAAGAGGAGTGTAGGTGAGATATGAAAGATTTTGATCGGATAAAAAACACTTATTGAATCGAGAAGAGAAGATGAAATTGATTGAGTAATTTGGAATAAGAAATTCTCTTCTATTTATAGGTGTTTTCTGAGACCGAACTCAGGCAGAGTTCTGGCAGAGTTCTGATGCAAAGATTTTACAGATGAACATTGCATGCAAATTTGGAGGCAACAAATATTTAAATTTAAACCGACCAAACTCGGTCAGATTTCGGACCGAACTCGGCTTGAGTTCTGTCTAGGTAAAAATGTTAAACATTTGTAAAATATTGTTGCAGAATGGAATTGAACTTTTTGGTGGATGGAATATGGATAGGTAGGCTGTATAAAAAAGTGGAGTATGATTAAACTAAGCCAGTATTACCCAGTCGATCTTACAATTTATATCCTAGACTCAATAAAGAAAAATACATAATAAATTGTAAAATGACTCGGACTAGATTCCAATGAAAGTAAGTTTTAGACTGATGATTTACGTGCTTGATGATGCAGTAGTACGCTTGTTGATATTGATTTCACAAGACCTGAAATGATTAGCAGCAGTTCGTATATTTTGTGTATTGACTTGAGTTTATGTCGATTATTAAAATCTCGTGTGACCATGGAATGGGCCAACACTCTTCTTTCTTCAATAAGTGTTTTCATCCAATCAAAAGCTTTCATATCACACCTACACTTCTCTTAGCCAAAAGCCAGTAATATCTATTCGATCTAGAGTCTTTTGGTTCTCAAGAGTTGTAAAGAGGTTGTTCAAAGTTCAAAAACTATTTCTGTTGTGGAGCCGGTCGTGCGCTCGTCGCAAAGCACGGTGTTGTGAAGTTGGTCATGCACTTGTCACCAAGCACGGTGTTGTAAGAGACTGCAAGCGCTCAATTAGCTTGTGCCTTAGTGGATTAACATCGAGCAAAAGTACTCGAGACTGGATTAGTCCTCTCAGAGGGAAACCAGTATACATCGTTGTGTCACTGAGTTTGATCTCTCTATCTCTTGCTATATTTATTTACTGTCTCTTATTCACTGCCATAGTTATCTGTTGTTAATTTTTAAATTGGTGATTATTTTCTGCTGTACTCGCACTCACTCTATTCACCCCCCTCTAGAGGTGCTCAATGGTCCTACAATTGGTATCAGAGCGGGTTATATTCTAATATAGCAAACCTTAGAGAGTATATATGGCAGCTGTGAAATCAATATTCAACGGTGAAAGGCAATCCACAAATAGGCCTCCACTATTTGATGGTACAAACTATACCTACTGGAAAACACGGATGACATTATTTTTAAAGTCTCTTGACTTTGATCTTTGGTCTATAGTAGTTGACGGTTATAAGAAACCGTCACCTACAGTGGTTGATGGCCTACTTGTAGACAAGCCTCATAACAAATATTTAGAGGCTGAAAAAGCAAAGGCTAGTCTAGATGCTCGTGCCATCAACGTACTGTTCTGTGCAATTGACAAAACAGAGTTCAACAGAGTTTCAACCTGTAAGACATCTCATGAGATTTGGAAACTTCTTGAGGTAACTCATGAAGGTACTTTTCAAGTAAAGGAATACAAAATCAACAAACTAACACAAGAATATGAATCTTTTAAAATGAAATCATGTGAGTCAATTACACAGATGTTCACTTGTTTCCTTGATCTTTCTAATCCTTTGTAATCTCTTGGTAAGGATTACAGTAATCACGAGAAGATCAGAAAAGTGCTACGGGCACTAACCAAGAACTGGAACCCAAAGGCAACAGCAATCATTGAAGGAAACGATCTCACCACCATGTCTCTGAAAATACTGATGGGCAAGCTCGTGACCCATGAGCTTGATCTGCAAGAGTTTGAAGAAGCGACCCCAAAAGAAAAATCTATCGCCTTTAAAGCTCAGGCCAGAAAATCAACATGCAATAATTCTGAGGAAGAATCATCAAGTGATGATGAACAAGCCCTACTAGTAAAGAACTTCAGAAAATTTCTGAAGTTTGAGAAATCAAACAGAAGGAAGAGAGATATCCAAGAAAGCAATAAAGATGAAATAATATGCTTTGGATGCAAAAAATCAGGGCATATGAAGAAGGACTGTCCAACTTCGAAGAAAAGTAGTCCATACGATAGATCAAGATTAAGCAGACAAGCAACAACTAGTCGAAAGTATGCAAATACCAGTATCTGGCATGAAAGTGATGCCAGTGATACAGAGGAAGAAGACAGATCCTACAGAAATGCCAATGTCTGTCTTATGGCTTTTGATAAGGTATCCTCAAATCCTTTGTATGACGATTTTACTTTCGATGAATTAGAAAATGCCTTCAGTGAACTACTTGAGGAACACAGAAATATGCTTGACAAGTATAAGCAATCTCAAAAAGAGATTAAGGCATACACAACCGAGATAGCTAGACTGTCCAGTCTTATTGAAGACATTAAAAAGACATCTACTACCGGTAACACGGAAGAGATAGCCAAGCTTAAAGTAGACTATCACGAGGCTATCCTCAAAGTTGAAAAGAAAGAAAGAGACTATGTCAAAATACAAGAGTTATATGACATAGAGAAGAAAAAGCACTTAGTCATAGAACAAAGACTCATAGACATGACTGCTAAATATGAAGAGTCTTTTGCGGTTTCTAAAAAGTTAGAAATCAAGTTAGGCAAACAGGCAAAACCTGTGACACAGTCTAAGTTTAGTCCTAATGCTAAGCATACACCTAAGAGGACTAAAACACAGAAAGCATGAAAGAAACACGATTATCACCATGCTTTCACTTATAGGTTTTCAAAGAAATCGCATATGCATGTCAACACAAATTCTACTAACACGTTTTCAAAACTCACTTGCACATATTGTGGTACTCATGGACACATATCACAGTATTGTTTAGCAAGAAAACTTGTTGACAATCGCACATTATTTTGGAGACCTATGACTAATCAACATGGACCCTTCAGTAAATGGGTACCAAAGGATTCATCTACTTATTTTGTAGGTGGACCCTAAACCCTCTCATGCTAAAAGCAAGTGGATCCTCGATAGCGGATGTTCGCGGCACATGACTGGTGATGCATCTTTGTTCGCCACACTATCGATGAAGAAAGAAGGATATGTCTCCTTTGGAAACAATCTGAGAGATAATATCATTGGCAATAGAACTATTGGTATATCTCCTTATCCTGTAATAAAAGACGTTTATCTAGTTACAGAATTGAAACATAACCTATTAAACATAAGTCACTTGGCTGATAATGGTTATGGTATCAACTTTGTAAAAGATAAATGTACCATATATGATATGTCATCTGATAATCCCGTATATGAAGGGATTAGAGAAGACAATATTTATGTTTTCTTTCTGGAGAGTACTATTAATGCAGGAAGATGCCTAGTAGCTAACCTAGATGAAGTGGGTACGTCCAGCCTACGTCGCAGTGTCGGCGGTAGAACGCTGTCCTAGGTCACAACATCTAACAATATAATTCTAAGCAGTTTATACTTCCCGAATGGGGGTGACATAGCAGAATGTAAACTCAATCACAACTAAGGAAGAAGAAGCACGATATGATATAGAACTCAAAGAAATACAGATGATCAGAAGAGTCTAAGATAACATCTCAGCAAATATCCAGAAATACAAGTCTCAACTACTGAATATGAAAGAATATATACAACCCAGATCTCAAAGACAGAAATAAAGTCTAACAATGCTAGTCTCAAGACAACATAAGTAAGATAAAGCCTAACTAAGCTAGTCTAGGCAGTAGGGGTAATGTCATCAGCTAGAGCTGGGTCCTCCTGAGGGTCCAACTCACAAGTGTCGTCTAGGGCTGCCCCGTAGAAGGAATCCACACAGGCCTCCTCCTCGTCCTCTGTAATATTTTCAACAGGTCCAGTCAGGACAGGAGCGAGCACAATACATCTCAACAGTTCATAGCAGGTTAGAAAATATAATCATGCAGTAAAGTAAGATACAGGTACTGAAAGAAATACAATATATAAACAGAGAGAGAACAATAAAAGAAATATCTACTATAAATAGAGAACTAACAGTGGCTAGTGAGTCAGAGTACAATATAGACATGTAAATGGTATAGGAGATTCTGATGTTACACTACGGAAAGATTTTGATGCTACACTACTTGGATAATATTCATATGTCTACTTCTACTCCTCCGTACCCCCAATCAATACACAAGGATCCAGCCAGGTTATGTTATGATTCCATGCAATGGCCCACAAGGAGTGATACATGGTATGCCCATAAATGGGTGATTCTAGGAATGCCCATAAATGGAAGATTCAAGGAGACTCTGTGATCATGAGAGTACATGTCACAAGTAATCAATGAACCATGAAGCATAGTGATACACAATGTAAGTGAAACGCACAGAACATGTAGTATCCGATGCTTCCTGAAGGATAACATCTCAAGAAGGGATCCATATAGTACTAATCCGTATGACCAACGTGACAGTATCAAGTAAAGTAATTTAAAGCAGAAAAATAATTCTAAACAGGATATGAAATGATCAGAGAATGTACTCGCCTGGTATCTGAGTGTCCGGATGAAATGTACTATCCGAGGAGAGGTGTCTAGCTCCTAAGAAGAACAGCACAAGTCACAACAAGTCTAAAATGATAACAAGATGCAATTCAATGCATTCTAAATGAATCTAGGTCAATCTTGGCCAAAGTCAACTCTTGGTCAACTCTGGTCAACCCTAGAAGTCAAACTAGGTCAACTATGGTCAAACTAGGTCTAACAAGTCTAAATTAGCCTAACTAGTCTACATTAGTCTATACTAGGTCACACAAGCCTACACTAGCTAGTACACACCACTACAAGGCTATGCAAGCCTGAACCAAGCCTATCTCAACTATATCACAATATCACAATATAACTATATGCTATATAAACTAGCATGCATTCATGTCTAACTTACTTATCAATATACATATATATTTAGATACATACATATAGGCATTCAATACTACATATAGACATATACATTACAACATATATATATACATATATATGTAGGCTTCCTATATTATATATACATTAACTTTACATATATACATTACATATATAGATATACACATATTATATATACATTCATGTGTATATAGGGAGGGGAAAAGCAAAGTGTGTGTACATGTGTAAAGAGTGAACTCAGGATGTGTGTGTATGTGTGTGTGAGAGGAGTGACAAGAGAATGTCACATAGAGTGTGAGGGTGTGTATCAAACTGTGTATGTGTGTCAGGAATGTGACAGTTGTGTGTGACTGTGGAGGGTTCTCAGATTTTTGACTGTTATGTGTGTGTGAGATAGGAAATAGACAGTGAGGGAAATCATTCCCAGGTTTTCTCATTATATTCAGTCCCAGTTTTTAGTCCAAAACTTCAAGTCCCCAAATATAAACCATTACTCAATAAAAATCACTCAAAATTGACACACATGTAGATTAAACATAGGAGAACAACATTAGAGTATAAAACTAATAATTAACATTAGTTAAACAGGTTAATATAGCTGCCAAAATTCAATTCCCAAAACTAGAAAATACTGAAAATAATATGGTATCTAATTTTTAGGGTAAATGGAAAATGTAAATTGAAAACAAACTAATAATACAAAATTAAAGGTTGGTAAATGTAAACACACTTGTGCACGTGTCTTAGGAAGTGTCTCGTGTCCACCACAATGTGACACGACGTGTCCAATACGAATAAAACCAAAACAGCATACACAGACACAGTGCAGTCTCGTGCACGCGTGTCGTGCACTCGACACAGCACGAATTGGGTCGTGTCTCTGTGTAGGGTGGTTCGCCCAGTGTCCACCTAGGTTTGTGTCATCCTGTTTTGGGTCGACGTATCCCCGTGTCCGAGTTATCAAACCGTATCAGTGGCGACTGAACGCGTGTGCCAGTGCAGTACAAAATCAATGCACGAGCTCGTGCTCGCTCGATACGACACGGGGACACATGATACTTGACACACGTGGTGTCAGTCAATGCCCCTAGGTGCTGACCAAAAATGGTCATGTCTCATGTCGTGTCCAGTGAGAACTGGATACGAGGAGCAGGACAGTGTTCACGGCTGAAACACGCGTGTTCGTGTCTAGATCCCGACACGACACAACACGAAATCAAACTCAGACCATTGGAAAACAACAACCCACATCTAGATCCAACTTTCTATTCAAACACTTCCCTAAAATCAACTCGAAATGCCCTTCGGGGCATTTCGACAAACACCTATGCCTACAGTCGGATACGTATCCGATACGGACACGAAATGGGTCCACCTTGACACGAAACTAATTCCTATAGCTAGGGGACACCTAGGGCTAGGTCTTCATGCAAAGAAATCCAGAATTCAATAGAGTTTAGGGTGATTTACCTAGTGGTGAAATCCTCAAGAAAAAGCCTCCTTCTAGATCCTCCTCCTTGTTAGCAAACTTCCCCAAATTGATCCCAAGCTGGAATAATTCTCCATAAACAGCAAGAATACTAAAATTAGGATCTAATGCAATTTTTTTGGATTAAAAAGGAATTAAAATAGATTTTCTAGGAATTTATAAAGATGGAATTTACCTCTTTTTCCAATATGAACTTTCCTAAAGAGGCTTAACCTAATGGAGGAGAGTATTTATAGGGTGGGAATCCCTAGGCTAGGTGGCCGGCCACGCTAGGGTTAGGGTTAGGTTTACATGGTGTTGGGCTTGGGCCTCTATGGGCTTAAGTCATTAATCATGACTTGTGAAGTCATAAGTCCTTAATCCATTCTCTATTCAATATTCCTATTCCCAAATTGATTCTAATGACTAGGATATGGTTAACTTAAATTAACCAAGGGTTTCATAATCTAACCAAGTCCAAACACAACTAGGGTTAGCTTCTAGGTTAGTCTACCAAGTCAATGCTAGTCAAAGTCAACCTAGTCAACCATCATTCAAATAATTCTAAAATAAATCCTAAAAATTCCCATAAATTCAAATAAATTATAATAAATTCAAATAACCTCAAAAATAATAAAAATACTCTCAAACTAGAAATGTGATAGTGACAATTCTACCCTCCTTAAAAGAATTTCGTCCTCGAAATTGAAAGGCGAAATGCAACTGATGAGAAGGATAGAAAGTATACCTCACGGTCCAAAAAGATATGGGTATCGCTCGCGCATCTCATCCTTCCACTCCCAGGTAGACTCTCCTGGAGAATGATGCCTCCATGCGACGCGTACCAAGGGTACCACCTGGTTCCTCAGAACCTTCTCCCGTCGATCCAGTATCTCCACTGGCTGCTCTGGATAGCTGAGAGAAGGCCCAACCTCAATCTCCGAATGATCGAGCACATGGCTAAGGTCAGCCACGTACCGTCTCAACTGTGATACATGGAATACGTTGTGGACCCCTACTAGTGCAGGTGGCAAGTCTAGCCTGTATGCCACGTCACCGACTCTCCCGCTGATAACGAAAGGGCCGATGAAGCGCGGGCTAAGCTTCCCGCCTCCACCAAAATGTATCATTCCACGAGTCGGAGATATTCTTAAGAAATCCTGGTCTCCAACCTAATCACAAGCAAGGTCTCAATTATTAAATAATCAAACATGATCAAAATCACAAACAAACAAACCTAAATATAATCCTATTCTAATTTGTACCTCAAACTCCAACGGCCTCCGGTGGCTATCGGCCCAGTGCCGATGTCTGTCCTGCGCCACGCGAAGTCTGTCCCTGATGAGCTTCACCTTCTCGACTGCGTCAACAACCATCTCTGGTCCCAGTAAAGCTCGCTCACCAACATCATCCCAAGATAAGGGTGTACGACACCTACGCCCGTACAGAGCCTCGAAAGGTGACATCTCAATGCTGGCCTGGAAACTGTTATTGTAAGCAAACTCTACCAAATGTAGATGATCCTTCCAGGAACCTCCAAAGTCCAGGACGCACGTCCGCAGCATATCCTCAAGCGTCTGAATAGTCCTCTCTGACTGTCCGTCCGTCTGGAGGTGGTATGCGGTACTAAACTTGAGCTGAGTGCCCAAGCTAGTCTGCAGACTCCTCCAGAAATAGAAAGTAAAGCGACTATCCCGATCTGAGACGATGCTGACCGAAATCCTATGAATTCTGACTATCTGCCGTATATACATCTCCGCAAGCCTCTCTGTAGATGTACCCACCTTGAATAGAAAGAAGTGGGCCGATTTGGTCAACCTGTCAACGATGACCCAAATTGCGTCTTTCTTTCCTGGTGTACGCGGCAATCCAGATATGAAATCCATAGTGATATGCTCCCACTTCCACTCGAGAATGGGCAATGGCTGCAACAATCCACCGGGCCTCTGCCTCTCTGCCTTGACCTGCTGACAGACCAAGCACCTAGCTACGAAGCGAGCTACCTCCCGCTTCATCCCGGACCACCAAACAGGATCTCTAAGATCTCGGTACATCTTGTTGGCACCAGGGTGTATAGAGTACTGAGATCTGTAGGCCTCCTGTAAAACCTGCTCCCTGAGATCTCCGCTGGGCACACATAACCTGGAACCGTGCCGCAAGGCACCATCCTCTGCAAGAGAAAACTCGCCATCCAACAATCCTGCTCGAACCTGCTCTCGGAGACACCACAGAGCAACATCCTCAAACTGTGTCGACTTGATCCTCTCCATCAAGTCCGACTGTATCTGTATGCCCCATATCTGTATCTGCACTCCGGGCACGATCACCTCAATCCCCAGGCTCTCCAAATCAGCAAGCAAGTTACGATCCATGGTCAAACACATGGCTGTCGAATACCTACTCAAGGCATCGGCAACCACGTTGGCCTTCCCTGGGTGATACTGAAGTAGGATGTTAAAGTCCTTCATCAACTCTAGCCTTCTGCGCTGTCTCATATTCAGCTCCTTCTGAGTGAACACATACTTTAAGCTCTTGTGATCTGTAAAAATCTCCACCCTCTCTCCATACAGATAGTGCTTCCACAACTTTAGAGCAAATATCACTGCTGCAAGCTCCAGGTCATGGGTAGGGTAGTTCTTCTCATGGGGACGTAACTGCCTGGAAGCATAGGCAATTACCTTTCCGTGCTGCTGCAATACACAACCCAGCCCCTTTCCTGAAGCTTCACTATAGATAGTAAATCCCCCGGATCCTGAAGACAATGTCAGAATTGGAGCTGTCATAAGCCGCTTCTTCAACTCATCAAAAGCTGCCTGACACTCATCTGACCAAACAAACTCAGCATCCTTTCGGGTCAACCGAGTCAACGGCTCTGCAACCCGAGAGAAAACACAAATCTCCTATAATATCCTGCCAGCCCCAGGAAGCTCCTGATCTCTGCCACTGAAGTGGGCACTGCCCATGCCTCAACTGCTACGATCTTCTTGGGGTCAACTGAGATACCATCTCCAGTCACCACATGCCCCAAAAAGTCAACCCGGTCCAAGAAGAATTCACACTTGGAGAGCTTTCCATAAAGCTGCTCCTTCCTGAGAGTCTCCAGCACTATCCTCAGATGCTCCTCGTGCTTCTCCTCAATCTTGGAATATACCAAGATGTCGTCAATGAACACTACCACAAACTGATCCAGGTACTGGTGGAACACCTTGTTCATTAGGTTCATAAACACTGCTGGTGTATTGGTTAGCCCAAACGGCATAACCAAAAACTTAAACTGCCCGTACCGCGTCCTGAAAGCGGTCTTGGGAATATCCTTCCCCTTCACCTTCACCTGGTGATATCCCGACCTCAGATCAATCTTGGAAAATACCCGAGCTCCGCTCAACTAGTCAAAAAGATCGTCGATCTGCGGCAGTGGGTATCTGTTCTTGATCGTGAGGTTGTTGAGTGCCCTATAGTCAATACACATCCGTACTGACCCATCCTTCTTCGGCACAAACAATACTGGTCCACCCCATGGTGACGAACTCGAACGAATGAAGCCCTTGTCCTGCAGCTCATCCACCTGCTTCTTCAGCTCCACCAACTCACTATTGTTCACCCGATAGACATACTGAGAGATGGGTTCCGCTCCTGGAATCAAGTCTATCGAGAACTCAATATCTCTGTCTGGTGGCAATCGAGGCAACTCCTCTGGAAAAACATCCATATACTCTGCTATCAAGGGGTGTGGAATCGTCTGCTCCTCAACCGAGACTCCGCAGAAGACTCCGCTACTCTGCTCCGCCTGACGTCTGGAGTACTCGAACTCTGGCTCCCCCGGCGCTCTGAAGAGAACTCTACCCCCTCTGTAATTAATACTGGCGTGGTGCCTGCTCAACCAATCCATACCGAGTACTATATCGTAGTTCGGCAATGGCATTACGAGCAGGCTCACCTCCAACTTACGGCCTCCCAGAACAACACTCCGACCCTTACAAACATCACTCACGAGGATAACGCCACCTCCGGTCGTGATCTTGTAAATCCTAGGCAACGATTCAGCGATACCGTGTCTAATCGCAAATGATACTGATATGAAGCTATGCGAAGCACCGAAATCGAATAATACAAAAGCTGGACTGGAGTCGAGAAGAACCGAACCTGCGATCAGCTCTCCTATCACACCTGCATCTTCGGCCGCCATGGCGAAAGCTCGCCCCTGCTGGCCTCCCCTGGCCTGCTGGTGCTGAACGAACCTCTGCTGCTGTATCGGCAGGGTTGGTCCCCTCTGCTGGCCTGCTGGAGCTCTGACTGCTGCTCCCTGAGCTGCTCGTCCCATGCGATACTCCCTCATCTGGTGGTCTGCTGAACCACACACTAGGAACTGGCCCAGCCTCTTTCGGTACTTATTGAAGACATGCCCGGGCTTCTTGCAGTAAGCACAAGTGATAACCTGTCTCTGGCCCTGCTGGTGCTGTCTCGGCTGCTGCTGCTGGTGAACTGGCCTCTGCTGGATCGGCTGCGGCTGGAACTGCCTCGGCTGCTGGTGCTGAAAGTGGGGTCTCTTGGCCTGGCCTCCACTGCTGCTGCCTCCAACTGGGTCTCGCCCCCTCTTGAGCCTAAGCTCAAGATCATCCTCAGCCAATAAGGCTTCCGTCAAGATCTCCTCAAAAGTGGCATCCATGTTGCCCTTGGTCAAGGACTTGACTTCCTTGACCAGACCCTTCCGAAACCTCTGGGCCTTCGCCGCCTCGCTCAAGCCCTCTAGGAATCTGCTGAGGCGGCCGAACTCCCCAGCGTACTCCTCCACTGACAGGCTCCCCTGAACTAAGCTCTCGAACTGCGACTCCAAGGTTCGAAGCGCTGAATCTGGAAAGAACTTCTTCTTGAAGAAGCCCTTGAACTCCTCCCAGGTCTGTCCAGCTACCCCCACCATGGGGTTTGACTGATACCAGGTGCGAGCAAGATCTCGCATCTGACTAGCTGCTACCTCTATCTGGAGATCTGCCGGTATCCGTGCCAGGCGGAAGATCTCCTCTATATGCTCGATCCACTCGTCAGCATATAGAATCCCCTCTGTCCCCAGGAAGTCTCTGGGCTCATCTTTTGGAACTGCTCTATCCCCGGTGTCCTCGGCTGCTGGACCATTGGTCGATCTGCGACTGTCGTAAGGGCCAACTCTATGCCCCTGTCCTGTCGGGCCTGCTGCCGGTCCATGAATTGCTGGAAGTAGGAGAACATCTGTGCCGTATCCACGTATCATGTAGGCGGCGACTGCTGGAAAGGCATCAATGGAATGACTGGGTCCTGCCTCCGAGCTGGTAGAGACATACCCCCTGCTGCTGCTGCTGGAGTCCCAATACGAACAGAGATGGCAGGAGCTGCAGTCTCCTGGCCTTGCTGAACTGGCTGAGAGGAAGCATTCCCCTCTATAGCATCCCTATGAATGGTATGCTACGACCGCGTCTCCACCATCCTGAAGACAGACCAAACAAGAGTATCAATTTCTGAGAAAGAAGCGATATAACAAAGGCGACAATTAAAATTCAAAATAATCAGTTGACAATAAGGATTTAGATGGCAATAAAAGAGTTTTTTCTAATGTGATTGAGTTCCTTGAAAACTAATGTCCTATATCCTACTGCAGGCTGTAGTGATACTCTAGTTCGAATACCACTACACTTCTAGTCTAGACCTGCATAGGCCACCACTAAAAATATATTACGACCCGCACCCTAGAGTAAGGACACGAGAAGTGGGTACGTCCAGCCTACGCCGCAGTGTCGACGGTAGAACGCTATCCTAGGTTACAACATCTAACAATATAATTCTAAGCAGTTTATACTCCCCGAATGGGGGTGACATAGCAGAATGTAAACTCAATCACAACTAAGGAAGAAGAAGCACGATATGATATAGAACTCAAAGAAATACAGATGATCAGAAGAGTCTAAGATAACATCTCAGCAAATATCCAGAAATACAAGTCTCAACTACTGAATATGAAAGAATATATACAACCCAGATCTCAAAGACAGAAATAAAGTCTAACTAAGCTAGTCTTAAGACAACATAAGTAAGATAAAGCCTAACTAAGCTAGTCTAGGCAGTAGGGGTAATGTCATCAGCTAGAGCTGGGTCCTCCTGAGGGTCCAGCTCACAAGTGTCGTCTAGGGCTGCCCCGTAGAAGGTATCCACACAGGCCTCCTCCTCGTCCTCTGTAATATTTTCAACAGGTCCAGTCAGGACAGGAGCGAGCACAATAAATCTCAACAGTTCATAGCAGGTTAGAAAATATAATCATGCAGTAAAGTAAGATCCAGGTACTGAAAGAAATACAGTATGTAAACAGAGAGAGAACTGTAATAGAAATATCTACTATAAATAGAGAACTAATAGTGGCTAGTGAGTCAGAGTACAATATAGACATATAAATGGCATAGGAGATTCTGATGCTACACTACGGAAAGATTCTGATGCTACACTACTTGGATAATATTCACATGTCTACTTCTACTCTCCCGTACCCCCAATCAATACACAAGGATCCAGCCAGGTTATGTTATGATTCCATGCAATGGCCCGCAAGGGGTGATACATGGTATGCCCATAAATGGGTGATTCTAGGAATGCCCATAAATGGGAGATTCAAGGAGACTCTGTGATCATGAGAGTACATGTCACAAGTGATCAATGAACCATGAAGCAAAGTGATACACAATGTAAGTGAAACGCACATAACATGTAGTATCCGATGCTCCCTGAAGGATAACATCTCAAGAAGGGATCCATATAGTACTAAATCGTGTGACCAATGTGACAGTATCAAGTAAAGTAATTTAAAGCAGGAAAATAATTCTAAACAGGATATGAAATGATCAGAGAATGTACTCGCCTGGTATCTGAGTGTCCGGATGAAATGTACTATCCGAGGAGAGGTGTCTGGCTCCTAATCAGAACAGCACAAGTCACAACAAGTCTAAAATGATAACAAGATGCAATTCAATGCATTCTAAATGAATCTAGGCCAATCTAGGCCAAAGTCAACTCTTGGTTAACTCTGGTCAACCCTAGAAGTCAAACTAGGTCAACTATGGTCAAACTAGGTCTAGCAAGTCTAAATTGGCCTAACTAGTCTACATTAGTCTATACTAGGTCACACAAGCCTACACTAGCTAGTACACACCACTACAAGGCTATGCAAGCCTGAACCAAGCCTATCTCAACTATATCACAATATCACAATATAACTATATGCTATATAAACTAGCATGCATTCATGTCTAACTTACTTATCAATATACATATATATTTAGATACATACATATAGGCATTCAATACTACATATAGACATATACATTACAACCTATATATATAAACATATATATGTAGGCTACCTATATTATATATACATTAACTTTACATATATACATTACATATATAGATATACACATATTATATATACATTCATGTGTATATTGGAAGGGGAAAAGCAAAGTGTGTGTACATATGTAAAGTGTGAACTCAGGATGTGTGTGTATGTGTGTGTGAGAGGAGTGACAAGAGAGTGTCACATAGAGTGTGAGGGTGTGTATCAAACTGTGTATGTGTGTCAGGAATGTGACAGTTGTGTGTGACTGTGGAGGGTTCTCAGATTTTTGACTGTTATGTGTGTGAGATAGGAAATAGACAGTGAGGGAAATCATTCCCAGGTTTTCTCATTATATTCAGTCCCAGTTTTTAGTCCAAAACTTCAAGTCCCCAAATATAAACCAATACTCAATGAAAATCACTCAAAATTGACACACATGTAGATTAAACATAGGAGAACAACATTAGAGTATAAAACCAATAATTAACATTAGTTAAATAGGTTAATATAGCTGCCAAAATTCAATTCCCAAAACTGGAAAATACTGAAAATAATATGGTATCTGATTTTTAGGGTAAATGGAAAATGTAAATTGAAAACAAACTAATAATACAAAATTAAAGGTTGGTAAATGTAAACACACTTGTGCACGTATCTTAGGAAGTGTCTCGTGTCCACCACAACGTGACACGACGTGTCCAACACAAATAAAACAAAAATAGCATATACAGACACAGTGCAGTCTCGTGCACAAGTGCACGCGTGTCGTGCACTCGACACAGCACGAATTGGGTCGTGTCCCTGTGTAGGGTGGTTCGCCTAGTGTCCACTTAGGTTCGTGTCACCCTATTTTGGGTCGACGTGTCCCCGTGTCCGAGTTGTCAAACCGTATCAGTGGCGACTGAACGCGTGTGCCAGTGCAGTACAAAATTAATACACGAGCTCGTGCTCGCTCGACACGATACGGGGACACATGAGACTTGACACACGTGGTGTCAGTCAATGCCCCTAGGTGTTGACCAAAAATGGTCGTGTCTCATGTCGTGTCCAGTGAGAACTGGACACGAGGTAGCAGGACAGTGTTCACGACTGAAACACGCATGTTCGTGTCCAGATCCCGACACGACACGACATGAAATCAAACTCAGACCACTTAAAAACAACAACCCACATTTAGATCCAACTTTCTATTCAAACACTTCCCTAAAATCAACTCGAAATGCCCTCTGGGGCATTTCGACAAACACCTATGCCTACATTCGGATACGTCTCCGATACGGACACGCAATAGGTCCACCTTGACACGAAACCAATTCCTATAGCTAGGGGATACCTAGGGCTTGGTCTTCATACAAAGAAATCCAGAATTCAATAGAGTTTAGGGTGATTTACCTAGTGGTGAAATTCTCAAGAAAAAGCCTCCTTCTAGATCCTCCTCCTTGTTAGCAAACTTCCCCAAATTGATCCCAAGTTAGAATAATTCTCCATGAACAGCAAGAATACTAAAATTAGGATCTAATGCAATTTGTTTGGATTAAAAAGGAATTAAAATAGATTTTCTAGGAATTTATAAAGATGGGATTTACCTCTTTTTCCAATGTGAACTTTCCTAAAGAGGCTTAACCTAATGGAGGAGAGTATTTATAGGGTGGGAATCCCTAGGCTAGGTGGCCGGCCATGCTAGGGTTAGGTTTACATGGTGTTGGGCATGGGCCTCTATGGGCTTAAGTCATTAATCATGACTTGTGAAGTCATAAGTCCTTAATCCATTCTCTATTCAATATTCCTATTCCTAAATTGATTCTAATGACTAGGATATGGTTAACTTAAATTAACCTAGGGTTTCATAATCTAACCAAGTCCAAACACAACTAGGGTTAGCTTCTAGGTTAGTCTACCAAGTCAATGCTAGTCAAAGTCAACCTAGTCAACCACCATTCAAATAATTCCAAAATAAATCCTAAAAATTCCCATAAATTCAAAAAAATTATAATAAATTCAAATAACCTCAAAAATGACAAAAATACCCTCAAACTAGAAACGTGGTAGTACAACTAGGGATTGATGAAGATCAATATGTGGATCAAGCGTACACCGAGAACGAACTCTATGAATGATGTAGAACTGATGGAATGTGGCTTCATTTTGAGAACATCTTCAGTTATGTAAATTATGTGTTTGAAGACAATGAATCAAATATGTATAATATGTGTTTTGATGAATCTAGGCCAAGTATGTAATATTTATGGATAAATGATTGTCATGTCAATTGTGAATTTTTTGTGATTATGTCTTATATCTATGCCTATCCGGGACCTTATGGGCGACAATCGCAGGGTACAATACGGTATTTATTGTACAGTTGAGTATCCTGGGGAGAAGTATCACGTGCCTCGAGTCATCTTGAGAACCGGGGCGTGACACGTCTCTTTTGGTTGGTGGCCCATGCAGGTGTAGTCTTTAAGGATAGTGTATAGGTTAAGGAGATTGTATAGGTAGATATTAGATATTCTAAGGACTTATTTGAACTACCCTAGGTCAGAAATAATTAAATTGAAGATTGAATTCCTAATTGAAGAATCAAGGATTTCGCAAACGTTTGGGATATTAATCTTGATTAAACTTCATTTAAACTTGATGATGCATTATTTCATGTCATAGATTTCTTATTCAAGGATTTTTGGGTATAGGTGATGGCTCGATTCATGCCTAGCATTTACTGGGACGGGAGCGATCGGACCTATTATGGATATGAGCAGTTTTCCAGAAAGTCTTGGTTGGTAGTAGAGGATGAAGAACTTCCAGTGTTCGGAGTGTATTTCGAGCGCCAGCGTCCCAAGTTTCGGGACATTGAGGACGGAGCCGAAGTTTACTTTGAGAAGGAAGTACGCCTCATGTTCTTCCTTGCAAAAAGCAGTCCATCACCATTCACTTGGGGGTATGAAGGGACCATAAGTGAATGGGAGGAGATCAACCCTTATGATAGGATTCTCGATATTACCTACCTGAAGCTGATAAGGGGTTAGGCAGGACAGCTAGGAATGGGGTAGCTTTTGTATGTATATATGTGATGTATGGATGTAAAAGGAAATTTTTGTCTGTTGTACAACTTTTTAGAATTACAACAGATATAAATAGTTTTGTATAGGGTTTAGAGTATAGAAGTTGTAAGGACTTCCTTGGAGCATATTGTTACCATGTTTTGTGAAATGAATAAAATTAGCTTCTTTTGGTTCTGGTTATCTGAATTGCAACTGTTTTTATTTTCAAGCTCATCTCTTTAGTGATTAAGTTACTTCGAGATCCTCTTCCAAATTTTATATTAAGATTTTCCAATCATTAATATTTAGGAAATGTCTTCTCCATCAAACCCCATTGCATCGCAAACGGAGACTTCTGAGACACGACCAACGGACGCCTTTGAGAGTTTTCAAAGAGTCTTGGAAGCTAACACCCAACAGATCCAACTATCCCAAACCATGTCTGCAAAATTACTGAAAAGGTTGGATGTCGCAGCTACTCCTAAGGCTGGAACTATTTCGAATTTCAGGACGATTAAGCCCCCAGAGTTTAAGGGGACTGAAACTCCTATGGAAGCGGCACAGTGGATTAGAACCACAGAAGGATTACTGAAGGGCACGAAGATCGTGCCAGACGATATAGTGTCACTAGTGAGGATTCAACTGAAGGATGTAGCCGATATCTGGTGGAGCTCCTTACACCTCGAAGAATCTGATGAAATTGTATCGTGGGAAAAATTTAAGAAAGAATTTGAAGAGAGGTTCTTTCCTCCTAGCGCCAAGTTGGAGCTGGAAAGAAGATTCCTACATCTGAAGAAAAATAAAAATTCTGTCGATGAGTACTCGGCAGAATTTACAAGACTCAGCCGGTACGCTTCGAGCATGGTAACTACAGAGAAGGGGAAGGTAGTTCGGTTCAGCGAAGGACTGGACGATAAATTGAAGATGAAGGTTGCTCCCTACAGATGTCAAACTTATGCTGAGGTGGTCGAAGCTGCAAGAGACCAAGAGAGAATGCAAAATGATAAAAACAACTCGAAGGTTGGAGGACAAAAGCGGAGTCTGGAGATCAGCTCACCTCAGGAAAGGACCTCGGGACAAGGGCAACAGAAGTGTGCTCAGCCTGAACAGAATAGAGTCACGCTAAGTTGTTCTTACTGCGGAAAGTCGGGGAATACGAAGAATAACTACAGAAGACTTCAGGAAAAGTGTCTGAAGTGTGGATCTTCCAACCACTGGTTGAACCAATGTCCCCAAAATATTAGAAGATCTGTATTACAGAATAATGCACAGGGACCAAGAGCTACAGACCAGGGATTTCAGCAAAGGCCTTTCTTCCAGAATAATGAGCCCATGATTAATACGCCTCCAGCGCGAGGTCATGCTCCGACAGGATATCAACAGAGACCAACATTGGCACCTTAAGCGCATCAATTTCATCAGGCTCAGAAGGCTGGTCAGAACAACAACATGAAGAAAAAGAACTACGGTCAAGCCTTTATGATGGATAGCAATGAAGCAGGAATTACAGGGGACGTGGTAACAGGTACTATACTCATTTCATCTAGACCTGTATCGGTACTGTTTGATTCTGGAGCTACTCATTCACTACAACAAAAAACCCTTTTAATGACGGCTAAAAAGTATCATTAATGACAAACCATGACGCTTTTTTTTCAAAGCAACCGTTATAAAAACGGGTGTTATAAATATTTTTTAAAAGCGTCATAAAAAACCGTCATGAATAGTTTCTATAAAAGCGTTATGAATAGTAAATATATAGTGCACAATTCAGAACAATTTTATAACGTCATGAATAGATAATATGTATAGGCTCAATGCAGCACATTTATAACACTTTATACTATTCAAATTAGCATATTTATAATGCTCTATACTGCACAGTATATATTATATTCCAAAAACTTAACATTATATATCACCATCTTTATTACATTTCTCAAAATAGAGTACATATCAACATCTTCATTACATTGAATATCCAAATACAGAATGTACCCAAAAAATAGGAATAAATCTCTCTTTTGCTAACCAAATTATTAGAAATATTTACTTAAGTAGATTCTGACCATGGATCTTCTCTCTGCCATCTCTTGAAGATATCGGGAGTCCCAAAGAGAAGTAGTGTCGCAGATGAGCGACGACTTGGTGCTGCTGCAGCCGGCGCCGTCGTGGAAGAGCCTTATCCTCTGATCCCTTACTCTCACCTGAACCCTCACCAGCGCCGGCATGCACCTCAGCGTCACGTTCGTCTGCCTCCTTACGTTGTCCCCTCGCACCAGTGCCTGCAGCTTCACCAGCCCCTTCAGAGCTCTCAGCGCCCTCCTCGCCTTTTCAAGTTAGATGTTATCAAGTTAGATGTTATCAAATCCTCACCCCACCTATATCCCCAATTTAGATGTTATCATGTTAGAACCAGGTATAAATGACACATTATATTTGAAAGACCGGAAACTGGAAAGAAAAAAAACTTTAAGTCACTACAAAATTCAAGAGAAAAAAACACAGGTTCAAGTGAATTTCAAAAAACCCAGAAGCCAAAACTTTTATAAATGGAAAAAAGTTTATAGAACTCTAAGTACTCATGTCAAGAATTCCCCTACTATATGAAGTCCTCAGACAACTTTCAGAATGAAGCATGCATTAACATTTTCTAATATGTACTTCTTTTACAGCAGCACCAAGTATAAGAAGAAGAAATCCATCAGAAATCCATCAGAAAGCTTAGTATCTTGACATCATGTAAAAAGCCGGTAATAAAAATCAATCAAATCTTTTATCGAGCTTTCTTCTATTCCATACCCAACATTATGATGGGAGAAGGACTACATAATGATGATAGTTGAATTAAGAATTAGTTGATGTCTTAATATGCACTATGAAGGAAAAATTATGATATAAATATACTGCATAAATATACTTGGAGGGGGCGGTTGTCATTGGGTACAACAAGAGGAAACCTTGCTTCACTTTAGAAATAGGGATTTACTCTGAAGTATAAATTTTGGCAGGCAATGCCATGTGTCAGGCTTTACATATTGGTTATGCAACAGACTGCAAGGAATAAAACAGCACCAAAGCGAGTTTCATAGATAACTAAGAGAACAGTGTCTGTAGCTAAAATAACATTTGACACAACAACCCAATATGTTCCTGTGTTCTCAGCCATCTGTTCTTTTCGACCATAAATTAAATGTTGTTACTTATGTGAATCTTGTGGATCTACACGGATCAGAGACTCAATAGATTGCATTACCAGTGAGATTTGGAAGCCAATCTTGTCTGTGGCATTAGTAATATAATTATCGGCATTATCTTGGATAAAATTCTGTGAGAAATGTTCAAAGAGGAGTTATTCAAGAAGGAAAAACAACATAGAGACTGTTTGCAAGGAATTACTAATTAGAGTCCCCATTCTAGGAACTGTCCTCATAAGAAAGTAGTTAGGATTGGTACGTTTTCAATTTGATTTACCACATGTATCTCCCCATAGTTCCATATAAAAATTGGTCTGATTGTACTTCACAGGTTTGTTTGGCTAAAGAAAATTTTGGAGCCATCAAAAATTGGACTCGATGTTGTTTGCTAGAAAATAAGAAATGAGACTCGATGTTCGTGATGGCGTTGCAATAATAAAATCTGTTTTAAAATGGAGGGTTAAAAGGTGGATCTTAGATTTAGTCTTTCTAGAAGCCAGCAAAAATTGGCTAATCCTCGTTTCAAAGTAGGATGGAGGATTTGGAGTGAGGAAATGCCTAGATTTATAAGACGTGATCAGAACAACTCACTTCCTATTTCCGGTGTCGCATAAATGCTGCATCAACATCAGCATTTTGCCGAAACTGAAATTAGGTTTTGGGCAAGATGATTTTGAAAGAACTTCTACCCGTGTGAATTGGAATCTTCTCCTCCACAATCCTGGCCCTAAGTTTCTATCTGTGAAGAACGGACACTCCGAAAAGTGGTATTGTATCTCTGTCACACGCGCATTGGACACCCGCAACTAGCAGGTGTCAAACCAGTACCTATCTATGTACATGTAACATAGCTTTCTTCGAGGCGATAAGTTTCCACCACAAGAAATGGGCCCTACAAGTTACCTACATTATTAGTTCACAAAACCAATATGAAACAGCCATAGTTCTACTTTCCATTGAACCTTTTTTTTCCAACAACACATTATTGTGATAACACCCTCAGGAGGGAAGAAGAAAAGACTGACAGATACGCAGATAGTTCAATTCTACTAGTTTTCTAGTTTCCACCAAACTTTAATTTTTCCAAACACACACAATCAAAAATAGCCGCTCCCCTACAAATATTTTAGGGTTTTAAATTATTTAGTGTTGATGCGACCAAAGTTACAACTTGATTTTACAGTCTCCATCAGTTTATAATTATTATGTTTCCAAACACACATTGGTTACCTACAAATAAAACATTAGGGCTTATACAGAGACAGACCTGCTGCTTGCACCGCCAGTCCTCGACGGCCTCCTTGGCCATGGTAGCGCCGACGACGACGACGAGCGGGAGGAGAACACCGGAATCCCTCCTTCGGGTGGAGCGAGGCGCTCGATGAAGAAGAAATCCCTCAGAAACCCTAGAAATAGACGAAGTATAAGCAAAATATAAGCCCTAACCGAAGAGAAATTGGAAGACAAATCGAACCTTTGCATAGATCTGGAGTTTGGGAGAGAAATTGGAGTCGAACCGAAAAGGAGGGAAAATGAAAAGTGAAAAATTGGGAGAGAAGAGGTTTGAGGAGAGATGCTGCTCGGTTAGAAAATAGATGAGAAATGAATTTTCTCTCTCCCACTGAGCTTTTATACAGTGAAGGAATTACAAGTTTGCCACCGCTCTAAAATATTAATGACGTTTTGTTTTATAAACGTTATAAAAAGCCCAGAATTAGTCCAAACCGTCATAGAAAAAGGTATTTCTCAACTTGATAACGCTTATGTATCAGCCGTCATTAAAACTCCTTGTCGAGCGTCATTAATAGGTCTTTTTGTTGTAGTGATTCTTTTATATCTGCATCATTCATATCTGAGTATAATATAGAGATTCAACCTCTAGTTAGAGAGTTAAAAATTCTTACGGGTAATGGCGTGGTAGAAGTAAGCCCAATTTATAGAAACTGTCCAATCAAAATGGGAGGAGCCAGCTTCCGAACTCGACTATTAGTCTTTCCCATAGACAATTATGATGTAGTATTTGGGATGGATTGGTTAATATCAACATCAGCAATCATTGATTGTGGACAAGGAGAAGTTCAGTTTTCCTTATCCAGTAGGAAGTTGCATAAATTTGTTAGAGCTCAGAAGGAGTTTGATAAAAAGGAGTTAGAGAAGTTTGAATTAAGGAGTCTCCAGAATCAAGTAATAGAGGAATGGCCAAGAGTTGTGGATGAATTTAAAGATGTATTCCCTGATGAGTTACCCGGATTACCACCGGATAGGACCGTTGAATTTAGTATTGAATTAATTCTTGGAGCTGCCCCTATTGCTAAGAAGATATATCCAATGAATAAGAAGGAATTAGCAGAATTAAATAAGCAAATCAAAGAATTGCTGGCTAAGGAGTTTATCAGGCCTAGTGTTTCTCCATGGGAAGCACCTGTGCTATTTGTAAAGAAAAAGGATGGGAGTTTGAGATTGGTAATAGATTATAGAGCACTGAATGAAGTGACAATCAAGAATAAATATCCACTCCCTAGTATCGATGAATTATTCGACCAACTTGGAGGAGCGACTGTATTCTCTAAGATAGATCTTAGATCAGGATATCATCAAGTGAAGATTAAGAAAGAAGATATACCAAAGTCTGCTTTTAGAACCAGATATGGACATTATGAATTTTAAGTTATGCCTTTTGGATTGACTAATGCTCCGGCCATATTTATGGATCTGATGAATAGAATATTCTACCAATATTTGGATAAATTTGTGATCGTGTTCATTGATGACATATTAATCCACTCGAAGAACGAGGAGGAGCACGAAAAATATTTGAGGATATTACTTGAAACTCTGCGGCAGGAAAGGCTGTATGGGAAGTTGAGTAAATATGAATTTTGGTTAAAAAGAATTCTTTCTTGGGACACATAGTAAGTGGAGAAGGAATAACAGCAGATCCTAAGAAAATAGAAGCAGTCAAATCATGGCCTACTCCCAAGAATGTAGCTGAGATTCGGAGTTTTGTTGGCTTAGCTGAATATTATAGAAGATTTATGGAGAACTTTTCTAGAATAGTTGAGCCGCTTACTCGGTTGACTCAGAAGAATGAGAAATTCGTCTGGACTGATAAATGTCAAGCGGTATTTGAGGAATTGAAGGAAAGACTTGTCACAGCACTAGTACTGGCGTTACCATCAGGGTCAGGAGGTTACGAGATCTATAGTGATGCTTCTGGCAAAGGTTTGGACTGTGTGCTGATGCAGCACAAAAGAGTTATTGCTTACGCTTCTTGACAATTGAAGGTTCATGAAAGGAATTATCTGACACGTGATCTGGAATTAGCAGCTGTTGTATTTGCGCTAAAGTTGTGGAGACATTACTTGTATGGTGAACATATCAAAATTTACACAGATCATAAAAGTTTGAAATATGTGTTCACCCAAAAGGAGCTAAATATGAGACAACGTAGATGGTTGGAGTTGCTTAAAGATTTTGATATGGAACTGGAATATCATCCAGGCAAGGCGAACAGTGTGGCAGATGCTCTGAGTAGGAGGCCTGAAGCTTTCTTTTTGAACACACCCAAGGAGATACTAGAAGATGTCAGGAAGATGGAGATTAAAGTGATATGCCCAGTGGCAGATGGAGTCTGGGGAAGTTTACAAGTACAATCATCTCTAGTAGAGAGAATTAAGGAGGCACAGAAGAAGGATGTGAAGTTACAAAAATTGTGGAATCAAACAGAAGCTGGGATACAAACTGGGCTAATTAAACATTCTAATGGATCCTTGAGGTTCGGGAGTCGTTTGTGTATACCATTTGGAGAACTCCGGACTGAGATAATGTCTGAAGCACATAATTCACAATACTCTATTCATCCTGGGAGTACGAAGATGTACAAGGATCTGAGGCAAAATTTTTGGTAGCATGGAATGAAACGGGAGATAGCTAAATTTGTCTCGAAATGCTTAGTGTGCCAACAAGTAAAAGCCGAGCACCAACGGACTGCTGGACTACTGCAACCACTACCAGTACATGAATGGAAGTAGGAGCATATTATAATAGATTTTGTATCAGGACTTCCAAGGACACAAAGAGGTAACAATGCTATCTGGGTGATAGTAGATAGACTCACAAAGTCCACGAGATTGCTACCATTTCGGGTCGGACAATCTATGGAGCATCTAGCGGAGATGTACATGAAGGAAGTTGTTAGACACTATGGGGTACCGGTAAGTATCGTCTCAGACAGGGATACTAGGTTTACCTCCAAGTTTTGGAAAAGCTTACAAGACAGCCTTGGCAGTCGCCTGAAGTTTAATTCAGCATATCACCCACAGACTGATGGGCAGTCAGAAAGGATGATACAAATTTTAGAAGACATGTTGAGAGCGTGCTCTCTAGATTTCAAGGGATCATGGGATGATCATCTACATTTGATAGAATTTTTATATAATAACAGTTATTAGGCCAGCATCAAGATGGCACCATTTGAAGCATTGTATGGGAGGAAGTGCAGGTCACCAATATGTTGGGGTGACGTCGGATGTAGTGCCCCGTCCCGTAAAGTCAATCGGAGGAATCGAAACGCCGACGGCGTTCGGTCTTAGCCTTGCAACGGCTGCTCGAAGGCTCGCTCGGTCGAGGTAACTTCTCGCTCGGGTGGGGTAGTTTCGGTGAACTTGCCTCATCTTAGCCTTCACTTAATAACTCGCATGTTTTCAACTTGCACAATAGGCTAATCTAAAAGCTACGAACGCACATAGCAAAGGGAGTAATACCGACTCGTCGGAATGTCTTAGAACATGAAAAATGGTCCCACGGTCTTCATAAAAGTCGGCTCAGCGTGCTTTCAAATGACACTCGATCCTTCGATCCCGTGGCTTGGGAGAAGGAAGTTGGCTTAAGTTGCTAAGTTGTCCCGACACTTGAAATACCTAAGTCATAGGCATCGCCTGCGTGAATGCTTGGTAAAGCATGCACGGTCCCGTCGTTTGCCCCAACACTCGAATCAGCCTAAGTCATAGGCGTCGCCCGCATGAATGCTTAATAAAGCATGCACGGTCCTGTCCCGCAAGGCTTGGCATAGCCTTCGCACGTCCCGCAAGTTAAGTCCATCTTGCACAGCTCGTTGGTTAAGTCTAAGCACCGAAGAACTTGGTTGTTCAAGTTGACCCCGTACATAACACGTGCCCTCGACGCGTAGCTCGGCGTAGCCTTTGCTCGTCGAGTCGTTGCCCGAATAAGTTAGACAAGAATTATGCTGGGCTATCGAAGCTATTTCTAGCACTGTCCTGCTCTATCTGCGGTTATCAAATCACGTAGTCCCTTGAGAAAAAGGCTCGTCGTATAAAGTATATGACTTGAGCGTTAGCATCGCCTAGAGAACCAGATCTGTCAAAGGCACGAGCTACGGTCGGTTTAGTGAAAAGCTTGCCACAAACAAAGGAAGTCCACGCGACTTGTTGTCGCCGAGATCGGTCCCGCTACTTGGGAGTCTCGCTAAGTCTTGATGAGTCCCGCACACGAGATCGATCCCGCGGCTTGGGAGTCTCGCTAAGTCTTGATATATCCCGCACACGAGATCGGTCCCGCTACTTGGGAGTCTCGACAGATAGAAGGAAAGCATGGTCATGTTAAGGAAGGACTGGATAGATCGAGTTGAGACTTGCATGGTCATTGGACAACTTGTCGACAAGGTGTAGTCTTCTCGAATGATTACCAAGGCGTCGGGATCATTCACCCGGGTGAAGCGAGTTGCGGCTCAAAGCAGGATGTAAGATAACCGCATGGGAGTATCGGCACTTCCGGGGCTAGCTATCCATTGGAAGGGCGGCCCGATACCCCCGCCGAGCCGTGTCCAAGATAACTTGACATTGCTAGTGACCACTTATGTAGATGTGTCGGCAAGTGCGGCAACCCGCATGTTTGCCTTTGGATAGCGTCGAGTACTAGCACGGTGTCGGTCGAATCATGAGACAGTCTAGCACGACGTGTATCAAGTTAGCAAGATACGTGCTTCGGCACAAACCAAGACTTTCACGTATCAAATATTGGCATTCGCGCATTGGCTTCCGCATATCAAGTATTGGCTTTCGCGTATCAATATTGGCATTTGCGTATTGGCTTTCACGTATCGGCATTGTTGGCCTAAGGTTGCATAAGTTAATGTCGAGTGCCACCACTTTAAGTCAAAAGGACCGTAATGTGAAACTTGTCTAAGTCAGGGAGTCGTTTGGCACGACCAGCACGAGTCGTCCCCTTGCAGTCCTTGCACACGAGAATCGTTGGCATAAGAATGGTCTGGAGGCACATAGAATAAGTAAAAGTCTTGGCACGGCCGAGTTCGCATAAGTTGCTCCTCGGTAAATCACTGTCTCGAATATGTTAAGCTACGAATAGAATACGGCACGACCCTGCCGTCCCGAGTTGAAGTTTGGTCAAGTACCTAAGTGATGAGGCATTGCCTCGATCGGAATACACGTTGGCATGACAGCACAACTATGTCGTCGTATAACGAGTTGGTTAGACGTCAAGTCTTAAAATTGATCCTAAGGCAGGACTAGAAAGGCAATCGTAAATGGACTTGTAAGCTGCACAAAGTAAATGAATGTGTCGGTTTTGTATGGGTGGGCGAGGAGCTCACTCCACCAGTACAGTTGAGTACTGACACCCACACAGTGTTCATATACAAGCACAGGTAGAAGCTTGTGGCACGGAGCTCGCTTAGATGCGTCGAGGCACGGAGTTCCGTGGCGATTCGAAGTGTGCGGCCGCGTGGATTGAAGACTTATACAGGACATAATGTATGGACATCGCCTTCCGAAGCTTCCGCTGGCTCAAGCATTGTAATCAAGAGATGAGAGAGAGCAGAGTGACTTATAAATGAGAGAAAAGTGAGCACGAGAGACTTGTAATTTGGCCTTGCGCCCACAAATGTAATCTTGTATTCAATATCAATAAAGAGCTTTTTTTTGAATGACTTGTGTTCATGTGTGCTTGTTCTAAATTTTCGCTGCATATTCAATGTTTCTGCTTGGGACTTCTGTGCGACGATCCCGCCGCCGCCGATGTAATCGACCGTTATGAAACTGCCTTGCACGAACGCAATCTAGGCTCGTACGACATCACGCCTTAGCGAGGACGATCGCTCCTACGGGAGCGGGGCGTGACATAATGTTATCAGAGCACGGCTTTACATCCTTGGACTTCACGTCGAATTTCTCAGTTTTGAAAGTACGTCGTTGAAAAAGAAGTGTGCGCTCTCTCTCGAATGTCCCTTGGCATGTCCATACAATAAGTCTAAATAATTTCAAAAGATCGTACAAGCGTTCACTCAAAACGCATCGGTAGGCTATCGCCAAATGCATCGATAGGCCTTTGTGCCGAACGGTGTCAAACTTGACTTACTAGAAAACATGTGCTAAAGTTAAAATATCGCGTGCATGCCTAACTAGTCCTATGATGACCCTAGCAATTGAGCGTGCAAACTCGAATAATAGTCCGTACGGGATAGCTATGCACACGGCCTTTTGGCTAAGTTGACCCACGTGTCGTGCACCCCAACTTTTTGGTACAAACGAGTTGCGAGCGATATCAAGTACCGCTCGGTCGGGAACGAAGGTACACTTAGAGTGTATATCGATAGAAACTCTATCAAGCTAACACTTAGGCGTGCACGAAAGATTGATTTGGATTTTGAGGAAATTGTGCGAACGACTTAGTACGTCGACACGGCGTGAGCGAATACGCTAGAGATTCGTCGAACGAATCTGAAGGATGTCTTAGCGAATGATGCGAACGTGATTGAGGACTAGATCGGATGGCTCGAATCCTGAGTGGTGTATAGATTTTCTTGGAAATCATTCGAGCAAGATTGAGGATTATGAGTAACGGCGAGTATGTCGGCGAGGCGATGCGATCGCACAAAGCTTTAGAACGTGTCACGCTTAGTTGGTCATGACTTCGAATGTCCCGAACGAGATGTTGTTCGAACAACTTGTCAATGGGCAACGCAAGTTAGAAAATGATTCGGAACGACGAATGAAAATGAATGGTCTTGATCGAGGAAACTTAGAGGATCACACGTACGATTTCGGATTGATTCAAATAAAATGTGACTTGAGTTTTGAACAACGATCTTGAAACTAGCATGAGGAATAGCGATCAAACTTGATCTTGAATATCGAGGAAATTGTAGAATGTCCAGTTTGGACAATAGCATCAGTCGCACGACTCGAAATTGGTTGCAAAGGAAGATCGTCAGGTTATGCATATCGTCGATGGTATTGAGGCGTATCAAAGATCGATATGCGATAACTCGGGGGTACTCTGACTCGGCGAATGACGATCGTGCAAATGTCATTACTCCGACGGATGCTATACTCGGGATATTGAAATGTGTCGAGGAAAAGATAGACTTGGCTCGAGGATTTTCTAGTTGAACGAATGACGGTCGGACTATCAAATTGAAATCTTGACTTGGATGAAAATGAAATGTTTGGATTTGCTTCGTCGACAACCACAACGTCGACATTCTTATCTTATGCGAGCGCAACTCCAGCCTCGCACATGCGTCACGCCGATTAGGGCGATCACTCCGCATGAGCGCTGGTATGGTGATTCATACAACGGGGGTGATCAAACTTACATGGCGTGGCAATTTGTATGCTTCGACTTGTGGTTTGACGCGAAGGTGGACTCGAGAATGACTTTGTGTGCTTGATGAATTGAACTCGAGGATTGAGTAGGTCCAATCCGCGTATCGAAAATGAATTAGTCTAGACTCAAACAAGAGTTACGCCCCGTGAGAATGATTATTCCGCGGGAGCGTTGCATGGTGATTCATGAACCACCGTGGATAATCGGACTCGTATGAGATTGGTACGCAACATATTGTCAAAGTTAGACGACCTCGTGATCGAATACATGAATTGGTTAGAATTGGTGATTTGAATGGATTCGAATACGCGTAACGAATGCATTGATGCGAATAGGTGATCATGTTCGATGTTTAGAAATCTGAGTGACGCGAGCTTGGGTAGAAAACCCCGTGCTATCGACTTTTGGTTTGACCCTAGGATTGGGGTCAGTGTTGGCATTATTGTTGGAGAACTATGATTCCAATCCTGACATTGACTTAGCCTTGAAAAGATGGCCTAGCGGTTAGGCGAGACGTCCTGTTTCAAGAGTTATCAATCGAAAGATTGATCTTGAGGATTGGAATGAATCGATAGTGTGAATCAAGAATAGGAAACCCTGCTCACGAGACTCGGCTGACATGCATATATTTCAGGGATGCCTGAGTATGTGTACGATGTGACTCGAGTGAGAATGACGAATTCTCTATCATTCGGCTTGGCTGAATGCATGTATTTTAGGGACGCCTGGAATGCGTGCACGATCCAACCAAGTGATACGTTGAGTTCAAGTATGACTTGAGGAATGAAAGAGTGTCGAGAATTTGAAATCGTGTTAAAGAAAAGAATGATAAGTCGTGCGAGCGTGGCTCGGAATCGAAGGAACGCGTAGGCAAAATGTGTCTGATTAAGTCGTGGCCATAGAAATGGTAGGATAGCTTGTCTTCAGGAAAGTCTCGAGGACGAGACTTGTTCTGAGTGGTGTATGTTGTAGTGCCCCGTCCCGCAAAGTCAATCGGAGGAATCGAAACGCCAACGGCGTTCGGTCTTAGCCTTGCAACGGCTGCTCGAAGGCTCGCTCGGTCGAGGCAACTTCTCGCTCAGGTGGGGTAGTTTTGGTGAACTTGCCTCATCTTAGACTTCACTTAATAACTCGCATGTTTTCAACTTGCACAAGTAGGCTAATCTAAAAGCTACGAACGCACATAGCAAAGGAAATAATCTCGACCCGTCAGAATGTCTTAGAACATGGAAAATGGTCCCACGGTCTTCATAAAAGTCGGCTCAGCGTGCTTTCAAATGACACTCGATCCTTCGATCCCGTGGCTTGGGAGAAGGAAGTTGGCTTAAGTTGCTAAGTTGTCCCGACACTTGAAATAGCCTAAGTCATAGGCGTCGCCTGCATGAATGCTTGGTAAAGCATACACGGTACCGTCGTTTGCCCCAACACTCGAATCAGCCTAAGTCATAGGCGTCGCCCGCATGAATGCTTAATAAAGCATGCACGGTCCTGTCCTGCAAGGCTTGGCATAGCCTTCGTACGTCCCGTAAGTTAAGTCCGTCTTGCACAGCTCGTTGGTTAAGTCTAGGCACCGGAGAACTTGGTTGTTCAAGTCGACCCCGTGCATAGCACATGCCCTCGACGCGTAGCTCGGCGTAGCCTTTGCTCGTCGAATCATTGCCCGAATAAGTTAGACAAGAATTGTGCTGGTCTATCGAAGCTATTTCTAGCACTGTCCTGCTCTATCTGCGGTTGTCAAGTCGCGTAGTCCCTTAAGAACAAGGCTCATCGTATAAAGTATATGACTTGAGCGTTAGCATCGCCTAGAGAACTAGGTCTGTCAAAGGCACGAGCTATAATCGGTTTAGTGAAAAGCTTGTCACGAACAAAGAAAATCTATACGCCTTGTTGTCGTCGAGATCGGTCCCGCTACTTGGGAGTCTCGCTAAGTCTTGATGAGTCCCGCACACGAGATCGGTCCCACGGCTTGGGAGTCTCGCAAAGTCTTGATATGTCCCCCACAAGAGATCGGTCCTGCTACTTGGGAGTCTTGACAGATAGAAGGAAAGCATGGTCATGTTAAAGAAGGATTGGATAGATCGAGTTGAGACTTGCATGGTCATTGGACAACTTGTCGACAAGGTGTAGTCTTCTCGAATGATTGCCAAGGCGCCGGGATCATTCGCCCGGGAGAAACGAGTTGCGGCTCAAAGCAGGATGCAGGATAACCACATGGGAGTATCGGCGCTTTCGGGGCTAGCTACCCATTGGAAGGGCGGCCCGATACGCCCGTCGAGCCGTGTCCAAGATAGCTTAACATTGCTAGTGACCACTCATGTAGATGTGTCGGCAAGTGCGACAACCCGTATGTTTGCCTTTGGATAGCGTCGAGTACTAGCACGGTGTCGGTCGAATCATGAGACAGTCTAGCACGATGTGTATCAAGTTAGCAAGATAAGTGCTTTGGCATGAACCAAGGCTTTCGTGTATCAAATATTGGCATTCGTGCATTGGCTTCCGCGTATCAAGTATTAGCTTTTGCGTATCAATATTGGCATTCACGTATTGGCTTTCGCGTATCGACATTGTTGGCCTAAGTTTGCATAAGTTAATGTCGAGTGCCACCATTTTAAGTCAAAAGGACCGTAATGTGAAACTTGTCTAAGTCAGGGAGTCGTTCGGCACGACCAGCATGAGTCGTCCCCTTGCAGTCCTTGCACACGAGAATCGTTGGCACAAGAATGGTCTGGAGGCACATAGAATAAGTAAAAGTCTTGGCACGACCGAGTTCGCATAAGTTGCTCCTCGGCGAATCATTGTTTCGAATATGTTAAGCTACGAATAGAATACGGCATAACCCTGTCGTCCCGAGTTGAAGTTTGGTCAAGTACCTAAGCGATGAGGTACTGCCTCGATCGAAATACCCGTTGGCATGACAGCACGACTATGTCGTCGCATAACGAGTTGGTTAGACGTCAAGTCTTAAAATTGATCCTAAGGCAAGATTAGAAAGACAATCGTAAAGGGACTTGTAAGCTGCACAAAGTAAATGAACGTGTCGGTTTTGTATGGGTGGGCAAGGAGCTCACTTCACCAGTACCGTTGAGTACTGACACCCACACAGTATTCATGTACAGGCACAGGTAGAAGCTCGTGGCACGGAGCTCGCTTGGATGCGTCGAGGCACGGAGTTCCTTGGCGATTCGAAGCGTGCGATCGCGTGGATTGAAGACTTATACAGGACATAATGTATGGACATCGCCTTCCGAAGCTTCTGCTGGCTCAAGCATTGTAATCAAGAGATGAGAGAGAGCAGAGTGACTTGTAAATGAGAGAAAAGTGAGCACGAGAGACTTGTAATTTGGCCTTGCACCCACAAATGTAATCTTGTATTCAATATCAATAAAGAGCTTTTTTTGAATGACTTGTGTTCATGTGTGCTTGTTCTAAATTTCTGCTGCATGTTCAATATTCTGCTTGGGACTTCTGTACGACGATCCCGTCGCCGCCGATGTAATCGGCCGTTATGAAACTACCTTGCACGAGCGCAATCTAGGCACGTGCGATATCACACCTTAGCGAGGACGATCGCTCCTATGGGAGCGGGGCGTGACATCGGAGAACGGCAACTCCTAGGGCCAGAGTTGGTTATGCAGACTGTAGACATGGTCAAGGAAATCCGAAGTCATCTTCAAGCTGCGCAAGACAGGCACAAGATATGGGCAGATAAGCATCGAAGGATCTTGAACATGAAACCTGGTGATCATGTATTTCTGAAGATATCACCTACTAAAGGAACTATCAGGTTTGGAACAAAAGGGAAGTTGAGCCCAAGATATATAGGCCCATTCGACGTCCTGGATCGAGTCGACGACGTGTCTTATCGATTGGCCTTGCCACCTTCTTCAGAAGGAGTTCATGATATTTTCCATGTATCTCAACTACGCAAGTATGTGCCAGATCCCAGTCATATACTTAATCATTCGGAAATCACAGTTGGTCAAACTCTCTGCATTGAGCAGAAGTCAGTAGAGATCCGGGATCGAAGACAGAAGATTCTTAAGAACAAGACCATCTCATTGGTTCGAGTATCTTGGAACAAGGACTCACCGGGAGAATCTACTTGTGAAAGAGAAGATGAGATGCGGCAACTATACCCCTACCTCTTTGATGATCAAGGTACTTAGCACCTTTCTTTTCCATTTCTCTTTTCCTTAAATTTCGAGGACAGAATTTAATTAAGGTGGGTAGAGTGTCATAACCTTTTTTTTATATATTTATATATATATTAATTAAATTTCAAGCCTTTTAAAATTTGCCTATATTAATTTTTTTAATGTAAATCAAATTTCTTTCCACTTGGCTCCTTATGCAAATACTAATTTTGTATTTTGCATAAAGAGCTTATGTGTCACTCATGTATGAGAGGAGGACAAGTGTCCTCACCATCTCATGACAAGCTCAAGGGGGTACTTTGGTCTTTTCCTAATTTTACCTTTCTTTTAAATGAATGAGAATGGAGAATGAAAACTCATTCTCCTCACATTCAATTACCAGGTACTTTCTCCCTCTTCTCCTTTCTTCTTCTTCTTCTTTTTCTTCTTCTTCTTCCATTCTTCTTCTTCTCCTCTTCCCTCCCATTTCCCTTCCTTTAACTGATGCTGCTGCCGCTGCTGCGTTTGCTGCGACTGTCGCTGTTGCTAGCGTTGTGCTGCTGCTGCAGCTGCTGCCGCGGGCCGTGCCGGCGCTGGTGCCGCCGGTCGACCACCCCCCTCCTCTCTCAACCCCTCTTCACTTTTTTCCTCTTCCTCTTCACTCTTCATTTCAAATTCCTTTTCCTCTTTCCTTCCTATTTCATTTCAAAATTATTTCTAGGTTTGTGATTAACCCCAATTTCAATTTTCATGTATTAGGTTCTGTTTTGGAGGAAAATTCTCTCTATGGAGAATATCCAAACCCAAGGCAAGCCCTCTCTCCTCCTTTCTCTTGAATTGTTCCATGATAATTGTCAATTATTCTTGATTTTGTTTGATAAATACATATATGTTATTATTCTGAATTTTTTATAACTATGGATAATTTCAACCAATAGGCAATGTGATGTGCTAGTATATTATTGCATACGTAAGTATATATATGGAGAGAGATAGATACCCCCCTTGGAATGATATTTATTCATGAAACCTACCCAAATGTATGAATGCATATATATATATATATATATATATATATATATATATATATATATATATATATATATATATATATATATTTATCTTGATAATTTATATGCATTAAACACATATACACATCTTGACATACACATGCACAAGTTTATTGACACATTAACATTTTCATGTGCGTAGAACTCAACCAAGTCTTGTCACAACTTAGAACTTTAACATTTTTCACTTCAAGGAGAATTAATATATATACGGATTTTATGTTGCTTAAATTGTGTTTACTTGGGTTAATGTAGCTAAGTAGGATTGTTTTAGTAAATTAACTTGATATTTCAATTATGTCCAAACTTTTAACTAGGTTTAAAAACACCTTTTTGTCATGAAAACATGGTTTAAACTGATAATTTTGTATACCGGTTTACTAGGGTAGCTATGTGCTAACTTTACATGTCTTAAATTGCCTTTTTATATATCCTTGATGAGCTTAAGCGGTACGTAGTCAATAAGAGTTTCCTAGAATCATTTTATTACTAATAATCATCTTGTCTTTGACTTACTTAGCGTATTTGATAAAGCCTTGCAACCCAAGAATAAATACCGCTTGCTTTCCAAGGTAAGAAAGCTATTTTATTTTCATAGCTTTATATAAATGCGTGGCCGGTGTTGAGTTGGTCCACCGAAGAGGTCGGCGTACCCAGATATATATATATATTGCGTGGCCGGTGTTGAGGGTTGCTCCACCGAAGGGGTCGGCGTGCCCATGTTTCTTTCTTTTGTGTTTACTTGTATCGAATTTATTTCCGGGTCAGTAAATACAAAGGAGACTCCGGCGAAATTTTTGAGAATTTCCAGAGTTAGTCTCTTTCCGAGAATTCGGACTCCTTAGAAACTCTTGACCTAAGTTCTAGATCATGGAACCATCCATCTCCGATATATAACATCGGAGGGATTCTTGGAAATCATTGCCCAAATTGATACTTTGGAATTTTCCTTGGTCCCAAATACTTTCTTGGACTCTCGTAGTTTCGGAAAGGACAAAACTATTACTTGAATGCGACTTGACTTTTAAGACTCCCGTTTAAGGGATAGTTTCCATAGAATCCGAATATCTAGAATAGGTTGCATTGGGATGGGAGAGAAACCATTGGATCACACTCGGCTGACTTCTTTGTAATATGATTTTCATTTTTTGTACTGATCAGTCCCTGATACGGTGTTCGTACGGTCGCGCGAATATCCGGGATGAGGCTTAGCTCACTTTTTTTATCGCAATTGGACATCCAGGCCCTGAGTTTCAGCTCAGCTATCCATTTGTACATTATCCTGAGTTTCATCTCAGAATACTTGTTAATTCATTAGACATCCAGGCCCTGAGTTTAGCTCAGCTATCTAATGAATGGGTTCGATATTCTTGGAAAAGTTCAAGTCATACGAACTTCTTTTATAGCTCATGATTCGATGATTCGACCCAGATGATTTGGAAAGTAACTCATGATGCTATCTTGCTTGTAATCACATCAATATGTGATAGTACAGACGGTTGGATGATCTAAGCACCAACCCGTTTTGTACGAGCCTGATCCCAGGCAAATGTGGTTATTGTTGAGATGCTAGGCGTGTGTGTGTGATCCAGAAAGTTTCTCTAAATTGCATTTAGGTCTAGAAAGATCTTGTCGTGTCCTTTATGATATTATTTTGAGACCTACTTACTTTTTGACTGATATCACAAGGTATGAGTTTAATTGCTTAAGTTACTATATTTTTGTTTTCACTTGTCTTATCATTCCACATTCATAACTTCCTCCTTTTGGATCAGGTGTACACCGAGAACGAACTCTATGAATGATGTGGAACTGATGAATGTAGCTTTATTTTGAGAACATCTTCAGTTATGTAAATTATGTGTTTGAAGACAATGAATCAAATATGTATAATATGTGTTTTGATGAATCTAGACCAAGTATGTGATATTTATGGATAAATGAATGTCATGTCAATTGTGGAATTTTTGTGATTATGCCTTATATCTATTCCTATCCGGGACCTTACGGAAAACAATCGCAGGATACAAAACGTTATTCATTGTACAGTTGCGTAGTCTGGGGAGAAGTATCACGTGCCTCGAGTCATCTTGGGAACCGGGACGTGACAATTCTATTCCATTATGTGGCATATGACATGGTTGTTGACATGGCAGCTGACATGACAAAATTCAACAATAAAATTAATATTAAATTAATATCAAGTTAATATTAAATTAAAATGATAATTAATATTAAGATTAACCTTAACATTAAAATTAACCTTAACATTAATATTAACATTAATATTAACATTAACATTAATATTAATATTGATATTAGCATTAGCATTAACATTAACATTAACATTAACATTAACATTAACATTAAAAAAAATTGGGTAATTAAATTTTTAGGTTAAAATTTGTAATGTCAGCTGTTATGTCAACTGCCATGTCAGATGCCACATAATGGGATATGGTATCATCCAAATATTTTGGGAGCCAAATAGCATAATTGAAGTGAATAATTAGGGTGAATGGGGTAACCATTTTCTTTTCCTACTCCATTTTTTTATATCCAAATACAAAAAATAAATTGACTCTTCTTTTCCAAAGTCATGATTTCGCGAACTAAACGTGGCCTTAGTCTGCTGGTTAACTACAACCGAGTCCAGGAGGTAGCTAAGTATTTGTTTGTAGATCTACAAAAGTGGATGTTCGCCATACATTTTCACTCTTATTAGGGGTTATTACTATCCAGAAACCAACCTTCAATTGTTGGAAAAGAAACGCAAAAACCTTTCCCCAAACCAGAGAGTACCTGCGAGAGAACCGAGCAATACAACACACGAACCAAACACCAAAACACAATCCAAGCAGACACAGAATTTTTGACGTAAAAAACCCTTACGGAAAAAACCACGAGACGATCGGAGTCCAACTCTTGAGAACCCTTCACTAATGAAATAAAGGAGTACACCCTCTACAAACTTCTTTCGATCCAACACGGATCTCCACAACACTTGGAAGCAAAAAATATAGATTGCAAGGCTATGAAGAACAAAGACGACGAGTAGAGATTACCCGAACACGATCTTTCTTTGAAAACGACCTTCAATCCTCCTTCTTCTCTCCCAAAGTTGTAATGGCACTCTTGCCTCCTTCCTCTTTCTTTTTCTCTCCTTTGTGTATGATTAAGGTTAGGAAAAACCATATGTAAACCCCTAATCCCGTAGCAAAATTTGGACCGTAGGATACGATCCAACGGTATAAAAAATACCCTAAAATTAGCTTCAGTCCGACGACACAGAGTTCGGGTGGAACTCTGTGTGGGCAATCCAGAACAGTTCTGGACACAAGGGGACGGAACTTGGCCATAGTTCTGCCTGGGGTAGAACTCGGCGCGAGTTCTGCCTTCCCTGTTCCAGTATACCGTATGGTGGCTCCCGAGATTCTCCTTCGTCTCTGAATGGCCTCGTCACCTCTCCGAGCTTCTCTGACATACAGACGGTGCTCGTCGCATTTTGGGGTCTTCTCCACATAGGTTGGGAACCCCACCCACTTCAACATATAAACGTGGCCTTAGTCTGCTGGTTAACTACAACCGGGTCCAGGAGGTAGCCAAGTATTTGTTTGTTGATATACAAAAGTGGATGTTCGCCATAGATTTTCACTCTTATTAGGGGTTATGACTATCCAGAAACCAAACTTTAAACAACACTTTCTTTTATTGCAGGTTGACTTCATTCAAGCCACAAGGTAACCGACACTTCACTCTTAAGGTTCGGTTTTACTCTTACGGTACAAGATAGACTATGACTATAATACCTTGAGTCCGAGTTTGAATGATGTTTAGCAATTTAGGGCTTTTTTGCCCAAGTCTAAAAGTTCTTTATATGTGAGATATAGTCTATATTGCACGGACATAGGAAAATGATATTTGTATATGTATTTTCTCCATAGTTCGTACTCATATTCATGCCTATAATCGTGCGTGACATATGTGACTATTTATTATATATATCTGAAAATGTCCTTATCCCATTTTTATTATATTTTTATAGGTATCTTGTGTCTGTATTAGTGCAACATATGTCGTACTTAGACATGGTCTCTTGTGAATGCATGTGAAGTGTGGGGTATAGCCCAAACCCTACTAATTGGTGGAAGCAAAGAAACCTATTCCTAATCCCCACTTCCTTCTTATGTTGTTGTGCCCCCATTGCAACCCCTGTTTCTTATAACTATCCCATACACTACCCTAGAATTAATTATTACTTATTTTGTTATCAACATTGATCCATCAGTTAGGTTTTGTATGGATTTTGTTGTTTGTCATATCATCATATTAGATTTCCATCCCCGTATTATTATCTGCCATACATGATGTTGTTTCACAAATCTAGCATCTTGTTTAGGGTTCTTGTATTGGTGTGTTCACCCTCTCCTTGCTCTCTCGTTTTTTGTAGTTCAATAGTAAGATACATGACCATTTCTTAGCATATGCAAGTTGTGTGATCGCATAAGGCCCCAAAAACTGGAAGGTCCCAAAAGATTTAACCTCCGTAAATATTCTAATGTGAAAACTTTAATTTTAGATTTAGGACAATGCATTCTAATTGTTTTGTCTCATATGCTCATAGCATTGAAGGTTAATTTAGAAAGAACGATGAGGGCTGCAAGTTTCTGTATGTTCTTTGGATAAAAGTAACTTGTGGGAATTTCATTGTTTAGCCCTTCAAATCTGCAATAGAAATTCTGAGTTCATATTTGATGTTGATTTCAGTTGATTTAGGGAATTATTTGGAAAAAAGATTTTGTTGTAGTATGTTTTTGTTTACTAGATTGCTTTGTTATTTGGATTAAGAGCCTTCTATAGGGCTACAGAAAATGAGTCTACTATCATTTTGTAACTATTTTTTTTTCTTCTTTTCATCAATAAAATTTATTTTCTTAGAAATTGTATTCGTTTATTTTGCGGATTACAGTTTCCTTGTGGATTTAAGTTGTTGGTGGATTTAAGTTGTGCTTCATCAGCGCCTACCCTCGCAACCTAGGAAGCACATATACTTAAAAGTGGGCAAGGAATTTGTATCCTAACGTATCGGACACACGATATATGTTCGATACGTCCATGATGTGTGTTTTTGAGTATCCTGAATTTTAATCAATTTTTTTCTATTCTGGATACATATTGGATACTTTAGGATGTATATTTTTATGTATCTTTGATTAAAGAAAAGAAAATCAGACCCGCTACTCGTTACATAATCCAAAACCGTTAAGCTAAGTTAAACCGAAATACAAAAAACTTAGAGAAATCTGGTACACATCCTTTTTAAATATTGCATTAAGTCAAAGAGAGAGTTATAAACAAATATATTTAACTTTTGTAAGTAAGTATATGTTTGTATATATATGTCAAGTGCAAGGGGGTAGTTGTAACCACCAATTTTCTGAAACAAGGATATTTTTGACTTTTTCCTAATTATTGTTATTAGTGTGATTTCATATTATATCTTGAGTGACAAATTAGTTTTCAAAACTATAATTTATATTTTGATTAATTATCTAAATAATTAATAGTGCGTATGTGTTATTATTGAATATGACTAATGGTTAGCATTTGACTATAATAGTGGTTAGTGATCCTAGAGGACCTAAACTAACTTATCATGACCATCCAACTAGATGATTAGGACTAGCCTAAATGACCTTAAGTTAGTCTCTGGCTAGATTAAAAGATTTAGTAAGAAAACTTGACTAAACACCTAATTAGGAACGGAGGTTCAATCCCTAACTTGTCATAACTAAAGGGAGGGGTATAGTGGACCTTTCCTAATTAACCAAACCCTAAATTTAACACCATATGGCAGCCCACCTTCCTATTAAATCTCCACTTCATCTTTTTCCTCTTTCCATTTTTATTTCAAGCCCTAATTTAGGAGCTTTTTCTCCAAATTGCTCCTACACCCAAATTTTCTCCAAATTGAGCCAAATTCGTTTTATTCTCTTCTCTTTGGAGAGGAAAAGCCTCTATTGGCTAGCTAAGAAGAGATTGGAAGGATTTGGAGCATTGAAGCTTGGTGGAGATCTAGATCTAGTAATTTTACATTGGGAATCCATCTCTCTTTTGGTATGAGCTCTCTAAACCCTTCCATTTTATTTCATTAGTGTAACTACATTCATTTAGGACCCCATTTGCATTAGGGTACCATTAGAGAGGAGTTGAGGCTTTTCTCTTCCTATTTGAAGGTTTTTTCCATTTCATTTTGATACAATTTGGGGAAAATCGAATTTGTGACCACCAAGTGTTCGATACGTATCTCCAAAGAAACGTTCGTGGCCTTTTGAGTCGATATTGGGTGTATGTGTCCTAAATAGGATACGTGGTGTTGTGTCATGGTATCTTATGATATACATGGTTATATTTGGGTATATACATGTGTTTCTTTTGTCCAAAACAATCCAAATTCGTCATAATATTCATCCACGTTTTTAGTAGCCACAACAACTTAGACATGTCATAAATCCTAGCTCAAGACTTCGATTAATCTTCCATTTTTTTAAAAGAATTGTATCGAAGTTAGCTTTCCAAATATATTTATATCAATAGGCCAAATTCATTTTAGAACTTTTTGTAAAACTATTTGAGTGTCAGTTGTCCGAAAGACGAATGCGTTTTGGTGTTTTCGCGATTTCGGGAGCTTCCGGACATGAAAATGCGATCCGTTTGAAGTTTCAGAAAGCTAATACGAAGGGATACGACATACTTTAATCCTAGAATTTAGTGAATAGGTCTAATAGGTGCAGTATTGATTTTAAGTAGAAAACTGACTATACGATATAGGCATTTTGTGTATCTTATGAGCCTATGTAGTATGGATATCAAGTGAATGTAGGTATCATAGGTTGTCAAGAATATGTATGATATAGTGCATACATATATATATATTATTGTTAGGTAATGTGTGTTAGTTAGTGTGTGTTAATGTTGATACAAATGGTTATCTAGTAAGCCAAATATAGATAAGTTATGTGTCAAGGTATTAAAGTTGTGGGCAAGGTACTAGTGTGATACTTGGGTACCATGTGGATATTGGTATCGTGACACTCAAGTATCATGAGTAAGGATAAGGGAGTATTGATACTTGAGTAATGTATCCTATTTGGTATCAAGTATTAGTATTAGAGTTAGTTGGATAAGTAATATGGGAAGATAATGGATTGGTCAAGATACTAAGATATTGGTTATTAGAACTAGGTAATAGATAATATCAAGATGTCAAGTGCTAAGAGTAGGATGAGTGAGTCCATGTGTGTATGATTGGTAGGGTATGGTAAGCATAGGATATCATGGGATAATTTTATAATGGAATAGAAGGATATATTGATATATTGATATATAGGTATATAGGTAAACATATTGCTATAATCTATAGCTATACATGTCATAGGGTAAGGATATAGATATCTTAGTATCAATTGTAGGTAACCTAAGATACATATTTATGCATATATGTATCGAAGATCAAAGGTAGATATCTATAGGTATATGTACAAATAGAAATAAGATACTTGAATACATGCTATGTTATATAGCGTATAGGTAAGGTAGCCAAGGCATGGTGTAAAAAATATGGAATACTTGATGAATTAAGGTATCATGACATAGCATAGTAGAGGATATGTCAAGTATTAGGTAGAACATGGTATCCTAAGGATATGTTATCTATATTTGTATATATAAGTGTATATGTATATGTATAGGTAGTTAAAGTAATTCTAAGGGTAAAGGTAAATACCTTAGTAGCAAGGTAACTCATGGGTATGCATAGAATAACAAGGATACAATATCACATATGTATTTCATATAGATATCATATATATACAAATATTATATGATACATAGGGATACATATATATATTTATACGTATAGTATAAGGGGTATATGATACCATGTGGATATGGTATATGGGTATCTTGGTGTACTATGACATGTAGGGTGGATGAGTCACGAAGTAACCAAGCACCATAGGTAAGTATATACAAACATGTATGAGACATGTATGAGGGTATAGTAATGGATAAATGGTTTGCGATATGGGTCTATAGTAGGATATATGGATATATGTATATAATATAGGTAAATGGTAAATATTTAGATATGGGTAAAAGGTATATTGGTATATGTTATGGGTAGGTAAAGGTAATGGTATATGTAATAGGCATTGGGTACATCCATGTATATATAAAGGATAAAGTTGCTAAAGTAATCCTAGATAGTAGGTAACTAGTAAAGATGCAAGATATATGTATTGATACTTGGTAATATTAGCTATTATGGCTAATACCTTCAAGGTATAGACCTAGAATCGAGGTATTGACTAGCATGGACTAGAAAATCTAGTTTACGCAAGGTATTGACCATAGATCTAAGGTATTAACTACTAGTTAAGATATTTGAGATATGAGCTAAGGGTAAGTGGATAGTATCTATAGATAACTCTGAAAATTCTCAAAAATTTTGGCAGTCTCCTTTGTATTTATTGACCCCGAAATAAATCTGATACAAGTAAACACAAAAGAAAGAAACATGGGCACGCCGACCCCTTCGGTGGAGCAACCCTCAACACCGGCCACGCAATATATATATATATATATATATATATATATATATATATATATATATATATATATATATATATATATATATATATATGGGTACGCCGACCCCTTCAGTGGAACAACTCAACACCGGCCACGCATTTATATAAAGCTATGCAAATAAAATAGCTTTCTTACCTTGGCAAGCAAGCGGCATTTATTCTTGGGTTGCAAGGCGTTATCAAATACGCTAAGTAAGTCAAAGACAAGATGATTATTAGTAATAAAATGATTCTAGGAAACTCTTATTGACTATGTACCGCTTAAGCTCATCAATGATATATAAAAAGGCAATTTAAGACATGTAAAGTTAGCACGTAGCTACCTTAGTAAATCGGTATACAAAATTATCAGTTTAAACCATATTTTCATGACAAAAAGGTGTTTTTAAGCCTAATTAAAAGTTTGGACAGAATTGAAATATCAAGTTAATTTGCTAAAATAATCCTACTTAGCTACATTAACCCAAGTAAACACAATTTAAGCAAAAACATAAATCCGTATATATGTTAATTCTCCTTGAAGTGAAAAATGTTAAAGTTCTAAGTTGTGACAAGACTTGGTTGAGTTCTACGCACATGAAAATGTCAATGTGTCAATAAACTTGTGCATGTGTATGTCAAGATGTGTATATGTGTTTAATGCATATAAATTGTCAAGATATATATATATATATATATATATATATATATATATATATATATATATATATATATATATATATATATATATGTCAAGTGTATCTATGTATATGCATTCATACATTTAGGTAGGTTTCATGCATAAATATCATTCCAAGGGGGGTATCTATCTCTCTCCATATATATATATATATACTTACGTATACAACAATATACTAGCACATCACATTGCCTATTGGTTGAAATTATTCATAGTTATGAAAAATTCAGAATAATAACATATATGTATTTATCATACAAAATCAAGAATAATTGATAATTATCATGGAACAATTCAAGAGAAAGGAGGAGAGAGGGCTTGTCTTGGGTTTGGATATTCTCCCTAGAGAGAATTTTCCTCCAAAGTAGAACCTAATACATGAAAATTGAAATTTGGGTTAATCACAAACCTAGAAATAATTTTGAAATGAAATGGGAAGGAAAGAGGAAAAGGAATTTGAAATGAAGAGTGAAGAGGAAGAGGAAAAAAGTGAAGAGGGGTTGAGAGAGGGGGGGTGGTCGACCGGCGGTCGACAGCCGGCGGCGCCGACGCCGGCACGGCCCGCGGCAGCAGCAGCGGCAGCCGCAGCAGTAAATGCAGCAGCAGCAGCAGTTAAAGGAAGGGAAATGGGAGGGAAGAGGAGAAGAAGAAGAAGAAGAATGGAAGAAGAAAAATAAAGGAGAAGAGAGAGAAAGTACCTGGTAATTGAATGGGGGAGAATGAGTTTCATTCTCCATTCTGTTTCATTTAAAAGAAAGGTAAAATTAGGAAAAGACCAAAGTACCCCCTTGAGCTTGTCATGAGATGGTGAGGACACTTGTCCTCCTCTCATGCATGAGTGCCAAATAAGCTCTTTATGCAAAATACAAAATTAGTATTTGCATAAGGAGCCAAGTGGAAAGAAATTTGATTTACATAAAAAAAAATTTAATATAGGCAAATTTTAAAAGGCTTGAAATTTAATTAATATATATATAAATATATTAAAAAAATAGGTTATGACAACAATTATGCTATTTGGCTCCCAAATTTTTTGGGTGATGCCATCTCCCATTATGTGGCGTCTGACATGACAACAGACATAGCAGCTGACATGTCATATTTTAACCCCAAAAATTAATTACCCAAATTTTTTATTGTTAATGTTAATGCTAATTTTAATTTAATGTTAATATTAGTTTGAATGTTAATGTTAAAATTAATGTTAATGTTAATGTTAATATTAATATTCATGTTAATTTGATATTAATAATAATCTTAGAGTTAATTTTGATTTAATGTTAATATTAATTTTAATGTTAATGTTAATTTTAATATTAATGTTCATGTTAATTTGATATTAATATTAATATAATTTTAATGTTTAATGTTATTTTGCCATGTCAACTGTCATGTCATCAGGCATGTCATATGCCACATAATGGAAGATGGCATCACCCAAATTTTTTGGGAGCCAAATAGCAATTTTGTATTCACTTTCCATTTTCATTTCTTGCATTTATTATAAAAAATTAGGACTAAACTATCTCTGCTCAAAGGATGTATTTTGACTATATTCAACGTTTTTCCAAACATCGAAAAGAAAAATTGATAAAAAATTATTATTTTACATGTCTAGGAAAAGAAAAAATAATTGATTTCCTTTCCTTTATTTTTCGCTAACCAAACAAGGCGTAAGTGATTGTTGAAGGTTTTCCACTCCAGGAGACGATAAGAGGAACTAGCAGCAGGTGATGGTGGGTGGTCTGCTTCATGTGAAACCAAAAGCTTTAGGATTTACTTAAAGACCCAAATCCAAATAATTAAGACAATGCACACGAGAACCCACAACATTACCTCTCTATATTTGATCTCATTATATTTTAAAGCAAACTGATCAGAAGACACCGTTAAGATGAGAAAATCTTCTTGAACAGTTTGGACAAAAATACAACATAGACTAATAGATACATCGGATAGGAGAAGCATAAGATATTAGTCAAATGAGCTGTCATAACTAGGAATAGGTTTAAATGAACTTAGATTAAGATTGTAAAATAAAATAGGATTTTTCTTTAATGTTAGAAAGAACACGATCTGACAGATGTGAATGGAAGAAAAGGATATTCAAATTTCCGATCCCAAGGGGTAAAGCCTTTGTTGTCGTTGTTGGCCCACAAAAGGTCCCAATGGCACGAGAATACTGTTTATGCAGAGTCTAAGAATAGTTAAGATGTACGCAATATTATCCCATAAATATAAAATGATAATATATTCATAACTTGAACTCACATCCTCCAAAATACAAACAATCAACCTTACTGTCACGCGAAACGACGACCTCTTGCTTCTACAACGCGATAGTACCCGTAAGTCAAGGAAATGCAAAATATTTTCGAGCATGACTTGAGCAAGTGCAAAACCGACCACAAAATTTTTTTGGGATAAATACTTTGTTGTTGTTCTTGTCAGAGCTTGAACGTGTGCAAAGTTGCACATTTATCTACTGATGGATTTTCTTGCAACGTTTCCAACTTAGGCCATTCAATAGAAGAGGATCTCTAAAATAACAAATGGGAGGAAATTATTCAGATATATTGTTTCAATTTCCTTTTATAGTGTTTGGGTCCACATGGAGTTAAGATAATATAAAAAATGGCACAGCTATTCGCACCCCATGCATTACTTAGTACACTTCAAGTACTAAGTACACCACATTTTAAATGAATAAAATTAACATAAATGCTAAGTACATCCCACCAAATGACCAAAATATCATTTTCTATTCTAACCTAAAACCTATCATCATTCCTAAGCACATCCCACACATCATTTCTAACCTCTCTAATCTCCTCTCTCCAACCGGTCCCCGCTCTTATCCAAACCCAACGTCTTCTCCGGTCCCCTCTCTTCTCCGTTCGCCACACCATTGTCGAGGAGCTTTCGGATTTTTAGAACGAAATAAATTTCGAAAAAAAAATTTGGGTGTATTCACAGTTCTGTTCGAGCCTGGTCTGTCGAGCGCACAGACTGGTGTTCGACTCACGACAGTCAAACATTGTTGTGCACGTTCGACCAAAGTGGGTCTAACGGAAGATCACATGTTCGACCTGTTTTTGTCGAACAATGGGGAGGCTGGTGGGGTATGCTAGGAAGGTCATGTGGGTATATGGGTCTTTTAACATTAACCTATTTTTCAACTTAAGTTATATGGGGTGTGCTAAGTAATACATGGGGTACGGATTGCCGCGCCCTATAAAAATTATTCAGATATAATGTTTCAGTTTCCTAGCAATATGTCACGCACAAATATTTTTGTTCTATCCAGACAATGTTGTACAATATGTCAAGCCAAGAAGTTTAGTTGGAAGACCCTTGAATTCTCGGAATATGGTAGAGTCCTCTTGAACTCTCACAAAGTTTCTCTAAATCTCTAGAGATTCTATATTTATTATATTTTTCTCTAGAGTATGGTGAAGCTTTTTTTAGAAGTTTTTTATAAGACACTATAAATAAGGTGAGAGTCTCATTTGCTCCCCACCACCAAACAAGTCATAAAAATTCTCTTCAGTATAGTAAAGTTTTCAAGTTTTCAAAATTCTCTTCAGTACAGTAAAAGAGAGGATTAAAGTAGCTTGTAATTTGAAGTGGCAAGCTTGTGAGTAAAACATATATTAATGTATAACTAATACCAATGGGTTGTACATAAGAATATAAGTAATCAGGTCGGAGATTTATTGAGACGGAAAATAATGTACCGATACCCGGTCCCAAATTCGATCGGAGAATTTTTTTTTTAATCCGCACATTTTCGTTCCCGTTTTTAAATTCCAACAAAAAAACGGATTTCCGTCAGACTTGAAGAAAATTGTCATCCCTAATCGTCATCACTCTCTAATCGTCATCACAATTTTAGTTTTGATAGATCAATAGGGACTTTAATATGATATCCATATACCTATGTTCGAATCCAGCTCTCGGTCCATAAAATTAGCCTTTTGACTTGTGGGACGGACAAGAACTTTAACATTGCTATCAGTGAGAGAGATGAAAGTGAACATGCTAGTGGGGTGGAGAGAGAGAGAGAGAGAGAGAGAGAGAGAGAGAGAGAGAAGAAGGGGAGGGGTGTTGGGGGGGGGGGGGGGGGGGGGGGGGGGGGTGGACAAAAGAACATAATTAATGAAGTTTATTGATTGGGCCCAACTACGAAGTTTAAAGTACGCATGGGGATGGATTTTGACACAATGGGCCTTCCGCGGTTGCACCTTTAATCAGAACCAAAAAAAAAAAAAAATTGGGGCCACTTCTTTGTTCATATGAGTTCTTCACTTGCCAATTTTTCTGTTGACTTCTTGTCAACAAAATTAACACAAACATAATTGTCATTTTCATATTATCATCCCTAGAGTTTTTTGAAACTATCTTCTGTTAAAGAAAAAGAAACATAAAATACAAAAAATATTTATTTAGTGATTATAATCACACTAATTGATTATTATTAGAAGGAAGAGAAAATAGTGAAGGCCTTAAAAAAAAATATTTTTCCTGACATACAAAGTAAATCTAGGAGGTTGGAGGCATATGTTCCATCTATCCGGATTCGAACAGTTATGATACATCATGAATTATATATATATAAAACGGTATATCTATGTACGAGTATAAATCGGCTCAGCGCAAATAAATACGTTAAAAAATTCGGTCAAAATTTAAAAAATAGAAATATTGAGATTAGAAACTTTACATTTTTAAATATGTTGTCAAATTTTGATTACTTAAACGGGTTTTCACCACATTTTTTGTGCAAAGTTTTTCAATAGTTTATATGGAATATGTTTTTAAAATTTAACATGCTTAAAATTTACATACTGATTTGAATCATTCAAAAGTACGCAAATATTATATATTTTTGAAATATACAAAAAAAAAAAAAATTAATTCGAGTTTTATTCGGATGATTGCTAGCAAGGCTTTGGTTCATAGGAATCATTCTATAACCCTATTCTTACACAAATGACAAGTGAGAGTAGCCAAGAAAGGAGCTGTAGGAACCGGAATGAAACCCCTGCTTGCCTCCAACAGATTCCGAAAGGAGCAGTTACTGAAAAGTTTGAAAGAAGTGTGAAACAAACAACTACCAAACTCTAACCATCTCTTCACCCAACTTTGGTTGTGAGTCAAGCTTTGTATTCTTCTAGAACAAGCCTCATGATGTGGACATGGAGAGTGTATAGAAACAAGAGTATATAGTGTTCTTCCACGCCTTCTCCTATCAAATTAAATGTCTATCCAAAGAATTTTAACACTCTTCGGTGACAGAAAATTAACATGGTACGATAATATTTTTGTGTCAAATTCTCCTGCGCGCATTTTAAATAACAACATAAACTATGTATATTTATCTCAAAATTATGGATTTGTTGTTCAAGTCCTCTCCTTTTTCCATTCGACACTTTTAAATACTATTTTATTTTTGTAATATTAACAAAAATTATATTATTCTTTAAAGCTTTAGATTATGTTCTTGTAGACAATCTCGTACCTTAGTGGTTCCATTCAATGTTTTAAAAATCGGACCGTAGATCGATCCGATCAGGAGATTGGGTTGTATCAAACCGGTTCAACCAGTGGTCTAATCCGGGTTGAACTAGTTATATAAGCTTATACATAGTACACAACTACATATATGTACTACTTACAAGTTATGCATGTTTAACATAGTAGAATTAGTCAATAAGCAAATATATTTACTTTGATTGCATATAAAGTCCAAAACAAAAGAAAACAAAACTTAGGATCAAATCGGTTCAAAATTCAACTGTATTGAACGGTTAGATGGTCTGACTAGCCGGATCGACCATGTTTTTGAAAGAAAAAAAATAGTAAATTGTTATTAAATTAACCCAAAAAATTAGTAGTTAAATGATTGACCAATTAAACCAGTCTGCCGATCAGATATAATTTTTAAAACACCAATCTAAAATAACTTAGAAGGCTTCTTCTTCTTTTTTTCCTTTTTATTTATATTTTGTCATCATGGTGTCAACTCTAACTTCGAATTTCTCCTACATGTTCAGCATCTTTATCTCCATGAAGTTGAGTTTGACCATTCTTTTTATGGGACTAGGTCTTCGGATGTGACCTGGTCAATTAGCCTCATGCTTAATTGTCAGCTCCAACTTTGGAAGACAAATCACAAGGGACCAAGAGAATGATCAAAGTGAAGAAGATCCCCCAACCAATGAGCTTGCGACTAGGATCCAATTTTCCAAATCCCATAGTGAATCTTCAATGATGGGAAAACCAAGTAGGTGGGTCAAATTTTTTGTCCAAGTCTTTTACATATTGATAATAAAAAGAAGAAAAAGAAATTAAAGAGAGAGAGAGAGAGAGAGAGAGAGAGAGAGAGAGAGAGAGAGAGAGTGAATCATGTACCACAAACTCTTCTTTGCTTTCTCAATGGGTCAATTTCTTTTCATTAGTTGCGTAAAGCCGTTAGATACTTAGTCTTAGATGTCGACGTGGTTACTCGTTTTGCTTAAAAAAAACTATTAGTGGCTCGAAATGGCGCGTAGCTTGGCTATTATATGTAATGGCTCGACGCGTTCTTGATTAAAATTCTAAATAATTTAATGGTCAAAATTAAAAATTATATATTTATATTATTTTGATATGTTCTAAACTTAAAGGGAATCGAACATGTTTAAGAACTAAAAGTAGAGAGCCAATTTCAACTTTCATTCGTGGATTTTTTTTTTTCATGTTAGACAAAAGGAATAGTTAGTCCTATCTGATATTCTTTTCTTAAGGGGAGATGATTCGAACATGCAATCTCCTGGCTATGAGACTGAGGAGTCGACCAATTCTTTTATCCCGCTGCTATAGGTTGACATTATTATTCAGCCTTCGGTGTCAGGTTGTCCGGATTAGGATCAATAGTGTTGGATTGTATCTCATTTCCGGTTGAGCACTCAAATGAGGGATGACAATAGAGTTTGTAACATAGTCCCACATCAGTTAGGAGGTAGGATCATGTGGTGTAGATAATTGGAATTGGTTCATGCATTACATGAGAATTCTTTTTTAAAGCATATAGGCCCAATTCAATATCGTACCTCATGGGCCAACTCCGGTTTGGGTCACACCGCGTTCCCAACAAGTGGTATCAGAGTCCATGGTTACGGGACTAGTTTGGACGACTCTAATTGGTTCGAGACAGATGGTGCTGAACGTTCATGTGTATAATCGGATTATACGGACTCTTCTCAAGGTGGAGTAAGAGCATCAACTACAAGAATTGACTTCAAAGGTGGGTTTGACGAGCCCAAAGTGAAGCAAGGCTTTTGGTTGACACACAATTGTGGTGTGCCTGAACATGTCAGGCTTGGTTCTATGGTCGAACGTTGGTTCAGGTCTTATATGATAATTCTCTTTTAAGACATATGTATCCAATTCAATATCGCACCTCATGGGCCAAATTCGGTTTGGGTCATACCACGTTGCCAACAAATAGAATTGCACATGATAGTATCTTTACTGTTGGTTACGATGGGGGAGGACGAGAGGCCAATCAGTAGGTTTTTTTGGGACACATGGAACCCTTAAATTATTGAACTCCACACTCTATGTAATCTATCAGCGATCCGTTTGTTGGAGCTACACGGGACTTCAAATAATTGGAAAGTAGTAAAGAAAAATAAATTGGAAATCTCATAAATATTAGGGCTAACTAAAATTTATATTCTGATTTTATACCAGCTTAAAGTTTAAGACTTGACATGTCTGTTACTGTCGGGACGTGACACTACACCAAAAAAGGGATTTAGAAACAGTTTCTATATGTTTCTAATATTTTTAGGAACATACCATAACCGTTCCTAAAAGTGGCATTGCAATATTTGGAACAGTTATAAAACGTTCTTATATTTTGTCTGGAACGGTTATCAGATGTTCCTAAAATTAGATATGGAACATATATATTGTGTTCCTAAATTATTTTTGGAACGCCATTGAATTGTTTCTAAATGTCATTTTGAAACGCTTTATGATTGTTCCTAAACGTAATTTACAACACTTATGTATTATTCCCATGGCTAATTTTGAAACGCTTTATTAACGTTAATATTTTTTTTTAATTTCAATTTTATGTTCCAATTTTTTTAGTTTGAACTACAAGTCTAATGATTCCAAAACTGACCATTGAAATACACAATTAGAGATGCAATACTTTTTTATACATTTCTTGAATCAACATCCAAAGAGGTCCATTACATTAACCAAACATGTCAACTTCATATAAACAACTAATAACACATCCAAAAAGTTAAATCTTTACAAGATGACATCAAAAATGTGAAGTAAAAATAAAAATAATACAATCTAGCTAGAAAGGCAACACAGAAATATAACGCTTGGCAGTCGACGAAAGGTGTGAGACAACTTCAGTATCAGATCATGTGCTTCTCCTCCGTATCATTTAGTTTGATGGGTATATAAATCTGTAGTGTAGCTCTTGGTAACTAAGCCATGAAAAGGAAGATTGTCGGCATAATATGTAGTAATCGAATCCAATGAAATCAATGATCCTGTAAGTAGATTGGCATGCTCCTCCTTATAATTTGGCAGCCGATCTCCGACAAGTACCTACCTCATGATAAACGGTAATCTCCTTCAGTTAAAGGGTCCATATACACTTGCATCAATCCAAATCAACTTTGCAACCTATTAAAAGAAAAAGAGGGAAAATTATGACCATTCATCTTGAACATTGACCTTATGGTGTATCGATACATAATATAATTTGAACTTTGAATATAGGTAGAGCAGAGAAACTAGTCCTTTTATTTGAATATTCTCATAGGATTCCTTAACAAATGCAAGTTCCACTATTTATACTATAAAATTCTATCACTATCATTACTTAATAACAATTACAGTTATATCCACAATTGTTCCTAGTTAATTCCTTTTTTTTGCCTGACACAATCCATGTTTTAGAGAAAGAAACCTGATATGTTTGAGTGACACCTGATTTCGGCAGAGAAGTGCTCTTGGTATTTGTTGTAGCGCCTGTTTTGTTAGAACTTTTCTTCTTTCGTGGCTTACTTCTTTTGTCCATTTTCAATTATATGACCTACAAAAAGCTGATAAAAGTTGTAAGATCACAATGCAAGAAATAAAGATCACATAAAAGATACTTATAAGAGAGGTCCGTGTCCGATCAATATGAGACTTTCAATCATATAATGCTTCCCTAGTTCCTAGGTGAGTATATGAAAATGTAAAGAAAAAATGCTATAAGTCATGGTACTAATACTTGAACTTGAGGTTTCTACATTTATCCTTGTAGTCCTATATACAGTCTTTGTAAATTTACATTGTCTATATTTTGTATATCTGCAAGCTCTCTATCTGTTAGCTATCTAATTATTCTTATTTACTTGGCCAACATTTTAAGAGGGAAGCCTGAATTTTCCATTCCAACCTTATCATTCTTGACCTTTGTCATGGATTACCACCATAGGAGATTACCAGAGTAAAGAATCACAAAAAGGAAAGGAAATATTATAAAAAGTGAGTTTTGAGGGAGAGTTTGTTTTGTAACATGGCCAAGCTCTTACTAAGAATATAAATGTAGAAGCACATCAAGAGGAGAAATCAGGAGAGGAAAATAATTATTCTGACCAAAGATAACCTTATACTGTCCATTTTCTTTGACTTAGTTGAAATCATGGTTTAAAGTATCGTTCAATACCGATCCGATACGGCTGATACCAATACAGGTTGGCATGTCCCGATCCGATACCGACCGATACTCGATACTGACTGATACCGACATTGAGGGTCTCTTTTTCGATCAATTCGGCAAAAAAAATTAAACGGAAAAAAACAAATCAGAAAGGGTTTAAAGCATAATTAAGGTTGTAAAACTAAAAGCATGTAAAAGAAGAAAATCAATCCATTGTATGTAAACCAAACGGTAAGGGTGACTAATATTTCATTTAATTTCAAAACTACTAAAAAGTAACACTGAAAATACTTAAAATTATGCCTAAATATATAAATATTTTTAAATGTAAATAATTTATTAATAATTATTAGTTTTTTGATACCAAAAAATTTGATACTCAGATCTGAAACCGCCGATACTACCGATATCGACGATACCAATACTCATAGGAATAGTCTGATACCGATTCCGATACCGATACTTTGAACCTTGGTTGAACTCCACAAGCTCATGCAGCACTCAGGGCCCCCAACCAAATTTGAGAACCTGTAAAAGTAAAACCACATGGAGACAGTTCAAGATTGTAAAACTTAATTAACCTCCACACTTCGCAAAGCTCTCCCAACGAAATTTTAGAAGCTGTAAAACTAAAACCATATGGAGAAAGTTCATACTATACGTCTCTTAGCTACCCATTGGAAAACAACAATAAACAAGTAACATACCGCATCTACAATTTCTTCGAGCTTTGATTGCAGTTTGCATCGTCTTGCCTTTCTAGCTTTTCTTGTTGAATTAGCTTATAAACATAAAGTATCACCATATGTAAAGATAAAAGGAACGTGCATTGGAATACAGACATGAAAATCAATGACTCTAAAAAGATGAGTGCAATGTAGCAAACTGCTTGCACATATTCGTAAATTTAATACCTGAATCTAAATCAGGATTAGGATTATTTTTAGACCATATAAGAATCAATATGTAGTAACCCAAATACTTGTACAAAACTACTTGTTGTGGTAATGATGCTAGCCTGATGCTAATAGGAATTGATTATAATATACACATAAAATAGTTATTTCCCCAGGGAATTTAATATTATAATTTGGTTGAGCCCTTTTATAACCAAGTTTCTCAAGAAGAAATAAAGAAACAATTTTCTTCATTTAGAAAATATGGTTGATGTCAGTTCCATCAGTACCTAGTTCATATTACCTGTGAAGCAGGGGTACTCCATCTAGGAAGGAAGTGTACCACAAAGTAACTACTGGGTACCACTAATACTTGTGTACTCCTGTGTATATTAACTACAGAAAAACCAAAAAAATATATTAGTATTTTCAATTTTATTTTGGGTGTACTTGGTTGGTACTTTGAGAGCACTCCACTAGTCAAAAAGAAAGAATCCCTTACCTCACGAGGACGTTGGCCAGGTGGAATCTACGAGAAAGACGAATCAAATACAAAATTATCCTTAAAAGAAAGAAATTCCAACCAATCTTATTATGAACACTAGCATGATGAAATCTTATTTGGTTAAATTTGTTAAACAGGCAATTAAATGTACTTCTCTATTCAGAAGCATGAAAAGAACAAAGCAAGGTAAACTACCTAACTAATAAGCAAATTTCTGCACAAGGGTTCACTTCAAAAGGAAACATGCATACATCTATATAACTACGAGTGATACGAGAAATGGATTAACAAATTTCTTACATCTGTATAACTAAGCTCTGTGAAGGTCTTAAAATCAACTTTCAGTTTGTAACTTAATTAATAGTGTCCAGGACCTCATAATAGACAAATCAAAACCTCAAGTGTCACGGAAAACTAATCATGCAATGGACAAAAAACATGCTCTACCAAAGGAGAAAAATGATTCCAAGTGATACTTGATGATTTTGGTGATCAAAGCAATATTTTTATAATATTTATTAAATCAAATTTGTTTCAAAGACACCAATATGAGATGATTTCGACATAGGGACATGGATAGCACTATTTTTCGTGTCCTGGACATTTTAGAGTGTTTCTGTTATGTGTCACATCCAACATCTGTCATCTGATATGTGTCGGTCATGATGCAACATGGTATCGACTTTTGGAGTGCCATGCTTCCTTCTCTATAATCAACTTCATCCTATTGGATGTAACCACAGTATGTCTAGACTCATGAAAAGAAAAGGAAAAGGAAAAGGAAACAAATTCCATAAGCTACCTGTGAATCTTCCACTTCCACTAGCAATAAAAGCTTGATTCGACCCTCCAAAACATGACCGTATCACAAATCGACTGCACTTGTGACCTTTGTACCACATAACAAGTACAACCTCGTCAGCTATACTCCACAGATGAATTTTCTGATTCAAAAGATTTACAAGCAAAAAATTATCATCTCCGGATAGGGAGAATGAAGTAACCGTTTGTTCTTCAATGAGCTTGTCAAGCTTTGCTTTTCTGTCCAGCAATAAAATTGCAGAATCTCTAGACAAGCTTATGATCCTTTTTCCATCTTTAGTAACAGCCATATCTGAAGTCTTCACTTCTGTCTGCCCTTTCCAACACTCAACTCCTTTTCCTTTTAAATCCCACAAGCAAATGCTCTTGTCGGTCATACCAGAAAGGAACTGATTCCCATCTGGAAACCAACCACAAGAGATTAAACATGACACCCACCAGATATATAACTAAATATCAAACATGACACCCACCAGAATTTGAACCCCTTACCTCATACAAGGAAAATTCATGTTGTACCAAAGTGAACATTGATGCGTACTCATTTATTATATCTATAGAAGAAGAAAGCATTGTCGTCGCCTTCACTAAAACCTTCTTCCATCTAAGTTGAGTCATCTATGCAGCACGAGAAAGCTACAAAAAAATAATTAACAGCTTTTAACCCTCTAAGCTTGTACCAAATTCCTAGCCACTCCTAGTCGTGGTAGTAATGAGCAAGAGCTTTTAAATAAAATCAAGGTTAGTTGCAAGGTGTTGACCTTACATATTTGACAAAGAATAAGAAATGGAAAAAAATCCTTAGACACTTTTCATATGCCTGTAAGAGAAGAAATAATTGCTTCAGGGCAAAGTGACAAAGAATAAGAAATGGAAAAAAGAAACACATTTTACTAAATGGATGCTACTCTTACAACACGGGTTTGGATGATTTCCGGCAACAAAACCACTATTGCAATTGTTATATATATAGATGAGTGTTTCCCACCTTTCAATTCCAACCGTATTGGATTAACAAGACATGTCATTATAGAGAAATTAATTGAATCTTTACACAATTGTGAAAAATATATAATACATAGACTACAAATGTCACAACACTTATCCATATCACAAAATTCTGCACAAAGCCTGAATACTTGACACCATTTGATATAAGTTAGCCAACCTGTAATAAACATTATCTAGAAGATTTTTTTTACTAGATTACCGCACAATCATAATGTGAGTAGCATGATATTGTTATCATCCAACATAAATACAACATATCTAGTAGATTACTGACCATAGTAAAATAAAGTCAACAGAGCTTAAAACAACTTCTACATTTGAACCTGCAATTGATAGTGGTAATCTTGGTTAAATAATACCAATACTGAAAGCTCAAGTTAATTACAATATGTGAGAATTATAGATATAAGTTCCAACATATGCCTAGAATGATCATAATCTTATAAAATTTAGTTAATGGTAGCAATATATTGCAGATAGAGCTACATGCAAGCACCATACTTTCTATTGTCTGATAAAACACACAAAAATTGCTTCCGACTGCTCTTAGGAAGGAACTCGATCAGAATGTCCTGTTACACCTAAAACTATCTAAAATAATTATATATTTGAGTATGTCAGAGAGCATTAAAAACCATCAAATTTATTCTTCATATGCCATGTTACACCTAAAACTATCTAACAGAATTATACATCCCTATTAGGCAAGATGATATTGGTAATAGCAAATCTCTTTAAGTAACTCTTGGCCTCATTTGAATATGAAAGTTGAATTGTTTTTTTTGTAGTGTAAAGTAAATGCCAAAGTTTAACTAATCAAAGATAAAATAGGTCTTTATGAGTCTTATTTGTCCATAGTACCAAAATAAATAAAATGTATGTGGTGCTTAAATTTCTATTATCATTTCTGAATTTGAATTATTTTTATGCTTGTGTGTCGCACTTGCAGAATTACTCTTACGTTGTTGTGATTTGCTATCAAGGGTCTGGTCTTTAATCTTTTTCAGGGACACAATGTACCAAATGTGCTGTAGAGAAAGACTATAAAACATTCAAATGCCATAAAACTTGAGAAGACTTATGGAAGGACTTTATAGAAATCCTACAAATCATACAAGTCCTACCAGCTATGAAAATTCCAGAGAAACTAAACAGAGAAAACGATGGAGAAAATTAAACAGAGAACAAATCCTTCCTCAGTGGATGATGGCGACCGTAAGTGGATTCTTCCTCGGTGGATGATGGTCCTTCAAACCCTTTTCTGCCCTATAATCTTCAAACCGTTCCGCGATGGCGAGCGTACGCAAGTTTAATAGAGAGAAGACGATGGAGGGAGAGTATACGCCGGTTTGATGGAGAGAAGACGATGGATGGAGAGTATACGTGTGCTGGTTTGATGGATTGATTTGGAGGGAGACAAATTTTGTGAAATTTCAGAAGAGGGAAAAGACTTGGGAGAGTTTGGAACACTTTAGGTTTAGGTTTGATGAATTATTTTTCCTGGACGCTTTATTTAGCAAGTTCGTATATGCATATATGGATGCAATTCCAATTTGGAACATATTTGAAACATTAAAAAAATGTATTTGAATAAATATTTTTTCTAAAAAATAAAATAAAATTTATTAGGAACATTTCTTTGATCTGGAACATATTTAATATGTTCCAGACTCTAGGAACCAAAAATAAGTGTTCCAGATTGAAAAATACCTAGCGTTTCTAAATGCCCATTTTGGTGTAGTGTGATTTTAAGATAAAAACATATTTTGGCAACACTTCGAGGAAGGTGCACAACTAAGATCCCGAAGGATTCAGAGAAACGAAATCAAATGTAACACTTTGAAGAAGGCACAAATAAATTTCGTAAGAGCAGCGACGAAAGCTCACATAAAGTTTCTGATTAGATCAGAGAAGATCTCATTCAGAACGAGTTAGAAGAAGAAAAGAAAGCCCACAAAAAGTTTTCTGATTAGATCAGTAAAAATCTCGTTCAGAACGAGTTACAAGCGAAAAGAGATAAACAGAAGAAGAGAAGAGGCATGCTGGGGTAAAGAATTATCACGACCCGCACCCAGTGTGAGGGTACGAGAAGTGGTACGTCCAGCCTACGTCGCAGTGTCGGCGGTAGAACACTGTCCTAGGCCACAACATCTAACATAATGTAAATATGCTCCGAAAGGAGAACAATATATAAAGTACAACTCAATCACCATATCTAAGATGGAATAGAAGATAAGATAATCTCGACGGAGAGTCACAAATATGAATAATAAGTCTCGGTGTAAACCATACCATAAACAATATCTCAATACAAACTCAAATGTCTCATAAAGCTAGATAATAAGATAAGTCTAGACTAAGCTAATGGCAAATCCTCAGCGACTACTGGATCCTCCTGAGGGTCCAGGTCACCTGTGTCAGCTAGGCCTGCTCCATAGTAAGCATCGCAGCAATCCTCATCATCTGTAATATTTTCAACAGGTCCAGTCAGGACAAAAATGAATACACATCTCTCATACAGCTCATAACATAAACGAAAAATATGAATAAGCTATAGAATAATATACATGAAACGCTGTAAAGAAATAGTAGAGAGACTGTAAAAAGAAGAACATGATATAGTGAAAATAGATATACATGATATAGATAAGAAAAATGAACTAACTACGTGATTTAGAGCACATGTTTGGTTATGTAAACAGGATTAGGTTATACATAACTTAAATCTAATTTGGAGTTGTACATGATAATGGTGTAGATCACATAACCAAATAAATACTCTCCCTGCCCCAATCAGTACACAAGGATATATCCAGGTTATGTTATTGTACATGAAAGGTAGTGTCTCACATGGATAGCTAGTCCACATGAACACTGGATTATACATGAAGGCTCACATGATCATGAGTGTACATGAATGTCACATGAGTATACATGAATAAATATGAATACAAAGAGTAGACGATGCACATGATAAAGTACATGAGTACAATATACCCGATATATCCGAGGGGATAACATCGTATGAAGAGATCCATATAGTACTAATCTATGATAACATCGTGACAGCAACAAGTAAACTAGTCTATAACAAGTAAATATGTCCAAGCAAGAATAAAACGGTCAGAGAATGTACTCGTCTGGCAATCCAAGCTGCTGATAAGAAAGTGTAACGGAACTGGAGTGATGTAATCCTATTTAAAATAACCATAAGTCACAACAAGGTCTAAAATATCATAAGAAAGGTCTACAATACAATTTTACATGATTCTAGGTCAAAGTCAACCTTGGTCAACTCTGGTCAAACCTGGTCAAACATGGTCAACTATAAGTCAACTAGTCCATTTACTAATTTTTAGGTCAAGCACAAGTTTTCAAGTCATTCTAAGTTCGTTTGAGTTGATTTGGATCAAGTTTGACCCAAAGTTGACTTTTGTCAACTTGGTCAACTTGCCAGTCAACTCGACTAATCTAAGCTCATTTGGCCAATCCTAATATGTCCCAAAACTCCATAGGTTACATCCACAAGCAAATACTTACATATTGATATATTTCATTCATTCAAGGTTATATATATATATATATATATATATATATATATATATATATATATATATATATATATATATATATATATATATATATATATATATATATATTTTTATATATATATATATATATATATATATATATATATATATATATATATATATATATATATATATATATATATATACACACACACACACAAACACATATATATATATCTAACTTACTTGTGAAAAGAGGTTTGTGTCGACAAGGGACTGTTGTGAGGGTTCAAAACTGAGAACAAAAGCTAATTATTTAACTATGGGACTATACCATAAATATATATATATATATATATATATATATATATATATATATATATATATATATATATATATATACACACACACACACACACACACACACACACACACACACACACACACACACACACACACACACATACATACATATATATATATACACATATATAGGCATATACACAAATACACATATATGTAAAGGAAGTTGGTCACTCGAAGGAGGAATGAAACTCGACTCTGAGATTACGTATCTCGACTAACTTATATATATATATATATATATATATATATATATATATATATATATATAGAGAGAGAGAGAGAGAGAGAGAGAGAGAGAGGGAGAGAGAGGAAAACCCAAATATATACATAAATAGTAGATAAAATAGGGTATAAACCCAACGACCACTCCCCGCAAGTCCAGAACTTAGTTAACCTATTATAAACTCAGAAATTATCACTAAAATCTCAGGAAATCAAATTATGTCAAAAATCAATTCAATATAAATATATTCGAAACCCGAAATCTCAACTCGAGACCCAAATCTCAAAATACCCAACTAGAACTCGCGAAACTTGGCAAACACGAAGGTGTCTATGTATGTGATGTGCTCGGGTACTCACGGAGTCGAAACTGTGTCCGTATCGTGTTCACAGAGTGAGTATCGGAAAATCCGATACGCGTGTCAAATGAATCGGTACGAGTTCGATTTCTCGCTCGATTCCGAACCGTTTCTCCTGAAACTTTGCGTACACCTTGGCTAACACGTCCCCGACCTACTGGTCGAGTGAACGTGCGGCCAAGTGTCGTGTCCGACGTGCACGAAGCCCGTGTCCACGCGCGGCCTGTGCGCGTGTGCCCAGAACAGTGCACATCATCGTGAACGCAGAACGGCGAGTCTAGGGACTCGTGTGTCCCACCACACGTGTCGTGGTCGTATCCTTGGATAGGCTAGGTATAGGGCTACACGTAGGACACATCGCATCGAGTCCACGTGTCCATACGTGTCGGCACGAGGGACGTGTCAGCGGCGGCTGTGTGCGCGTGCGCGTGCTTGTGTCGACCCGTGCGGTCGTGATCTCTCACTTGATTCGAATCGAGACGACACAAAACTTGGGGGACGTGTCCACAGACGTTGCCCCCACCTACATGCCAAGTGGCATGCGGCCACGTCGCCTGTGCATCGCACAAACAATACGCGGTAGCAGGACACGAGCGCGGCCTGCGCGTGCAGCGTGTTCGTGTCATGTTTGGACGCGCACACGAGCCCTTCGAAGCGCAAACTATGGTGTCGTGATCCCTACATCTAGGGCTATCCAAATATATAAATAGTTTCATAAATTATCAAGTTTCAATCCATTGAGTAATTTCATCGAACACCTACGTTGTAGTTCCGATATGTGTCCGATACACACATCGAACGGACACGAAATTGAACGAAACTAATCCTACAGGTCGAGGGTACCTAGATGCATGCTTTAATGAAGAAAAATCAGAACAAACAATAGTAGACGAGATTTACCTATTGAGAGTTAGAATCTCAATAAAAGGAAATCCTCGAGCGCTTTGACGACCAGTTCTCCAGAGCAAACGTCTCTAAATTCTTGCTAGCAATGCTCCAGCAAGTTCTTCTCCTCCCCACGGTCGCAACACAATTCGTTTGAGGTGAATCGGATGCCGGATGAGAAGTTAGGATTTTTGGAGAAGAGAGAAACTAGGGTTTGCACTTGTGACGGCTACAAACCAAAGCACAATGATATGAAGGAGGGGGCTGCTATGGCCGGCCACTTGATTAGGGTTAGGGTTTGCTCATGGGCCAATTGCACTCCTCAAGTTGCTAAAAATGCCCATTGACAAAAGGCTTTAAAGGCTTAATGAAAAATAGCTAAAAGTAAATTAAATATTTCTTAAAAATAGATAATAATTCTAAATTAAATCTAAAAAGCCAATAATAAACTTAATTACATTATTAGGCTTCTAATCAAGGTTGACTAAGGTTATACCATCTTGGTCCTACCAAAACACCAATCAAGCCACACACCAATCAATTTAATTAATAAAAAAATCAAATTAGCACATAAGGACTAGAATACCCTTAATTAGAAAAATAAGTGTGACACGAATCACCAGAGCTCAAAGGTAGATTCGCCCCATACGACGATCAGCTCCCAGGAACCAGCAAGTTTGAAGATGAACTATGGAACACTCTGTTGAAATGCTCTTCTGACTCCTTGGATCGGACATAACTCTCTCTGAATTTCTTTATTCTCTGCTTGTCACAACCCGCACCCGGATATTCGAGCACAAGTATGTGGACTACGCCCAGCCTACGCCGCAGTATCGATGGTAGAGCGCTGTCAAGTACTCATCAATTATCTCAACATCTAAATGATCTATAGTAACAATATATACTCCAATCGCATATGACTAAGGCAGATATGAATAAGAAAGATGGTAATAATACTGAATGAAACCAAAGTCTACAATGATCACAAATGACAAGAATATATCGGAGACAAATCCGATAACGGAAACAAGATCTAAATAAAGAAGTAATGGCCTAGAGCTTCCAGAAGACAACTCACGGTAAATGGAACATCAATATCTGTCTCAGCTAGCATCGTCATGTAGTCCAAGAATATGGGACAAAATAACTCCTAAAAATATTGGTTATCCAGTCAGGATTAGAATGAAGTACATAAACTAACAGCAGTTCCATTTAAATTGACAAAAACTATAATAACAGAAAGCAATGAAATACATGATAGATAAGTAGAACTGAACAGTAGAAAAACAGAAAAAATCATGTGAGCATGTCATGGTAATAATGTACTGTAATCATGGGTATAGTGAACAACAGGTAAAAATATGGAATAGAACATGTGCTACTACTACTAAATAGTGCCTTGAGATATTAGGGTGTTATGTGATCGGCTTGGGTCCAAATCAGGTTGTTCCATTTGACCGGCTATGCACAAGAACAAGCACAAATAAACCTGAAGATCAGGCCGGCATAATAGAAAGCTATGCACAAGTAGTATCAGGTAAGGCTACATCCTACATGTGGCGAGGGTGAAGCTATGCACAAGTAGTAAACAGGTAGGATATTGATCACATAATGTCCTAATATCTTTCCAGCCCCTGACTAGTACAAGGATCCAACCATAGCATGTTACGACACGGAATTCTCTAAGAGGGTAGAAAATCCCCTTAGGAATCGGTGTCTATACAAGTACAAGAACAATAGTCAAGAACGAGGCATGTACCAGTATACCAGGATAACCATGAGTAACATCTCATGACAGGATCCAAGCTACATAATTCGTGTACTCTCGTGTCAAGAATCAAGCATAACACTACAAACTGATATCATAGAGACTATCAATATAATAAAAACTATCAGAGAATGTACTTGTCTCGATTTGGTTGGAGTTTGTCACGCCCCAGAACCAGAATACTGGAGAGCGGGGGCAGACATAGCCAGCTACGTATATTGAAGTGCAACCCACCTCGTTATACGGTCACGACTGTCTAGATACGTAAGGGTTTAACTACAAGCCATCAGTCTCCTATGGTCAAGAACAAGCCTATTGTCTCAATCACAAGCAAGTAAGTAAATGTTACAAGATGTAAGACCACCAAATATACAATAGTAAGGCATCCCAAACACTACATATTTAGCTGATCATGAAGCTAGTCGTTACAAAATGTCAGGACTAGCAAGAGTTTTGTCATACATGATCAACCCTAGGATCTGTCAATCATGTTACAGCCCATAGGCAGACAATAAATAAAGGTACAACCGAGCTAACAAGTGCTCGTCGGCCAAACGCCTCAGAAGAATAATTTTACAATAAAGTGGAAGAACAAAAAGAAACCCACTCGTTGCCAAGGTTACGCCTGGTGGTCACCATCTGGCTGGAAGGACGGTAGATCCCCTGGTGCTGCTCCGATATCTAGCCACACAAAACCGGCTGGGTCAGACCCCAGAAAGAGCAAGTGCCACAAAGGAGGCTTCACTTAGGAACTAAAACCAGCATATCACAATAGAACATTAAAGATAATAAATAAAGAACTGATAATAATCGAGATAACAACAGTAAACTGAGTACGAGGAAACCATTCAAGTAGCCAGGTTACAACCCTTAAACCAAACAAGGACCGGGGTTGTAACCCTTCACCTGAATAGAAACCCGTCTCAAATACTATTGGTACAGTAGAGACAACAAACGAAGAGAGGACTCAGAACTGCTCCGGGAGCCAGGTTACAATCCTTAAACCAAACAAGGACCGGGGTTATAATCCTTCACCTGAACAGAACTGGACCTCTGATCTTTATTGCTAAGGCCAGCATAAGTAATTAATCATACTGTTGAAGTGAAGTAAAACATGACGAGCATGGCATAGGGTGTAATAAGATAATAAACGAAGAGAGGACACAAAACTGCTCCGGGAGCCAGGTTAAAACCCTTAAACCAAACAAGGACCGGGGTTGTAACCCTTCGCCTGAACAGAACTGGACCCCTGATCATTTATTGTTGAGACAGGCATAATCAATTGTGTCATGTCATCATCTTGTACAGGATCAGGATAAGTCTAAGCTGGAATAAACTCCATCGAATCAATTACGGCCAATCAAGAGTACGGCTTGATACTTTTAACTAACTAGGGTTATCACAGACCTAGTTACTAGCAAGATATAATGAGATTATCCCAACAGCCACAAGCCCTGTAGACCATCCGGTTATCTGGGTCGAATGTCCGTTTATGAAGAATGCAACATGTGACTGTGTGCTGGAAATGTGCCCTACTCGTCGGTAGGCTACAAGTCCACTTAATGCGTCCAGATAACGGGATTGTCTATAGCTGGAAATCTCTTCATGTCTACTGAATTGTTCTAGTTTATTAGCCTTAGTCAATTACTGTAGGTATCCCTGACCGTGGTACTCAGGGATCCCTATCCTAGACATGATGCAAGATAATACTGGTTTATTTGTACAAATGCAATTGCCCACGGTGTCGAGGTCATTCATACTTGTCATATCAGGCTAGCTGTCGTAACAGCATGTCATGATATATCACGTCAGTTTGCTTGTCGAGAGTACACCACGGCGGGCCACTATCATGTTCAGGAAATATGCCAAAATTTATATATTATAAACATAAATATGATACGTGAATTTAATAATAATATAATACATAACAATAATAATAATAAATAAAAGACAGAGGAGAGAGCCATGCGACTAGGGGAACAGGGGAGCCCATGCGGCTAGGGGAACAGGAGAGCCTATGCGGCTAGGGGAACAGGGGAGCCTATGCGGCTAGGGGAACATGGGAGCCTATGCGGCTAGGAGAACAGGGGAGCCTATGCGGCTAGGGAAACAGGGGAGCCTATGCGGCTAGACGTGGGCAGGCGCATGCGGCTCAGGAAGGAACTTAGGCTTATGCGGCTGAAAGTGATGCGGGGCTCATGCGGCAGCGGAGAACTCAGGGTTATGCGGCTGCGGAAGGGAAGGGACTTATGCAGCTCAAAAGCGCGCGCTCATGCGGCTGAAGGACATCACTGCATATGCGGCTGCAGAGCTTGCGAGCCTTATGCGGCTCGGGATTAAGGTCCATGCGGCTGACAGAAACTTGTCGCATGAATGTTCATGCGGTCAAGTACTTGTCATGCGGCCAAGAACTGATCATTATTCCGAGAAGGATAACCATGAAGTCCATGGCTTCCATGTTCCGTAATTCCATCATCCAGAGCCCAAATCCGAACTTCCATAGGTCAAAATGGGTCAGAACGAAATTTTCTACAACATAGAACCATCAAAACTTGGAAATAATAATGTTAAGTAGATCAAAACCCATGAAATCCAAAAATACTATAAACTTAGATCTACACAAATTGAACCATGGAAATTAGAAATGCTAAGTACTAAAGTGTGTTAGAATCTCAAGAGGAAGAGAATGGAACAATAAAAATGAAGTTCCTCCATGAAGCAAGATACACTTGCCTAAGCTCTCTCTCTCTCCCTGGTGGTTGAAGAAGAAGAAGTAAATGAAGAGAGAGAATGAAGGAATGGGTTAATAAAGGATGATGGTGGTGGTAGGTAAGGGTTCTCTCCTTGGTTCATGACGAACCAAGGCAACCCAAGCCTAGCCGAACCAATCCAAAATAGACCAAGCCACGTAATGCCAAGATAAGCCAAGCAAGGAATCATGCAATACAAGATAAAATACGTACACGTATTTTAAAATATGTAATACGAACTATAGACATTATAACTCTTCCCACCTTAAAAGAATTCCGTCCTTGGAATTTAATTAAGAGGAGCAATCAAGTAATTATTCATGCAAGTAAGGAATCGAAGGCATGAGGCATAAGAAAGATATTATACCTCACGAGTCAAACAGGTCTGGATATCGCGATCGAATATCATCCTCACGCTCCCACGTTGACTCACCCAAGGAGTGATGACCCCAAGCAATACGGACTAAACTAATAGTCTTGTTCTTGAGTATCTTCTCTCTCCGGTCCAATATAGATACGGGCCTCTTCTCATACAAAAGGTTGGTACCAATAACCAATTCCGAATGGTCCAGGATGTGGCTCGGGTCCGGGATATACCGTCGCAATTGGGATACATGGAACACATTATACACCTCTCATAGTGACGGCGGAAGAGTGAAACGATAGGACACATCACCTACTCGCTCCAGAATGTCAAACGACCCTATATACCTAGGACTAAGGTTTCTCCGTACGCTGAAACGAATGACGCCATGGTTAGACGAAATCCTCAGGAATACATGGTCGTCGATCGAGAATTCAAGGGGTCGCCGATGAGAATCGGCCCAATGACGCTGACGATCTTGGGCAACTCAAAGATGATCTCTGACTCTCCTGACCACTTCAACGGTCTGAGCAATCATTTCTGGACCAAGAATATATCTCTCTCCAACATCATCCCTTACTAGCGGGGATCTGTACTTCCTACCATACAGTACCTCGAACAGTGCCATCTGGATACTGGCCTGGAAACTGTTGTTGTACGAGAACTCTACCAGGTGCAGGTGATCTTTCCACGAACCACCGAAGTCGAGCGTACAAGATCTCAATATATCTTCGAGAGTCTGGATCGTGCGTTCTGAATGGCCATCTGTCTGTGGGTGATATGCTGAGCTGAACTGGAGGTGAGTTCCCAAACTCTCTTGCAGGTTATGCCAAAAGTGCAACGTAAATCTTGAATCTCGGTCCGAGGTGATACTGACTGGCATACCATGCAATCTGATAATCTGTCGGAGATACATTCCTGCTAGCTGAGCCGTCGACTGACCAACTCTGAACGTGAGGAAGTGAGCCACCTTCGTGAGCCGGTAAACTATAACCCAAATAGCATCTCTGCCAGCCAGGGATCTAGGCAATCCAATCACAAAATCCATGGTTATATGCTCCCACTTCCATTCTGGAATTGGCAAGGGCTGAAGTAGTCCAACTGGCCTCTGATGTTCAGCTTTAACTTGTTGGCAAACCAAGCATCGAGAGACAAACCGGGCTATCTTCCTCTTCATGCCATTCCACCAAAAGTGCTGACGAATATCTCGGTACATCTTCGTATCGCCGGAATGAATGGAATACTGCGAACTGTGAGCTTCTGCCATAATCTTCTGTCTGATATCTCCACTGGGTAAATAAAGATGCTTCCCATGTCGAAGTGTACCATTTTCATGGATACATAACTCTGGTCTTCGTCCTGCCTCACACTCTGCTCTGAGTCGCTGAAGCTTGAAATCTGCTGACTGCACCATCCGGATCCTTTCGACTATAGTGGACTGAACTTGCATGCTGGCCATCAAGCCACACTAGAAGGGAGGACAACTTCTATACCCATTTTCTGAAGATCAGCTAACAGCTCTGGTTGCGCTGTTAGGAAATAAACTCCGGCTCTCCTGCTCAATGCATCTGCAACAACGTTGGCCTTTCCAGGATGATACTGCAAGTTGACGTCATAATCCACAAGTAGCTCTAGCCACCTTCTCTGACGCATGTTAAGATCCTTCTGGGTGAAAACATACTTCAGGCTTTTGTGGTCGGTAAAAATCTTCACCCTATCTCCATATAGGTAGTGCCTCCACAACTTAAGTGCAAACACTACTGCTGCTAGCTCCAAGTCATGGGTTGGGTAATTCCTCTCATGATCACGAAGTTGTCGTGACGCATAAGCTATTACCTTCCCATGCTGCATTAGAACACATCTTAAACCTCTGTCTGAAGCATCACAATATACTGAGAATCCCCCGGTTCCATCTGGAAGCGTGAGAATAGGAGCCGTCATCAAGCCTCGCTTTAACTTCTCAAAAGAATCTTGGCACTCTGCTGTCCAAGCAAACTACACATCCTTGCGGGTCAATTGGGTCAATGGCGCTGAAATTCGAACGAAGTCCGAAATAAATCACCGGTAGTAGCCGGCCAAACCAAGGAAACTGCGAACTTCTGCAACCGTGCTGGGCACTGGCCATGACTCAATAGCCATGATCTTCTGGATATCCACTTCTACTCCTCCTCTGGTGATGATATGACCCAAGTACGAAATGCGATCAAGCCAGAACTCGCATTTACTGAACTTGGCATACAACTGGTGCTCTCTGAGAATCTGGAGAACAACTCGGAGATGCTGCTCATGCTCCGCTTCACTCTTGCTGTAGACCAAGATGTCATCCAAAAACATAATCACGAACTGATCCAAATAAGGCATGAAGATCTGATTCATGAGATCCATGAATACAGCCGGCGTATTGGTCGCTCCAAAGAGCATGACAAGGAACTCCCAATGCCCATATCTAGATCTGAAAGCTGTCTTCGGGATGTCACGCTCTCTGACTCTGATCTGATGATATCCTGACCGCAAGTCGATCTTCGAGAATACTGCTGCCCCCTTGAGTTGATCAAACAAGTCATCTATCCTCGGGAGAGGGTATCTGTTCTTGATTGTTACTGAGTTTAAGGTACGATAATCTGCACATAATCTGGACGTACCATCCTTCTTTTTACAAGAAGCATCGGGGCTCCCCAAGGTGATCCACTAGCATGAATGAATCCCTTGGTTTTGAGTTCTTCAATCATCTTGTACAATATCTCTAGCTCTGACGGCGCCATCCTGTAGAATCTCTCTGACACTGGGGCTGTTCCGGGAATCAAGTCGATGGTAAACTCGATCTCCCGCTCTGGCGGCATCCCTGGAAGCACTTCTGGGAAAACATCTGGAAATTCTTCCACTATCCGGGGTAACTACATTGCTGCGACTGCCATCTGCAACACTGGAGGAGAAGGTTCAACTTTGCCTCGGGAGAAGGAAAACTCCGGCTCACCTGGAATGCTAAAAATAACCCTGCCAATGTGGCAGTCTATCCTAGCATATTGGTCCCTCAACCAATCCATTCCTAAGACCACATCATAATCGACCGTTGGGAACTCCATCAATCTAGCGGGGAAATCTCTACCGCTAACTACGATCCGACACGAGGAAAATACTCTATCTACTCCCACAAGTCCATTACCAGTAAGTATATTGAGCCTTACTGATAGTGACTCGGGCTCCAGTCCTATCCGTGTCGTAAATCGTACAGACATAAATGAATGCGAGACACCAGAATCAAATAATACTGATGCTGGAAAGGTGTTGACGAGAATCGTACCTGCCACTACCTCACCTGGTGCTATTCCTTCTTCTCCCATGGTCAAAGCCAGCACTTGACCATGTCCTCTGGGTGTGGGTCCCCTCTGCTAAAAATTCCTATGCCTGCTCTGGATCAGGGCCAGGGCTTGGGCTTGGGCATACTGCTGTGGTCTCTGCTGCTGGAATGCCTGGGCCTGCTTCGACAATGGCCTCGGGAACGGGTACTACAGATGCTGCTGCTGCTGCTGGACTGGTGCTGGTCCTCTAACTGAAGGACTAGAGAAGCCGATGAACTCCCCCTGTTCGGGGAGTTCCCAACCCTGTGGTCCGGGGCACCACAAACCAAGCACAAACCCTGTGCTCTGCGACACTCTGATACCATATGCCACGGCTTCCCACAGTGTGAACATTCCACTGCGGAAGACTGCTTCTGCTTCTGCTGCTGAGGGTGCGTCGGGGTTGAATGCTGAACCGAAGTCACTGAGGCCGCCCGCCTCGGAGCTCCAATGGTCAAAGCCATGGCTGCCGGGGCTGGTACTGATGACTGATTCATCTGGCTATGGGATCGCTTTCGACCTCCGGTCCTATCCACGATCCTCTGGGAGGTATACTCGTGCCTTCTTGCTGCTCTCAACATCGCATCAAAAGTCTGATGCTCAAACTGCTCGACTGCCAACAAAATCTTCAGGTGAAGCCCCTGCTGGAACTGCTGGCCGCTATCGAACTCGGTCGCTACCAAGGTGGGAGCAAACCGCCTAAGCCTGGAGAACTCGGCCGCATATCCGTCGACCGTCCTATCCATCTGTTTCAGATTGGTAAATCTCGTCTGTAGATCATACCGAGCTACAGCATCAAAATACTTGGTCTGGAATCTCTCCCTGAATACTGTCCAGGCAATAGGGGCCACTAACCCAACGGCCTGCACTGCCTACCAGCTGCAGGCAAGTTCTAGTAACTGCAGGCGCACTACGGCCACCTTCTCGTTCTCTAGAGTCCTGGCTGCTTCTAGAATCACCTCTGTATCCTGAAGCCAAGCATCTGCAGCGATCGTATCTTCACTACCGTCGAAGAAGGGAGGGTTCAAGTGCTTGAAGCTGTTGGCCACGCTGTTACCCTGATGACCTCCTCTGGTCAGAGCATCTGCCACCGTCTGGTGCAAGGCAACTCCGCGACGATCCTGGAAAGCTAATAGGGACCTGATAAGACCCACCAAAGTGCCATCATCAGGCTCTGCAGGCTGGATAGGCTGAACTGGCGGCTCTCCTCCGATAGACACGACTCTGGAGGCTACTCCCGAATGTAGGACTTGATCTCCAGGTTGCTGCTGGTCCGCAGGAGGTGCTTCGCCTTGCTGATCGACAGGTCCAGGAACAATGCCGCTGAAGAAGACGACATAGAAAACAATAAGAAAGGACCAGGACAGATCAACGATACAAGCATGTGATCAGGTCAAGATTTTCAGAAATTAAGAGGATACGAGCAGAGATCACGGGAGAGTACTGATTGAGATATCTATTTAGTAAACCCTCACATATCTTGATTTACAAGACCTGCAGGGCCACCGCTTAAACCATGTCACGCCCCAGAACCAGAATACTGGAGAGCGGGGGCAGACATAGCCAGCTACGTATATTGAAGTACAACCCACCTCATTATACGGTCACGGCTATCTAGATACATGAGGGTTTAACTACAAGCCATCAGTCTCCTATGCTCAAGAACAAGCCTATTATCTCAATCAGAAGCAAGTAAGTAAATATTACAAGATGTAAGACCACCAAATATACAATACTAAGGCGTCCCAAACATTACATATTTAGCTGATCATGAAGCTAGTCGTTACAAAATGTCAGGACTAGCAAGAGTTTAGTCATACATGATCAACCCTAGGATCTGTCAATCATGTTATAGCCCGTGGGCAGACAGTAAATAAAGGTGCAACCGAGCTAACAAGTGCTCGTCGGCCAAACGCCTCAAAAGAATAATTTTACAATAAAGTGGAAGAACAAAAAGAAATCCACTCGTTGCCAGGGTTACGCCTGGTGGTCACTATATGGCTGGAAGGTCGGTAGATCCTCTGGTGCTGCTCCGATATCTGGCCACACAAAACCAGCTGGGTCAGACCCCGGAAAGAGCAAGTGCCACATAGGAGGCTTCACTTAGGAACTAAAACCAGCATATCACAATAGAACATTAAAGATAATAAATAAAGAACTGATAATAATCGAGATAACAACAGTAAACTGAGTATGAGAAAACCATTCAAGTACCCAGGTCACAACCCTTAAACCAAACAAGGACCGGGATTGTAACCCTTCATCTGAACAGAAACCCGTCTCAAATACTATTGGTACAGTAGAGACAATAAATGAAGAGAGGACTTAGAACTGCTCCGGGAGCCAGGTTACAACCCTTAAACCAAATAAGGACCAGGGTTGTAATCCTTCGCTGAACAGAACTGGACCCCTGATCTTTATTGCTAAGGCCATCATAAGTAATTAATCATACTGTTGAAGTGAAGTAAAACATGACGAGCATGGCATGGGGTGCAATAAGACAATAAATGAAGAGAGGACACAGAACTGCTCCGGGAGCCAGGTTACAACCCTTAAACCAAATAAGGACCGGGGTTGTAACCCTTCACCTGAATAGAACTGGACCCCTGATCATTTATTGTTGAGACAGGCACAATCAATCGTGTCATGTCACCGTCTTGTACAGGATCAGGATAAGACTAAGCTGGAATAAAGTCCATCCAATCAATCACGGCCAATCAAGAGTACGGCTTGATACTTTTAACTAACTAGGATTATCACAGGCCTAGTTACTAGCAAGATGCAATGAGATTATCCCAACAGCCACAAGCCCTGCAGACCATCCGGTTATCCGGGTCGAATGTCCCTTTATGAAGAATGCAACACGTGATTGTGTGCTAGAAATGTGCCCTACTCGTCGGTAGGCTACAAGTCCACTTAATGCGCCCAGATAACGGGATTGCATGTAGCTGAAAATCTCTTCATGTCTACTGAATTATTATAGTTTATTAGCCTTAGTCAATTACTGTAGGTATCCTTGACCGTGGTACTCAGGGATCCCTATCCTAGATATGATGCAAGACAGTACTGGTTTATTTGTACAAACACAATCGCCCACGGTGTCCAGGTCATTCATACTTGTCATATCAGGCTAGCTATCGTAACAGTATGTCATGATATATCACGTCAGTTTGCTTGTCGAGAGTGCGCCATGACGGGCCACTATCGTGTTCAAGAAATATGCCAAAATTTATATGTTATAAACATAAATTTGATACGTGAATTTAATAATAATAATAATACATAACAATAATAATAATAATAATAAAGAAAAGACAGAGGAGAGAGCCATGCGGCTAGAGAAACAGGAGAGCCTATGCAGCTAGGGGAACAGGGGAGCCTATGTGGCTAGGGGAACAGGGGAGCCAATGCGGCTAGAGGTGGGTAGGCGCATGCGGCTCAAGAAGAAACTTAGGCTTATGTGGCTGAAAGTGATACGGGGCTCATGCGGCCACGGAGAACTCAGGGTTATGCGGCTGCAGAAGGGAAGGGACTTATGCGGCTCAAAAGCGCGCGCTCATGCGGCTGAAGGACATCACTGCATATGCGGCTGCGGGGCTTGTGAGCCTTATGCGGCTCGGGATTAAGGTCCATGCGGCTGACAGAAACTTGCCGCATGAATGTTCATGCGGTCAAGTACTTGTCATGCAGCCAACAACTGATCATTATTCCGAAAAGGATAACCATAAAGTCTATGGCTTCCATGTTTCGTAATTCCATCATCCAGAGCCCAAATCCGAACTTCCATAGGTCAAAATGGGTCAGAACGAAATTCTCTACAACATGGAATCATTAAAACTTAGAAATAACAATGTTAAGTAGATCAAAATCTATGAAATCCGAAAATACTATAAAGTTAGATCTACACAAATTGAACCATAGAAATTAGAAATGCTAAGTACTAAAGTGTGTTAGAATCTCAAGAGGAAGAGAATGGAACAATAAAAATGAAGTTCCTCCATGAAGCAAGCTACACTTGCCTAAGCTCTCTCTCTCTCTCCCTGGTGGTTGAAGAAGAAGAAGTAAATGAAGAGAGAGAATGAAGGAATGGGTTAATAAAGGATGATGGTGGTGGTAGGTAAGGATTCTCCCCTTGGTTCATGATGAACCAAGGCAACCCAAGCCTAGCCGAACCAACCCAAAATAGACCAAGCCACGTAATGCCAAGATAAGCCAAGCACGAAATCATACAATACAAGATAAAATACGTACACGTATTTCCAAATACGTAATACGAACTATAGGCATTACAGAGTTGACGTGCGCGACACAAACGTGTCGACTCGGAATAGGTACGATGCTAAGCTCCACAAGATGGTCCCAAATGACGACACATGCAGTTCCATTGAGTCCAGAATAGTCCAAATAATATCTAATTTGGTATATAGAAGCCTAAAATCAGAGTTTTGCACGATAATCGAATCAAGAAAAAGGAAATGACTATAATAGTCGCGACCTATGATTTCATAATCAGCAAAAATTCATTTAATAACTATAACTATTTTGTAAATAGTTTTGATGATCGAAAACTATTAGTCAAATAGATATTTTGGAAAGTACGAGAAAATCATCTTAGGTCAAAATCACATTTGAGATATCATAAAAATAACGTTATATATATATATATATATATATATATATATATATATATATATATATATATATATATATATATATATATATATTTATATATATTTATATATATATATATATTTATATATATATATATATAAAATATATAAAAAAATATATAAAAAATATATATATATATATATATATATATATATATATAAAATATATATATATATATATATAAAATATATATATATATATATATAAATATATATATATATATATATATATATATATATATATATATATATATATATATATATATATATATATATATATATATATATATATATATATATGGTGGTCAACACAATCCTTTGAAAATATCTATGATGCCATAAATATAAATAATTAGTCAAAATCCATATTTAAATGGTTGCTAATTAATCAAATATTTATAAAATATTATTTGCTAAATTATTAGAAAATGTCCAAAAATAATTTACTAACTAAAATATTGATTAGCAAAACATAACCAAATCTTAACTGAATATTATTAATTAAAATACTATTTATAACACTGTACATATACGCCTAAACATGTATTAATTAACATATACATTTATATATACATATAGGCTTAACAATAAAATAATAAGGATGATTATACTAAAATGAATAATGTTTATAATACTAACAATAAATATACATCTGTTATACATTATACACAAATATTTAATAATGTACAAAATACTCTCTTGTTTATATATATATATATATATATATATATATATATATATATATATATATATATATATATATATATATATATATATATATATATATATATATATATAATTATATATATATATATATATATATATATATATATATATATATATATATATATATAACAAAAATATATATATATATATATATATATATATATATATATATATATATATATAATTATATATATATATAATATATTGCCCAAATTAATGTCAAAACCCTAATCGTCCCATTAACCATATTGCTAATGATATTAGTAATAATTAATAAGAAATTTATCATACATGTATAAATCGAATTGGGGGGGGCGGCTCTGCTGCTGATCATATTTCATTCACAAACCTCAAAAGTCGTACTATTCTCATTGATTTTCAAATCCCCACTTTTTAAAAAAGCTTAAATCCTCTCTTCAGTGAGAGATGAGCTCGAGAATGGGGAAAGGGCTTACAGCGGGCGGCTACGGCAGAGGAGCGAGGGAAGATCGGCGTTGGCGGGAGATCTACGGTGGTCCGGAAGGGCGACCACTGGCCAAGGCGTCGCAGATAGGTCGGCTGACTCTTCCACCAGATCCAGCGTGTAATGACCCGTTCCGTCCTAGCGTAATGTCGATTCAAAACGGCAAGTGCAACGACTCAAACGAGCCGTCGACCCGAAGAGTTGGCATCGACCTGATGAAGAATCGATACAAAGCTTACATTGGTCGTCAAGAGGAATCCAGACTTAGACTTTCAAGGGCGCGCTCGGAGTATCGCTCGGCCGATGCAAACATCGCTAAGGTGGATGGCTCTGATGAACCCGTCTTTGCTTAGCCTAGACACATAACAATACGGACACTATTGCTAGAATCTCTAGGCGATAACACCACGCATGCTAATAAATGACTCAACGCACCTAGCTAAGAGAATAATCCTATCTTGTATGCTTGTATAAGAATATGGAAAAGAATATGAAAAATGTGAAAACTCTCGTACCGCGCTCCACGCTCGTGCTAAGGCACAAGCTTACGTTCAAGTCCCTTATGCGTTCAACAATGAAACAATAAACGATTTACAACAATAAAATGGAAGACTATCGACATAGTCGTTCCGAGTAGAGTATAGCAACATTGGAAGACTTGGGGACCGATGGGTCGCCAAGGCAACTCCCGTACGGAGAGTTGTATAATGAATGAATGAATGAATGAACGAATAAGTGAATGAATGAGTCAACGAATGAATGAATGAATACATGAATGAATGTATGAATGAACGAATAAAGTGAATGAATGAGTCCACGAATGAACAAATGAATACGTGATTCAATGAATGAATGAGCGAACAAGTGAAAGAAAGAAAAAAAAGAATGAGCAAAAGATAAGAAAGAAAGAAAATAGTTAGCGACAGGTATGACGGGCACGTGCAACGGGGCTCGCTATCCGCGCTGCACGGACGCCAACCTGGTCGATAACGCATTATGGCTCAGAGACAGCCTATAGCTCAAAGACAGTCGTTAAGTTAAATAACAAGTCAATACAAAATGGTCGTGGACAACCGACATGAGCGAGGGGGGAATATCGTGGCCGTGAAGAAGAAGGGATTCCGCGGCACGATCGAGGGGGAGGAATATTGTGGCCGGCCTAGGCGGAATCAAAAAGGGGGCTTACGGGCTACTTTGAATGGGGGCTCGACCACTCAAGAAGACGTAAGGCCAGGCATTTCAAGAGACTATCAAGGTATACTAGCCATCACGCTTCGATAGGTGAGAATGCCAAAGAGAATGTGTCCAAAATGGCTTGTGTTGCCAGTGACTGGTGCATGTAGATTAAGTGAGCTATGCTGGTGGCAAACCACGTGCAAGTCCTTGTATTGAAACAAAGTAGTCTAAGTTAACTAAATAAATTGCCTTCTGAACATGCTTAAAATGTAACACATCAAATGATAAAGATTAATTCATGCAAATGAGTGAGATGACGTACCTACGATATGCTAGAACCTGAGGCAGGGACACGCCCTTGAACACTGAATGTTTACGAGAACTACATAAAGTTGTCATATATGAATTATTGACTAACTTGGTTTACTTGGACAGGGAAGGCCGGACGGTAACTATGGATAAGTCGTGCAAGTATTTCCATGCAAACACTTGAATTTGGCAACACGGGATAGGTTATAAAATATGCCATAAAACTAATCCTAAGGCAAGATTAGAAAGACAATGAATGATAGACGGTGCACAAAAGTAAATAGAACGTGCTTGGTAATGATAGCATTATAGACGAGCTAGCCTCCCCACCAGTGCATAACAATGTACTGATAACCCCACAGATTGCTTGCAGAAAACAGGAGACGTCGTCGGGTACGAAGCTTTCCTCGAACGCGCTAAGGCGCGGAGCTATCTCTGGAGCCTTGGAGCGTTGTAAGGAGCTGGAGCACCATATACAGGACATAATGTATCGGAACATCGCCATGAATCATTCCATCTTGTAAGCCACTTGGCACGTCTTTTATGTTTCAGAGAGAGAGAGCTTGAGCGATTTGTAATCTTGGCCTAGCGCCGCTTGTAAACTTCTTGAATGTCAATAAAGAGTTTGAATTCGCTTCAATTTGTGTTCATTTACTTTTCACTGCAAATGGGGACACTCTGTGCGACTCTGTGGCCTAGCTCAAATCGGCCATTTTCGGATATAGCCTTGCACGGGCGTAACCTAGGCCCGTACGACATCATGCCTTAGCGAGGAAGATCACTCCTGCGGGAGTGGGGCGTGACAGATTGGTATCAGAGCACGGCTTTACGTCCTTGGACTTTATTTCGATTCTCTCAGTTTTGAAAGCTCGTTTTGAAACAGAAGAAGTGTACGCTCTATCTCGTTGTGCCTTGGGATGTTCCATACAATAAGTCTAATATTTTCAAAAGCTCGTATAAGTACTCGGTTGAACGGGATCGATAGGCGAAGGCCTTCGTGCCAAACTATGACGGACTTGGGTCGAAAGAAAACTAAAATGCTAGAAGTTAGCAAACGCAAGGCATGCTTGAATAACCTTACACTGCCAATGGTGAACGAGTACACGAGACCAAAGTATAGTTCAAACGGGATGGTTATGTATGCAGCCTTCTGGCTAAGTTATGCAGAGTATCGCGCACCTAGACCTTCTGGTACAAACGAGTTACAAGCGAGATCGATTATCGTTAGAATAAGAATAAGTGAGCGTGCAAACTTTAATATAGTCCGCACGGGATAGCTATACACACGGCCTTTTGGCTAAGTTGTGTCGTGTGTCGCACACCTTGACTTTTTGGTGCAATCGAGTTGCAAGCGATATCAAGTACCGCTCGGTCGAAAACGAAGCTACGCTTAGAGTGCATATCGATAGGAACGCTATCAAGCTAACGCTTAGGCATGCACAGAAGATTGATTTGGATTTTGAGGAATAGTGCAAACGACTTAGTACGTCGATACGACGTGAACGATTATGCTAGAGATTCGTCGAACGAATCTGAAATATGTCTTAGCAAATGATGCGAATGTGATTGTGAATTAAATAGAATGGCTCGAATTCGAGTGATGTATAAATTTTCTTGGAAATCATTCGAGCAAAATTAAGGATTATGAGTAACGGCGCGTATGTCGGCGAGGCGATGCGATCGTGCAAAGCCTTAGAACGCGTCACGCTTAGTTGATCGTGACTTCGAATGTCCCGAACGAGATGTCGTTCGGACAACTTGTCAATGGGCAACGCAAGTTAGAAAACGACTCAGAATGATGAATAAAGATGTACATCTTGATCGAAGAAGCTAGAGGATAGCACTTGTGAATTCGGATTGGGTCAAATGAAATATGACTTGAGTTTTCGAGAACGATATTGAAACTAGCTTGAGGAATAGAGATCGAACTTGATCTTAGATTGAATCGAATGGAATTATGGTATATCCAGTTCGGATAATAGCATCAGTCACACGACTCAAAATTGGTTACAAAGGAAGATCGTCAGGTTACGCATATCGTCGATGGTATTAAGGCGTATCAAAGATCGATATACGATAACTCGGGGGTACTCTGACTTGGCGAATGACGATCGTACAAATGTCATTATTTCGATGGATGCTATACTCGGGATATTGAAACGTATCGAGGAAAATATAGACGTGGCTCGAGGATTTTCTAGTTGAACGAATGACGGTCAGACTATCGAACCGAGATCTTGGCTTGGATGAAAAATGAAAATGTTTGGATATGCTTCGTTGACAACCACAATATTGACGTTCTTGTCTTATGCGAGCGCAACTCCAGCCTCGCACATGCGTCACGCCGATTAGTACGATCACTCCGCATGAGCGCGGGTATGGTGATTCATACAGCGGGGATGATCGAACTTACATGGCATGGCAAATTTGATACATCGACTTGTGGTTTGACACGAATGTGGACTCGAGAATGACTTAGCGTGTGTGATGGTTGAATTTAAGGATTACGTAGGTCTAATCCGCGTATCGAAAATGAATTAGTCTAGACGCAAGCAAAAGTTACGCCCCGATGAGAATGATTATTCCGCGGGAGCGTTGCATGGTGATTCATGAACCACCGTGGATAATCGGACTCGCATGAGATCTGGGCGCAATATATTGTCAAAGCTAGATGACCTCGTGATCGAATACATGAATTGGTTAGAATTGGTGATTTGAATGGATTTGAATACGCGCAACGAATGCATTGATGCGAATAGGTGATCGTGCTCGATGTTTAGAAATCTGAATGACACGAGCTTGGGTAGAAAATCCCGTACCACCGACTTTGGTTTGACCCTAGGATTGGGGTCAGTGTTGGCATTGTTGTTGGGGAACTATGATTCCAATCCTGACGTTGACTTAGCCTTGAGAAATGGCCTAGCGGTTAGGCGAGATGTCCCTGTTTCAAGAGTTAGCAATCGAAAGATTGATCTTAGAAATTGGTGTGGATGAATGAAATGGTTCAAGGATAGGAAATCCTGCTCACGAGATTCGGCTGACATGTATATATTTCAGGGACGTCGGAGTATATGTACGATGCGACTCGAGTAAGAATGATGAATTCTCTATCACGCGGTTCGGTGAATACATATATTTTGGAGACGCCTAGAATGCGTGTACGGTCCAACCAAGTGACACATTGAATTCCAAACGAGACTTGAGGAATGGAAAGTATCGGGGATTGTGATCGTGTTAAAAGAAAGGAATGATACTAGTACGAGCGTGGCTCAGAATCAAAGAAACGTGTAGACGGAGTGTGCGTGAACGACGACGAGATTGGCTCCAAACGAAAGGAATGATAGGAATGGAGGATGCACAAGTAAAGTTGGGATAATGAATTGAATCATTAATAGGAAGATATACTCAATGATAGTGCAATACTTGGTCTTAAATCGGACGAGAATTACTTAGACTTGGTCGACCCAGCTAAGAAAAAATCGTATTGATTTCGTAGACGAGAATGCTTGAGAAACGAATTGGATCATCTCGAAGATCGAGATAAATGATAGTGAGATGCACACGAGTTCGATTTTAAATCGAAGTTAGCAAAACGATCGACAGATCAAAACTATCATGAGTAGCTTGTCCGACTTCGCTAAACGCTAAGCTTGGTTGAAATGTACGTATTCGGAGGACGTCTTGAATAGGTGCACGATCTAAACTCAGCGATATGATGAACTCGAATGCAGCTGCAAGTGGGTGTTGTGATGCGCATAAACGAATGAGTGAGTTTGCCTCAGCGTACGACTCTCGTGTTTGATGAATTACAACGCACCTCGTACGACCATTACAGTCCCATGACACAAAAAAATAGTAACCAAGTCGAAGAAACACTTGAATTGAATAAGTACTATCAAATCTAAATGAATGAAAAGTTATTCGATAAAATAGACCAAACGTATGTAGACACAGAACTTGGAAAGGTATCGAGTATAGTTCGGTACCATCAAGCGGTAAAGCCATTGGATAGGGATTGTCTAAGAAACACGACGACACGAGTTAAGGAATGGTAGGATGACCTGCACTCAGGAAGTCTCGAGGACGAGACTTGTTTTGAGTGGTGTATTACGTAATGACCCGCTCCGCCCTAGCGGAACGCCGATTCAAAATGGCAAGTGCAACGACTCAAACGAGCTGTCGACCCGAAGAGTTGGCATCGACTTGATGAAGAATCGATGCAAGGCTTACATTGGCCGTCAAAATAAATCTAGACTTAGACTTTCAAAGGCGCGCTCGGAGTATCGCTCGGCCGATGCGAACATCGCTAAGGTAGGTGGCTCCAATGAACCCGTCTTTGCTTAGCCTAGACACATAATAATACAGACACTATTGCTAGAATCGCTAGACGATAACACCGCACATGCTAATAAATGACTCAACGTACCTAGCTAAGGAAATAATCCCATCTTGTATGCTTGTATAAGAATATGGAAAAGAATATGGAAAATGTGAAAACTCTTGTACCGTGCTCCACGTTCGTGCTAAGGCACAAGCTTACGTTCAAGTCCCTTATGCGTTCAACAATAAAACAATAAACGGTTTACAACATTGAAATGGAAGACTATCGATATAGTTGTTCCGAGTAGAGTATAGCAATATTGGAAGACTTCGGGACCGATGGGTCGCCACGGCAACTCCCGCACGGGAAGTTGCATAATGAATGAATGAATGAATGAACGAATAAGTGAATGAATGAGTCAACGAATGAATGAATGAATACGTGAATGAATGTATGAATGAACGAATAAAGTGAATGAATGAGTCCACGAATGAACGAATGAATACGTGAATGAATGAATGAATGAGCGAACAAGTGAAAGAAAGAAAAGAAAGAATGAACAAAAGATAAGAAAAAAAAGAAAATGGTTAGCGACAGATATGACGGACACGTGCAATGGGGCTCGCTATCCGTGCTGCACGGACGCCAACCTGGTCGATAACGCATTATATCTCAGAGACAGCCTATGGCTCAAAGACAACCGTTAAGTTAAATGACAAGTCAATACGAAATGGTCGTGGACAACCGGCACGAGCGAGGGGGGAATATCGTGGTCGTGAAGAAGAAGGGATTCCGCGGCACGATCGAGGGGGAGGAATATCGTGGCCGTCCTAGGCAGAATCAAAAAGGGGGCTTACGGGCTGCTTTGAGTGGGGGCTCAGCCACTCAAGGAGACGTAAGGCCAGGCATTTCAAGAGACTATCAAGGTGTACCAGCCATCATGCTTCGATAGGTGAGAATGCCAAAGAGAATGTATCCAAAATTGCTTGTGATGCCAGCGACCGGTACATGTAGATTAAGTAGGCTATGCTGGTGGCAATCCACTGCAAGTCCTTGCATTAAAATAAAGTAGTCTAAGTTAACTAAATAAAGCACCTTCTGAACATGCTTGAAATGTTACACACCAAATGATAAAGAGCAATTCATACAAATGAGTGAGATGACGTGCCTACGACGTGCTAGAACCTGAGGCAGGGACACGCCCTTGAATACTGAATGTTTATGAGAACTACATAAAGTTGTCATATATGAATTATTGACTAACTTGGTTTACTTTAGACAGGGAAGGCTGGTTGGTAAGTATGGGTAAGTCGTGCATGTATTTTTATGCAAACACTTGAATTTGGAACACGAAATAGGTTATAAAATATGCCATGAAACTAATCCTAAGGCAAGACTAGAAAGACAATAAATGATAGATGATGCACAAAAGTAAATAGAACGTGCTTGGTAATGATAGCATTGTGGGCGAGCTAGCCTCCACACCAGTACATAACAATGTACTGATAACCCCACAAATTGCTTGCAGAAAGCTGGAGACGTCATCGGGTGCGGAGCTTTCCTCGAATGCGCTAAGGCGCAGAGCTATCCTGGAGCCTTGGAGCGTTGTAAGGAGCTGGAGCACCATATACAGGACATAATATATCGAAACATCGCCATGAATTATTCCATCTTGTAAGCCACTTGGCTCGCCTTTTATGTTTCAGAGAGAGAGAGAGCTTGAGCGATTTGTAATTTCGGCCTAGCGCCGCTTGTAAACTTCTTGAATGTCAATAAAGAGTTTGAATTCGCTTCAATTTGTGTTTATTTACTTTTCGCTGCAAATGGGGACACTCTGTGCGACTCTGTGGCCTAGCTCAAATCGTCCGTTTTCGGACATAGCCTCACACGGGCGCAACCTAGGCCCGTGTGGCATCACGCCTTAGCGAGAAAGATCGCTCCTGTAGGAGCGGGGCGTGACACATCGTCCTACCGCCGACGGAAAGGAGCGTGCGGCATTGTGCCTTGGATGGAGCGGTGTCGACAAAACCAAGATAGTAGAAGGGTGTGGCGCTCGGGGGGTCCAAGCGGATCTGGTACGGGGGTTTGTACCGGGCGGAGCACCGGCAAGGTGGACCGGATCGTCGGCAATGCTGGGTCGTGTTACGACAAGCCCAATCCGGGATGGTGGTGGCGCCCATCGGCGAAGATAAATTTGGTCGGGTGGCGGTCGATCGAGATGGCAAAAGTTAGATCGACCGGGCGGCCACGGCAGGCAGCACGGGGTCAGGTCCTCTTTCCTCTATTTTGTGTTGGGTGTTTGTTGGTGTGGTAGCCGGTGGCTCTTCCGATGGAAGAAATGGTGGATGTGGTCGACTGAATGTTGAGGCGGTGGTGAGGTGAGTTTGTGGTGGAGGTCGTGGTAGCTGGAAGGTGGTTCGGGGTTGATGGTAGTAGGGATACAGTGGAGGGGGCCATCGTGGTCAGGATTCGATGGAGGGGGTCGGCCATGGTGGTCAGGATGGTGGATGATGAATGGGGTGGACTGGAGGTGGCCGAGGGGGTATCCAGGATGAAGCCAAGAGGTCGAAGAAAGAGAGCATGAGGCTGTAGAAAAACTTTCTGGCGGCTACAATAGATAGGGTTTAGAAAATTGTGCTATATGTAACATTGGGTAGTCCCTAATATATAGGATTGATGTAGGAAAACCCAAATGGCAAGAATATAAATGTAATAGAGTAGAAAACTAGTAGAAAAACACTAACAACCAACATTGGTACTAACCGCTAATTTAATTAGTTCAAAAATAGCTATTATATATATATATTATATATTAACCAAACCCCCTCCATTTATTAATCAAGGCTCAAAATGCCGAAGCCTGAATACGTATACAAGGCACAAAAAGAAGATGTTTCTTCCATGAACAAACTTCATACAGGTGATTAACTCTTGGGCTAGCATGATATTGTCTTGGATGTTTCTTCCATGAACAAACCCGCTTTGCTCCTCAGAGATGACCTTGGGGAGGAGTCCCGCCATTACGAATGCGATGACCTTTGAGATGAACTTGTTGGTGAAAGTACACAGACTGATGGGCCGAAAGTCGCGAAAGGACTCCGAGTTTTCTTTTTTTGGGATGAGGATGAGGTTGGCGCTGGATATGGCTTTGGGGTATGTGGCTCCTTCGAAAAATGCAATGGCAGCTTCGGTGATGTCCTGTTTGATAATGTCCCAGCACGAGCGGAAGAAGACCCCCGAAAAGTACTTCCTGGTCGGTAGGACGGCATTCCAACTGGGTGTTGTCGGTGTCATCGATGAGATAGGGGATTTAATCCAGGAAGGCGTTGTCTTTGTGGACCGTCTCTTTGGTGAATAATTTGGAATAGAATTCCGTAGCAGCTGCTTGGATGCTCTTTTGGTCGGTGATGATGTTCCCGTTATCGTCAATAGTATGGTGAATCGTAAGCTTGTGTCTGCGGCCGCTGACGCAAGCATGGAAGTATTTCAAGTTTTTGTCCCCATCACTATCCCATTTCAACCTCGCTTTTTGTTTCCAGAAGTCAGTCTCCACTTTGAGCCTGAATTTGAGCATAGTCTTGGTGAGATTCAAGGCTGTCCTGGCCGCCGGGGAACGCTTCGAAGCGAATCTGGCTTCTGCACGGGTGACGTCATCTTCAGCAATCCGAACGGTTTAAAAAATGTCCCTATAGGCAAGTTTGCTCCAATTGGACAGGGCTTTCCTCGTAGCTTTGAGTTTTTTGCTCACCCGAGCAAGGGGGTCGGGTGAGTCCTCTCGATTCCAAGCTTCTGCGATAATCCCTAAAAATTGCGAGTGCTCGATCCAGAATTCGAGGAACTAAAAATTCTTCTTGGGTGGGTCGGTATTGCTTATGATTTCCACCAGCAGCAGGGCGTAGTCGGATTCGGAGGAGTTGAGATGGGATAGTTTGGTGGTGATCTCCATTCCGTGCCATAGGTCGTTCGTTAGGGCTTTGTCGAGACGAGAGTATTGGCGGCGGTCACCTTCTTGCATGTTGCACCAGGTGAAAGTATTGCCAGTAAACTGGAGGGAAATAAGATGAGCATTGAAGATAAAGTTATTGAAGTCTTGCATGGCCGGCATAGGAGGTGGACGGCCTCCGGTTTTCTCTTCTCTGCAGGTAACCGCATTAAAGTCTCCGATGCAAATCCAAAGGGAGTTGATATGGTGCAGGTGAATGTCTAGAAGATCGTTCCACAGTTGTTTCCGTTCAGTGATGTCACAAATGCCGTGGACCGCCGAGAGGAGTGCGCGCTCGGGGAGCATGGGGTGTTCCAACCAGCAAGATAGTGCCTGTCGGGAGTCCTAGATGATCTCAATGGTGACGTCCTTCGTGCCGAGGATCCAAATATCATGTCTGCCTGCTATGGCTGCGGGGAGGTTAAGCAGCAATTGGATGGATTTTAGTCTTTTGGTGGGGATTTTAGGTTCAAAGATAATAAGGACGTCAATCTTGTGGATTTTTCGGAGGCTAGAAACTCTCCTTAATGTAGGTTTGTTCCCCAGACCGCGGACATTCTAGGATAGGATGTTTATTATTGAAGAGTTGGGATGGTAATTTTTTTGTTCCGTTTGGCAGCGGATCTAATTTGGATGGATGTGGCATCGACGGTTCCAGGCTTGACATTGACTCCGCACGAGGTTGATGCTACTGCCATTGTCGCGGTGGGGTGGTCACGGTTAGATTGCTCGTGTGGGTCCGAGTGGGGGCCGATCGATTCCCCGGCGGAGTCCAAGATTGGGTCCTCTGGGGGGATAACTAAGGAATCACTGGCACTCTCCATCAGCAGGATTGTCTGCTGTAGAGGGTAGCCTGCAGCCTGAACCTGTTGTCCTCTTCGTACTAGGTTTGGTCCTAGGATTGCAAGTGCTTCTACAACAGGGTCTTCGTTGACGTATTTATGGTCAGCTTCGATGTAGCCGGTGATCGTCTCTACGCCCTCCGAGACTGGGGGTTCTGCTGACTCCGATGGGGGCTCCGCATCCCTCGAATCAAGAGCATCGAATTGGTTGAAGAGAGTGAGTACTTGGGTTTCGTTGAGGGCATATTTGACTGGGGGGCACACTGTCTCCGATGGGGCTTCTGCGTCCCCCAAATCAAGAGCGTCGAATTGGTTGGAGAGGGTAAGGGCTTGGGAATTGAAGGGGATCAAGGCTTTGCTAGTGGGTTCGCTTTTGTCAGCCTTGCCTTCGCTGGAGTCGAAACGTGTGTGTGAGTTTGGAAGAGGTAGAAGGGGAGCCTTGGGTGTCCTCCCTTCAGTGGGAGCTTTGTCATTTTGGCCTAATTTTTCTTGAGTTCTGGGTGAAGACGATGGCAGTGCTTTGGAAGGTGACCTCTTAAATGGCAGTGATTGCAGAACATAATGTGATTGTCGTAGAGGATTTGTTGGGTGCGGGTTTGGTTGCCCAGCACGATCATGATGAAATTGGGTGGTTCGGATGTGAGATCCAGTTCTACACAAATTTTAGCATAGTGAGCCTTGGTAAGGTTGCTGGTCTCGGGGGCCGTAGCCACATACGTTCCGAAGGAATTAGCAATACGCCTAAGCGCCGCTGGGACAAAGCAAATGAGGGATAGATTAGGCAGGGTCACCCATGCTACGACTTTTGCTGAGTCTTCTTTGGTGCTGAAGCTTACCGACCACTTTACGATCTTCATCTGGTGGGAGTCAATCCTGCACGTGCCTTTGGACCATACAGTCCTATGGTCAAGGTCGGATGATAGGTGGAGGAGAATATGTCTGGTATCGAGGGGGGCAACTCGATAATCCACCAAAAGTTTCCAGCCGGCTATCGTCTCCTGCACCCTGGAGAGTTTGGGACAGCCCGTCAAAAATTTGAGGATGAATGTGTGGGGAAAAGAGGATGATAGAGAGTTCAATTCCAAGTCGGAGAAGGGGACGAATGGCACTGGAGATTCCTGGGAGTACGCAATGTCCGAAAGATCGACGTCAGGGATAGGGAGACCCTTCGCTGACGCTAAGTCCGGGCGAAGAATGGCGGTGTAAGACTCCTGGGCTATGTCGGACGGAGAGGAAATATGCTCGGAATGAGGGAGGATCTGCGCGGGGAGCGGAGGACTCTGCTCGGGACGAGGGTTAGGGGCGACAGGGATTGCCAGAGGTAATCTGCCTGGGTCAGGGAGAGGAGGCACCACGGAGGCGGCCGAGATAGGGACAGAGGCCTCCCCGCACGCGGGAAGAGGCTCCGCTGGCTGACCAACTACCGTCGGACGAGAAAGGGGCGTGGCGGCCCGACCCATATCGGCTAGGGGCGACGCACTGGTACTGCCCAGAACGACAGAGGCCGCCGGGATGACGGAAGGGATGGCCGAAAAGACCAGAAGGACGGGGGCCTCCTGGCTGGATGACTCGGGGTCCAGGCCGGGAGCCGAAGGTCCGGGGGTGGAGGGACCAAGGGAAGGAGTCGCGATGATGTCGTGGAAGGAGGGGGGCTGGGATGCTAGAGGAGGGGGGAGAAAAAGCTGGGAGTGAAGGAGGCTCGGAAGATGCGGGGTGCGGAGCGAGGTGGGAGCCAGCGTAAAACTCAAGAGGGGGGAAGGTTCTGTCCGCGTACGCAAGGGAATACGCAGGATAACCTTGGAGAACCCAGATTGGCGCTGGTCAAGAGGGTTGGGGCCGACGCAAGAGCCAGAGGGGGGTGCTACGTAAAATGCCGAAGGAATATGGTGGGACCCAGAGGGGGGTGCTGCGTAAAATGCTGAAGGAATATGGTAGGACCCACTAAAGAAATCTGCTGGAGAGGCTGCATTACGCAAGAAGAAAGAGAAAGATAGTGGGTCCACCTCGCTTGGGGAGCTACTGTAATGACCCGCTCCGCCCTAGCGGAACGCCGATTCAAACGGCAAGTGCAACGACTCAAACGAGCCGTCGACCCGAAGAGTTGGCATCGACCTGATGAAGAATCGATGCAAGGCTTACATTGGCCCGACAAGATGAATCCAAGACTTAGACTTTCAAAGGCGAGCTCGGAGTATCGCTCGGCCGATGCGAACATCTCTAAGGTGGGTGGCTCCGATGAACCCGTCTCTGTTTAGCCTAGACACTTAACAATACGGACACTATCACGAGAATCGCTAGGCGATAACACCGTGCATGCTAATAAATGAATGACTCAACGCACCTAGCTAAGGGAATAATCCCATCTTGCATGCTTGTTTAGAACATAGAAAAGAACTCGGCAAATATAGAAACTCTCGTACCGCGCTCTACGCTCGTGCTAAGGTACCAGCTTACGCTCAAGTTCCTTACGCGTTCAACAATGAAACAATGAATGGGTTACAACAATGAAACGGAAGACTATCGACATAGTCGTTCCGAGTAGAGTATAGCAACATTGAAAGACTTCGGGACCGATGGGTCGCCAAGGCGACTCCCGTACGGAGAGTTACATAATGTAAGAATGAATGAACGAATGAATCAAGGAATGAATGAATGAATACGTGAAACATGAATGAATGAATGAACAAGTGAAAGAAAGACATGAAAGAGTGAATAAAAGATAAGACATGAAAGACGTCAGCGACAGGTATGGCGGGCACGTGCAACGGGGATCGCTACCCGTGCTGTACGGACGCCAACCTGGTCGATAAGCATTATGGCTCAAGATAGCCGCTATGTTAAATGACAAGTAAAATACGAAATGGTCGTGGACAAACGGCACGGGCGATGGGGGGGAATACCGTGGCCGTCATGAGGAAGGATTCTGCGGCACGGGCGATAGGGGGGAATACCGTGGCCGGCCTAGACGGAATCAGACATGGGGCTTACGGGCTGCTTTGAGTGGGGGCTCGGCCGCTCAAAGAGACGTAAGGCCAGGCATTTCAAGAGACTATCAAGGTGTACCAGCCATCACGCTTCGATAGGTGAGAATGCCCACGTGATATGTCCAAAATGGCTTGTAAAGCCAGCGACCCATGCATGTAGATTAAGTGGACTATGCTGGTGGCAATCCACGTGCAAGTTCTTGTATTGAAACAAGTAGTCTAAGTAAACTAAATGAAGTATCTCCAGAACATGCTTGAAATATAATCTTCTGAACATGCTCGAAATATAACACTCTTGAACATGCTTGAAATGTAACACTCTGAACATGCCTAAAATGTAACACTCTGAACATGCCCACGACGTGCTAGAACATGCCTACGACGTGCTAGAACCCGAGACAGGGACACGCCCTTGATATTGAATGTTTCCAAGAATTACGTTATGTTATTACACATAAATTGTTGACTAACTTGGTTTACTTTGGACAGGAAAGGCCGGACGGTAAGTATGGGTAAGTCGTGCATGTATTTCCATGCGACACTTGAATTTGGCAACACGAGATAGGTTATGGAATATGCCATGAAACTGATCCTAAGGCAAGATTAGAAAGACAATGAATGATAGATGGTGCACAAAAGTAAATAGAACATGTTTGGTAATGATAGCGTTGTGGAGGAGCTAGCCTCCCCACCAATGCATAACAATGTACTGATAAACCCACAGTCTGCTTGCAGGATGCAGGAGACGCCGGCGCGTGCGGAGCTTCCCTCGAACGTGCTAAGGCGCGGAGCTATCTCTCGAGCCTTGGAGCGTTGCAAGGATCTGATGCGCCATATACAGGACATAATGTATTGGAACATCGCTATGAATCATTCCATCTTGTAAGCCACTTGGCACGCCTTTTATGTTTCAGAGAGAGAGCTTGAGCAACTTGTAATATCGGCCTAGCGCCGCTTGTAAACTTCTTGAATATCAATAAAGAGTTCGAATTCGCTTCTACTTGTGTTCATTTACTTTCCGCTGCAATGGGGACACTCTCTGCGACTCTGTGGCCTAGCTCAAATCGGCCGTTTCTGGACTTGGCCGTGCACGGGCGCAACCTAGGCCCGTGCGGCATCACGCCTTAGCGAGGACGATCGCTCCTACGGGAGCGGGGCGTGACAGCTACTGATGGCTAGCACAAGGGGATGTCGGTTGGGAGACCCGAGGCCTGCACCGTAGGAGGGCTTTCAACCCGAGAAGAGCTTTGCTTCATTCAAAATTTGAAAGTGAGAGGAGGGCGCCACTCGGTGGTCCGTCGTCGGAGAACTACCAGTCCATGGAGGGGCAGAATAGAACCCGTCATGGACAGCACACGGATCAGAGGGAAGACGAGCCGTGGAGTAGCCAGGGGACAGCAGCTGAGCGAAGCAACAAGAGGGAGCTGAGGCTGGAGGAAGGGATTGAGGGAGGGGTCGGAGTGCCTAAGAGGGGCGAGAGGAGTAGCGGAGCAGCCGGGATGGGACGGGTGGGGGAGTAAGGAAGGAAAAGATATAGAGGGAGGAGGGGCCGGGGGGAGGGGACTGAAGAAAAGGGGGAGGGCCGATCAAGGCGAGGCAGTCGCTTGGCCAGGGGTGGTGCGACGAACACCGGCGGGGAGGAGGGGAGGAAGGAGGGTAGGGAGGGATCCATGAGGAGGCGGGGAGGGGAAAAGACGGGGGAGCGGCCTCCGAGCGCCGGCTAGCGGCAGGAAGGGAGCTCCCGAGAGGGAGAGCTCAAGGAGACGACGAGCGGTGCCATCAATATATATATATATATATATATATATATATATATATATATATATATATATATAATTTTAAACCAAGGCCCGTGGACCCCAGCCGCCCCCGTGGGAGTGGGGGCTCGAACCTGCGCCCTCACCCTCGAGTGCCAGCCGGGTATGTGTGTGTGTGTGTGTGTGTGTGTGTGTGTGTGTGTGTGTGTGTGTGTGTGTCTATATTCATTTACAATATATATTTTCTAAATCATTTCTTTACTCAACGTCAAATATTTTTATAACATATAAATTTAAGGGAAATAGCAAGAAATCAATTAGGATAAAACTTTGCATATAATAGTTTACAAAATCAATGGCCCAACAATATCGATAACATTTATACGGTCGAAACTACGAATTATATTTAAAATTCATATTTCAAGAATTAGAAAGAAATTCCAGAAAAATAGAAAAAATTCCCAAAATTCGGTTAACGGAGATTACACTGCCCTCTGAAATTCGTAAGGAACTTGTACAAATTAGAGAGAAGTGAGTAACTTATATAGGCGCGTGCAATAACTGTCCAGTATACGAAACGTTCGGTATGTGTTGCGTGAAAGGAGGAACCATTTTTGAACGTTTCATAACTGTTCAGATCGTGGTCAGACACGACAACACGCGTGTGCTACAGCAATTAGCGATAATTGCGCCCGTGCGCACTCGTGCACCTGCGCACAACGCGCACAGCGCGTGCTGCATGCACTGTACGCCAACTGTGCCTATAAAATGTGCTGTCAACCTGTCACTCTCCATTCCCAAAATACGTAAAATTATTTTATTTTTTCTGTATATGGTATCTGGCACCAGCATCTTGATTGCATGTATTCTGTATTTATGACTGGCCATGGCATGGAACAATATCTCGTCACAGATTAGTGTGCCACCTCTTGTCCTTGTTTAGTTGTAGGCATGTTTCACTGCTTCGATGATAAAATTTCTGGACCGCGTTCTGGTTAGGGTTTTATTTAATTAATTAACTTGATTAGTTGTATTATGTAGTATTTAATATGTCACTAGTCATATGGTTAGGTTATGTTAGGATTAGGGTTTAGTGAACCAACCCTCACCCACAATAAATAATCTCTTCCACTCTCAATCTCTCCTCATTCACTCTTTCATTCATTTCCCTCAAAAACTTTTTAGGCAAGTACATCTTGCACAAATAAGAGACCACTTGCATTTTTTTTTATTTGTTGTTATTTTTTTGACATTATTAGTCTAGATTGTTCATCTTTTCATTCTCAATAAGTTTAGTTCTTGGAGTTTTTTATTTTAATGGCTAGTTTTGTGTAGACCTAAGTTTCTAAAACTAGAGTTTTATAAATTTTTGTGATTTTGATCTATCAAACTCAGTTATTTTCAAAAACTAGTTATTCCATGTTGTATAGAATTTGATTTCATTCAATTTTGTCTTTTATTTTGTTTGATTTTGGGTCCTATGGCTCAAGTTATGGACATTAAAAGTTTTGAGAACTCCATGACCAAAAGCTTGCTGCCTGGGATGATGACCCATCTGTACGCGCCATGCATCCGCACCCCACGTGTCATGCATCCACATGTTGTGTGTTTCGCGTGTCTTACGCCTGTACGATTCATTGTCGAACGCCCGCAGGTCGAGCACCCGCGCATCGTGCATTCTCGTGCTGCGTGTTTTTGCGCACCGCGTGCCTGTACGATTTGTTTACTGTGCGCCCGTGCACCGTGCATCCGCATGCTTCGTATTTTCTGTGCCGTGTGCTTGCTCGATTCGTTATCGCACGCTCGCGTGCCGTGCACCCGCACCCCGTGCGCCGTACATCCGTACGCTGCACAATTATTGCGCACCGTGTGCCAGCACGATTTGTTTGTCGTGCACCTTATATTTGTGTCCCGCGTGCCTGCATGATTCGTTTGTCGCGCACCGTGGGCAGTTTTGCGCGCGCCGCGTGTCCGCGACTCGTGCACCCATGCGTCGTGTACTCATTCCCCGTGCGCCATGGGCCAGTTTTGTGCCCGCACACCCGTGCTCGTTCCACGCACGATGTGCGCCCGTTCTCCGTGCACCGTAGGCCCGTGCCACGCGTGTCGTACACCATATTATCTCGACATATGGTTTTCTATGTGCCCATGCGTCTTCTGTGCTTGGCTTGACCCGTTGTGCCTATGGCACATGAGAGCACGTGACCTATGCGTCAATTTGTTAGACTTTACACTTTTTGATTTCTCTGACATGCGCATGTCTTATCCCGTGCGCGTGATTTTAAGATTTGATATTTTATCAAGTTTAGATGAGTTTATTGATTTGACTTTGATTTCCTATCCCGATCTTGTGTCCTATGAAAAGACCCAGACTATGTGTCATATGTGACTTATGTGTCATGAGGGGTCCATGTGACTTTCTGACTTGACCATGTTCCTGACTTGACGGTGTTTCTGACTTGATTACCTTCATATGTGCTGGTACCTTTTCTAAGTGTGTATTAAGATACATTATTAGTGTGCACTACGATGCTATTAATGAGTGCACTAAGGTGTGACTCTTCGTGCTAAGTGATCCTTTGTGTTTTATGTCAATACATGCATCCTTTCCAGCACAATCATGGTAATTGGTCAGTAAAATTGATGTGGTATATTGAATGTTTGCTTGATGCATTATACTATGCACAGATCTAGATTTGGGACCCTTTGAGCTGAAAATAGAATTATTCTTAGGGTACACATACTATGGTACGACATTTAGGAGGATGATCATGTGACCACGGCATGTGATTCCAAGATCAACATAGGGTTAATCTAAGCAACTTAAATCGGTAGAAGCATTGGGAGGGAACAGAATCTCGAGATCGTACGTTACCAGCCACCCTAGGCCCTGTCCTGACGTGTCGGGTTGGCCGCCACGAATATTGCTTAATCTTCCTATAGTGGATGACAATATCCAGCTCATATGTGCTATGTATTATATGTTCTGCACGGTAGCCTTTCGGGGAACCGGTGCATAATTAATGTGCTATGCATTAATAATAGATTGGCTAGCCCTGCTTGGATACGATTCGATATGAGGATTCCTATATATTTGTATTACCGGGATAACCCAGGCAAATCATATAAAGGCACAGGATTGATTGGCCGCTTGTAAACTGACTTGCTTGTGATATGTTTCTTCTGTTAGTAACTGAGAAACATGGACTATCATAGTGCGTGGTCCAACCCATGTCCTTGTTTTGGTTGTTGGGTTGGGCTATTGTGCTGCGATAGGCTATGGACCAAAGTTGTGACCAAAAGCCCTTAACCTGACCATGGTTATAGTATGTATCTTATCTCGGCACGATATTGAGACCGTTTGTCCTTATTTGGTTGTAAGGGTGTCGTATTGTCTCGATGATATGGTATAAGCCTATAACTCAGCCTATAACTCATGAACCAGGTCTTAATTTACTCTTTGGGTTTTGTCTTATTTATTATGTGCTCCCTTGTGGTACATGCTATTCGGGGTCTGACTCCGCTGGTTTTGTTTGGCCAGATTTTGTAGCAAAGCCTGAGGGTCCAGCCTTCTACCCGAACAATGGCGCATACCAGGAGCTTGGGCGTCAGCGACCATGAGTGGGTTTCTTCTTCACCGTTCTGATATTTTCTATTTTGTACTCGGCGTTTAGCGACCGACACATGTTTAGCCGGCTGTTTTGGACATTAGTTTTTGTGTACATAATTGTAATTAAATCAGACTGTAGCTGACTATGGTTGTGTACTATTGACTCTCGGCACTAGCTCATCATTTTGTGTAGCTAGTCCCATGAATCATTTTGATGAAGCGTCGGGGACGCGTTACTACTTTGTCTTATATGATCATTATTTACTATTTCTCACTTTGATTTATTGAGACAAAGAGGCTATGTGAGACCATATAAGACCTGATTGTATTATGCACCTCCTAGTTTCTTGACAGCCACAATCACCGTATGACGTCTTTGTACCTCATACGGGGTAGCCAGCCTAGTCCGTCTCTGTATTTTGGTATTGGGGCGTGATACAATCGTCGTACCATCTGCCCCCGCGCCAACTGTCTATGAGAACGGTCCGCGCTAACGGGTGCACGATCGGCAGCGTAGAGGCCCGCGCAACTAAAGCGCACTGTGCGCCTAGAGATGATGTTGACATCCTAAGTGTAAAGTGCGCCAACAAAATGCCACATTATGCCTCATGAGCCCGAGTCCGAGTCTGAGTCTGAGTCCGAGTCTAAGTTGCTAAGCCCTACGGGGCTTAGCTCCTAAGGAATAAATTCCAAAAGCATGACAAAAATCATTCATGCTTTATGATGGAGCCTTATCTTACCTCCTAGTAAAATCACCCACATGGTTCCCTCCTTATGGTCACCATCCCATGTGCATACCTCAACACCACACCATGTATATATTGAGATACACTACTTAGTGCATTTTTGATGTGGGACTAAAAACTAGGCATATAATGAGAGAAAGCTCTCTCTATATGTCAAGGAAAAGCTCCAACAATCTTTCACATATCTCAATATATGGGTTTGAGTGTTCTCCACAGAGACTGTCCATCATACATTAGGATAGATGTCGCTGACGATTTGAATCTTCCCGTATGGGTCAAATAACAGTATGATACAAGAATGGACCAAGCCTTCAATTATCTACCATAGCTGTAATTCTTTTCACTCACATAATGTAGTCACATGTGCTTCTGGCTGCACATTAAAGGCCATGTGCCATCCTGGTTTTGATGTATATATTTTGGATGTCTACAAGTTTATCCTCAAGAGACGGCCTGCTAGCTCTGATCATACACTCTAGGTGAGTTCTTTATTAAAGAGACATGGCATGAAGTCTTGCGCTTCCTTGCGGTGTTACGCCACTATGACATGGCTTAAAGCCGAGACATTACCCCTACCTGGGTACCCATCGTAGTGTCATACTACTGTAGCATGAGGTCACAAGCCTCTCTGTAGTGCCCTTGCGCTTCCTTGCGGAGTTACGTCGCAACGACATGGCTTGTGTAGCCGAGGCTTTACCCCTACCTGGGTACCTCTTTATGGTGTTGTGCCACTGTAACACGAGGACATCGTCCCCTTGGTAGTGATGTCTACAACTTTTTAATTTTATCATACAATATTAGGCTACATGCCTATATACGGTACAACGTCGCTGTGACTTAGCTTGCAAAGCCGAGACATTATCCCTACCTGGAAACCTCGTGGTAGAGTCACCCCATTGTAGCATTCAGTTGTAACACTTCTTATAGTACTATGCTATCGTGTTTCCTATAAAGCACAATATGCATTCACTTTGCATGAGAACTCATTAAGGCGTTTAAGTCATCCTCTCTACAGGTATTATCCACAGAAATATATAGTAGACAATAGTGGTTGTAGGTCTGTATTATCACGCCCCGACCCGGGAAATCGCTCGTCCTCGCTAGATTTCACCCGAATTATCGTACTCGCTGTGGCGTGATGCCACACGAGCCTGAAGTTGTGCTCACGAAAGGTAAGATAACAGGTTCACTTAAGATTATCTCAAATTGATAACATAAGCAGCGGAAGGAAATAGAGTATATAAAAAGAATCTATTTTATTAATAATGAACTAAAGATTACAAAGGCTTTGAATAGCGCAACTGGATATGTCAACTCGCTACAACGCTCATGATCTCTCTAGCTCACAAAGGATTATATTATCCCATACATTATGCCTTTTTATAGCCAACAAGTAGTCTTTGGCCGAATATCTCCATGTTACAAGTCCAAACGCCAATGTGGTAGCTCGCCTCAAAACCCTAAGGACTCCATGCCTCGACGCATCCAAGCCAAGCTCCGCCTCGAGCTGAACATATCTTGAACCTGCAAGCAAACTAGTGGGGGATTATGCTTTCGTCCTCGCTACACTGATCAAGACCCACTCCCACTCAAACCAACACTAATTAAATTTAGTAAAAACATGCTTCTTTATTTAGTGATCTTTCTATTTAGCCTTAGGATCAGTTTCATGGCAATATTCAAGCATAGCAACTGAATATAAATGTGTCCAACATCGTGTCCCTGCAGCAGATACAGTTAGACATAATCTGAACATAAGCATAGTGATTTGTGTATGTTTCTATCTCGTTTCACTTAGCCTGCAACCATTAGAAACATGCATAACCAACCATACAATTATCGCAGCCAACCAACCATACTTAGACATATGCATAAGGATGGCAGGCCCTGCGCCTGCACCTAATTCTAATCTCAGCCCACTGGCCCTATCTATATGAAGGTCACGGTATTTCGCACCATAATGGACTTGGCATCTTTATGTGTAAGCATATGATCACTCTGTCACGGTATTTCGCACCATAATGGACTTGGCATCTTTATGTGTAAGCATATGATCACTCCAGTATGGGTTGCTAGTCCAGTATCCGAAGGATCCCAAACTTACTGATATTATAGCTTATCACAACACTGGCCGGTCGTAAACCGTCCTAATAAAGTGCACCATAAATACCATACATAATTCTCTTCTAGGTCGAACGGTCCCGGTGCCCCGGTCGTAACCGTTCGAGGAAAGCCACACTCGTGCACGAGCCATACACGTCCATTGACCAAGCAATATGCGCAAGCATACAAGTCATATCATTTCAACCGATCCCACGTTCCATAAATATATTTTGTCATCTATATCTCAAGTTCTATCGACATTATGCCCCAACACATCCGTATTGATGCACGACGCCCAACGGCTTAACACTTCTCGTTGTTATACTCAACGCGTTTCATTCATAAGTTATTTGTATAAAAGCAGTTCCGTAGCAATTATGCCACAACTGCATACTTTGATGCACGAAGTATATCTTTCAATATTACGACAGGTTCCACGGCATTGCACCACAACTTGCCCTATTTTGTTTACTTAGTCATTTCTTAGCTTCCGTGCACAAGGCACGCTTAGCGTCATAATCAGTGTTTTAGGCCTAGTATTCAATATTCTCGAAGTCGTACACGTGATGCACATTTCGATATCACCTTTCAATATTCTACTATCACCACTCTACTGCGACCTGTACACTTGATGTACGTCGCTTCAATTGTTTAAAGTTTAATGTTCTACCTTAATTTTCGACATATACTAAGACCTTTAATCGTTCGAGCCACGCTCACTAACTTGATAGCAACTTATGCATACAAGGATACATTTTATTAGACGTGAAGGAGTAGGGAGAGAGAGTCAAGAACCCACCCACCTTAAGCCGACACGCCTTGTCGTTTCGCTGAGCTGATGCGGCTCGATTCCATAACTTGGTTGCACGGCTAACTCTCCTGACTTAGCCATTCCGTTGAACTATTCGACTGATTCGACCAACCGTGTCCATGCCACAATCCGTTGTAAGACGACGATTTGGTTTTACGGAGACCTTAGAAAAAAGGCAAAATATCGACCCCTGATGATTCAGCGTAAAAGCGTAGCCTGCACACCAGATCAATCGAAGTCAATACTTTGTTCAAACCGTACTTATGTTTTGTATCGATTCATATCGATACTTCATCGGGTCAACGCAACTCTTCGAGTCAACGACTCGTCGTAATGCATCGTACAGAGCAGGACATTACATAATATACCACTCAAAATAAGGTTCGTCTTCGAACTGAAACCAACACTCAATCTAAGTATTTCGCTAGATCATTTTACGATTTTGTGCCACTATTATTTGAATCATACAACTTAGTTTGGATCATACACATATTTTAGGCGTCTCACCAATATATGCATTTCAGCCAAGCTCAGTTGTAGGATATCGGGACAAAGCTAACAGGCTCAACTTAAATTTTCAAGCACGAGTTATTTCGTACTTGACTTGGTCAAATCTTAGCGTCTATTCCCAAAGTCCTTCTCGTATGCATTATCCATAACACATGATCATCTTCTAAACATCTCTGCATATAACTTGATTCAAAACCGTAACTTCGATCACTAAGGTTTTCGACGACCATCTAACACACGTATTGCGTTAAGTCGTTGCAAATCTGATCGCAACAATTCTCCACAATGTCTACTCGTCCAAACGTTTTCTTTCTCTCGTACAACTCAATTCCTTCATCTAATTGTTCATAAAATTTGGCCTCAACGACATGGACTAAGTTCAACATGTCCAAACTTTCTTTGCCTACCATCCGTACTATGCATCGTACGCAACTATTCCAACATGATTCACGTTCTCGAAACTATGTACGCATCGTTCCTGGGGCTACCCCCTCTAGGTAACTTATCCAGGCATCATGCTTAATCTCTTCCGACACAAAAGGTCAACTTGAGTCTACGATGCTCAAAGACAACAATCTTTTTGACCCAAGGTCTCTTACGATATGCCCATCTTCGATTATTGATCGAATAGGAATTCCTTACTCAGTTTTTGAATCAATCCCAACTAGTTCATTTCGTAACATAAATCGTGCGCTCAAACACACATAGCCTAACCGTTACTCAAACCGATCTACGACACAACTCTTAGGGTCATTCTACCATTCGTCGCTCTCGCGCATTACAGAATTCTTGCAATCGTCTTACCACATCACTATGCTAAGTACGTTCCTCAACATCTATTTTATCATCAACCAACCAAGTCTATTTACGTACTTATTCGATCGATCATAAATTTTTTGACCATATCGATCTAGTCGAAGGCTACTCGCTAACTTCCGAAACACGATACTCAATCGCTTGGACTTATCCTCAACATGCACTACATCATCATTCATCCTCGATGAAATTTCTTATGTGACTTCACTAGGGTCGTCCTATGGGACTTCAACATTCACTTGATTTGGCGGTCAAGTCTTTTAGGGTCATCTGCCCCGAAACTACGCTCGATAATTGAAGATCATCAATGAGGAACATTTACTACAAACCATGCTATATCCTATCTCGGAGCCAAATCAATTCCAGACAATTCTTATGGGACTTTATCCAATTCGACATAATTTATCAATCCATAATTTATCTGCCTACCCGTACAACTGATGCGCCGTTACTACTCGAATCACTCAGGCATTACCGTTAACAATATCGCTAACCGAGAGATATTTGTTCGTATTGAGTACGAGTCTATCTACCGACGGTCAATATCTGACACACTCTATGCTTATCGCAACAATCCTCAAATTCACCTTCGTATCAAACCACAAGTCTAAATCTAATTTGCCATGCCTTGTAAGTTCGACCATCCCCGCTAGACGTAAATCACCAAAACAGCGCTCACGCAAAATAGTCATCCTAATCGGAGTGAGGCATGTACGAGGCTTGGTGCTGCGCTCGCACAAGACAAGAATGCCAACATAGTGGTTATCTACGAAGCAATCCGGACACTTTCGTTTTCATCCAAGTAATATCCATCCACTCTCAAATTCTTTGAAGCATTTCTACAGTTATCATCCAAACTGCCATCAACTTAACTTGCATCTCATTCATCCAACAACAATGCTCAACACAATTTTTGTTCAATTGATCAGAGTATCCCCGAGTTATTACATATCGCCTTTGATACGTCTCAATACCATCGTCGATATGCATAACTTGAACATCTTCCTCTCTCATAAGCTCCAATTAATTACAATCACAGTTATCATCCGAACTTGAATACGAATCAAGTCTCTCACGCATCAAGATCCATCCCGTTGTAACTAACTATCATTATCGAGACACGATTTCCAATTCATATATCCATTCTCATATTCCTAACTCGTACTTCCAAATCGTGCTACCTGTAAGCCCCTGTTTTTCAAATTTTATTTTTAATTAGTGTTAATTAATTTTTGTGTCATTTTTAGCCTTAAAATAATTATTAGGATTTTTAGGAATTTTTTAGAATTTTTAAATAATTTTTAAATGAGTTTTAAATACTAAAATATCAATTTATAATTTTTAAAATTGTTTTAATGAGGTTTTTTTAATTTTTACAATTGTTTTTATAGCAGTTTGCAATTATTGAAATGTTTTAAATTGCGGAATGCAAATCCTAATTTGCATTTACACACTGATAGGACCTATTGGTAAATTCCTAAACTATAGGGGTTTAATTGCAAAACCTAACCTACCCACTCCCCCGACGACCCGGCTGATCGACGACCGACCGACACTGCCCCTCCGCCATTTCCGGCTGCCCCCGACCAACCCGACCGCCCTAACCCAGCTATTTAAACCCCCTCTCTCTCCCCAGGCCTAACCCTAACCCCAGAGCAATCCTACGACCACCACGACCCCCTTCTTCTCCGACGAGGCCTAACCCTAACCCTAACTCCGGCGACCCCCAACACCACCTCCCAGTCGACGACCGCCCCCATCCACCACTACCAGTCGACGCGTCTCGTCGAGACGAGTGCAGCGCCACCACTCCGCCACCGTCACGACGCCTCCTCCGCCGTCCACGACCCTCGAAAACCCCTTCAACAACCGGACACGTGAGTGGCAGTATTCCTTTGTTTCGTGCGTGTCTCGTGTTGGGTCGAAATTGTTCGCCGTGTCCTGGCGAACACGAGCGTAGACCAGGACACGTGAAACTCGTGTCGTACGTATCGTACTGAGCGAGGATACAAGATACCTGTGTCCCTAACTGTCAGGACACAGGATTATTATTATTATTATTTTTTATTATTTAACCACACAAAACCTAATTAAATTAAATCTAAACCTAACCCTAACACAACCGATGGGCTGACCCCCTGGCCAGCCCGACCCAACTCAAAACCCGACCCAAGCGGGCCGAGTTCGAGCCCCCCCTGCTGTTTCTGTTTCTTTTTCTTTTTCTTTTCCTTTTTCCTTTTTTATTTTTTATATATTTATATATATATGTATATACATGTATTAGTATATATATATATGTATATACTGTTTTTTACAGTATATATATGTATATATATATTTTATAGTTAGTAAATTTTATATATATATGTATATATATTATATATATATATATATATATATATATATATATATATATATATATATATATATATATATATATATATATATATATATATATATATATATATAAATATATATATATATATATATATATATATATATATATATATATATATATATATATATATATATATATATATATATATATTATATATATACACTATTTTATTAAGTGTTTTCTTATATATATATATACTTTATAAATTAAGTATTTTCCATATACATAGATATATGTACTTTCAACATATGTATGTATATATTTATTTTGTACCTTATTAAAATAATATTATTATTTTTGCACTTTTACCAAATTGTATTTTTAGTGTATTTAAATTACTGCAACTATTTGGTGTCCAAGCCTAGCATGAGTTTTTGGGCCCAAATGTGTTTTCACACATTCAAGACCTGTACAAGTCATATTGGACTTGATTCATGGCCTTGGGTCCTGTATTTGAACTTTGGTTCAAATTATGTACATGGACAAAATACGCAGATAAATAATTATTTAATTATATTTGTGTGCAATGCTGTTTTTGATTTTCTAAAAATACTTAAAGTGTCGTTAAAATTATGGAAAAATAGTATTTAGATACTATGTTAAGTTAACTAATTTAGTATAATTTTTATAGTATTTAATTTATTGTTTTGCCACTAGTTTGGTATATGGAACCAAAACTCATTTTCTGTATACTTAGGAAAACTGATTTTTATAAAATATTTGTACTGGTTAATAAATTCCAGAAAAATTATAATAAATTTCTATGATTAACAAGGATCACTTTGGTACTTTACTTTAAGTAAAACTAGGCTTTTTGTCTATCTTAAAAATTGTTGGAACATAACGTTCATTTGATTTATTTATTGATTAATTATGACTTGTAGCTTTTTGTGTTATTTTGTGTTTTAGCCGTGTTGAACCTCACCCCTCACTAGTGTAAAGACCCTAGAAAGATAGTTAAAGTAGTGTGTCACCCCACATTGGTCTCCTATGCCAAATCATTATTTTGGCTAGGTGCCCAGTCACAAGTCGTGTCGCACCAATTAGTGTCTTAGCGTTTAGCTTAGTGTAAAAACTAAGTTATTGCATTTATTTCTACAGTGATGAGTTACCGGACATCCATAGCACTTTTATCGCAGCTTGCTTTGCTTTGCTTTGCTAGAGGCAAGTACTTTCTACGAACTTTATATATTGCTATAACAATAAACTGCGATTTACCAACTATGTTAAATGCTGATCCTTGGGGTAGCAAGTTAGAACTTTACATGTTATACTGCTTTCAGTACCTACCATGCTTAGGACAATTCTTATATCTTCACATGTTTCATACTGCTTTCAGTACCTGTCATGCTTATACTACTCCCAGTATCTCTCACATGTTTTTACTATTCTTGTATCACTCACATGTTAATAAAAACGGGTTAAGGGAAAACTGTTAGTATTGTACGTGAACATGACCCCCTTCTCCGTATGTATTTACCGCGCTCGGTGACATTTTATATGTGACCTTGCTGTATGTTCTGATATCGCGTTTGTGTATGGATATACACCGATGCCGTTCGTGCACGTATGTGCATACCAGAAAACTTGATATATACCACAGTACATCCTGCTCACCTATTGACCGATTCACGTACATGCTACAGTTTTAAACTATTAAACTATATGTGGTTATTTATAAAATAACCAATTAAACCATGATATACCATGATTCCAGTTTATTACATTCTTGTTCATGCTTCGTATATTTAGTTTGCTAGATTCAGTACTTGCTCCCGTCCTGACAGGATAACGTTGTAGGTGTCCTTACTGAGGAGGAGTTGCTCTGTGATCCGTATTATGGAGTTACTGCCAAGGACCCGGCTCTGCTTTACGAGGATGTTCCTGCGGGGAACCTCGCCTCGTTGTCTTTTGTTAGACTTTTGAGAGTAGACATGTATTAGACTATATTTTTTGTAACTGGACATGTATCCAGTTTTATATTTCAGTTCACTTGTACTTTGGACATTTTACTATATACGACGACTTTTGTGTTTGGAGCATTTATGACTTTTTATTCACTTATAGAACTGTTAGCACATTTAGTCTTATCCTGTTGTCTTTAGAACAGCTTACTACATTTTATACCAAACGTAGGCTGGGCATGACTCGACCTGGCCCAACAGTTTGGGTAGCGGGTCGTGACACTACCGACTCATCGTGCTAAATCAAATTCGTTTTGCATGATTATTTCGTACCTACTCAACTCGTTCCGAACAGTTTTTACACTGACTTAACTCAATTTTGACTGAGTCAACTATTTCCTCAACACAATATTCCCTCGCTATGCTCAGCCTATCTTTTGACTTATACTTAACGAATCCTCGTCCGACTTATCATCCATATGACTTCGTGCATAATCGTTCAACTCAATTCATCGAAGCATACTTGCATCGACTCCTATCGAGTCATTCCCACTTGAGTCTCGGTACTACTCCGTCCGTTGAGGACAAAACTATCGTAATCGACACAATCGTCTCGATCCATTCTATTGTAAGTCAACAAACGGCTTAACATAGCTATCACTAAGTGGTATTACATATGCCACTCAGAAATTGAGCCTATCGTTATCGATATAATGCTTCGCTACACTGATCGCATAAGTGGTATTGCATATACCACTCAAAATTGAGTCATTACTCGACTTTACACTCCGCATAGGTCCGACATCTATTTTAAGTTAACTATCCCGTGGCGATCTTTTTCGATCCCAGCTCTAGCGTTCGCTTACACGAGTTGGCACAACAACTGGACCAACATGATATCGTTCGTCCAAGTTTGACATTCATCCAAATCTAACCGTGCCTTGGCGATCATATCGATCACACATGTAACATTCGCTTATTCAAAGCTCAACGGGACATTCGGCCAACATAAACGTTCGCCTACTCAAATTCGACTAGCGACCAACTCGACTCGTTCAAATCATTCCATGATTTCTCAATCCTATCGTTGTAACTCGTGCAATAATTCCTTCTCGATACTTAAAGCCACTACTCGAATCTGTTCGACGCGTGTGATGCCACTACTCAAATCTGTTCGAAGCGTGTGATGTCCATTTGCGTAATCATACCCAATGTAATATCCTGTAGCTCAACTTATTGTACCAACACAACAATTCATGTGACGTGCTACACCAACGCAACAAACCATTGCACATGGTGCAACCAACAATTCGTAACATTACTCCATCTGTTCAACATGTTCGCTACCCATTCGTATAGCCACATAACACATATCGTCTCATATATCGACTTGTTGTACTTCGTGCAACCAACAACACGTATCCCTTCGTACTTTGTGCGACCAACAATACATATTTTATTGTACTTCATGCAACCAACATCACCATATTCGTTGCACTTCGTGCAACCAATGACTCGTAACTTTGTTGCACTTCAAAAAACCAACATTTTATAACTCGTTGCACTTCGTGCAACCAACATTCTTCGATGGCACTCGAAGATAGCATGATAGTCACAACATACTTGTGGCAGACGTACGCACTTAATATAGACTTATTGTATGGAACATTAAATGTAGCATCGAGCAGATCCATGAGACATGCGTTTGCAGAAACAATTTAGAGTCAACTAATTTCGATAGCGAAGAAACTGAGGGGGTCAAAGAGATTCGTTCACGGTCCAGAGGATGGAACCGCTCAGCTACCAACTTATCACGTTCCGACCCGAAAAATCGCTCGTCCTCGCTAGATTTCATCTGAATCATCGTCCTCGCTGGGGCATGATGCCGTACGAGCCTGAAGTTACGCTCGTGCAAGGCAAGATAATAGGTTCACTTAAGATTATCTTAAATTGATAATATAAGCAACAGATGGAAACATAGTATACAATAAGAATCTTTTTTATTAATAATGAACTAAAGATTACAAAGGCTTTGAATAGTCCAACTGGATATGCCAACTGGCTACAACGCTCATGATCTCTCTAGCTCACAAAGGATTACATTATCCCATACATTATGCCTGTTTATAGCCAACAAGTAGTCTTTGGCCGAACATCTCCATGTTGCAAGTCTGAATGCCAATGCGGTAGCTCACCTCGAAACGCTAAAGACTCCATGCCTCGGCGCGTCCAAGCCAAGCCCCGCCTCGAACTGAACATATCTTGAACCTGCAAGCAAACTAGTAGGGGATTAGTGCTTTCGTTCTCGCTGCACTGATCAAGACCCACTCGCACCCAAACCAACACTAAGTAAATTGAGTGAAAACATGCATCTTTATTTAGTGATCTTTCTATTTAGTCTTAGGTTCAATTTTATGGCAATATTCAAGCATAGCAACTGAATATAAATATGTCCAACATCATGTCCCTACAGCAGATACAGTTAGACATAAACTGAACATAAGCACAGTGATTCGTGCATGTTTCCATCTCGTTTCGCTTAGCCTGCAATCGTTAGAAATATGCATAACCAAACATACAATTACTGCAGCCAACCAACCAAACTTAGACATATGTATAAGGGTGACAGGCCCTATGCCTGCACCCAATTCTAATCTCAGCCCACCGGCCCTATCTATTTTAAAGTTACGGTATTTCGTACCATAATAGACTTGGCATCTTTATGTGTAAGCCTATGATCACTCCAGTACGGGTTGCTAGCCCAGTATCCGAATGATTCCAAACTTACTGATATCGTAGCTTATCACAACACTGGCCGGTTGCAATCCTTTCTAATGAAGTGCACCATAAATAGCATACATAATTCCCTCCTAGGCCGAACGGTCCCGGTGCCCCGGTCGTAACCGTTCGAGGGAAGTCGTACCCATACACGGGCCATCCGAGTCCATTGACAATGCAATATGTGCAAGAAAATAAGTCATATCATTCCAACCAATCCCACGTTCCATAAACATATTCCATCATCTCTATCTCAAGTTCCATCGGTATTATGCCCCAACACATCCGTATTGATGCACGACGCCCAACGGCTTAACACTTCTCTTTCTTAAACTCAACGTATTTCATTCATAAGTTATTTGTATAACGACAGTTCCGTAGCAATTGTGCCACAGCTGCGTACTTCGATGCACGAAGTATATCTTTCAATGTTACGACAGGTTCTGCGGTATTGTACCACAACTTGCCCTATTTTGTTTACTTAGTCATTTCGTAGCTTCCGTGCACAAGGCATGCTTAACGCCATAATCAGTGTTCTAGGCCTATTGTTCAATATTCTTGGAGTCGTGCACATGATGCATATCTCGATATCACCTTTCAATGTTCTACTATCACCACCTTATCGCGACCCATACACTTGATATACGTCACTTCAATTGTTCAATGTTTAATGTTCTATCTTAATGTTCGACACATACTAAGACCTTTAATCGTTCGAGCCATGCTCTCTAACTTGATAGCAACTTATGCATACAGGGATACATTTTATTAGACGTGAAGGAGTAGAGAGAGAGTCAAGAACCCGCCTACCTTAAGCCGACACGCTTTGTCGTTTCGTCGAGCTGATGCCGCTCGATTCTATAACTTGGCTGCACGGCTAACTCTCCTGACTTAGCCATTCGATTGAACTATTTGCCTGATTCGGCCTACAGTGCCCATGCCACAATCTGTTGTAAGGCGATGAATTGGTTTTGCGGACACCTTAGTGAACAAGGAAAAATGTCGACCCCTTATGATTCAACGTAAAAGCGTAGCCTGCACACCAGATCAATCGAAGTCAATACTTTGTTCAAACCGGATTTATGCTTTGCATCGATTTGTATTGATACTTCATCGGGTCAACGTAACTCTTCGAGTCAATGACTTGTCGTAATGTACCATACGAAGCAGAGTATTACACGTATCCCTTCAATGTCACAGAGGACATGTACCCACTGTTCTTGATATTTTTTCAATTAGTGGTCTCTCTTGAACCAAAAGCTAGATGCCTAGTAGATTTCTCTTTGAACTAATAGCATAAAACTTTATGGTAGGATTACAATAACACATTATCAGAATGCCTTCAAGTCCATTTTACTTTATTTATCTTCGACCAGCAGGCGTTTGAGGTCCTTTATGAACGGATCTGCCAGGTTCTCCTGACTCCGAACATCAATTACTGCAATGACACCTCTCTTGATGAGTTCGTGTAATGCTCTGTGCTTTAGACAGACAGTTCTCTTCTTTCCGTTGAAGAGGTCATTCGCTGCCACCGCTGCAATCGCCTAGTTATCGTAGTATATCGATATCGCCGACATCTGTGCCCCCAACCAATGAAAGATCATACATAAGCTCTCAAAGCCATTCTACTTCTTTTGCAACAGAATCAAGTACAAAGAACTCAGATTCCATAGAGGAATGAGAGAGCATAGTCTGCTTCTTCGATTCCACAATATAGCAGCTCTACCCATAAAGAAAATGAATCCACCTGTGGATCTCTCACTCTCCACCTCTGAGCACCAGCTCATATCACTGAAGCCTTCTACTACTAGCGAATCTTTGTTGTAGTGTCGTGCATATGTCTGATTCTTCTTGAGATATTTTATTACCCGTTTCACAGCTTTCTAGTGCTCAACGTCTGGGTTACTCGTAAATCGACTCAGCATTTCCACGGCAAAAGCTATGTCAGTCCTAGTGGTAGTAGTAACGTACATTACACTCTCGATGACGCTTGCATACTCTAGCTGTCTGACACTTTTTCTCGAATTTGACTTCAGCTTCAGGTCACACTTGTAAGGCGTATCCTACACTAGAAGATCCTGATACCCATAGCGTGTGATCATCATCTCAATATAATGAGACTATGACAATGCTAGTCCAGTGTCTGTCATAATAATCTTGATGCCCAGGATCACATCAGCTTCCCCCAAGTCCTTCATACTGAACTTGGTCAAGACAAACTTCTTTGTCTTCGTGACACAACCCATATCCGTACCTAGGATCAGCATGTCATCCATGTAGAGGCAAACGATTATACCTCTTCCATCAGCGAACTTCGTGGAAACACACTTGTCCGTTTCGCTGACCCTGTAGCCATTTGACCTTATGACCTTGCCAAACTTCTCATGCCACATTTTGGGAGCATGTTTCAAATTGTACAAGGATTTTACCAACTTGTAGACTTTGTCTTCAAAACTTTTAACGACAAATCCTTCTGGATATTGTATATAAATCTCTTCGCTTAGCTCGCTATTCAGGAATATTGTCTTTACATCCATCTGATGTATCACCAACTTATGTATTACTGCGAGAGCAATTAATATTCTGATGGTGGTCATCCGGGCTACTAGAGCATATGTGTTGAAGTAGTCGATCCCCTGCTTCTGAGAGAACCCCTTGGCTACTAGCCTAGTCTTGAACTTGTCAATAGTTCCATCTACTTTTATCTTCTTCTTGAAGATCCATTTACCTCCGATGGGTTTCGCTTCTTTAGAATGATCAACCAATACCCAACTGTTATTGGAGGTGATTGAATCAATTTTATTATCGATCGCCTCCTTTCAGAAAATAGCATCTTTGGTCTTCATCGCCTCATCATAGGTAAGAGGATCTGCTTCCACATGATAGGTGACAAAGTCTTCTTCGAAGTTTTTTGGTTACCTTACTCGCTTAGTTGACGGCTAAATGAGTTCTGGTTCAACAGTTATTTTGGCAACAACAACTTCTTCTTGGACTACGTTCTTATTGGAAACTTTAATTTTCTGCACACCCTCATTATTCTTCGGACTGTCCATAAGAATAATGTTCTTGTACCGTATAAATTTTTCTTCAAAGGATTCTGCGTTGCGAGATTCAATGATATGATTTGATCCAATATCAAGAAATCTTCGAACATCACTCTTCTCGACATATCCCAAGAAGATCGTCTTCGTAGTTCTTGTCCCAAGTTTCTGAATCTTCAGATCTGGGAGCTTTACATATGCCAGATACCCCCACACTCGAATGATATTTAAGTTAGGTCTGACTTTGAACCAGAGTTTATAAGGAGTGATGTTAGAAGTTGCATACGACACTCTATTCAGAATAAAGTGGCCGTCAATACAGCTTCTCCCCAATAGTATTTTGGCAGATCTGTAGTCAACATCATTGAGTTTATCATTTCTGTCAATATTCTGTTCTTTCTTTCTGCTACTACGTTAGATTGAGGAGAATACGAAGCAGTAGTGTCGTAGGTGATTCCATGTTCTTTTCAGAACGAGGCGAATTCATGAGACCGATACTCTCTGCCTCGATCACTTCTTAATCTCTTAAGTTGTTGTCCAGTTTGCCATTCAGCTTCGGCCCTGAACTCTTTAAACTTTTTGAATGCTTAGTCTCTAGTCTTCAGCAAGTAGACGAACGTGTACTTTGAGAAGTCATCGATGATGGTTATAAAATACTTCATCCTGGCTTTTGTAGATAATTGTTTGAAATCACAGATATCGGAGTGTACCAACTCCAGAAGATCTGTGCTTCGATTAACCCGATGAAAGGTTTCTTTGTGATCTTCGTCTGAGCACACACTTCACATTTCTCTACCATAGAGATAAGTCCTACACTAGATATTTTGTTTATTCTTTTACAATGAACATGTCATAGTCTATTATGCTACAACTCAAGAGTATAATCAGAATGAGTGATTGCATTACTTTTATTAGACTGATTTACAAGTTGAAGTTTAAACATCCCTTCGGTATTAAAGGCTTTTTTAAAGTATGTTCCTTTAATGGACATCACCATCTGGTCAGCATTGATGTCCATCCTTAGGCCTGTATTACAGAGTAGGCCTCCAGAGATCAGGTTCTTTGCAATAACAGGTACATGCTTTACGTCTTGAAGCATCTGCGACTTCCCTAAAGTCAGCTTCAACGCCACCGTCCCGATCCTTTACACTTTGGCTTGTGCCTGGTTCACCACCATAACATTTTCAAAGGTTGTTTTGTACGTGGTAAACCATTCCTTACTAGAGCAGATATGGTAGGTGGCACCAGTGTCTATCTACTAGTCAGAGTCAGCCCCTACCGCAGTGACCTGAGCAATCATAGCAATTACGTCAGTAACCATGAAAACTTTACTAGTCTCACCTTGCTCTGACTGCTTGGGCTTGGATCTGCATTCACTCTTGTAATGGCCCTTATTCCCACAGTTAAAGCAAGTCACATTGGACTTTGGCTTTTGGTGCTTGAAAAAAGACCCCTTCACTTTCAGATTAGTGAGGTCCTTCTTCTTGTGGTAGGAAGCCACCTGCTTTCCCTTAGATTCCTTCGACTGGATCAAGTTGGCCTTAGCCATCTGCTTGAACAGAGTGTTCACCTTCAGTTGAGCCCTCATCTAGTCCTTAACATAAATTTCTTGCAAGAGATCTTCCAGACTGATCTCCAGTTTTTTCGTATGCATATTCGTATAAAATTTGCTCCATCTAGCGGGTAGCTTGGAGACGATCCCTCTAACAATGAACTTATCATTGAGGGACATCTCCTCATCTTCCAATTTTTGATGCAACTTCAGAAATTCTTTCACCTGAGGCAGCATCGTCTTCTCGCCTTCAAAGGGCCATTTGTGATATTTCTCGACGATAAATATATTGCTCATGTTCTTGTCATCTTCATCGAGTTTATCCAAAGACTCTCATATTTCTCTGGCATTAATCTTCTTATAATAAGATTCTGCCATAGAGTCCTCCACAGCATTGAGGATCAGAAGCCTATAGAGGCTATTGTTTCTCTTCCATTTGGACAACTTGGTATTCGCAGCAGCAATTGCGGCTGTATTCCCATTTTATGGATTCGGTTCTCCTCAGTTAACATGTAGTCGACATCTACGAGTTGAAGATTTAGGCTAACCTTTCTCTTCCAGATTTGGTAGTGCTCTCCATCGAATTTTTCTAACTTGCTAAAGTTGGAATCGATGAGTACAGCACGAGAGTTTTTCATCTTATAAATCTAGCTTTGAGATTGTTACTGTCGGGCGTAATTTTAAGATGAAAAACATATTTTGGCAACACTTCGAGAAGGTGCACAACTGAGATTCCGGAGGATTCAGAGAGACAAAATCAAATGTAACACTTCGAAGAAGGCACAAACGAATTTCGTAACAGCAGTAACTAAAGTCCACAGAAAGTTTTCTGACTAAATCAGAGAAGATCTCATTCAGAACAAGTTACAAGAGAAAAAAGATGAACAGAAGAAGAGAAGAAAGCACACAAAAAGTTTTCTGATTAGATCAGAGAAGATCTCGTTCAGAACGAGTTACAAGAGAAAATAGATGAACAGAAGAAGAAAAGAGGCCTGGTGGAGTGACGAATCACCAGAGCTCAAAGCTAGATTCGCCCCACACGACGATCAGCTCCCAGGAACCAGCAAGTTCGAAGATGAACTGCGGAACACTCTGTCGAAATGCTCTTCTGACTTCTCAAATCGGACAGAACTCTCTCTGAATTTCTTTCTTCTCTGCTCTCTAAAATCCGTAAGTAACTTGTACAAATGAGAGAGAAGAGAGGAACTTATAAAGGCATGTGCAGTAACCGCCTAGTATACGAAATATTCGGAACATATTACGAGAAAGAAGGAACCGTTTCCGAACGTTTCATAACTGTTCAGTTCGTGGTCAGATACGACAGTGCGTGTGCTATAGTAATTAGCGTCAACTGTGTCGGCACGCACTTGTGCACAATGTAGCGGACGTGCTAAGTGCAAAGTGCACCAACAAGACGTCTCATGAGCCCGTGAGCCCGAGTTTAGCTCCTAAGGAATAAATTCCAGGAGCATGACAAAAGGCATTAATGCTTTAAGATGGAGCCTTATCTTTACCTCCTAGTAAAATTATCCACATGGTTCCCTCCTTAGGGTCATCACCCATGTGCACACCTCAACACCACACCATGTATATATTGAGATACACTTCATGGTGCATTTTTGTTGGTGCTCTTGCTCCTTAACATGAAGAGAGCTTGCTCTCAACATGCCTAGTAAAGTTTAGTCCCACATTGGAAAAGTACCATAAGTTATCTCAACATATATATATGTATATGTTGTTGGGATATGCACATGGGGTGGTGACCCTAAGGAGGGAACCAAGTGGGTGATTTTACTAGGAGGTAAGGATAAGGCTCCAAGTTAAGCATTAATGTTTTTTGCTCTTGGGAAATTAATTTCCATTGGAGCTAAGCCCCGTAGGGGCTTAGCGACTCGGACTCGGACTCGGGCTCATAAAGCATAATGTGGCATTTTGTTGGCGCACTTAGCACGTCAGCATCGTCGTTAGACACAAAGTGCGCCTAAGTAGCGATCGTTGCGCGAGCCACTTGCGCGGCCACGTTGTGCAAGCCCAGTTGCGCGGCCTAGTTACGTTGACCAAGTTGCGCCCAGGTCGCGCCTAGGTTGCGCCCAGGTTGCGCTGGGTTGCACGGGTGCACGGGTGCGTCGGTTGTGCGGGTGCACTAGGTTGTGCGGGTACGCGGGTGCACGGGTGCTCAGTTGTACGGGTGCAAGGGCGCACGAATTGTGTCTGTTACGCCAGCTTGCGCTGGTTGCGCCGCGTGTGCAGCGTACGCAGTGTGCGCTTGTTGCGCTGATGGCGCACGCGCAACTCATTCAATGGTACAACTCGCACAGTTCGTGGCTGTCCAAGTTCTGACTGATTCATAATGTGCGATAAATGATCCTGGAATTATGGATCTAACATTAAATCGTGGTGCACAATGCGGATCTGAGCAGTTACAACTGTGGCAATATAAACAGAGCCTCTCTTCTCTCTCGAAAGACTAAAAGACTTCAGAAAATCATGAAAAGAGAAGAGAGTGTTGTTCGAGCCATTAGAGTTGCTTCGCAACCAGTACTACCTCGCACAAATGATCGTCATGTCCTTGTCTTTTCGAGCAGTCCGTCGTAGAGCAGATTACCAGAGCGTTCCAGAGTTCTTTTTCAACTTGCTAGTTCCTGGAAGCTGACCGTGTGGACGGATCTAGCTTTGAGCACTTGTGTTCTTGACACCCCAGCAGGCCACCACCTTCCATTTTTTGCCTGTCATCTTCGCTGCTGCCCTTAGCATTTCGATTAGTACCTTATGTCTAGAAGTACTACTATCGTTTTCTACGTTTACAAAATCTTTTTAGATTTTCATATTCCCGAATCCTCCTAGGATCTCTGTTACGCACCTTCCTTGAAGCGTTGCGTTGGAACGTTGTTTTTACAACTGTTTTATTAGTTTTCCATTAAAATTTGTGCCCCGATTCTAACAATCTCAAAGCTAGACCAATACAATAGAAAACTCTCGTGCCTCTCTCCTCGATACCAGCTTTAACAAACTAGAAAAGTTCGACGGAGAACACTTTCAGATCTGGAAGAGGAAAATCACACTCAATCTTCAACTAGTGGACGTACGTCGATCATGTATTGATCGAGACTGAACCAACGATTCCAGAAGGACCGACGACTCCAAAAGTTGGTACAGCAGATGCTATTGCTGCTGCACAAGTCAAACTAACCAAATGGAGAAGGGATAATAGTCTCTGTAGGCTATTGATTCTGAATGCAATGGAGGACTCCCTGGCAGAGTCATACTCCAAGAATACTTCTGCCAGGGACATCTGGGAGTCCTTAGGAAAGCTGTATAAAGACGACAACAATAGATCGAAAATCTTCATCGTTGAAAAGTACCACAAGTGGCTCTTCGAAGACGAGAAGGCAATGCTGCCTCAAGTAAAAAAGTTCTTGAAGCTGTGCCAGAAGCTAGAAGATGAAAAAATGTCCCTCGTCAACAAGTTTATTGTTGGAAGGATTGTCTCTAAACTTCCATCTGGATGGAGAAGCTGGATATTAGCTTGGAAGGTCTCCTTCAAGAGATCCATGTTGAGGACGAGATGCATTCTCAACAGAAGATGGACACTCTGTCCAAGCAGTTGGCTAAGGCCAATCTGGTGCAGACGAGAGAGCCCAAGGGAAAGCAGGTAGCTTCTCATCACAAAAAGAAGGATTCTACTAATCTAAAAGTGAAGGGTCCTTCATTCAAGCAACAGAAGTCCAAGTCCTACGTGACTTGCTTCAATTGGGGCAAGAAAGGCCACTATAAGAGTGAATGCAGATCCAAGCCCAAATTATCAGAGAAAGGTGAGCCTAGTAAGGTTTCTTTGGTTTCTAACCTCGTTGCTATGATCGCTCAGGTCACAACTGTGGGGGCTGACTCTGACTGGTGGATAGATACTGGTACGACTTGCCATGTCTGTTCTGGGAAGGAATGGTTCGTCACGTACCAGCCAACTTCTGAGAAGGTTGTCATGGCGAACCAGGCCCAAGATGAAGTTCTGAAGATCGGGACTGTGGAGCTGAAACTCACTTCCGGAAACACTCTGACGCTCGAATGAGTGAAGCATGTTCCAGTGATTGCCAGGAACCTGATATCTGGAACCTTGCTTAGCAACGCAGGCTTGAGGATGCTGGTCAGATGGTGATGTCCAAAAAGGGAACATACTTCGGAAAGGCTTATCAAACCGAAAGAATGTTTAAAATTCAGCTTGTAAATCAGTCTAATAAAATTAATACAGTCGTTCTTTCTGATTATTCTCTTGAGTTGTGGCATAATAGGCTAGGACATGTTCATTGTAAAAGAATAAACAAAATGTCTAGTCTAGGACTTATCTCTAAATATGGGAGTAAGGTAGAAAAGTGTGAAGCATGTGCTCAGACAAAGATCACTAGAAAACCCTTTCATCAGGTCAATTGAAGCACAATTCTTCTGGAGTTGGTACACTCCGATATCTATGACTTCAAATAATTCTCTACAAAAGCCGAGATGAAGTATTTTATAACCTTCATCGATGACTTCTCTAAGTACGCTTTCGTCTACTTGCTCAAATCTAAAGACGAAGCGTTCGAGAAGTTCAAAGAGTTCAGGGCCGAAGCTGAACGACAAACTGGACAACAACTCAAGAGGTTGAAAAGTGATCGAGGCAGAGAATACCGGTCTCATAAATTCACATCATTCTGCAAAGAACATGGAATCATCTACGAGACTACTGCTCCGTATTCTCCTCAATCTAACAGAGTAGCAGAGAGGAAGAACCGAACGTTGACAGAAATAATAAACTCAATGCTGCTAACTGCAGGTCTTTCAAAATGCTACTGGGAAGAAGCTGCATTAACGGCTACTTTTATTCTGAATAGAGTGCCATATGCAACTTCTGACATAACTTCTCATGAACTCTGGTTCAAAGTCAGACCTAACTTGAATGTCATTCGAGTGTGGGGGTGTCTGGCTTATGTGAAGCTCCCAGATCTGAAGATTCAGAAGCTGGGGACAAGGACTACGAAGACGATCTTCTTGGGGTATGCCGAAAAAAGTGATGCTCGGAGATTTCTTGACATTGAGTCAAATCATATTATCGAATCTTGCAATGCTAAATTTTTTGAAGACAAGTTTGCAAGACACAAAAACATTGTTCTTTCAGACATTCCGGAGAATGATGTATGTGCAAATGAGACTGAGATCTCATATGAGCCAGGAGTCCAAGAAAAAGTTGTTGGTAAAGAAACAACAATTGAACCAGAACTCGCTAAGCTGTCGACGAAGCAAGCAAGGAGGCCGAAGAGCTTCGGAGATGACTTCGTCACCTATCATGTGGAAGCAGATCTGCTTACCTATGATGAGGCGATGAAGACCAGAGATGCTATCTTTTGGAAGGAGCTAATAGACAATAAAATTGACCCAATTACCTCCAATAACACATGGGTTTTAGTTGATTTACCCGAAGAAGCAAAACCCATCGGATGCAAGTAGATCTTCAAGAAGAAGATGAAAGCTGATGGAACCATTGACAAGTTCAAGACCAGGCTAGTAGCCAAGGGGTTTTCTCAAAAGCAGGGAATCGACTACTTTGACACACATGCTCTAGTAGCACGGATGACAACCATCAGATTGTTGATTGCCCTTGCGACAATACACAAACTGGTGATACATCAGATGGATGTGAAAACAACATTCCTGAATGGCGAGCTGACCGATGAGATTTATATGCAACAGCCAGAAGGATGTGTCGTCAGAGGCCTAGAAGACAAAGTCTGCAAGTTGGTAAAATCTCTATACGGCTTAAAGCAAGCTCCCAAAATGTGGCATGAGAAGTTTGACAAAGTTATAAGATCAAAAGGCTACAGGGTCAGCGAAACAGACAAGTGTGTCTATACTAAATTTGCTGACGGAAGAGGAGTCATCGTTTGTCTGTACGTGGACGACATGCTAATCCTAGGTACGGATATAAGCTGTGTCACTGAGACAAAGAAGTTTCTCTCGACAAAGTTCAGTATGAAGGACTTGGGGGATGCTGATGTTATCTTGGGACTCAAGATCATCCGGACAGACACTGGATTGGTACTGTTATAATCTTATTACATTGAGAAGATGCTCGTTCGATATGGGTATCATGATCTTCCTATAATTGATACGCCATACCGAAGTGATCAGAAGCTGGAGCCAAACTCGAAGGAAAATGTCAGGCAATTGGAGTACACTAGCGTCATCGGGAGTTTGATGTACGCTACTACTGCTACTAGGCCTGACATAGCTTTCACCATCGGAATGCTGAGTCGATTCACAAGCAATCCAGACGTTGAGCACTGGAAAGCTGTGAAGCGTGTTATGAGATATCTCAAGAAGACTTAGACATATACACTGCACTTCAGCGGGGAGCCGCCGGTAGTAGAAGGCTTCAGTGATGCCAGCTCGTGCTCAGAGTTGGAGAGCGAGAGGTCCACTGGTGGATTTATTTTCAGAATGGATGAAGCTGCTATATCGTGGAAGTCGAAGAAGCGGACTATGCTCTCGCGGTCTTCTATGGAATCTGAGTTCTTTGTACTTGATACCGCAGCAGATGAAGCAGAATGGCTTCGAGAGCTCATGTATGATCTTTCAGTGGTTGGAGCACAGATACCGACAATTTTGATATACTGCAACAACCAGGCGACTGCGACGGTGGCATCAAATAATCTCTTCAACGAAAAGAAGAGAACTGTGAGGTTAAAGCACAGGACAGTGAACGATCTCATCAAAAGAGGTGTCATTGCAGTAATCGATGTTCGGAGTCAGGAGAACCTGGCGGATCCGTTCATGAAAGGCCTCAAGCATCAGCTAGTTGAAGACACAGCAGGGAAGATGGGCTTGAAGGTATTCTGATAGTATGTTTTTGTAATCCTATCATAAAGTTTTATGTTATTCGTTCAAAGAAAAATCTACTAGACAACTAACTTTCGGTTCAAGGAAGGACCACTGACTGAAAAACTATCAGGTAACAGTGGGTACTTGTTCTTGAGAACATGGAAGGGTTATGAACCTATAACCACTGTTGTCTACTATACGTTTTCTGCAAAAAACGAATCCTGTGTTGAGGTTGGCTTAAATGCCTTAATAAGTTCTCAGGCAGAGTGAATGCCTGGTGTACTTTACAGGAAGCACGGTAGAGTAGCACTACAAGGAGTAAAACTCCATGCTATAATGGAATGACTCCACCATGAGGTTTCTAGGTAGGGGTAATGCCTCGGCTTTGCATGCCAAGTCATAGCGGCGTAGCACCGCAAATAGGCAGGTAGCCTAATGATGTATGATAAAATTAAAGAGTTGTATACAGCACTTCAAAGGGAAGGGTGACCCCATATTACAGTAGTACGACACTACGATGAGGTACCCGAGTAGGGGTAAAGTCTCGGCCTTGTAAGCCATGTGTGTCAAATCCTTATTTTTGAATAGGTATCTGACTGTATTTTGTATTTTTAGAAAAATTTAAATTTGGGTATTGTTAAAATTTTATTAATAATTTTTTGAGGGTGAATTTTATCCATATTATTATGCTTGCCACTATTGTTACTATCATTTTTATTATTATTATTATTATTATTATTATTATTTTATTCCTACTCCGCCCCTTTACCTAACCCTAACCCCAACCCATGCTCTCACTCTCATCTCTCTCTCCCCCTCACTTGTCACTCAGCCGACACCCCCCTTACCTAACCCCTTACCTCTCTCTTCACTCTTTCTCTCCCGCTCATCTCTCTCCCGATCCCTCTCTCTCCTCCCCCTCACTGGACCAGCCCGAGCTCCCCTCTCCTCTCCTATGGCCTCCGGCGACCACCACCACTCCCCGTCGCCTCCGTCTTTCCCTTCTTCCCCGAGCTGCGACCGCCACCACCTTTTTTCTACCACTGCCACCATCACCATCCAGCACCGCCACCGCCACTGCCATCAGTCACCACCACCACTGCCCCCTTTCTCCTCCGCCCCCTTAGCGCCGCCAGCGCCATCGTCTCCACTACCACCATCATCGTCATCTTCAGCCACCACCACCATCACTTCCACGACGACCATCACCACCCTCGTCGTCTTCTTCTTCTCATCCTCTCCCCCTCGTCTTCGAGCTCCGACCGCCACCACCATGGCCGGCCTCCCCCAGCTCCTCCGCCCCTCTTTGTGTTCTCCTCCCCCTCTCTTTGTCTTCCCTCTGTCGATGGTCCGACCCGAGCCGACCTGTCCGAAACCCCCGACAGCTCCTCCGCCTTCTCCCTTCTTTCTTTTTTGGCGACCATTGCCTCGGGAGCAGTGCCACCTTGGGCAGCGGGACGCCCTTGGTCCTCGTGCTGCTTGGGCAGCGTGTTCCTCTGGCCATGTGCCTTGGGTCACGTGCACTCGGTTTGCAAGTTCCCTCGTTTTACGTACTTCTTGGGATGTGTGCCTCGATTTATGTGTCATCATATTTTTTGTGCCACCTCGATCCACGTGCTACTTTGGACAGCGGGATACCTCGAGCCCCGTGCTGTCTCGGGCATCGTACTATTTTGGTTTGCACGTTGCTTCGATTCTCGTATTTTGGCCTTTGTGCCATCTCAATTTTCGTATCGCTTTGATTTGTGTGCACGCACTGATTTGCGCACTACCTCGATTTGTGTGCCCTCTTGGACTCTATACCGCTTCGATTTGTGTACATATGTTGATTTGCGTGCTTGCTCTGATTTGCGTGCCATATTGGTCTTTGTGCCGTCTCGATATTCGTGCCATCTTGATTTACGTGTCGTATTGATTTGCATACTATCTTGATATTTATGATTTCTTTGACCTACGTGCACGTCTCGATTTATGTGCACGTTGTCTCCTGTTCATCTCGATCTTCGAGTCATCTCGATACTCGTGTGCATCTCGATGTACGTGCACATCTCGATTTGTGTGTCTATATCGATCCACGTGCCTCAGTTTCCGTGCCAGATCCCTGTACTACTTGCGGGACCCACACGGTATAGCCTCGTGCCATTCTTTATGATTTTTGTCATTATTTTATTATTTAATTCTAATGATTGTTTATTGTGTGTTCTGAGGATCTCCATGGACGTGCTATCCTGGATCCCGATCGCCGAAGACTTGCTTACCTAGCCGAGCCCTCTAGGTAAGTACCCCTTGCTCATCGATGGCTCTTACCCTCTCTCCTAGATTTTAATGTATTTTAATTAATTGTATTTGTTAATGTATACCCATGAGTAGTCTAGCATGTTAGTAGAACTGCCATGAGGATAAATTAGGATATCTGGGTTCGATAACGGTTTACGACTGTATCGGACAACTCGGGCGAGTCATCCATACCTCCGAGGACATGAGCACGACTCACGAGTATGGATTGTCCCCATATGCCCCGTGTCCGACTCGCGGTCGGGTAACGGCTTGGCTAACTGTTTCTATGACCTTGCTTGTGGCTTGGATATGACTGTGGGTCTTGGTGCACCCTGCGTGGCAATTCTTCTTGAACGTGTTGGCTTGGCGTCCAGTACGCATCGTAGTGCTGCTGGATGTCGAGACTTAGTGTTCTCAGCTATGGTTTGGTTTCCAGTACGCATGGTAGGGCTGCTGGAAGATGAGACTTAGTGTTCTCAGCCTACGATTCTGCGGCGGGTTGCGCCAAGTGGATTTAGTCCCAATTCGCTGGGAGCTCCCGTCCAGAATACAAAGGAGACACTGCTGAATTTTTCCAGAATTCTCGGTCGGGAATTTGGTTTGAAGAATTAGGCAGACCATTCCTTTGGTTTGCTATTCTAGACTCGTGCTTACTTATTTTGGATATAGTGGTCTGATTCTCGTACTTGCTAGGTAGACTCTTGACTAGATTAGTCACCTAGTTCTTGACCTGTCTTGTCCGTCGGATAGCGTAAGGAGCGCAGTTCCGCCCGGGAGACGGTCTACAATCCTGGTCCTTGTTTGGTTTAAGGGTTGTGGATCTACTCCAGAGAGGTTCATGTAATCCTTGCCACTTTTCCAGCGACATTTAATTAATATATTCTTATCTCCTGACTATTCATTCTAGGAGTTATCCTAGTCTAGCCAGCTAGGACTGATAGTTGACCTATGTGTCGGGATTTGTGATTTTGGATATATCTAAGGATTGAGTACTAGGGAGAGTATGATCTCAAGAATATTGATTGATAGACTCACGTGGACTCTTGGATAGTATTGTTATTTCTTTTGATGATGTTCTAATTCGACCGGACATGATTATGTAGATTCTTAGATTTTAAGGATCGCGAATATTTTACGAAACGAGGAGAATATCGAGGATATTATTATATGATTTTTACTCGACTTCCTAAATGCCCAAAACTGGGTTGATTGCTATGCCTTGGTAGTTGAGAGGTTTGTTTCCCGATAGCTTGTGATCATTGATTCAAAGGATTCTTGTGATCATTGATTCAGAGGATTCTTATGAGCCAGAGGGACTATCATTGTTTAAAGTGATGAGCTTGGTATTTGGTGATTGTCTTTCTTCACGTGATATTCACTCCATCGTGGATGGGAGACTCCTGATAGATTGATCTGGTGGATAGACCGACTTGATGATTAGAGCCGTAGGCTCCCTTGTATACTTGATGGAATATTATAGTAGAGGTTCTGACCTTGTACTTGACCTGATATCCCTACCACGATACGGGCAGATGACTTCTTGTGACTGACAGATTTGTCCTTGCTTCCGATATGACTACTTGTATCCGTGCTTTAAGTCCAGCTTCCCCTTGAGGTACTGGCCCTGACTTTGCACTGTGGTACCCCTTGTCTACGGGCACTTTGAGGTGCTACTTCCATGATTATATCGCATTACGATGCCATCCTGATATTCTAGCTATATGATATAATTACCTGCACGGGTACCCTGGTAGTTGGACTATAGTCTTAGCGTGGATCAGGATTGACTGATTTCTTGTACATTACGCTACAGATGAATCACAACTGGGACTATAGGTGCCGAGGTTGATTCTTACTTAGCATTTTCGTACTGAGGTACGACATCTAGGAGGGTGATCATGTGACCACGATATGTGATCCTGGATAAATGTATGGATAATCTAGGCAACTTAAAATGGTAGAAGCATTGGAAGGGAACGGAATTCCGAGATCGTGCAATACTAGCCTTAATACAGACATTAGTCATGATTTGCAGGCTGGCCGTCACGGATGTTGTTACCGTTCGCACTAGTGGACGACTAGATCCGGCTACTACTTATGTACTATGTACTTCTCTTGCTCGCACGGTGGCCATACGAGGGATCGATGCTTATCTTGTCTTGCTATACTTGGCCCCGCTTGCCCTGCTGGGACGGCACGATCTGAGGATTCCCATACTTGCATTGTTGGGGTAACCCAACCTCCATATAGAGAGCCGTAGGCATTTTGAGTGGCTGCTTATTCTTCTAAATTGTTTGGCTTGTTGCTTGCCTAGTCGACTGATATCGAGTTCTAGTTGGCGATGCAGGGATTATTGGATGTTAGGAAGATTGTGATGATTGTTGGTTATTTAACTACATTAGTTATGGATTGTTATCGTGCGTTAGTACCGCACGACCCCTACCCTCATTTACTGTTTATATATGTTCTGCTCTATATTTTATCCTGCTGGTATTCTTCGCCCGTCCTTGAGCCTTCCTTTCTGATACTTGCTACGGTTGGCCTGACCAACCCTGGATTGTTCCCAGATTACCTGTGACCGACCCTGTGGATCTTCCAGACTCGACTTGGAGGATGTGCTTCAGTTCCAGACCATGCTAGGGACTGTGGGGAGGTATACTAGTCTACATTATTATCCTGTACTGTAGATTTCCTGATTATCATATGAGTATTTCCTGTTTTCCATATGATTCTCTCTCTTGCTCAGTATTTTATTGTTATTGCCTGTGGATATGAGATCGGAATTAGGCCATAGATACTTGTATGCTAGGATACCCAGCAAGATTGACAGTCGTCATCGCCGTATAACGTATTCGTACCTTATACGGTGTAGCTGGCCGACGTCCGTCCCTATATTTCGGTACTGGGGCGTGACACGATTTTAGTGGTAGCCCACGCAGGTCTCGTTTTGAAATTTTATTGGGTATCACATGATTATTGATCTCAGTCCACTATTCCTTGGTATTCCCACTCGTTACACTGTCCTTCGCTCTCTTGAACCTGTGAACTGGTCCTCATCTCTACATGGACCTATCTTGCTTGACGATGTCTTATTCGTATTATCTACCTCTGATCCTTGTTTGATAGATATGATCCTATAGTTGGTCATGTCGATCACCTTATCTGATGAGATCTTGTCTCATCTCCATTATTGGGTTACATGATTATTTATCTTGGGTTCTGTACTCTCTATCGGTGTTTCGCCTTGGTTGATTTCTTGTTATCCCTTTCGTGCGTTGACTTCGTATTGACTTAGTATCATTATCGCTCTCTTCGAGCGTTGGCTGGATTGCTGCGGAATGAAGATTTCATTTGGACTTTGAGATTGGATATTTCAGCATTTACTGAGTGTCTAATGGGTATTCTTGTATCAATTTATCTCCTTTTGATTCTGGACAGTTCCACAATCATGATTATTTGTTTTAAATATTATCTTGGTTATAGATATACTTTCTATGTAGTATATTTTGCATGGATTTTGGATTTGGAGTATTTTCTAGAAAACTGTCTGGTTTATTGAATGTGTCTTTGGATGCATAATTATGATTTGACATGGATTATGAGTTTTGATTATTTTGTAGAATTATCATGTTTTATTATTAGATATTTTATGGTTTTAGTGACTTGAACATTTGAGTTATGGATTTGATTTGTTTTGGGTATTTGTCAAGAGTAACCGACCCTAGTATACATTGACGGCGTGGTAACGAAAGTTGCTTATAGTGCCCTGATGCATCTTTTACAGCCATTCCGGATGGCGTGGCAAGGAATGATCATGACACACATTTTTTGGATATTAGGAACTACGGTCATCGGTTCGAGACAGATATCCTGTATTTTATGATTTATGAGGATTTTTATGCAGTTGGGATTTTACGTTTTCGGACATTGTTTTCGACATTTTGTACTTATTTTGACTTATGGAGTTATTTCGAGCAGGTGAGATTTCGATTTTCAAGTTTTCTTGGTATTTTGGATTTATCCTGAGAGTTGACTTGTGTAGCTAAACATTATTTTTCTTGATGTTTTTATATCGAAATTTTGTTAATTTCTTGATTGTATTACTTGATTTCTGTAAGGTGGATAGAGTTTTCATGGCAGATATATATGTACTAGTTTTGAAAACCCTATTTTGATAATTTTGAAATTTTGAGGATAAAATTTTTGTAAGGTGGGTAGGATGTCAAATCCCTATTTTTGAATAGGTACCTGACTGTATTTTATATTTTTGGAAAAATTTAAATTTGGGTATTGTTAAATTTTTATTGATAATTTCTTGAGGGTGAATTTTGTCCATATTATTATGCTTGCCAATATTGTTACTATCATTTTTATTTTTATTATTATTATTATTATTATTATTATTATTATTATTATTATTATTTTTATTATTATTATTTTATTCCTACTCCTCCCCTTTACCTAACCCTAACCCCAACCCGTGCTCTCACTCTCATCTCTCTCTCCCCCTCACTTGCCACTCAGCCGATACCCCCATTACCTAACACCTCACCTCTCTCTTCACTCTTTCTCTCCCGCTCATCTCTCTCCCGATCCCTCTCTCTCATCCCCCTCACTGGACCAGCCCAAGCTCCCCTCTCCTCTCCTATGGCCTCCGGCGACCACCACCACTCCTCGTCGCCTCCGCCTTTCCCCTCTTCCCTGAGCCGCGACCGCCACCACCATTTTTTTACCACCGCCACCATCACCCTCCAGCACCGCCACCGCCACCGCCACCGCCACTGCCATCAGTCACCACCACCACTGCCCCCTTTCTCCTCCGCCCCCCTGAGCGCCGCCAGCGCCATCGTCTCCACCGCCACCATCATCGTCATCTTCAGCCACCACCACCATCACTTCCACGACGACCACCACCACCCTCATCGTCTTCTTCTTCTCATCCTCTTCCCCTCGTCTTCGAGCTCTGGCCGCCACCCCCATGGTCGGCCTCCTCCAGCTCCTCCGCCCCTCTCCGTGTTCTCCTCCGACTTCTCCCTCTCTCTGTCTTCCCTCCATCGGCGGTCCGACCTGAGCCGACCTGTCTGAAACCCCCGACAGCTCCTCCGCCTTCTTCCTTCTTTCTTACTCGGTAACCATCGCCTCGGAAACAGCGCCACCTTGGGCAGAGGGACGCCCTTGGGCCCCGCGCTGCTCGGGCAGCGTGTCCCCCGGGCCACGGGCCTTGGGTCACGTGCACTCGGTTCGCACGTTCCCTCGTTTCCCGTACTTCTTGGGACGTGTGCCTCGATTTGTGTATCATCTCATTTTTTGTGCCACCTCGATCCATGTGCTGTCTTGGACAGCGGGTGTCACGACCCGCACCCTAGAGTAAGGACACGAGAAGTGGATACGTCCAGCCTACGTCGCAGTGTCGGCGGTAGAACGCTGTCCTAGTCACAACATCTAACAATATAATGCTAAGCAGTTTATACTCCCCGAATGGGGGTGACATAGCAGAATGTAAACTCAATCACATCTAAGGTAGAGCATAATGGAAGATAGATAAAACATGAAATCCAAAAGAGATACAGCAGATAGAAGTCTAAGTGTCTAAGATACACAAACCCAGAAATACATCTCAAAGCTCAAATACAGTAATCCATAAATACAACTCAAGACAACTGAAAATAAGCTATAAGCAAAACCCTAGCTATCTATACAACCTCTACTGTGTCTTCTCTAGGCTAGCAGGCAACCTCCAGGCTATCTGTAAAATTTATCAACAGGTCCAGTCAGGACAGGAGCGAGCACAATACATCTCAACAGTTCATAGCAGGTTAGAAAATATAAACATGCAGTAGAGTAAGATACAGAATCTGAAAAAAATATAGTATGTAAACAGAGAGAGAACTGTAATAGAAATATCTACTAATAATAGAGAACTAATAGTGGCTAGTGATGTAGAGTACAAGATAGCACATGTGAACAGAACAGATTTGTACATGATCTACACTAAAGAGTTTCACATGATCTACACTACTATGGAATTGTTCACATGACTACTAGCACTCCTCCGTTTTTCTCCAATCAATACACAAGGATCTAAGCAGGATATGTTATTGTACATGATATCACATGGGGCCCATAAAAGGGTGCACATGATAGTATACATGAGGGCTCCATGAATATGAGATTACATGATTCACAAGAGTGTAAATGTATGGTGAAAGCACAGGAGTACATGACGAAAGTGAAACGCACATGACACAATGTTCCCGATGCTTCCGAGGGAGATAATATCGCATGAAGAGATCCATATAGTACTAATCCGTGATAATGTCGTGACAGCATCAAGTAAGGTAATCTAAAGCAGGAATATAATTCTAAGCAGGATATGAAATGATCAGAGAATGTACTCGCCTGGAATCCTGAATGTCCGAAGAGAATACACTGTCCGAGGAGTGGTGTCTGTCTCCTATAGAACAGTACAAGTCACAACAAGTCTAAAATAAGGAAATAGACTGCTACAATGCATCTACATGAAGTTTGGGGTCAATCTAAGCTAAAGTTAACATTTGGTCAACTCTAGTCAACTAGACTAGTCAAACTAGGTTAACTAGGTCAAACCTAAACCAAACAAGTCTATACTAGTCTAATTAGTCTATTTTAGGCCTAATCAAGACTAAACAAGTCTAACTAAACTCTCACTAGGCAAACAGACACACCATAGGCTAAGAGCCCTAGCCAAACCACAAACACATATACACATAACAATATATGTATATCTAATATATTGTAGTACACTCATAACATATAGGCTACCTATATGTACATTCCACATATATATATATGCATCACTATTCACATATTCATATACATAGATATATATAGGAAAGCTATATATATAGGCACATACATATATATATATATATATATATATATATAGAGAGAGAGAGAGAGAGAGAGAGAGAAAGAGAGGTAAAAGAGTAAGTGAGTATGTGTGTGTTTAGCATGTGTGTGAAAGGATATGTGTTAATATTCTAAAATTTAGTGATAGGTAGGTGTATGTGACATGGGATACATGATGTCAAAGGGTGTATGAATGCATGTGTGTAAAAGGTTATAGGTTAACTCAGTTTATAGAAATACATACATACCTACTTACCTTGTATACATGCATACATACATATCATGTATATTACATTTACATGATACATACATGTATAATTGTATTATATTATACTTACATTCATGCAATTAGATACTTGTATTTATATTAACATATTGCAAACATTCATTTCATTCATGCATCTATGCATTACCTACATGTTTTATACATATACATACATTATATATTCATATTATTTCATACATTAACATAGAGACATACAAACATACACACATCATATATTTCATACCTTGCATTACCTTACATATCATGTTATATATTATCATTCATTTCTTTCATATATTACATTATCTTGCATGCTTGCATTCATATATTATATTCTATATTATCTATATACATGTATTTCCTCCATTCATTCATGCTTGCATCATATACTCTACATTACCATACATGTTATCATTATATATTGTATTACAATATTTATACATTATGCATTCATATCTATTATTACATATATATCTTGCATTCATATCTAGCATTTATTATATACTTACATGCATACATTATATATCATTCTTTCATTCATGCATTGCTTATATGCATTATATTAATTGTATTCCTACATGCTTGCATTCAACCATATATATACATTAATGTAAAGAGAATATATATCAAATTTATATATCATTTCATTCATCTAACATATCATGCATTACATACTCTATATTCATTTAATATCCATACTACATAGGCTCATAGGTTAAACAAAATGCATATATCGTATAGTCACTCTTTTACTTAAAACCAATACTGTACCAATTGGGCATTCACCAAATTCTAGGATTAAATTATGTCGTAGCCCTTTGTGTTAGCTTTTCGAAACTTTAAACGGATCGCATTTTCGTGTACGGAAGCTGCCGAAATCGCGAAAATACTGAAACACGTTCGTCTTTCGTACAGCTGACACTCAAATAATTCTACAGAAATTTACAGAAAGAATTTGGCTTATTAAAATATATATTTAGAAATCTAACTTCGATACGGTTCTTTTTAAAAAAACGGGAGATAAATCGGAGTTCTAAGCCAAAAGTTATGACATTTTTAAGTTGCTTTGGTTAATAAAAACGTGGATAAAAATTATGACGGATTTGACAAAAGAACACATATAGGCCAAGATACTTGGATACAAACATAGGTATCCAAATGAAACTCATTCTAACCATCCTAACTAAGATCAATCCACTCTCTAACCATTATAAATTTGAATTTAAATATCTATTTAAACTATTATCATACATACATACACATGGGGTGTCCTAATTTCGGATCCATCAAGTAGGACACAAGACACATATCTAAAATCCTCAAGAGAGCTCCAAATGGCCTCAAATTTGAATCTAAATGGGACACATGCATGAGAATGGATCCTACGGATTCAAAACTAATTTATATGCAAAGAAAATTGATTTAGAGGATAGGTTTTACCTATTGGGAGTGGAATCCCAATAAAATCCTTTAGGACACGGCTCCGATACGAAGATCCCTCAAAGTGGACACTCCTCCTTGCACTCCTCTTCCAATACTTGGTAGAACCCTTCCCTTGGAGAATGGAAATGATTGAGGGACGGTTTGGTGAAGGAATGATTTGATTTGGAGATCAAATCAATGGGAAGGCTCTCTAAAATTGGGGAAGAACAAAAGAAAAATAAAAGAGGCAAGATTGTAATGAATGAAATGAATCATTCTCTCCTAAAGGTGGCTACCATAAAGAGTCCATTAGGGCTAATGGAAAATGTCCTAATTGTCCCTCTCTAGTCTCATATGGTTAAGTCTAGACTAGGTTCAAGTTTGGGGTCAAAATGATCTAGTTTTGAGTCTCTAACTTAACCATTCTAACATGATAAAAATTAGTTTAATTAACTAACTTAATGTTGGGTCTTGTGAGCCATGCTTAACTTAATATTGGGTCTCATCTAGAGTTCAAGCTACCCGGGTCACAATACAAGTCGGAACGAGACGAAACTCAAACCCGACTAAACAAATCCAATAAAAACAATATTAAAAATATAAAAAATTTCCAAAATATTAAAATATGAAAAATGACCAAAATCATAATACATCAATTTAAATATTATTAAAATAATCTAAAATTCACCAATTAATCAAAATCCTAAATAATTCAAAAGTCATAAAATGATCAAAATATCCTTAGCCTAAAAAGTTGTAAATAGTCATTCTAATCACATGGTTAGGTCCCCATGGTTAGTCTCTAAGCTTACCAAAACTAGGGATTAACTAGTTAACCATCAAAATCATAATTCAACATTTTAAATAGTTTTAATAAAAAATTACCAAAAATTACAACATGAGTTAAATCTTATTATCGATTAATCAAAATTATAAAAGTTCAAAATTATCCTCATTTTAGAAAAGTGGGTGTTACAAGTCTACCCTCCTTAGAAAAATTTCGTCCTTGAAATTAAGATGGTCGTACTTTTTTTAGAGTCTCGTCCCCAACAATCATGGTCTCAGAACTTACCTAAATCATACGATTAAAAAGGATGGCATACAGGGTCATGGCATACGGTGGTAATGAAAGTCTCATCTAGGTATACTAGTCATGCTAAACCAAAACGGTCATAGGGTATCAAAACACACAAGCAATCAAGGGTGCTAAACTAGAAAAGTTACAGAAATAACAAACCATCAAAACTTTAAGACAGTCTACCATCCTACATGAAAACTGGTACTCATCAAAAATAAAATAAGGTTAACTACCAATTATCTGTAAAAGGGTACTATTCAGGGAAAAATCAAAATCAAAAAGCTAAAGAATGAAAGTCAATGGTATTGGAATCCAATCACAATATATATATAGATATATAGAGAAAGAGTGTGTTAGAGAGAGAAAAGCTAGCATTATGTAAGGGTTATGTGGACATGTTCATATGGTTAGATAGTAGGCATGTGTGTATGTGAAATATACATGAAAGTATATAGGAGAATTTGGGTTTCAAAACAATAGCTATCCAGTTACACTACTCATGGCATATTGGTTAAACAATCTACAATACACAACCTATTTACTCATAACATGCATGGCTAACCATATACATATATATATATCTATATATAAAGAGGTAAAGATTTAGTTATGTACCTATATATATTATAGCATGTATGCATAAACTCTATATATATATATATCTATATAGATATATGAACATAACATAGAGAGGAAGGGTTAGGTTTACATGGCAGTGTATACTAAGTTAGGGTGTGTGTGTCCTTGTACAGGGTTATAGCTTAGTATTGAAAGGTTAAACCCAGTTTTAGTTCAGCATTTACATACAAAATCTTGAAAATGAGCTAATATTTAAACCAGTGCAATATTAACATAATGCAGTTTCAGATTTTTGGGATTTGAAACATCACAATCAACTCAATGCTCCCAATACATCCTAACATGATAGAAATGAAACCCTAACATATTATCCATACATTTAACTATGCATATTGTTCAATATTACATATTAAATCTGAAATTGAACTAAACATTTGCAATCAATAAAAAATGTTAACATGTGTTCAGTTTTAGGATTTTGAAGAAATTCGAACATCAACCAACCCAACGTTTATCACAACCTAACATGTAAGAATATGAAACCTAAATTTATATCCCTACATACCACAATGTATATAGCTCAAAATATTACATTTTAAAAAATAAAACAGCAAATTGAACTAAACATTTGGAATCCAGTATTAAGGGTTAATATGCACACAGTCTTAGATTTGACAATTTTAAACACAAAACTCAACTAAATTTTTTTTTGAATTGAAACCCTATGTATAACATACATGTGCAGTGATGTAAACATAACTAATAACATAAAATTTATATTTAAATTACGAGCTTAAGCTGGAAAAAGCAAAGAACCAGAAATATTAGAATTTTGACAATTTAAACATCAACGACATATTAATATGTATTTAGATAGGTGGGAATCAAAGTGTAGCATACATACGTGTCAGACAAGTGTCCACTATATATATTTCATGTCCCATTATAAAAAATTAAATTCTACGTCAAGGCCAACATTTAGATTCCTACCAAGATTGTAAAGTAGGTGATTGACGTAATCAAGATAGTTTTATTATCATTATTATTTAATACGAGAATAATAGCAAGAAGGAAATAACAATGAAATCTATTATGCTTATCTGTTTAAAGGAAGAACCATTTTGAAACCAAAGCTATAATATCAAATCCAAGATAAGGTCTAGCAAAATCGTCGATTCATTGTATTAAGAAGAAATTCCTAGTAAGAAGTTACACAAGGTTCATAAAAATAGCTAAGGCTACTCCTAAGTTAAATAATGAGAAGCAAAACAAAACAAATAATAATTCTTTTTTTTTTGAAGGACTGAAACAAAAGTAGAGAAAATATGTTCGAAAATATTTAAGGTACAATCTGATAATCATATGCGTCTATCCAAAATTATGGTACTCTAAATCCTCGTCATACTAGTAAGCAAGGCTACGATAATCACAGAGTCCTCGACTTAGGCACATACCTCTAGAATCATGGTATTTAATATTTTTGCGATGTCGCTACCTTAGCTGCAAAAACCTTAAATTCTCACACCCGAGAAATATATCCAAAATCAGACTATATGTCCTCACCATGCTGGCTAATGTGACTATAGAAGACTAGATTCCAAAACTTAGATGACCTAGTCCATATAATTTCATCTTGACAAAAATTAAATTAAATCAACAATGAATACCCAAAAATCAAATTTATCAACGAACATCAAGATTCAAAAATGAACAAAAATCTTTCAAATCATATAAATACAAACTCGGATGCTACAACTAACATCAAAGATTCAAAATTCAACAATCTTCCATCAAAATCAATAAATACAAACTCAAATTCAACAATAATCCATCAAAATCAAATTCAACAACAGAAAGTAAAGATAAATCAAATCAAGGGAAGAGAGTTTTCAAATCGAAGTTAAAATAAGATTCTCAAGGGTCGTCCCAGGAATCTCTCAAGGGATCCTAACTGTGATTGAGTACCTTCAAAAATATATCCTAATCCTACTGCAGGCTGTAGGGGTACTCTAGTTCGAATACGACTACACAAACTCGAACTGCATGGGCCACCACTAAAAATGTGTCACGACCCGCACCCTAGAGTAAGGGTACGAGAAGTGGGTACGTCCAGCCTACGCCGCAGTGTCGGCGGTAGAACGCTGTCCTAGGTCACAACATCTAACAATATAATGCTAAGCAGTTTATACTCCTCGAATGTGGGTGACATAGCAGAATGTAAACTCAATCACATCTAAGGTAGAGCATAATGGAAGATAGATAAAACATGAAATCCAAAAGAGATACAGCAGATAGAAGTCTAAGTGTCTAAGATACACAAACCCAGAAATACATCTCAAAACTCAAATACAGTAATCCATAAATACAACTCAAGACAACTGAAAATAAGCTATAAGCAAAACCCTAGCTATCTATACAACCTCTACTGTGTCTTCTCTAGGCTAGCAGGCAACCTCCAGGCTATCTGTAAAATTTATCAACAGGTCCAGTCAGGACATGAGCGAGCACAATACATCTCAACAGTTCATAGCAGGTTAGAAAATATAAACATACAGTAGAGTAAGATACAGGATCTGAAAGAAATACAGTATGTAAACAGAGAGAGAACTGTAATAGAAATATCTACTAATAATAGAGAACTAATAGTGGCTAGTGATGTAGAGTATAGGATAGCACATGTGAACAGAACAGATTTGTACATGATCTACACTACTATAGAATTGTTTACATGACTACTAGCACTCCCCCGTTTTTCTCCAATCAATACACAAGGATCTAAGCAAGTTATGTTATTATACATGATATCACATGGGACCCATGAAAGGGTGCACATGATAGTATACATGAGGGCTTCGTGAATATGAGAGTACATGATTCACAGGAGTGTACATGTATGGTGAAAGCACAGGAGTACATAATGAAAGTAAAACGCACATGACATAATGTACCCGATGCTCCCGAGGGGGATAATATCGCATGAAGAGATCCATATAGTACTAATCCGTGATAATGTCATGACAGCATCAAGTAAGGTAATCTAAAGCAGGAATATAATTCTAAGCAGGATATGAAATGATCAGAGAATGTACTCGCCTGGTATCCTGAATGTCCGAAGAGAATATACTGTCCGAGGAGTGGTGTCTGTCTCTTATAGAACAGTACAAGTCATAACAAGTCTAAAATAAGGAAATAGACTGCTACAATGCATCTACATAAAATTTAGGGTCAATCTAGGCTAAAGTCAACCTTTGGTCAACTCTAGTCAACTAGACTAGTCAAACTAGGTTAACTAGGTCAAACCTAAACCAAACAAGTCTATACTAGTCTAACTAGTCTATTCTAGGCCTAATCAAGACTAAACAAGTCTAACTAAACTCTCACTAGGCAAACAGACACACCACAGGCTAAGAGCCCTAGGCTATAGGCTATATCATGCCTAAGCCAAACTATAAACACATATACACATAACAATATATATATCTAATATATTGTAGTACACTCATAACATATAGGCTACCTATATGTACATCCCACATATATATATGTATCACTATTCACATATTCATATACATAGATATATATAGAAAAGCTATATATATAGGCACATACATATATATATATAGAGAGAGAGAGAGAAAGAGCAGTAAAAGAGTAAGTGAGTATGTGTGTGTTTAGCATGTGTGTGAAAGGATATGTGTTAATATTCTAAAATTTAGTGATAGGTAGGTATATGTGACATGGAATACATGATGTCAAAGGGTGTATGAATGCATGTGTGTAAAAGGTTATAGGTTAACTCAGTTTATAGAAATACATACATACCTACTTACCTTGTATACATGCATACATACATATCATGTATATTACATTTACATGATACATACATGTATACTTGTATTATATTATACTTACATTCATGCATATTAGATACTTGTATTTATATTAACATATTGCAAACATTTATTTCATTCATGCATCTATGCATTACCTACATGTTTTATACATATACGTACATTGTATATTCATATCATTTCATACATTAACATAGAGACATACAAACATGCACACATCATATATTTCATACCTTGTATTACCTTACATATCATGTTATATATTATCATTCATTCCTTTCATATATTACATTATCTTGCATGCTTGCATTTATATATTACATTCTATATTACCTATATACATGTATTTTCTCCATTCATTCATGCTTGTATCATATACTCTACATTACCATACATGTTATCATTATATATTGCATTACAATATTTATACATTATGCATTCATATCTATCATTACATATATATCTTGCATTCATATCTAGCATTCATTATATACTTTCATGCATACATTATATATCATTCTTTCATTCATGCATTGCTTATATGCATTATATTAATTGCATTCCTACATGCTTGCATTCAACCATATATATATATTAATGTAAAGAGAATATATATCATATATATATATATATATTATTTCATTCATCTAATATATCATGCATTACATACTCTATATTCATTTAATATCCATACTACATAGGCTCATAGGTTACACAAAATGTATATATCGTATAGTCACTCTTCTACTTAAAATCAATACTGTACCAATTGGGCATTCACTAAATTCTAGGATTAAAGTATGTCGTAGCCCTTTGTGTTAGCTTTCCGAAACTTTAAACGGATCGTATTTTCGTGTCCGGAAGCTTCCGAAATCGCGAAAATACCGAAACACGTTCGTCTTTCGTACAGCTGACACTCAAATAATTCTACAGAAATTTACAGAAAGAATTTGGCTTATTAAAATATATATTTAGAAAGCTAACTTCGATATGGTTCTTTTAAAAAAAACGGAAGATAAATCGAAGTTCTAAGCCAAAAGTTATGACATTTCTAAGTTGCTTTGGTTAATAAAAACGTGGATAAACATTATGACGGATTTGACAAAAGAACACATATAGGCCAAGATACTTGGATACAAACATAGGTATCCAAATGAAACTCATTCTAACCATCCTAACTAAGATCAATCCACTCTCTAACCATTATAAAACTGAATTTAAATATCTATTTAAACTATTATCATACATACATACACATGGGGTGTCCTAATTTGGGATCTATCAAGTAGGACACAAGACACATATCTAAAATCTTCAAGAGCGCTCCAAATGGCCTCAAATTTGAATCTAAATGGGACACATGCATGAGGATGGATCCTACAGATTCAAAACTAATTTATATGCAAAGGAAATCGATTTAGAGGATGGGTTTTACCTATTGGGAGTGGAATCCCAATGAAATTCTTTAGGACACGGCTCCGACACGAAGATCCCTCAAAGTGGACACTCCTCCTTGCACTCCTCTTCCAATCCTTGGTAGCACCCTTCCCTTGGAGAATGGAAATGATTGAGGGAAGGTTTGGTGAAGGAATGATTTGATTTGGAGATCAAATCAATGGGAAGGCTCTCTAAAATTGGGAAAGAACAAAAGGAAAATAAAAGAGGCAAGATTGTAATGAATGAAATGAATCATTCTCTCCTAAAGGTGGCTGCCATAAAGAGTCCATTAGGGCTAATGGGAAATGTCCTAATTGCCCCTCTCTAGTCTCATATGGTTAAGTCTAGACTAGGTTCAAGTTTGGGGTCAAAATGATCTAGTTTTGAGTCTCTAACTTAACCATTATAACATGATAAAAATTAGTTTAATTAACTAACTTAATGTTGGGTCTTGTGAGCCATGCTTAACTTAATATTGGGTCCCATCTAGAGTTCAAGCTACCCGGGTCACAATACAAGTCGGAACGAGACGAAACTCAAATCCGACTAAACAAATCCAATAAAAACAATATTAAAAATATAAAATTTTCCCAAAATATTAAAATATGAAAAATGACCAAAATCATAATACATCAATTTAAATATTATTAAAATAATCTAAAATTCACCAATTAATCAAAATCCTAAATAATTCAAAAGTCACAAAATGACCAAAATATCCTTAGCCTAAAAAGTTATAAATAGTCATTCTAATCACATGGTTAGGTCCCCATGGTTAGTCTCTAAGCTTAGCAAAATTAGGGATTAACTAGTTAACCATCAAAATCACAATTCAACATTTTAAATAGTTTTAAATTGATTAAAAAATTACCAAAAATTACAACATGAGTTAAATCTCATTATCGATTAATCAAAATTATAAAAGTTTAAAATTATCCTCATTTTAGAAAAGTGGGTGTTACAGCGGGATACCTTGAGCCCCGCGCTATCTCGGGCACCGTGCTTTTTCGGTTTACATGTTGCCTCGATTCCCGTGTCTTGGCCTTTGTGCCATCTCGATTTTCGTATCGCTTTGATTTGTGTACATGCGCTGATTTGTGCACCGCCTCGATTTGCGTGCCCCCTTAGACTTCGTACCGCCTCGATTTGTGTACATATGTTGATTTGTGTGCTCGCTCCGATTTGCGTACCGTATTGGTCTTTGTGCCGTCTCGATATTCGTGCCATCTTGATTTGCGTGTCGCATTAATTTGCGTGCTATCTTGATATTCGTGATTTCCTCGACCTACGTGTATGTCTTGATTTATGTGTACGTTGTATCATGTTCATCTCGATCTTCGAGTCATCTCATTCTCGTACACATCTCGAGATACGTATACGTCTCGATTTGCGTGTCTATATCGATCCGCGTACCTCAGTTTCCGTGCCAGATCCCTGTACTACTTGCGGGACCCGTACGGTATAGCCTCGTACCATTCTTCGTGATTTTCGTCATTATTTTATTATTTAATTCTAATGATTGTTTATTGTGTGTTCTGAGGATCTCGATGGACATGCTATCCTGGATCCCGATCGTCGAATACTTGCTTACCTAGCCGAGCCCTCTAGGCAAGTACCTCTTGCTCATCGATGGCTCTTGCCCTCTCTCCTAGATTTTACTATATTTTAATTAATTATAGTTGTTAATGTATACCCATGAGTAGTATAGCATGTTAGTAGAACTGCCATGAGGATAACTTAGGATAGCTGGGTTCAATACCGGTTTACGACCGTATCGGATAACTCAGGCGGGTCATCCACACCTCCGAGGACATGAGCACGACTCACGAGTATAGATTGTCCCCATATGCCCCGTGTCTGACTTGCGGTCGGGTAACAGCTTGGCTAACTGTTTCTATGACCTTGCTTGTGGCTTGGATATGACTGTGGGTCTTGGTGCGTCCTGCGTGGCAATTCTTGTTGAATGTGTTGGCTTGGCACCCAGCACGCATCGTAGTGTTGCTGGAGGTCGAGACTTAGTGTTCTCGGCTATGGTTTGGTTTCCAGTACACATGGTAGCGCTGCTGGAAGCTGAGACTTAGTGTTCTCAGCCTGCGATTATGCGGCGGATTGCGCCGAGTGGATTTAGCCCCAATTCACTGGGAGCTCCTGTCCAGAATACAAAGAAGACTGCCAAATTTTTTCAGAATTTCCCGGTCGGGAATTTGGTTCAAAAAATTAGGCAAAACCATTCCTTTGGTTTGCTAATCTTGGCTTGTGCTTACTTATTTTAGATATAGTGGTCTGATTCCCGTACTTATTAGGTAGACTCTTGACTAGATTAGTCGCCTAGTTCTTGACCTATCTTGTCCGTCGGATAGCGTAAGGAGCGCGGTTCCACCCGGGAGACGGTCTGCAACCCTGGTCCTTGTTTGGTTTAAGGGTTGTGGATCTGCTCCAGAGCGGTTCATGCAATCCTTGCCACTTTTTCGACGGCATTTAATTAATATATTCTTATCCCCTGACTATTCATTCTAGGAGTTATCCTAGTCTAGCCAGCTAGGACTGATAGTTGACCTATGTGTCGGGATTTGTGATTTTGGATATATCTAAGGATTGAGTACTAGGGAGAGTATGATCTCGAGAATATTGATTGATAGACTCACGTGGACTCTTGGATAGTATTGCTATTTCTTTTGATGATGTTCTAATTTGATCGGACATGATTATGTAGATTCTTGAATTTTGAGGATCGCGAATATTTTGTGGAACGAGGAGAATATTGAGGGTATTATTATATAATTTTTACTCGACTTCCCAAATGCCCAAAACCTGGGTTGATTGCTATGTCTTGGTAGTTGAGAGGTTTGTTTTCTGATAGCTTGTGATCATTGATTCGGAGGATTCTTGTGATCATTGATTCAAGGATTCTTATGAGCCAGAGGGACTATCATTGTTTATAGTGATGAGCTTGGTATTTGGTGATTGTCTTTTTTGACGTGATATTCACTCCATCGTGGATGGGAGACTCCTGATAGATTGATCCGGTGGATAGACCGACTTGATGATTAGAGCTGTATGCTCCATTGTATACTTGATGGAATATTATAGTAGAGGTTCTGACCTTGTACTTGACCTGATATCCCTACCACGATATGGACAGATGACTTCTTGTGACTGACAGATTTGTCCTTGCTTCCGACATGACTACTTGTATCTGTGCTTTAAGTCCAGCTTTTCTTTGAGGTACTGGCCCTGACTTTGTACTGCGGTGCCCCTTGTCTACGGGCACTTTGAGGTGCTACTTCCATGATTATATGGCATTGTGATGCCATCCTGATATTCTAGCTATATGATATGATTACCTGCACGGGTACCCTGGTAGTTGGACTATAGTCTTAGCGCGGATCAGGATTGATTGATTGCTTGTGCTTTACGCTACAGATGAATCACAATTTGGACTATAGGTGCCGAGGTTGATTCTTACTTAGCGTTCTCGTACTGAGGTACGACATCTAGGAGGGTGATCATATGACCACGACATGTGATCCCGGATAAATGTATGGATAATCTAGGAAACTTAAAATGGTAGAAGCATTGGGAGGGAACGGAATCCCGAGATCGTCCAAAACTAGCCTTAATACAGACATTAGTCATGATTTGCAGGCTGGCCGCCACGGATGTTGTTACCGTTCGCACTAGAGCATGGCTAGATCCGGCTACTACTTATGTACTATGTACTTCTCTTGCTCGCACGGTGGCCTTACGAGGGATCGGTGCTTATCTTGTCTTGCTATACTTGGCCCCGCTAGCCCTGCTGGGACGGCACGATTTGAGGATTCCCATACTTGTATTGTTGGGGTAACCCAACCTCCACATAAAGAGCCGTAGGTATTTTGAGTGGCCGCTTATTCTTCTAAATTGTTGGGCTTGTTGCTTGCCCAGTCGACTGATATCGAGTTCCAGTTGACGATGCAGGTATTATTGGATGTTAGGGAGATTGTGATGATTGTTGGTTATTTAACTATATTAGTTGTGGATTGTTATCGTGCGTTGGTACCGCACGACCCCTACCCTCATTTACTGTTCATATATGTTCTGCTCTATATTTTATCCTGCTGGCTTTCTTTGTCCGTCCTTGAGCCTTCCTTTCTGGTACTTGCTACGGTTGGCCTGACCAACCCTGGTTTGTTCCCAGATTGCCTGTGATCGACCCTGTGGATCTTCCAGACTCAACTTGGAGGATGTGCTTCAGTTCCAGACCATGCTAGGGACTGTGGAGAGGTATACTAGTCAACATTATTATCCTGTACTGTAGATTTTCTAATTATCATATGAGTATTTTCTGCTTTCCATATGATTCTCTCTCTTGTATAGTATTTTATTGTTATTGTATGTGGATATGAGATCGGAATTAGGCCATAGATACTTGCATGCTAGGATACCCAGCAAGATTGACAGCCGTCATCGTCGTATAACGTATTCGTACCTTATACGGTGTAGCTGGCCGACGTCCGTCCCCGTATTTTGGTACTGGGTCGTGACAATGTCTGTCACGCCCCAGAACCAGAATACTGGAGAGCGGGGGCGGACATAGCCAGCTACGTATGATGAAATAGAATCCATCTCACCATACGGTCACGGCTGTCTAGATATGTGAGGGTTTATCTACAAGCCATCAGTCTCTTAAGGTCATAAAATAGCCTATTGTCTCAATCTCAACCAACTAGTAATAATCACAAGATGTCAGAGCATCAAATACATAAATATAAGGCGTCCCAAATATTACATATCAGATGATCATGAAGCTAGTCGTACAAAATGTAAGGACTAGCAAGAGTTCAGTCATACATGATCAACCCCCGGGGCTTGTCAATCATGTTACAGCCCGTAGGCAGACGGTAAGTAAGTACAATCGAGCTAACACTTGCTCGTCGGCTAAACGCCCCAAAAGAATAATTTACAATATTACAGTGGGAGAACAAAAGAAACCCACTCGATGCCCTGGTTACGCCTGGTGACCACCATCGGGCTGGAAGGCAGGAAGATCCTTTGGTGCTGCTCCGGTATCTGGCCATACAAAACCAGCTGGGTCAGACCCCAGAAAGAGCAAGTGCTACAAAGGAGGCTTCACTTAAGGACTAAAACCAGCAAATCATTAGCATTCAACATGTAAGAAAACAATAAGTAACACAGATTGGGGTTCGTGCACTACCAATGCACTTGTCCCAATCAGAGAAAATAATTAAGAGAAGCATCATGTTAAATAAAATATAGCTGGACAATATATAAATGAAAAGAAGACAATGATGAAAGTGATAATGAAAGGTACAATCAGGATAGTACAATCTGGAGTGACAATAGTGTTCAAGCATTATAGTGACACTCTGGAGTGACGATCATTATAGTGACAATCTGGAGTGACAATCATTCAATCATTCTGGTACAACCTTGCAATCAATTACTCCTAGACAATACTATACTGGACTAGACTCCATCCAAGCAATCACGGCCAATCATTGCCTACGGCTTTCTACATTAACTAACTAGGGTTATCACAATCCTAGTTACTAGCAAGATGCAATGAGATGCTCCAAGTAGTCACAGGCCCTGCAGCTATCCAGGTTATCCAGGCAATCATTATAGTGACAATTCAGAGAGTACAATGCATTAGAGTGACAATAGAGTTCAATCATTCAAGTGACAATGGTGGGTGCCCCACATAACAGTGGGCTGGAAATGTGCCCTACTCGTCGGCAGGCTACAAGTCCAAACATTTGCGGCCGGGATAACGGGATTGCCTGTAACTGGGGAACATCTCTTCATGTCTAGTGAATTATACTAGTCATTAACCTTAGTTTATTTCAATATGTACCCCTGACCGTGGTACTCAGGGATACATGTCCTAGACATGATGCAAGACAGGACTGGATTATTTATACAAGCACAATCGCCCACGGTGTCAGGATTAATCATACAGGTCATGTCATGTCAGGTAGCCGTCGCAACAGCTGTTCAAGATATAACATGTCAGGTTATCAGGTCAAGTGTACTAGTCTGGAGTGCGCTACGACGGGCCACTATCAGGTCATGATTATCATGTCAAGTCAAGTCAGGTCAGGTACATGTCAAGAGTGCGCCGCCACGGGCCACTATCAAGTCAGGTCAGGTTTATCATGTCAAGTATAGCATGTCAAGTCTATCATGTCAAGTCTACCATGTCAAGTTACCATTCCAAACATATTAAATAAATCCATGATTATCAAGTTCATAAAAAGGCGTAAGGATATAAAATGGGCGTAAAATATCTAATACAATATCAATATGCAGGGATCAATATACAGGGCTTATAGAAGAGCCAAACTTAAAGAATTAAAACCAAATCTCCAAGAGCCAATAGATTGCGCAAGGGGTCAGGGGGTATGGATTGCGCAGGGTGTCAACTGCGCATGGGTGGAGTGCGCAGGGTCCAAGTGCGCAGGGTTGGATTGCGCTGGAAGGGGCAAGCTGGACTGCGCCGGGCTAGATTGCGCAGGGCTGAACTGCGCAAAGAATAGATTGCGCAACAATGGATTGCGCAGCAATAGGTTGCGCAGCAATGGGTTGCGCAGTCGGTGAACTGCGCAGCAATGGATTGCGCCAGCACCAAGAGGCACTGGACTAGCTGAATGAATTGCGCCAGCGCTAAAGAGCGCTGGGATGGGCAAGCTGGATTGCGCCAGCGCTAAGGAGTGCTGGGCTGACTAGATTGCGCCCGGGACAGAAGGTCATCTTCCCCAAAGCTGAGAGCAATGGCCATGGAATTTCGAAATTTCAAAAGACCATAACTAGGTCAAATCAAGTCCAAATCCAACTTTGGAAAGGTCTAAATTGTGTAAAATTCAATTCTCTTCCACATGGAACAATCAAAACATGAAAATGAACAAGTTTTATAGATCAAAACCACCATTTTCCAAAAATACTTCAATCCTAGATCTACAAAATTCTAAGCTCCAAATGGAGAAAACTCAAGTTCTAATGTTACTTAGAATGAACTAATAAAGCTATTAGACAAATAAAATGTAGCCCTTAAGTGGTAGCAAGATGCAACTTGCCTAGGTTGGTGGAGAGGAAAGAGTAGTGAGGAAGAAGAAGAAGAAAATAAAAATGAGGAGAGAGAGAGGGAGTTTGATATTTATAATGGGGTTGGGTGGTTCACCATGTCAAACCAAAATAAACCGAACCAAGTCAAGCCAAGTCATGTTGAACCAAGTCAAGGCCAATAAACTCTTTCTAGCAATTTAAACCAAATGAATCAAGAAATAAACCCAAGCTTCACTAACCCAAAATAATAAACCAATGTACCATTAAAACCAATTGAACTATCAATGCTAAATAAAATCCAAGCCAATGCAAAGTAAACCAAGATAATTGATCATGAAAAATTAAATATGGGTCCAAAACACGTATACGTATACTAAATACGTATCACGAATTTGGGACATTACATCCTACCCACCTTAAAAGAATTCCGTCCCCGGAATTTAATCAAGAGGCTAGAGATGTAAGGGAAAGCTATTCTATCATAGGCAATCTACGCTACCAATCAATCATGCAATCATTCATGCAAGCAAGGATTCGAAACGTAAGGCATAAGGAAGATATTACACCTTACGAGTCAAACCAGCCGGGATGACCTGATCAGATATCATCCTCATGCTCACAAGTTTGACTCTCCCAAAGAGGGATGACTCTAAGCAACACGGACTGAACTGATAGTCTTGCGCTTGAGGTCTCTCTCTTTGGTCAAACATGGACACGGGCCTCTCCTCATACGAAAAGGTTACGGTTATTGGTACCAACCCTTTTGAATGATCTAGGATATGGCTCGGGTTCGGGATGTTCCGTCACAATCAGGATACATGAAATATGTCATGCACCCCGCATAATGACGGTAGAAAAGCAAGATGAGAGGACACATATACCTCTCGGCCGATTCTGAACCTGAGCCTGGGCTAGAGCAAACTGCCTCGGGTTCTGTTGCTCGAAAGTCTGGGCCTGAGTCAGCAATGGCCTCGGGAACGAAAACTGCTGTTGCTGGTGAACTGGAGCTGGTACTGGTCCCCTAACCGAGGGACTAGATACTATCGATGCTGAATCAACTCTGAAAGGACAGGACCCCACCCTATGGTCCGGTGCTCCACACAATAAACACGATCCCAATGCCTTGCGACACTCTGCTACCACGTGTCCAGGCTTCCCACAATAAGAACAGCCCACGGCGGAAGACTGCGCTTGCTTCTGTTTCTGCGGAGAGTACGTCGGGGTTGAGTGCTGGTCCGACGTAACTGAAGCTGCTCGCCTCGGAGCTCCAATAGTTAAAGTCCTAGCTGCTGGAGGTGGTGCCGAAGACTGGTTCATCTGACTATGGGACCGCTTCCGACCTCCGGTCCTGTCTACTATTCTCTGGGAGGTATACTCGTGCCTCCTCGCTGCTCGCAATACCGCATCATAGGTCTGATGCTCGAACTGCTCCACTGCCAATATGATCTCTAGGTGAAGTCCCTGCTGGAACCTCTGTGCTTTGTCGAACTCGGTTGCCACCAAGGTAGGAGCAAACCGACTGAGTCTGGAAAACTCGGCCGCATAACCGTCGACTGTTCTGCCCCCTTGCTTCAGATTGGCGAACCTGGTCTGCAAGTCATATCGAGCCACTGTATCATAATACTTGGTCTGGAACTTCTCGCTGAATACTGCCCAGGAGACAGGCGTTGCCAATCCCACTGCTTGTGCAGCCCACCAACTGCGGGCCAGATCTAATAACTGTAGGCATACCACAGCCACCTTCTCGTCTTCTGGAGTCTTCACGGCTTCAAGAATCACCTCTGTATCCTGTAGCCAAGCATCGGCAGCAATGGCATCCTCGCTGCCATCGAAGAATGGAGGGTTCAGGCGCTTGAAACTGTTGACCGCACTGTTCCCTGGATGACCGCCTCTGGTCAAAGCATCTGCTACTGCCTGGTGCAAGGCGTCTCCTCGACGATCCTGGGAAGCTATCAAGGTCCTGATGAGACCTACCAAGGTGCCATCATCCGGCTCTACAGGCTGAACGGGCTGAACTGGTGGTACTGGTTCTCCAGGAGGCACGGCTCGGGAGGCTGCTGCTGAGGACTGATCTTGATCTTCTTGCTGTTGCTGGGCTGCCGGTCGAACTTCTTCTGGCTGATCAACATGAACGATGCCACTGAAGCAATGACATCAGGGATATTAAGGAAGGACCAGGATAGATCAATGATACAAGCATGTTATCAAGTCAGGAATTCAAGGAGATATGAAGATACGAGTGGAGATCAAAGGAGAGTACAGATTGAGACATCTATCTGGTAAACCCTCACACATCTTGATTGACAAGACCTGCATGGGCCACCACTTAAACCATGTCACGCCCCAGAACCAGAATACTGGAGAGCGGGGGCGGACATAGCCAGCTACGTATGATGAAATAGAATCCATCTCACCATACGGTCACGGCTGTCTAGATATGTGAGGGTTTATCTACAAGCCATCAGTCTCTTAAGGTCATAAAATAGCCTATTGTCTCAATCTCAACCAACTAGTAATAATCACAAGATGTCAGAGCATCAAATACATAAATATAAGGCGTCCCAAATATTACATATCAGATGATCATGAAGCTAGTCGTACAAAATGTAAGGACTAGCAAGAGTTCAGTCATACATGATCAACCCCCGGGGCTTGTCAATCATGTTACAGCCCGTAGGCAGACGGTAAGTAAGTACAATCGAGCTAACACTTGCTCGTCGGCTAAACGCCCCAAAAGAATAATTTACAATATTACAGTGGGAGAACAAAAGAAACCCACTCGATGCCCTGGTTACGCCTGGTGACCACCATCGGGCTGGAAGGCAGGAAGATCCTTTGGTGCTGCTCCGGTATCTGGCCATACAAAACCAGCTGGGTCAGACCCCAGAAAGAGCAAGTGCTACAAAGGAGGCTTCACTTAAGGACTAAAACCAGCAAATCATTAGCATTCAACATGTAAGAAAACAATAAGTAACACAGATTGGGGTTCGTGCACTACCAATGCACTTGTCCCAATCAGAGAAAATAATTAAGAGAAGCATCATGTTAAATAAAATATAGCTGGACAATATATAAATGAAAAGAAGACAATGATGAAAGTGATAATGAAAGGTACAATCAGGATAGTACAATCTGGAGTGACAATAGTGTTCAAGCATTATAGTGACACTCTGGAGTGACGATCATTATAGTGACAATCTGGAGTGACAATCATTCAATCATTCTGGTACAACCTTGCAATCAATTACTCCTAGACAATACTATACTGGACTAGACTCCATCCAAGCAATCACGGCCAATCATTGCCTACGGCTTTCTACATTAACTAACTAGGGTTATCACAATCCTAGTTACTAGCAAGATGCAATGAGATGCTCCAAGTAGTCACAGGCCCTGCAGCTATCCAGGTTATCCAGGCAATCATTATAGTGACAATTCAGAGAGTACAATGCATTAGAGTGACAATAGAGTTCAATCATTCAAGTGACAATGGTGGGTGCCCCACATAACAGTGGGCTGGAAATGTGCCCTACTCGTCGGCAGGCTACAAGTCCAAACATTTGCGGCCGGGATAACGGGATTGCCTGTAACTGGGGAACATCTCTTCATGTCTAGTGAATTATACTAGTCATTAACCTTAGTTTATTTCAATATGTACCCCTGACCGTGGTACTCAGGGATACATGTCCTAGACATGATGCAAGACAGGACTGGATTATTTATACAAGCACAATCGCCCACGGTGTCAGGATTAATCATACAGGTCATGTCATGTCAGGTAGCCGTCGCAACAGCTGTTCAAGATATAACATGTCAGGTTATCAGGTCAAGTGTACTAGTCTGGAGTGCGCTACGACGGGCCACTATCAGGTCATGATTATCATGTCAAGTCAAGTCAGGTCAGGTACATGTCAAGAGTGCGCCGCCACGGGCCACTATCAAGTCAGGTCAGGTTTATCATGTCAAGTATAGCATGTCAAGTCTATCATGTCAAGTCTACCATGTCAAGTTACCATTCCAAACATATTAAATAAATCCATGATTATCAAGTTCATAAAAAGGCGTAAGGATATAAAATGGGCGTAAAATATCTAATACAATATCAATATGCAGGGATCAATATACAGGGCTTATAGAAGAGCCAAACTTAAAGAATTAAAACCAAATCTCCAAGAGCCAATAGATTGCGCAAGGGGTCAGGGGGTATGGATTGCGCAGGGTGTCAACTGCGCATGGGTGGAGTGCGCAGGGTCCAAGTGCGCAGGGTTGGATTGCGCTGGAAGGGGCAAGCTGGACTGCGCCGGGCTAGATTGCGCAGGGCTGAACTGCGCAAAGAATAGATTGCGCAACAATGGATTGCGCAGCAATAGGTTGCGCAGCAATGGGTTGCGCAGTCGGTGAACTGCGCAGCAATGGATTGCGCCAGCACCAAGAGGCACTGGACTAGCTGAATGAATTGCGCCAGCGCTAAAGAGCGCTGGGATGGGCAAGCTGGATTGCGCCAGCGCTAAGGAGTGCTGGGCTGACTAGATTGCGCCCGGGACAGAAGGTCATCTTCCCCAAAGCTGAGAGCAATGGCCATGGAATTTCGAAATTTCAAAAGACCATAACTAGGTCAAATCAAGTCCAAATCCAACTTTGGAAAGGTCTAAATTGTGTAAAATTCAATTCTCTTCCACATGGAACAATCAAAACATGAAAATGAACAAGTTTTATAGATCAAAACCACCATTTTCCAAAAATACTTCAATCCTAGATCTACAAAATTCTAAGCTCCAAATGGAGAAAACTCAAGTTCTAATGTTACTTAGAATGAACTAATAAAGCTATTAGACAAATAAAATGTAGCCCTTAAGTGGTAGCAAGATGCAACTTGCCTAGGTTGGTGGAGAGGAAAGAGTAGTGAGGAAGAAGAAGAAGAAAATAAAAATGAGGAGAGAGAGAGGGAGTTTGATATTTATAATGGGGTTGGGTGGTTCACCATGTCAAACCAAAATAAACCGAACCAAGTCAAGCCAAGTCATGTTGAACCAAGTCAAGGCCAATAAACTCTTTCTAGCAATTTAAACCAAATGAATCAAGAAATAAACCCAAGCTTCACTAACCCAAAATAATAAACCAATGTACCATTAAAACCAATTGAACTATCAATGCTAAATAAAATCCAAGCCAATGCAAAGTAAACCAAGATAATTGATCATGAAAAATTAAATATGGGTCCAAAACACGTATACGTACACTAAATACGTATCACGAATTTGGGACATTACAATGTCGTTGCGGCATAATACCGCAAGGAAGCCTTAGGCTTCATGCTGGGTAGAATGGCAGTACAAAGAGGCTGTGACCTCATGCTGCAGTAGTATGACACTACGATGAGGTTCCCAGGTAGGGGTAATGCCTCGGCTTTAGGCCATGTCATAGCGGCGTAGCACTGCAAGGAAGCGCAAGGCTTCATGCCATCTCTTTAATAATGAACTTACCTATAGTGTATGGAAAGAGAGATCAGGCCGTCTCTTGAGGGTAAACTTATAGACGCCCAAAATTATACACTGAAACCAGACTGGCACAGGACCTTTAATGTGCAGCCAGAAGCACATGTAACTACATTTTGTGAGTGGAAAGAATTACAAGTGTGGTGCAGAATTCAAGGCATAGTCCATTCTTGTATCACATTGTTATTCAACCCATGCGGGAAGATTCAAGTCGTCAGCGATATCTATCCTAATGTAAAATAGACAGTTACTGTAGGGAACGATCAACCCTAGACACATATATATGGTGAGATATGTGGGAGATTGTTGGTGCTCTTTCTCCTTGACATGAAGAGAGCTTGCTCTCAACATGCCTAGTAAAGTTTAGTCCCACATTGAAAAAGCACCATGAGTTATCTCAACATATATATATATATATGTATGTGCTGTTGGGATATGCACATGGGGTGGTGACTCTAAGGAGGGAACCAAGTGGGTGATTTTACTAGAAGGTAAGGATAAGGCTCCAAGTTAAGCATTAATGCTTTTTGCTCTTGGAAAATTAACTTCCATTGGAGCTAAGTCCCGTAGGGGCTTAGCGACTCGGACTCGGACTCGGACTAGGACTCGGGCTCATAGGCTCATGAGGCATAATGTGATATTTTGTTGGCGCACTTTGCACGTCAGCATCGTCGCTAGGCGCAAAGTGCGCTTAAGTTGCGCTCGTTGCGCGAGCCACTTGCGCAGCCTTGTTGCGCAGGCCCAGTTGCGCGGCCCAGTTGCGCTGACCAGGTTGCGCCCAGGTTGCGTTGGGTTGTACGGGTGCACGGTTGCGCGGGTGCGCTGGGTTGTGCGGGTGCGTGGGTTGCGCAGGTACGCGGGTACTCAGTTGCGCGGGTGCGAGGGCGCGCGGGTTGCGCCAGCTTGCGCTGGTTGCATAGCGTGCGCAGCGTGCGCAATGCGCACAGTGTGCGCTGGTTGTGCTGATGGCGCATGCGCAACTCATTCAATGGCGCAACTCGCACAGTTCGTGGCTGTCCAAGTTCTGACTGATTCATAATGTGCAATAACTGATCCTTGAATTGTAGATCTGACATTAAATCGTGGCGCACATTGCGGATCTGAGCAGTTACAACTGTGGCTATATAAACAGAGCCTCTCTTCTCTCTCGAAAGACTAAGAGACTTTAGAAAATCACGAAGAGAGTGCTGTTCGAGCCATTGGAGTTGCTTCGCAACCAGTACCACCTCGCGCAAATCATCGTCATGTCCTTGTCTTTTCGAGCAGTCCGTCGTAGAGCAGACTACCAGAGCGTTACAGAGTTCTTTTTGAACTTGCTGGTTCCTGGAAGCTGACCGTGCGGACGGATCTAGCTTTGAGCACTGGTGTTCTTGACACCCCAGCAGGCCACCACCTTCCATTTTTTGCCTGTCATCTTCGCTGCTGCCCTTAGCATTTCGATTAGTACCTTCTGTTTAGAAGTACTAATATCATTTGCTACGTTTACGAAATCTTTTTAGATTTTCGTATTCCAGAATCCTCCTAGAATCTCTGTTACGCACATTCCTTAAAGCATTGCGTTGGAACGTTATTTTTACAACTGTTTCATTCTCTCAGTTTTTCATTGAAATTTGTGCCCCGTTCTAACAATTTTCGATGTGGGACTAAAAAATAGGCATGTAATGAGAGCAAGCTCTCTCTACATGTCAAGGAAAAGCTCCAACCATGTCCAATTAGAAATTTTTGACCCTGTATTTTGTTTTCTATTATTCCTTTCCAAGTCCATATAGAGAAGTTTGATTGTCATGCGTGATTGGAAGAGTGTAATAAGAAAAAAGAAACTAAAAATAAATTTTCATAATCTATACTTTCCAATTGGACTTAAACTCTAAGTTCATATAAAATTCACGATTTAAAGGTTAATTAGCCCTAATTATTATGTATTTGTTTTCAAGAGAGCTTTTCAAATAGTTTTATGGTGGAAGATAGGCCTACAATTGAATTTCTAACGACAAGTTTTGGATTAGTACTTGGAAATAGTATCCGAGGAAAAGAAAAGAAAAAAAAAGGATAAGGAAGCAACAACAAATTCTATATTCTTTTTTTTATTTTTTGACAAAAAAAAAAAATTTGTGTACATTCAAATGTACACAATATCCACCCGAATACAGATGAAATTTAAACTCCTTAATGGATTTTGATTATTAAGTGGTTAGACGGGTCGAGCAGCTTATATTCCAACCACTGTTGAGATAGTACCTAAACCTAATGCATACTTGTCAATTCTTTGTCTAGTTTGGGGTACATTTATGAAATCTAAGTTAATTAGACTTTGGTTCCAGAAATATTCGAAATTAACATTGGGGTTCTGATGACGTTCAATTTAGAATTTGGGTCATGAGATGATGGTTGATTCATGTTGACTATCCAAAATATGTTAAATAATTTAGGATCAGAAATATTATTCTTATTCTTGAGGTTTGATTCAATTTATTTATTAAGAGACTTTTATGTTCAACACAGGTCAATCGTTATCTCAAGACCTAAGTTCTGGATATCTTCAAAACCGTAACGCTAATTTTGAATGTTTTATGGAACCCATAGTCTAATTAATCCTAAAAAAATTATCTCAAAAGTTAAAATTTTAATTTATTTTAATTTTTAAGTCGCTATTTTTTTTTTTAGAAAATAATGAATATTTGCTGATTGTTTTTTAGTTTTACATTAACAGCTCTCATAAACCGATTATGAATGGTAAAAATAGAGGATCCAGAAGAATATCAGCATTAGACAGTTCGACTACTGGGTGGGCTGGACACGAGTTGGGCTGGGCCCAAATTTGATGGATTCGGACAGGACCCGTCAGTTGGCGTGAAGGGATTGGACGTGTCCAAAAAATATTGGAACCGAACTGGATCAGACCTGTTCGAAACGGATCTGAACCGGACCAATACGATGGTCCAAACGGGTCCAAAAAAATTGTTATTTTTTAAGAAAATATAATAGTAAACATTTACATATGTTATATTATCTGTAAAAATTAAAATAATAATAATAATGTCTCCCCCATATTTATAACTCAAGAGATCATAGTGGTGAATGATGAGAAATATAAGGTTGAGGGATGACTAGGGGTAACGGACGGCCTCAGGATCCAACTATGTCTCCGATGATGCAAATAAAAAGGAAAATAAAAAATAACTAATGGGTTGATTGACAGTTCGACTGATTTATGTACGAACCCATTGGACCCTATCCCTAACCTACATACGAAGAGAGAGATACTGGAGGTTCTGGTCTGAATTGATGCCCCTATCTTACTAGTTTGACACGTATCCCTATACAATCTTGGCATAACATCAAAATGACCCCTTTTTTGAACTGAAATAATATATTTTTACTAACCGTCAAAATTGTGTGTATATCTTTCATTAAATAATATTATAAAAAATTAGAATAATTATAATAACTTTCACACGTATGTATCTTCATGTACTTAAAACAAATTTGTTATTATAATACGGCTTGGAAGCAGCTCAAAAATAAGGCATCCAAATAAGTCGTCCAAATCATATATTGATGTAGTGTCTAAGATGATTAATTTTGCCATCAAAAAAAAGACTAGCGATGCAGCTTATTGTTCGCTTACTATCTATTTCGGTGTAATCTTTCTCTCTTAACTATAATAAATTAAAGATGACAAATTATCATTGCTCTAATCAATACATATTCTCACGTACTTAAAAAATAGAAATCTAAAATCCTTCTTACTACCTGAACACATAACTAATCATATAATATATTCAATACTTAAATTATATTAAAAATAAGTATATGGTATTATCTGACTAAATACATATCCAAAATTCTAAAAACTGTAATATGATTTGAATATATTTTAATTATGATTTGTTTAATTTTTGAACAATATTATAGGGAAACTGTTGGAAATACGGTGTGACCTGAACTGGAGTTGATCCATGATGTATGATATTGAATTGGATCCATATATCTTAAAAAGAAATTTTCATGTAAGGTCTGAACCAATTCGAAACATACAACTGTGAAAAGTTTTTTTTTTTTTTTTATCCAAATGCCCCCCTACTTTAAGCCATAAGGAGCAAATTGGTCTTCTTAGCAGGATGCACGACTCTATACGCACGATCATGAAATTGTGCCATGCTCTGCCGGACACGACACGCCTGCAGCACCATCTCCTGATAAGACCTAGTATGGTCCAACAGTACTTCACAGACATCAAAAGTGGATTTGTAGAGGCCAGACTTAGAAATAGATGCAGGCTAAACAAGAAACCTACCCTTTTATGGACATTCTTGTAGCAGAAAATTTGTTAGAACGACAATTTTTTTTAATGAAATTTGCTAAAAGATAAGTTCTAGAAAATTGACAATAGAAAAAAAATTTCCGCCAGACGGTACGGCAAAAATAGAGTATGATATTTTTTTTCATTTGGTTTTGTTTAGCTTGATTTGGTTTATCTTTTAGGTTGATTTAGTTTAATCTTTTAGTTTGATTTTGTTTATCTTTTAGTTTAATTTAATCTATTAGCTAATTTGTTATTATCTAGGATAATAATGAAATATTTAGTTAATAAATTTATTTGTATATATTAATTTGTATATTTTTATTTATATATATTTATTTGTATTAATAACAAATCAATATAGATAACAGTTAATATCTACTTGTTATTATCTATATTTTATATTTTTTTAGAAAAGAATCCATATTTAATTCTATATATTAATATATTTATTTGTTTACTAATATATTAATTTATTATTTGTGTATTATTTTTTTGTTATCTATATGTATGTATATTTGTTTGTAGACTAATATATTAATTTGTTATTATCTATATTAATTTGATATAGAAAACTTTTGTCTGACACAAAGTTTTCCTGTTCTTAATTTTTGAGATCGTTCAAACAAATTTTCTGTTCTTTAAGTGGGACGGGCGGCCTAAAACTCTATCAAGGATTGGTCCGGTCAAATCCAGGCTAGGCCAGGCCAAGCTCGATCAACTCTGGGACTAATTCGACATATCCTTCACTCAGGTCGGATTGAGTTCAAGTCCTCAGACCCGGGCCACGTCCGGCCCAGCCTGTTCTCCTTACCTAGTCAGACCGGATTTTACCCCTAAGAGTGGATGGCTCGAACCGGCCCGATCAAGGGCCCAATAAGCTTGACCCACTTCTCTCCCCCCCCCCCCCCCCCCCCCCCCCCCCCCCTCGGAGAAAGCAAATGCTTCTTTATTAAATTCTCGGATGAGGCAGAGCTTGTAGTGCTTATAAATGGTGGTCCATGGATGTTCAATGACAGATTGGTCATCTTGAAGAGATTGGTGCCCTCGATCTCTTTGGAACGCGATCTACTTTCTACAGCACCAATGTGGGTTCAGTTTTTGCGACTTTCCCTTCAACTGTGGAATGCTTCGACATTTAGAAAATTAGCTAGTGTTGTTGGCATCCCTTTGAGGACGGACGCGGCAACAATTCTTCAAAGGATATTTGCGTTCGCAAGAGTCCTGGTGGAGACCAAATGTCCGACGGGATCTACATACTATAGTTCTTGTTCAGCTTCTAGACATAAATAAGTTCAACCAACCTATTACGTTCAAGTGGATCCCACCGATTTGTGCTTCATCTCGTGTATCGGACATATTGAGTCAGGTTGCCCTGACCTGACAGGGGAAGATCTTCAGGAAGAAGTCATTAAGGTTTTGCGAGATTCATCTGAGAGGTATGTTGGTCAGTCCCAAGGGACAGTTCCATGTGCTACTGAGAATGATACCAATTCGATTCATTAGCCTATGAACTCACCACCTGGACCAGTTACAACCATCTTCCCGGATGGGAATGGCAGTCCGAGTCTAGTCAACTACAGAGTTGATATATCCACTTCTACCATCCATTAAGTCCATTTGCCTAGTTCAAACAAGGGCATACGGGATTCAGATCAAGCTCTAGAATCCCTAGAAAATTTCCCGTATGCTAGGGAAAGCATATTGCTTCTGCTTGCGGTCGAGAACGCTGCAGTAAACTCTTATGGTCGTGATATGGGAATCGGGAAGTGGGGGAGGAGCTTCCATCTGTTGGAGTCCAGTCTGGATTTGGTAATAACATACTTGTGGAATCCAAATATAATTAAATATTTGATTTGATTTGATTTGGATGTCCATAATTGGTGTTATACTATTTTAAATATAATAGGATTCTTATTTTAGAAAATCATATTATGATATAAAATAGGATAATTGATGGACTATTTTAGGTGTAATAGGATTCTTATTTGAGGGCTTCCTAATTAAGAAATCATATTATGACCTAAAATAGAATTTTTCTCATTCTATATATATGGGGTGAGGGTGGAGGCACAAAGAATAAGCACAAAGCACAAAAGTAAAGATTCAGGGTGCTTGTCCACAAGAAAATCTAAAAGAAAGTTCGTACTTTGCTCTTGAGACTTCGCCATCCAAGACAGAAGGAAGAAGAAGATCTAATCGAGGAGTCGTAAACTTCAGTTAGGGAGATTGCTGCGGATTGGTGAGTGATCTCAATTGTAATCTTCTTTTTTTCTTCTTGAGAGTGGTGAGGGAGTTGAACCTATTAGGGCAAAGGGTTCAACGTGAGTTTTGTCAATCTTGTAATTTTATCTGAGTTATTAAATGTTAGAATTTGTCCAGGTGACGTAAGTCACCGCCGTATACTTATCTTTATCTTATGCTTAGTGTCCGTTAGACGGAGGTTGACTTTGGTCATGTTGGTTGGCAAACGCTTCTGCACGATGGAGGTAGTCAAAAGTAGCTTGTTGAATGAGGAGGTCCGACGCAAGAAAGTGGAATCATCGCAGGAGTCCGCTCTGGTGACTTCATACGGAAAGGGAAGACCCAAGTCATAGGCGAGTACAGGGAGAGTTCTCGGAATCTTACGATTGTGGACCGCAAGGAGGGCTGCTATTACTGTGACGAAGGGGTCATATCAAGAGGAACTACATGAAGCTCTATCACGCCCCAGAACCAGAATAATGGAGAGCGAGGGACAGACACAGCTAGCTACGTACATTGAAGTGTAACTCACCTCGATATACGGTCACAGCTGTCGAGATGCATGAGGGTTTATCTACAAGCCAACAGTCTCTTATGGTCAAGTACAGGCCTAGTGTCTCAATCTCAAGCAGGCAAGTAAATGTAACAAAATGATAGATCATCAGGCATACAAAGTAAGGCATTCCAAATATTACATATTCAGATGATCATGAAACTAGTCATACAAAATGTGAAGACTAGCAAGAGTTTAAGTCATACATGATCAACCCTAGGATTTGTCAATCATGTTACAGCCCTTAGGCAGACAGGAATGTAAATTCAACACGAGCTAACACTTGTTCGGCGGCTAAACGCCTCAAAAGAATAATTTATAATAGAGTGGGAGAGCAAAATAAGAACTCACTCGTTGCCAGGGTTGCGTCTAGTGTTCACCATCTGGCTGGAAGGCTGGAAGATCATCGGGTGCTACTCCAAAATCTGGTCATTCAAAACCAGCTGGGTCAGAACCCAAAGGAGCAAGTGCCACAAGGGAGGCTTCACTTAAGAACTAAAACCAGCATATTAGCACATAAATGATAATGAAAGACATGAGTTAAAGAAAACATGGTGATAAACGATAAGATAACTGAGAGACTATTCCGGTAACCAAGTTACAACCCGTAAACCAAACAATGTCTGGGGTTGTAACCCTTCACCTTAACAGAACTTAGTCTCTAACCGATTATCGATAATGCAAAACCTAAATGGTAACGTGCTGAAGTAAATATTTACTGGCCTTGCCTATACAAGACTAGATGGGTCTCTATTCATCAATCACGGCCAAACAAGGAGTACGGCTTGATACTTTAACTAACTAGGGTTATCACAAGCCTAATTACTACAAGATGCATTGAGATGTCCCAGCAGTCACAAACCCTGCAGCTATCCAGTTATCCTTCCGCAGGTTGAAAGAGTTGAATTAGGTGACTTGGGAGTGCAACACATAACAGCGTGCTGGAAATATGTCCTACTCGACGGCAGGCTACAAGTCTAATTAAAGCGCCCAGATAACGGGATTGCCCGTGACTGGAGAATCTTATTATGGTCTACTTGATCAATCTAGTCATTAACTTAGTCAGATTCAGTATGAATCCTTGATCATGGAAATCAGGAATTCATATCCTAGACATGATGCAAGACGAGACATATAGCTTGTACAGATACATCAAGAGAAATCATCCACGGTGTCAAGATGAGAGTTATATGTTACTTGTCAAGATCACATGTCATGTTATGTTACTTATCAAGGCAAGAGTACGTCACAATGGACCACCATCAAAAATTATCATGTCAAGTTACTTGTCAAGAGTGAACCACGAGGGGTCACAATCAAGAGTTATCATGTAAAGTTATATTGTCATGTCGTGTTCATGTAAGTGCACCACGGCGGACCACTATCAAGGAGTTGTTAGAGAGTGTACGTGCCATACCAAGATCGTGTTTAAAGCTCAGAGTACATGTGCAACATAGAAAATAACATTATACGACTAGTCAAGTAAAGAGTACAAACAAAGTCACAATTTACACTAAGGACCATGGGAACAAATACGGACATTTGTAAGAGATGGCACAAAGGGTCAGTAGGGTGTCATGAAGAGCATGCACCCAAAATGCATGTGCTGAGAGTGGCATACGCCCAAGGCTATGTAATGCCCCGCTCCGTCTTGAACCTTGCAGTAAAGTCGTCCCAAGCAACAGGACGTCTGATGCCTACTTCTTATGATTCCCACCAATCACGTGCGAGATCTTGAAGTAACAACTTCACTTGATCCACACGTTCTTCTGTCGGTACCTTAGCTGCCGTCAGAATAGCCTCAATATCCTTAAGCCATGCATCTGCTGAGATGGCATCCTCCGTGCCCTCGAAACGGCGGGGATTGAACTTGCAAAATCGGGTTGATGCTCCTGAATTTGGCCTTGTCCCTCTTTCCAAAGCTGTCTGCAACCCTTGGTTGAGTAGTACGTTCTGCTCCTGCAACTGAGCGTGCATGCGCTGCTGGGCTAACATCTGGTGTTGCTGAGTAGCCATCATCCCTTTCATGATCTCCAGAAGGGCCGGTGTGTCTACTTCTACAGGGGTAGGTGGAACTGTTGGTGGTGGTAGAACCTCCGGATACTGCGATCCAGCTGTTGGTTCCACTATCACTTCTTCTTGAATAGCCTCTTGGGGTAGTACTGGCCCTTGTTGCTGACCAACCTGGTCAGGTTGTCCATGTTGTCCTTGTTGCTGTTGTCCAGCTCTGACAGATGCGGACGAAGTGCCCCTAAAAAGGGACAAAAGAACAATCAAACGACCGGACATAAAAGATCAATGAAGTCAAAGGATACTGGAATGTCAAGCTAGAGTTGAGAACAACGAATCATGAGATCAAGGGGGAACATGTGTGATTGAGACATCCTATAAATCAAATACCCCACAAGTCTGAAATCAGACCTGCATGGGCCACCACTAAAACCTTGTCACGCCCCAGAACCAGAATACTGGAGAGCGGGGGAATGACTCAGCCAGCTACGTATTACGGGTAGAAAAATACCGTATAATATGATCAATGCTGTCTAATAAGACAAGGGGTGCATACTACATGAAAGTAATACTATGGTCACTTCACATCTATTGTCTCAATCATTCAAACATGAAACAGAAATAGAGAACATGTAAGATAAAGCAGTAAGGCGTCCCAAACGCTCAGTCAAAATGTTCTTGATATCTGGCTTTACAAAATATAGCCAGATGACGAAACAAGGTATACACAATTGTTATCAGCTGTAGTCTGACTTAATTACAATTATGTAAAAGTAAGTACAAGACAATCCGACTAACATGTCGGTGTCAAACGGCAAAATATAAAGTAACTAATAAAAAGAGCGGGGAAGTAAGGAACCCACTTGAGTCCTCCTGCGATCATCCCTCTAGTATTGACCATCTTGGAGGTGGAAGTAAGCTGAGTCCTCGGGAACCGGCTCTAAATCTGGCCATGCAAAACCCGAGAGGTTAGACCTCTAATAGCAAGTACCGCAAGGAAGCACGATATGAGAAATTAAACCAGTAAATAAGAGAATATAATAATAGATCTCTGCTTGCTACTGGGATTCACACAACGTCATGACACTTCGAACCAACCTCCCAACTAAACAAGGACAGAAGTTGGCTCGTCATGTCTCGACACTCTGATCATCTCAGTTAGTCAACAGAGTAGGTACAATACACAACCAAATCAATTTAAACGGCCATGCAACTACTACGGCTTGCTATTGTGGGTTCCAAGTTATCTTGGAACTATGCGATAAAGGATTCCTCAGTTCTTACTATGTACAAGCAAGGCTAGTCTACCCAGTCAATTAATTGTGCCAATCATGAATTAGACGAGTCCCAGTGGGACGCCCGTCGTTAATATACAATGTACAATAAATAATATAAGCAGATACCACTCCCTGCCCGTGTGGCAGATTTGTAGTATCTGTGGGAACCAGCCGGCCTGTCGGACACTTAATAGTCCCAAAGAGGGCTGCCATGTAAGAACTCGAGAATCCGTTCTCTCCATGCAATCATTATTTTATTTAACTTAATAGCCTCTATGTTGAGTGAAATCCCATGCCGTGGATCATGGTCATTCAGAATGAGTACTTTCGTACGGGGTACGATATGCACATCTCTACAACGATACCTGTGCGGTTAGGTTGTAGGTCTTACATAGCATAATGCAACAATCAAAACTAACCATGGAATAATTATACCTTGACCGTAAAGTACACATGCAGCTTTTGTAAAATAGATAAAGAAATTAAAGCCTGCATGTATCTATATGTCACTATTTGGGATCAGACAGTCGATTGCAATAGTTCATAGTTCATATGAACGTGTCTCATTCATTCAATTCAATAAGACGACTAGCCAGTCTCTTAGTTCCAACTAGGAACGCATGATCAATTATTAGTCAAGGTAACAATCAATATCAATCAATGTTAATTCGGGACAAGAATCAGTCAAAAGGCATCATGGGCTAGAGTCATACGGCCGAGAAATTATAGAAGTTCATGCGGCTGAGAATACATATGTGGTCAGGATCTCATGTGGCCAGAAAGTGTCATGCGGCCGCGAAAAATAGCATGCGCCAAGAAACAACATGCGCCAGAAAACAGCATGTGCCAGAAAACAGCATACGCCAGAAAACAGCATGCGCCAGCAAACAGCATGGCAACAGTATTTTACCAGCAAACAGCATGCGCCAGGAAACAGCATGCGCCAGAAAACAGCATACGCCAGAAAATAGCATGCGCCAGCAAACAGCATGCGCCAGCAAACAGCATGGCAACAGTGTTTTATCAGCAAACAGCATGCGCCAGAAAACAGCATGCGCCATGACAGCATGCGCCTGGAAACAGCATGCGCCAGGAAACAGCATGCGCCAGAAAACAACATGCGCCAGCAAACAGTAAGGCAGCAGTGTTTTACCAGCAAACAGCATACGCCAGGAAATAGCATGCGCCAGAAAATAGCATGCGCCAGGACAGCATGTACTGCTCATCTTCTCCAATCAGCCTCTAATGGCCATGAAAACCCATGAACCAAAAAGACCATAAATCAATCAAAATAAGTCAAAATCAGGACTTCCAATAGTCAAAATTGGGTAGAATCAAATTCCTTACAACATGGAACCATCAAAACTTAAAAAATAACTAAGTTACTAGATCAAAACCTAAAAATTCCGAAAATATATTAAACTTAGATCTACATGAAATGAGCCATGGGAATCGAAAATGCTAAGTACTAAAGTATCTAAGAATCTTGAGAGGAAGACAATGGAACAACAAAAATGGAAATCCATCAAGAAGCAAGTTGGCACTTGCCTAGCCCTCCTAGGTTGGTGGGGGAGTTATGAGGAAGAAGAAGAGTAATGAGAAAAAGTAATGAAGAAAGAAAGAAAGGGGATGAGGCTTTAAATGAAGGAGTGGTGGTAGGTGGGGAGTTGGGTTCATGTTGAACCATCCAAGGTCGAAAAATAAACCAACTCGGGCCGAACCCAAAAGCAAAACAGAAAGTAAAATGCTGAAAGTAAAATACAGAAGAAATAATTAGCAAGAAATTAAAGTAATTTAAATACAGAATAATACATGATAAATATTAAATAAATACATTCCAGCAGTACATGTATTTAGAATACGTATTTCGGGAACGAAAAGTGACACCATGGAACCCATGAACTTCCAAAGTCCATAAATCACTCAAAATAAATTAAAATCCGGGTTTTCAAAGGTCCATTTTGAGTAAAATTAAATTTTCTGCAACATAGAACAATTAAAACATGAAAATAGTCAAGTTTGGGAGATCAAAACCCAAAAAAAACGAGAAAGCTACAAACTTAGATCTATAAGAATCCCTTCATCTAAACCAAGAACTCCAAGTTCTAAGGAGGCTTAGAATCAAGAGGGGAAGACAATGGAACCATAAAATCTAAGATCCATCATGAAGCAAGATTACACTTGCCTTTGGTGGGTGGAAAGAATTAATGTAGGAATAAGAAGTAAATAAAAAGTAAATGAAAGTAAAGGAGGAGAGAGAAAAAAGGGGGTTGGTTTATAAGGGGGTTTATCATGATGAACCACTCACCTAAACCAAACCAAAATAAACCTAGCCAAACCATGCCAAGCTATGCTAGACAAGCCAAGATACGGGTCGGGAATCTGTATACGTATACTGAAAATACGTATAACGGAAAACGGAAGTGACAACTCTATCTACCTTAAAAGAATTTCGTCCTCAGAATTTAATCAAGAGGCTATAGATGTCGGGACAAGCTACACTAATCACAGGAAATCTACGACTAACAGTTAATCAAGCAATTATTCATACAAGCAAGGATTTAAAAGCATAAGGCATAAGGACTTACAAGTCAAACAGGTGTGGATATCGTGATCGGATATCATCCTCACGTTCCCACGTTGACTCACACAAAGAGTGATGACCCCAAGCAACATGGACTAAATTAATAGTCTTGTTCTTGAGTATCTTCTCTCTCCGGTCCAATATAGATACGGATCTTTCCTCATACGAAAGGTTGGTACCAACAACCAATTCTGAATGATCAAGGACATGACTCAGATTCGGGATATACCGTCGTAATTGGGATACATGAAAGACATTATGTACCTCACGTAACGGCGGTAGAAGAGACAGACGATAGGACACATCACCTACCCGCTCAGGAATGTCGAACGGCCCTATATACCTAGGACTAAGCTTTTCCCGTACGCCAAAACAAATGACGCCATGGGTAGGCGAGATCCTAAAGAATACGTGTTCGTCGATAGAAAATTCAAGGGGACGTCGAAGAGAATCGGCCCAATGATGCTGGCGATCTTGCGCAACTCGAAGATGATCCCTAACCTGCCTGACCACCTCGATAGTCCGCATAATCATCTCTGGACCATTCGTCTGCCTCTTGCCTATATCATCCCATGCTAACGAGAATCTGCACTTTCTATCGTACAAGGCCACAAAGGGCGCCATCTGGATATTGGCCTAGAAACCATTGTTATAGAAAAACTCCACGAGATGTAGATGATCTTCCCACGAACCACCAAAGTCAAGCGTACATGACCGCAACATATCTTCAAGAGTCTGGATCGTATGTTTTGACTGACCATCTGTCTGCGGATGATAAGCTGAACTGAACTTGAGACGAGTCCCCAAACTCTCTTAAAGACTCCGCCAAAAGTGTGATGTAAATCTCGAATCTTTGTCGGATACAATACTGACTGGTACTCCATGTAACCTGACTATCTGTCTGATGTATATCTCTGCAAGCTGATCCGTCGACTGACCAATCCTGAAAGGGAGAAAATGAGATACCTTGGTGAGTCTGTCAACTATAATCCAGATAGCATCTCTCCCAGCTAGTGATTTTGTTAACCCCGTTAACAAAATCTATGTTGATATGCTCTCACTTCCACTCTGGGATCGGTAAAGGTTGAAGAAGTTCAGCTGGTCTCTGATGTTCAGTCTTAACTTGCTGACAAACCAAACAATGAGAGACAAATCGGACTATCTCCCTCTTCATACCATTCTACCAAAAATGTTGACAGATATCACGATACATATTCGTACCGTCGGAATGAATCGAATATTGTGAACTGTGAGCCTCTGCCATGATCTCTTGTCTGATGTCACCACTAGGTACACAAAGATGCCTTCTATATCAAAGTGTACCATCCTCATGAATACATAACTCTGCTATCTGTCCTGCTACACATTCTGACCTAAGCCGCTGAAGCTTAGAATCTGTTGACTGAGCTAACTTAATCCTCTCAACTATACTAGACTGAACTTGCATACTGGCCATTAACACCACATTGGTAGGAAAAATAACTTTAATACCCATCTTCTGAAGATCTGCTAACAACTCTGGCTGTGCTGTTAGAAAATAAACTCTGGCTCTTCTGTTCAATGCATTTACAACAACGTTGGCCTTCCCAGGATGATACTGCAAGTTGATGTCGTAATCCACAAGTAGCTCTAGCCATCTCCTCTGACGCATGTTAAGGTCCTTCTGGGTAAACACATACTTAAGACTCTTATGGTCGGTGAAAATCTCTACCCGATCTTCATACAAATAATGCCTCCACAACTTAAGTGCAAAAACTACCGCTGCTAACTCTAAGTCATGGATTGGGTAATTCCTCTCATGATCACGAAGCTGACGTGACGCATAAGCTACTACCTTACCATTATGCATCAAGACGCATCCCAATCCCCTGCCGGAAGCGTCGTAATAAACTGAAAATCCTCCAATCCTATTTGGAAGCGTGAGAATGGGTGCCGTCATCAATCCTTGCTTCAACTTCTCAAATAAACTCTGACACTCTATTGTCCAAGCAAACTGTACATTCTTACGGGTCAACTGCGTCAGTGGTGCTGAAATTCGAGCAAAGCCTGATACAAACCCCGGTAATAGCCGGCCAATCCTAGGAAACTCCGAACTTCTACGACGGTACTGGGTACTGGCTATATCTCTATGGCCACTATCTTCTAGGGGTCCACTTCCACTCCACCTCTAGTGATGATATGACCTAAGTACGAAATACGATCCAGCCAAAATTCGCACTTACTGAACTTCGCGTACAACTGGTGCTCTCTGAGGATCTGAAGAACTACACGAAGATGCTGCTCATGCTCTGTCTCATTCTTGCTATAGACTAAGATGTCATCTATAAATACTATTACGAACTGGTCCAAATAGGGCATGAAGATACGATTCATGAGGTCCATAAATACGGCTGGCGCATTGGTTGCTTCAAATAGCATAACAAGGAACTTCCAATGTCCATATCTGGATCTGAACGTTGTCTTCGGGATGTCTTGCTCTCTGACTCTGATCTGATGGTACCCTGACCGCAAGTCAATCTTTAAAAATATTGTCGCTCCTCTGAGTTGATCAAATAAATCATCTATCCTAGGTAGAGGATATCTGTTCTTGATTGTTACAGAGTTCAAAGTACGATAATCAACACATAATTTTGACGTGCCATCCTTCTTTTTCACAAGAAGTATCAGGGATCCCCAAGGTGATCCACTAGCACGAACAAATTTCTTAGTTCTGAGTTCTTCAATCATCTTGTACAAGATCTCTAACTCTGAAGGTGCCATCCTGTAGACTCCCCTTGACACTGGTGCCGTTCCTGGAAGAAAATCAATGGTGAACTCTATCTCTCTCTCTGGAGACATGCCTGGAAGCTCTTTGGGAAATACATCAGAAAACTCTTTTACTACTATGGAAAACTGAACTGCTACTGCTACTGCCATCCGTAAGACTGGTGGAGAAGGTTCTACTTCGTCTCTAGAAAATAAAAATTCTGGTTCACCGGGAATACCAAAAATAATCCTTCCAACATGGCAGTCTATTCTTACGTATTGATCCTTCAACCAATCCATTTCTAGGACCACATCATAGTCGGCCATCAAAAATTCTATCAATCTAGCGGAGAACTCTCTACCGCTAACTACGATTCGATACAAGGAATAGACTCTATCTACTCCCATAAGACCGTTACTAGTAAGTATATTGAGCCTTACTGATAATGACTCGGGCTCCAGTCCTATCTGTGTTGCGAATCGTACAGACATAAATGAATACGATGCACCGAATCAAATAAGACTGATGCTTGAAAAGAGTTGACGAGAATGGTACCTGCCACTATCTCACCTGATGCCAATTCTTCTGCCATGGTCAAAGCCATAGCCTGTTCTTGTCCTCTTGGTGCTGGTCCCCTTGCTAGAAACCTCTCTGCCGGTTCTAAATCTGAGCTTGGGCATACTGCTGAGCCTGAGACGGCAATGGCCTCGGAGGCTGGTACTGCTGCTGCACTGGTGCTGGACCCCTAATCGATGGACTGGTTAGGTTTAATGACGATGAACTGGCTCTATTCGGACAGGACCCTATCTTATGGTCCGGTGTCCCACAAGCCAAGCACAATCCATGTGCTCTGCGATACTCTGATACTACATGTCCTGGCTTCCCACAAAGAGTGCAGCCTATTGCGAAAGACTGCTTCTGCTTCTGCTGAGGATACGTCGGTGTCGAGTGGTGAACCGACGAAACTATCGTCGCCCTCCTAGGAGCTCCAATAGTCAAAGCCCTAGCTGCCGGGGCTGGTGCTGATGACTGAGACATCTGCCCATGAGACCTCTTTCGTCCTCCGTTTCTATCTACAATCCTCTGCGAAGTATATTCATGCATATTCGCTGCTCGTAAGATAGCATCAAACGTCTGGTGCTCAAACTACTCTACCGATATAATGATCTCTAGGTGGAGTCCCTGCTGGAACCGCTGCGCTCGGCCCAATTCGGTTGCCACCAAGGTAGGAGCAAACCGACTAAGTCTAGAAAACTCGGCCGTATATCCATCGATCGTCCTTCCCATCTGCTTGAGATTAGTGAATCTCGTCTGTAAATTATACCGAGCTACTGCGTCGAAGTACTTCGTCTGGAACTTGTTGCTGAATACTGCCCACAATAAAGGCGTTGCTAATCCAACTGCTAGCATCGCCCACCAGCTGCGGGCTAAGTCCAATAACTACAGGCACACAACGGCCACCTTCTCTTCCTCAGGAATCCTAGCTGCCTCCAGGATAACTTCTATGTCCTGAAGCTACGCATCAGCAGCGATAGCATCTTCACTGCCGTCAAAGAAGGGAGGGTTCAGGCGCTTGAAGCTGTTGGCCGCATTGTTCCCTTGGTAACCAACTCTGTCCATGGTATCTTGTACTGTCTGGTGCATGATATCACCCCGACGATCTTGTGACGCTAGCAATTCCCTGATGAGTCCCACCAGGGTTCCATTGTCAGGCTCTGCAGGCTGGACTGGCTGAACTGGGGGCTCTGGATCCCCAGAATGTATGACTTGGGAGGCTGCTCCAGAGTGCTGGGCTTGGTCTCCAGGTTGTTGCTGGTTTATTGGAGCCTTGTTGATCGGTAGGACCAGAAGCAATGCCACTGAAGAAATGACATAGAAAACAATAAGGAATGACCATGATAGATCGAGGATATAAGCATGTGATCAGGTCAAGATTTTAGAAAGATTAGAAGACACGAGTAGAGATCAAGGGCGAGTGCTGATTGAGACATCTATTCAGTAAAACCCTCACGTATCTTGATTTACAAGACCTGTATGGGCCACCACTTAAATCGTGTCACGCCCCAGAACCAGAATACTGGAGAGCGAGGGACGGACATAGCCAGCTACGTACATTGAAGTGTAACCCGCCTCGATATACGGTCACGGCTATCGAGATGCATGAGGGTTTATCTACAAGCCAACAGTCTCTTATGGTCAAGTACAAGCCTAGTGTCTCAATCTCAAATAATCAAGTAAATATAACAAGATGATAGATCATCAGGCATACAAAATAAGGCATACCAAACATTACATATTCAGATGATCATGAAGTTAGTCATACAAAATTCGAAGACTAGCAAGAGTTTAATTTATACATGATCAACTCTACGATTTGCCAATCATGTTACAGCACTTAGGCAGACAGAAATATAAATTCAACACGAGCTAACACTTGCTTGGCGGCTAAATGCCTCAAAAGAATGATTTATAATAGAGTGGGAGAGCAAAATAAGAACCCACTCGTTGCCAGGGTTGCGTCTAGTGTTCACCATCTGACTGGAAGGCTGGAAGATCCTCGGGTGCTACTCTAAAATTTGGCCATACAAAACTAGCTGGGTCAGAACCCAGAGTAGCAAGTGCCACAAGGGAGGCTTCACTTAAGAACTAAAACCAGCATATTAGCACATAAATGAAAATGAAAGACATGAGTTAAAGAAAACATGGTAATAAACGATAAGATAACTGAGAGACTATTTCGGTAACCAAGTTACAATCCGTAAACCAAACAAGGACCGGGGTTGTAACCCTTCACCTGAACAGAACTTAGTCTATGACCGATTATCGATAAAGTAAAACCTAAACGGTAACGTGCTGAAGTAAACATGTACTGGCCTTGCCTAGACAAGACTAGACGGGTCTTCATTCATCAATCACGGCCAAATAAGGAGTACGGCTTGATACTTTAACTAACTAGGGTTATCACAAGCCTAATTACTACAAGATGCATTGAGATGTCCAAGCAATCACAAGCCCTGCAGCTATCCAGTTATCCTTCTACAGGTTGAAAGAGTTGAATTAGGTGACTTGGGGGTGCAACACATGACAGCGTACAGGAAATGTGCCCTACTCGACGGCAGGCTACAAGTCCAATTAAAGCGTCCAGATAACGGGATTGTCCGTGACTGGGAAATCTTATTATGGTCTACTTGATCAATCTAGTCATTAACTTAGTCAGATTCAGTATGAATCCCTGATCGTGGAAATCAGGAATTCATGTCCTAGACATAATGCAAGACGAGACATGTAGCTTGTACAGATACAATCAAGAGAAATTATCCACGGTGTCAAGACGAGAGGTACATGTTACTTGTCAAGATCACATGTCATGTTATGTTACTTATCAAGGCAAGAGTGCATCACAACGGACCACCATCAAAAATTATCATGTCAAGTTACTTGTCAAGAGTGCACCACGATGAGTCACTATCAAGAGTTATCATGTAAAATCACATTGTCATATCGTGTTCATGTAAGTACACCACGGCGGGCCACTATCAAGGAGTTGTTAGAGAGTGTACGTGCTAAACCAAGATCATGTTTAAAGGTCATAGTACATGTGCAACATAGAAAATAACATTATAGGACTAGTCAAGTAAAGAGTACAAACCAAGTCATAATTTACACTAAGGACCATGGGGACAAATACGGACATTTATAAGAGATGGCACAAAGGGTCAGTAGGGTGTCATGAAGAGCATGCACCCAAAATACATGTGCTGAGAGTGGCATACGTCCAAGGCTATATAATGCCCCGCTCCGTACGAGGCATTTGGTTGGCTTATTGGATGGGATCAGAATATTAGACCGTGACTTATGTTGGAAATCGGGAGAATTGAGACTGATGCAGTCTCTCTTAGCTGGCTAGACAGAATGGGTATTGGAACGTGGCTCGCTGGTGGAGCTACGCATGGTGGAATTGTGTGTGATCGGAACAGGAAGACCCTTTATTGTAAGTGAGTGGAACTGTCCTTCCTCTTCTTTACTCCTTCATGCTTAATAAATGAAGTATTGAAATGCTATGAATTGTCCCTAAATGTCCCATGTTTAGTGCTGAATAATAGAGATGCCTATGTTGAGAATTATTGAAATGTACAACACATTGAACTGCTAATGTGATTCGCTGCCTGAGAATGAATTGATAACATTGTTTCTTATGTTTAATGCTGCTGAAATGACAAAGCACTTGATTAATGAGATGCCTTATGAATGATAGAATAAGAAATGAACTGGCTATGCTATCGACCCAATGAACAGAATGAAATACTAGAATCATGTACTCTCTGTATATCTGTTGCAAGAATATGAAATGCTGCTTGTCCCTTATAAGAAATGAATGAATGAATAAATGTCCCTATGAAATGAATGAATGTTACGTTCCTCTTAAGAAAAGAATGATATGAGATACGTTGCAATGAAGCAATGAATGAGAAATGATAAAGCTGGGATCATTGAGATCACCGAATGAAATGATGGTAATGATGAAATGAATAAGTCATTGAATATGACTAATGATGTACTGTTGCCTTTACTTTCCTTAATATATTTTACCATGCAACTTTGTTCACAATCGAGTCGGACACGCATTCGCATGGTCATGGACAACTTGTATACAAGGTTTGAGTAATAATTTCCTCGAACGGTTCCTAGGGCCCTGGGGACCGGTTCGACCTAGGAGGAAATAATGATGAGTGCTATAGGAGCACGGATAAGGTAGGGTGGCATAGAGGCTCGTCACCTACTATACTGACCGCATTATCTTGAAATAAAATAAAATAAAAAAGAGTCCATATGGTTTAACAACACCAGTGACCATGTAGTCAGGATGCATGCTAATGAATGTTTTGTGCAGGCAGCGTAATTATATCTGATAACCTGTATTTGATGCAGGTATAAGAAGTCGGCTATTGGTAAGGAATCACATAATTGTGATATTGTATATATTGGTTCAACTTGCCTGCTTAACATGCTAAATGAAATGATGCTGTGTTGTTGCCTTTAAAATGAGAAACTCTATAACATGCTCAACATGTTAAATGTGAATTTGCTGATGTATTGCCTTTTAGATCATTGCCATAATCTGTTGAATAATAACACCAAATATGCTAAACGATGCCTTCAGAAAGTATTTCCATAATATGTTCAACGTGTTTACTCAATGTTGCTTAGATGATGCCTTACACAAAGAAATGTTATACCATACTAAGACATGTTTACTTACTTCAATGTTTCTGCTCAAGAACTGTAAACTGATGCTAGGCCCAAATAGAAAGATCATTCTAATAAATGTTGCTTAAAGGGTTACTTAAATGTTGGTTTAGGCGAGTGGGTTGGATTCTGCTCGCCAGTACATAGATGATGTGCTGACCCACGTTTTGTGGGCAGGTGTTCGTGCTTGGAATGTTCTACACATGAAGATTGGCTTGATTGGTCCCGCGGCATCGAAGATTTGTTGGGCATACAGAAGCTCTCCTTGTACAAGATGATGTCTTCTGTGTATAAAGGGCATAATGTATGGAACATTGTAATCAGTTGCATCAGTGAGATTGTAAGCCAAGTCAGTATATCGAGTTGTAATCCAATGTATCCAAGTATCAAATGTAGACTTTATAGCATTGCTCAGTTGGCCCTCAATATAAAGTGAGATTGGTTGTAAGCATTGTATTTCAATACAAGTCTTGTACTCTTATTCAATTATCAATAAAGAGAATAAAGTTCTATATATCTCTATGTGACTTCAAGTTATCCTTTTATCTCCGCTGCTATAAAAGAAGTGATCTATTTCTATTCAATGAGAAAGATTATCCTCATTAACTTCAATTTATCTGCTTCTGCCGCTGCGATGTGTTCTTATTTGAAGAAAATTAATTATGTACCATCTTTGCCTTGTACAAGTGCAATACCATACTTGTACGACATTACACCCAAGCGAGGATGATCGATTCCAAGAGATAAAATATGTGAATAAACGACTCTACGAATTGGGACGTGACAAATTGGTATCAGAGCACGGCTTTACGTCCTTGGTCTCTTCTTGATTTATTTCAAATTAAAGTTGCATCGACGATTAACGAAAGTTGCTTCCGCGATCACTCAACGTTGCTTCTGAGATTAAATCAAGGATGGCTTTCATGATTATGCTGTCGTTGTTCTGCAATCGTCCTATGTTGTGTGTGTCTGAAAGTTCGTTGATCCTCTTGGCTGCTCACTGGATGTTCCATACAATAAGTCTATATACATTGTGATGCCCCTAAATGAATGATTGTTGCTGGTTTGGACACAGATAACCCAACAATGATTCGATGCCATAGTATGCTATATTGTGAATGTTGTTTGGAATGTGGGAATAAAGAAAAGTGGCTTGGTTTGCTGTAACAATTTGAGAATTGCAATTGATATTGGGAAAGAATTGTGAATGGGGTAATTGATGGATGAGTTCAACGAAACTGGTGAGTTGACTCATGGGTGATGGCTAGTACTTTCGAGACCCTAAAAATGTTGGCTTGTGATATTGAGACCCGAGATGTTGGCTAAGTGTTGTGATCATTATAGATCACGAATATCTAGAATAGATTGAGTTGGTATTGTTTAAGGATGGCTTCGTTTCTGAGTGGTATATTGCCTCTACCACCTCAGAACGAGATGTATGTTGATCCTTTCCATAGAATAGAAATGAGACTATCTGTGGGTACTGGGTAGCACCGAGACTTAGCTGGGAGTCATGTATTGTTGCTAGATGACTAGAGTGTCCCTTGACGGTGATGATGTAGGGTAGCGAGATTTTTGGAAATTATAATCGGTGGCTTGGATTTATAAATTGTTTAGTCGAGTGATGACTCAGACTAGTAAAGACAGTTAGTATGTTATAGGTAAATTGATTTGGCTAGAGAATATTGTGGCTTAGAACATTTAAATGTCGACTTCGGTTGGTTGGATGCAAATCAAATGTGGATAATACAAAGTTGGTTACTAAGCTGAAAGTTTTGAAAGTATTGTCGGTGAACCAAAGGAATATTAGAAATCTGTGTCTTGATCCTAAGGTGTAATAGATGTCAATCTATCTTGATCACCAAAGGATAGTCGTTGCATAGGTGCATGATGCTGAGGAATTGAATTATACTAGACAAATAATAAGTAGTGACTCTGAATACTGTTGTTGCCTAGAGGATGGTTAAGTGATACATAAATTGTCCGATTGAATGGGATGAACTACTTGACCATTGCTGCATGAGATTTAAGAATGCCCATAAAATAGTTTGATGATTGAGGAACAAATGGGAACGAAAAATTGTAAAATGTGTTGGATAATGTCGGTATAGGTGATTGTTGGTTGTGATATAGATTGTTGGCTTATGACTTAGTGGTGTGACTCTGTCATACGAACCGATATGTATGGTTCCATAGTCCTGTTGAGACTAACGGAATCGATGACCCATGAATAGTTAGCCTTGGCTTACGGGTTCGTGTGGGTACAAAGGAATTGGAATAGAAATTGAATCGTTGGGAATTTACTTGATGGATTATTAGAACGATGAAAATCGTATGTCGGGTTGAGAATTGACCGTAATGATGATAGATCGATCTTAGTAGATCGTTGGGTAAGTCTAAGAATGAGCCTCTGTAGAAATTAATTCCTTGAGGAAGATCCTGGATAGATAGACTTGACCCTAGCGACCAGTTGATGACTTACCAATTGTTGGCATAGCCAACAATGGCGATTAGTTATTCAGACTGAGTTAATACCCATAGGTTTGGGTAGAGTTCCTTAGAACTGTTGGTTGCTTGTTGGCCTTAAGAATAAGAAACTAGAATAACCCTAGTAGCCGTCCACTCTAGGGAAGTCACCTGAACGATCAAGTTTAGCTGTCAGTGTAGCTAACCTTAGAGATTGACTGAATAATTGGTGACCATTGGAGACCCATAGGATGACCTTGTGGCATTGAATGAGAGACTGTGATAATGAGTATTGACCTAAGGGAATGTATGTTTCAACTTGTGCCTTAAGAGATGTTTGACCCTTGAGGATTATATGTCGACCATAAGTGGGAATTGCAATCGTAAGGTAAGACTTGAGTGTACCTATAGTCGGGTAGCTAAGTTAACCTTGACTGTTGCATAGAATTATACCCTGACTCGGGTAATCGATAGTGGGTGACGTCGAATTGTGTCTTATAGAAAAGATGAATTGCCTCGGTAAGAAATATTGTTGGATTTGGGAAGGAATATGATTGCATGTTGTGAACTCTTGATATGATTGGCTCTAAGTTAGATCATTGACCTAATGTTAGAAATGTTATGCTTGGGTATAGAGCTTAACCAAGTTGTCCCTGATATTAAGTATTGTGGCCTGGAAGATAGTGATTGTGGCAAAGTGAATAAAGCAATATGTTAATTGAAAAGATGCTAAGTCGGATTTAGAAAAGATAATTATATCGTGGCTGATTGAATCGTACTAACATAGAAGTTGGCTGAAGTATATATATTTTGGGAAAGCCTAAAATATGTGTATGGATCCAGCCGAAGTGATAGGTTGCGACTGAGATAACATTATGGGAAGAATTTATTGCACTAGCACGGACTTTGGCTGAAATGCATATGTTTTGGGGATGCCTGAAATATGTGTATGGATCCAAACGAAGTGATGATGTGTTGCGACCAAGATAGAATGCAAGAAAAATATTGGTGAATCAATGAGAAGTTGCAAGTATTTGGAAAAAGAGAAAGATAGATTGAATCGTTGATGGATTAAAATGATACAGTTGGATAGCTATTTTGAAATGACCGAGTGGGCTGAAATGAATATTGAATTGAAGCTGAATGAGTAACTCATTGTGATTAAGTGAATCTAGTAGATGAGTTGTTTTCTTAAGTTTCGAGGACGAAACTTTTTCTGAGTGGTATATTATGTAATGCCCCGCTCCACACGAGACATTTGGTTGGCTTATTGGATGGGATCAGAATATTAGACCGTAACTTATGTTAGGAATCGGGAGAATTGAGACTGATGTAGTCTCTCTTAGCTGGCTAGACAGAATGTGTATTGGAACGTGGCTCGCTGGTGGAGCTACGCATGGTGGAATTGTGTGTGATCGGAACAGGAAGACCCTTTATTGCAAGTGAGTAGAACTGTCCTTCCTCCTCTTTACTCCTTCATGCTTAATAAATAAAGTATTGAAATGCTATGAATTGTCCCTAAATGTCCCATATTTAGTGCTGAATAATAGAGATGCATATGTTGAGAATTATTGAAATGTACAACACATTGAACTGCTAATGTAATTCGCTGCCTGAGAATGAATTGATAACATTGTTCCTTATGTTTAATGCTGCTGAAATGACAAAGCACTTGATTAATGAGATGCCTTATGAATGATAGAATAAAAAAGGAACTGGCTATGCTATCGACCCAATGAACTGAATGAAACACTAGAATCATGTACTCTCTGTATATCTGTTGCAAGAATATGAAATGCTGTCTGTCCCTTATAAGAAATGAATGAATGAATAAATGTCCCTATGAAATAAATGAATGTTACGTTTCTCTTAAGAAAAGAATGATATGAGATACGTTGTAATGAAGCAATGAATGAGAAATGATAAAGCTGGGATCGTTGAGATCACCGAATGAAATGATGGTAATGATGAAACGAATAAGTCATTGAATATGACTAATGATGCACTGTTGTCTTTACTTTCCTTAATATATTTTACCATGCGACTTTGTTCACAATCGAGTCGGACACGCATTCGCATGGTCATGGACAACTTGTATACAAGGTTTGAGTAATAATTTCTTCGAACGGTTTCTAGGGCCCTGGGGACCGATTCGGCCAGCGAGGAAATAATGATGAGTACTATGGGAGCACGGATAAGGCGGGGTGGCATAGAGGCTCACCACCTACTATGCTGACCGTATTATCTTGAAATAAAATAAAATAAAAAAGCGTCCATATGGTTTAACAACACCAGTGACCATGTAGTCAGGATGCATGCTAATGAATGTTTTGTGCAGGCAGCGTAAGTATATCTGATAACCTGTATTTGATGCAGGTATGAGAAGTCGGCTATTGGTAAGGAATCACATAATTGTGATATTGTATATATTGGTTCAACTTGCCTGCTTAACATGATAAATGAAATAATGCTGTGTTGTTACCTTTAAAATGAGAAACTCTATAACATGCTCAACATGTTAAATGTGAATTTGCTGATGCATTGCCTTTTAGATCATTGCCATAATCTGCTGAATGATAACACCAAATATGCTAAACGATGCCTTCAGAAAGTATTTTCATAATATGTTCAACGTGTTAACTCAATGTTGCTTAGATGATGCCTTACACAAAGAAATGCTATACCATGCTAAGACATGTTTACTTACTTCAATGTTTCTGCTCAAGAACTGTAAACTGATGCTAGGCCCTGTTTGCCATTAAAATCTTTTGATATAATTTCAATACAAACAGAACAGTGTTACAATGTAGGACTTCGACGTAGTCCTAGGAGTACACTTTTGTTTAATCTGGGTCCCTTGTGCCGATGGAGCGAGTGGTAATGCGTTGACTCCGTTGACGATCTGACGACGGTTATCGGTTCTCTGAAGGTCTGAGTTGCTCTGGGTGCTGGAGCTGATGGAGAGGAAGAAGACGTTGAGTGTCTTTAGCTGTCTCTCTGGTTGTGCGACGTCTCTGTCTGTCTATGTATGTGTGTGTCTGTCCGTGTGGAAGAAGAAAATGATCCCTCTATTTATAGTCTGCAGGATGGCTACTCATGCGCGCATATGTAGGATGCACCTGGACGCGGGGACGCCACGTGGTGATTGCTGATGGAGGTGCATGGACGATGCGCTCTGATTGAGGAGTTGAATTCTTCTTGCTGCTGTTGTGGGCTGACACGTAGCAGGGGAAGAATCTTTCTGTTGCTGAGATCTTAGGTGAATCGAGTCAAAGGACACGTGTCGTAGGCCCATGGCTCGAAGATCTCGAATTTGGTGGAGAATGATCTGGTAGGATGCGCCTGGGATTGGGCGCATGAGGAGACTTTGGCTCGTAACCTTTGGGAGTCACGAACAATTTGGGGCGCATGGCTTTTGAGGCGCATACGAGGCTTCAGTAGTGACTTTACTTCTGTCTTTAGGGACCAGAGAAAAGTCTGAGGCGCATGCAGAGCTTCAGTAGTGACTTTATTTCTGTCTTTAGGGATCAGAAAAAAGTCTGAGGCGCATGGCTTTTGAGGCGCATGCAGAGCTTTGGGCGCATGGCTGCGGAGGTGCATACGAGGTGGTTGGGCGGCCACGTGGCCTGTAACCGCCGGAGGGAAGTAATGATGATGCTGACATCGGCGATGCTTCGTTTTCTGAAAAAGCTGTCAACTGCAGTCTTCGGGGGACGTGCTGCCAACTCTGTTAGACTTCAGCATTTAATATTCTTTGACAGGTGATGGGTTGTCAAGTGGGCGCATCGATCGGTGTTCTACTAGGCGCATGGGGCCGCATGAGGGTGCATGCTTGTGAAGCGCTAGATGCTGAGGGGCGCGTCTGTGTGATGCGCGGTCTGGCCGACGCATCCGCTTCACTTGACACGTCTTTTGGTGCGACTGTTACGTTCTTCGAGTGCTTTAAATAGCCGTTTTTGACTTGGCTGAATTCGAAGCATCAGGTTCATCCATTTAATGTAAATTTATTGCACGGGATTCAGAGAGCCAGCCACTTGGCACATGGGTTTGATTTGCCCGGCCTATAAATAGTGGCATGGAGAGAGTTTGCTTCTCGTTCTCTCACGTCCTCCCTAAATGAACTTGTTTACTCGAGCACATTCTGTTGACGAGATGCTCCCGAGGGTAAAGATGCGACGCATGATCTTCATTGATGCACTTGAAGGTGACTGTTACATCCAAAAGTCGGAGTCGAGGGCTTCTGAGGCAGGCAGAATGTGCATATTGCATCCAAAGATCGGGATGCTCGAGCCTCGTCTCCGTTATGCTGGAAGAGCCGCAGATCGGAATTGCGGTACTGCGGATTTAGGGGCTCTTTCTTCTGTCAGAGTGGGTGTTGCCCATTCTGGTTGTGTTGAATGCTGCTCCTTTAGCCGCGGTTTCGATTGCGGTCTTCCTTGGTCTTTGGAGGCTCTTTTGAAGCCTCCCCTGGCCACAGGTTGACTTGCAGTGCTCTTCTCTTCCTCAGTTTGGGGAGCTCTTCCTCCAGCTAGAGGGTTGATTGCCACCCTCGTTCTGCTCAATAAATGCTTCACTTAGTCGAAGCATTAGATGGAGGTGAGCCTGGCTGGAAGGATGGCACATAACTGAGCTGCTGAAGGGATGCACATAACTGAGGATGCGCATAACTGAGCTGCTGAAAGGATGCGCCCGGCTGGGAGCGCATGGTGGGATGCGCTTGACAGGGAGCGCATGGTGGCTGCTGCATCTGGCTGTAGACTTAGGATCTTTTCTTTTTTGTAGAAGTTCTCCTTTGTACAGCCCTTTTTTAAAACATGTAATAGACTTTTATATGAAAAAAAATTTAATGTCTTTTGCTGTGTCAAAGTACTTTGTCTGAACTCCCTGGCGCATGTAGTGTTTGGCGTATAGGATTTCTGATCGTAAAATTCTATGCTTCTACAGGCCCAAATAGAAAGATTATTCTAATAAATGTTGCTTAAAGGGTTACTTAAATGTTGGTTTAGGCGAGTGGGTTGGATTCTGCTCGCCAGTACATAGATGATGTGCTGACCCATGTTTTGTGGGCAGGTGTTCGTGTTTGGAATGTTCTACACACGAAGATTGGCTTGATTGGTCCTGCGGCATCGAAGATTTGTTGGGCATACAGAAGCTCTCCTTGTACAAGATGATGTCTTCTGTGTATAAAGGGCATAATGTATGGAACATTGTAATCAGTTGCATCAGTGAGATTTTAAGCCAAGTCAGTATATCGAGTTGTAATCCAATGTATCCAAGTATCAAATGTAGACTTTATAGCATTGCTCAGTTGGCCCTCAATGTAAAGTGAGATTGGTTGTAAGCATTATATTTCAATACAAGTCTTGTACTCTTCTTCAATTATCAATAAAGAGAATAGAGTTCTATATATCTCTATGTGACTTCAAGTTATCCTTTTATCTCCGCTGCCATAAAAGAAGTGATCTATTTCTATTCAATGAGAAAGATTATCCTCATTAACTTCAATTTATCTGCTTCTGCCACTGCGATGTGTTCCTATTTGAAGAAAATCAATTATGTACCATCTTTGCCTTGTACAAGTGCAATACCAGACTTGTACGGCATCACGCCCAAGCGAGGACGATCGATTCCAAGAGATAAAATATGTGAATAAACGACTCTACGAATCGGGGCGTGACAGGCTATGCGCCCAAGGCTAAACACATCATGTAGGGCATATACTATGGAAGGAATGCACAAGAGAGTGCATGCGCCCACAAGCATGCGCCTATGGTCAATGCGCCCACATGCATGCGCCTATGGTCTATGTGTCCACATAAGTGAGGCAGGAAGCAATAGAAAGCTAAGTTAGGAGCCATCTATACTGGCTATGTATGCGCATAATAAGGGCCATGCGCCCACAACAAAGGGGCACTTTGACTTAACACATATTTTGAAGTTATGTGCATAAGCAAGTAAAAGCCATGGGCGCATATAAAGCCATGCACCCACGCTGAGGAAGGCAGGGAGCTTGGGCGCATATAAAGGGCTATGCGCCAAGGCTGAAGTCACTGTGGGTGCATAAAATGCCATGCGCCCACACACTGTTCTTCTTCTCCAACCTGAGACGAAGAACCATAGAACCCATGAACTTCCAAAGTCCATAAATCACTCAAAATAAATTAAAATTCGGGTTTTCAAAGGTCCATTTTGGGTAAAATCAAATTCTCTATAACATAGAACAATCAAAACATGAAAATAGTCAAGTTTGGTAGACCAAAACCTAAAAAAATTGAGAAAACTACAAACTTAGATCTACAAGAATCCCTTCATCTAAACCAAGAACTCCAAGTTCTAAAGAGGCTTAGAATCAAGAGGGAAAGACAATGGAACCATAAAATCTAAGATCCATCATGAAGCAAGATTATACTTGCCTTTGGTGGGTGGAGAGAATTAATAGAGGAAGAAGAAGTTAATGAAAAGTAAATTGAAGTAAAGGAGGAGAGAGAAAAAAAGGGGGTTGGTTTATAAAGGGGGTTTATCATGATGAACCACTCACCCAAACCAAACCAAAATAAACCAAGCCAAACCATGTCAAACTATGCTAGACAAGCCAAGATACGGGTCGGGAATCCATACACGTATACTAAAAATATGTATAACGAAAAATGGGAGTGCCAAGCTCAAAGCTGAGAAGGCCAAAGACAAGGATGATCAGGAGGATCTCACAGCAATGGAAGATATCATCATTGCAGTGACCGACGCAGAGAAATCTTGTGACATGTGTTATAATGGCGACTGGGTCATGGATACAGGAGCATCGTATCACGCCATTTCGTATAGGAGAATCTTTATGTTATATCACGGCGGTAGGTTTGAACATGTGAAGATAGGCGACAAGAAGATGGATGCAGTTGTAGGCATCGGTGATGTGCACTTGACAACGGAGTTTACATGTGTCATGATGGTTGTCGTAGTCTGTTTGGGAGCAAAGATTGGATGCTTATGAAGGGTTCCCAATAGCTGGCTCAAAAAAATTTGTGTTATGGCATGTACAGGCTCAAGCCACTGAGCTGTACAGGCAGGCCACAGACACCGGATGGAGGCTCGAGGGATGTTCGACAGAAGGTGGATCGTCGAAAACTTGCTGAGGAGGAACTTCTTGATGCTTTGAGGGTTACGGAGGATTCGGTTCGTCGAGATAAAGCGACGGATGATGATGAGTCAAATATTGAGGGTCAGTCTGTCGGTTCAATGACATCTGGTCGATCTCCAGGTGGGGGTTGCTCTACGAATCCAGATTTGACGACATGTGGTTTGCCAAATTTTCATGAAGTAACATCGGTTTCAGCAGTTCGAAGCCAGGGAGAAGATCAAGGTTTGCAGCAAACTCAATCTGAGACGAGAGCATAATCATTCACACAGTTCAGGGGTAGCTGTGGGTCATCGACGACATACACAGTGCATGATGTTCTGCTCGAGGACGCATGTGTATGAGGGAGCTTCAAGTTTGGACATGAAGGTGGACAGGTTCAGGAGTTCGAATCTTGTGAGAACCGTATCGTCCGCTTGTTTGGACAAGCCAAGGGTGAAGAAGCTCGTCGGAACGTTAGCACTTTTTGGTAGAAGACGGAAGTCAGGGACAAGCAGCCAAGACATACGGTGAGGCTGATCGTCAGGGACTTCGGTCTTGGTCGTGTCATTGATATTGACAGGATCCCAGTGGTGCAGAAGGTGCTACGCATGACAACTAGCGTCGACGTGACGGTCGAGGAGTTGGAGACTAAAGAAGATGTAAAGCAACTTGAGGGATCGAAAATCAGTGGCATGGGGGAGCAGAAATTCTGTCGTGGAACGACAGGCATGGAGTTCAGTTGAGGACCCATGGGGTCAATACCCTCTCATCAGACTGGAGGGGGAGATCGTTAGAGTCCAGTCTGAATTTGGTAACAACATACTTGTCGAATCCAAATCTAATTAAATATTTGATTTGATTTGATTTGATTTGGATGTCCATAATTGGTGTTGTGCTATTTAAGATATAATAGGATTCTTATTTTAGAAAATCCTATTATAATCTAAAATAGGATAATTGATGGACTATTTTAGATGTAATAGGAATCTTATTTGAGGGTTCCTAATTAAAAAATCGTATTATAACCTAAAATAGGATTTTTGTCACTACTACATTTTTGGCTTGAGGGTATTTTGGTCATTTTGACTTTTTGGTGATTTTGAAATTTTATTAATTAAATATGTGCTAATTGTTTAGTTGAGAATTGACCTAGAATCTTAGCCTAATCTAGGTTGGCCTTGAGCTTAGAATCTTGATTAGGATAACCTAGTAAATGACAAGGTTAACAATATCTAGATATTTCTAAATAGGATATTTTTTTCCTTAGGATATTTGTGAAAAAGAAAGCCTTAGGACTATTGGACCAATAGGAGGACTTGGAATTGGTTGGACAAACCCTAGCCACTCATCTACATCTAAAACCTAACCCTAATTCATCTAATGGCAGCCACAAATAGTTAACCTCCCCTCCTATAAAGTATCCCTTATAAAAACCTTGTCTCTTTTTACATCAACAAGAACCCTAACTTGTTCTTCCCCAAAATTCCCTCCCTTTATCCAAATTGACCCCAAATCGAGGCTACTCTCTTGCATTAGGATCTATTTCAGAAGTAGAGGCTAGTGGGGGCTTGCTTGCAAGAAGTGGTGCGCGTTTGGACATCGCTCGAGGAAGGGAACTTCTTATTTCGGGACCCTTTTCATTGAGTTTGAACTCTCAATAGGTAAAACCCTATAAACCCTGATAAATTCCTGATTTCTTCCCATAGATACATTTATTTAGGGTTCTCCTAGGTGTAGCCCAAGTTTGGTAGAAAATCGTGTCCATTTCGTATCCGTGTCGGACACGTATCGGTATTTTTAAAAGGGTGTTCAATGAAATGCCACATAGAAAATTATTTTAGTAAAATTCAAAACTAATTACATGGTTGTGTAGCCCTTGGTGTGTGGATTCCAAATCCATTCGACTGAGTCAAAGTTTTGGTCATTTTTGTGTCCAAACTGGACACGTACACTGTGCACGAGGACTCGGTCGAGTCCCCTGCCACCCGACCCTTGTTTCTCTTTGGATAGGACACGTGGGGCCATATAACTTGGCACAGAGGTGGGGGCCATCACTGATAGACCCTCCACAAATTTTACGATACCTTGTGTCGTGTCGGACACAAAAACACGAGTGCACTGATTTTACACTACACTGTTACACGCGAACAGGGCTCACTGACACGGAATTCGTGTCCTGTCCTAACACGACTTGGACACGAATCAGGGACTTGAAACCCTAGACCTACACCCCTTCTACATGTGTGTATGAGCTCGTGGGTATTCGTGCCCTGTGTGGTGTGCAATCGTGCACGACATGGCCGCACGAAGAGTGTTCTGCACTGTGTCCTAATACTTCCTATATTTCGTTTATTGACACTTGTGTCCAGTTCTCGGACACGTGGACACCCTCCACATGTACACACACACATACCTGACACCACTGTACATGAATGTATTTGGTATTCGAATTGTTTTGATAATTGAATTTGGGTTGAGATGAGTTGTCAATTTCTTATACATATGAACTGAGATACTGTGTTCGAATATGGGGATTAATATATTTTTAACTGAATTTAAATTTTTTAAATACATATTGTATATATTATAAATACATTGATAAATGTGTAGATAACTGGGAATTTGAATAGAATGTGTTGTATTCGAATTTCACAAGTTGCATGACTGAAACAGTAGTAAACCTGAGAATTGTAATGAATCTAATATGTAAACCACTGTTATGCAAATTCCTAAACCTGATAATTAATTCAAATATTGAAACTGAGATACTGAGAAATTAGTTTTGGGTTGATGTTGAGTTCAAGTATACTGATATTCATATGAAGTTGGGTTTCATCATTGAACCTGAGAATCATTGAACCTGAGAACCACTTTAACCTGAGAATGGGTTTAAAGCATTTTAACCTGAGAATTATTCCTATATGTAAACTGAAATTAATGATTTTAAACTTGTGTATTGATTGGGTTGTAAATGAAAACCTGAGATTCGTTCTAAATTCCTAAGGATGAGTTGTTGGTTCACTATCAAGTTATTAATATTCTAAATGTCTTAAAACCCAATGTATATAGTTAACTAAGTTGATTGAACCTTGAACTGAGTTAACATTCAACTAGGTTGCCTCTAATTAGATAACTGAGATTCAAGTTAACTGTAACCTGAGTTGCACATGACATTCCTGAGATTCTAAAGGTTAATTCAAACTGAGATTAAATGATTTTAAAACCTGGGAAGGTATACACTGAGTTATAGGTTTGACTGAAATCTGAGATGGTATTCTCAGTTGAATGTTTACATATGTCCACTTAAACTGAAATCAGATTTATATCTTAAACTGAAATTGAGTTGGGTTGAATGTAATGTAGTGTAGGTATTCTCAGTTGAATGTATGTATGGGTGTAATGTTAAAATCTGAAAAGGGCAAACCAAGATAAATGTATATATGAATGTAGGTAGATAAATGTATATATGAATGTATGAAGATATGTATGTATGGATGTATACATGCATGTAACTAGAAGTGCAACTTTGTCTAGTGCTACACAATGTTTATACACACACACACAACCTATATTTATACTTTATATGCATATATTGTTTATATATGTGAATGGAAAATTGAATGTGAATATAGTGTAGGTATTATGTATTATAAATAACCTAGATTTGACTATTTAAGCCTAGATTAGACTAACTTAGACCAGTTGAGCATGATTGTCACTTTCTGTTCCCAGAATACGTATTTTTAGACATATACTGCTTTAATATATTTGATAACTATGATGCATTGTTCTGTAGTTAAACCCCATTAATTTTATGTTAATTAATTTCCTGCAATTTTTTTTTGTATTTTATTTTCTGCTTTCATACTCTGCTTTAGCTTTACTTTGGGTTCGGCTTGGATTGGTTTAGTTAAGTTGGTTCATCATGAACCGAAACAAACCCACCACCCCTTCCATTTAAAGCCTACCCCTTCTCTCTCTTCATTACTTCACCATTAATTTTCTTCTTCTTCCTCATAACTCCTCCCCCACCTACCAGCCGCCAAGGCAAGTGCCAACTTGCTTCTTGATGGATCACCATTATTATCGTTCCATCATCTTTCTTACTTGATTTTGAGCCTCTTTAGTACTTAATATTTTCTATTTCCATGGTTCATTTCTTGTAGATCTAAGTTTTGTGCATTTTCGGATTTCTTAGGATTTGATCTAGTAAACTTTGTTATTTCTAAGTTTTGATGATTCCAGGTTGTAGAGAATTTCGTTCTACCCTATTTTGACCTATGAAAGTCCAGATTTGGGCTTGGAATGAAGGATTTATGGAGCTGAAAAGTAAGGCCTTCATGGTGGTTCTTCTCGAAATAGTGGAGAAGAAGTGCAGTACTTAGCCGCATGAGTTTTATGCGGCAAGTCATTTTTGAGCCGCATGCAGTATCTGGCCGTATGGAATGTTTCGGCCGCATGCAGCGCCTAGCCGCAGGTTAAATTTCCAGCCACATAAGCTTGGGCTTAATTAGCCGCATGACCAGTCGACGTTTCGACCGCATGAAGTTTTATATATATATATATATATAAAGATATATATATATATATATATATATATATATATATATATATATATATATATATATATATATCCTGGCCGTACGACTTATTTAGCCGCATGGACTCAGATTGATCCGCAGCCGCATGGCGCTGACAATTCTTAGCCGCATAAGGCCAGTCACCCACAGCCGCATGAACACCCATTATATCGTAGCCGCATGAGACTTATCTGTCGCATATAGACTTGCACCCATTTTCAGCCGCATGGCGCTGATCATCCTCAGCCGCATAACGCCGCGTGACTTCTTAGCCGCATACAGGCTTGCACTTATTCAACCGCATAGAATTTTCCCTGGCCGTATGGGCGTATGTTGCCCGTAGCCGCATGAGACTATTCTGTTCTGGCCGTATGGAATCACCCTTGCCCAGCCGCATGTAACCTATTTATTCCCGGCCGCATGAATCAATAATTTCCCAGCCGCATGAACGCTAGCCATAATGCCTTTTTGGCTGATTCTTGTTTCAAATTGACATTGATTGACATTTATTACCCTTGATTGATTGACTTGGCATTCATTAACATTAATTATTGTCTTGACATTAATAAACAGGGATTGTTAACTTGATTTAGTAAATTGATCATGCGTTCCTAGTTGGAACTAAGAGACTGGCTAGTCGTCTTACTGGATTGAATGAATGAGACACGTTCATATTAATTATGAACTATTGTAATCGACTGGCTGATCCTGAATATTGGCATACAGACACATGCAGGTTTCAATTTATTTATTTATTTTACAAAAGCAGCATGTGTACTTTATGGTCAAGGCATGATTATTCTGTGGTTAGTTTTGATTGTTGTATTACGCTATGTAAGACCTACAACCTAACCGCACGGGTATCGTTGTAGAGTTGTGCATATTGTACCCTGTACGAAAGTACTCATTTGAATGACCATGATCCACGGCATAGAATTTTGCTTAACATAGAGGCTATTAAGTTAAATAAAATAATGATTGCATGGAGAGGGTAGATTCCCGAGTTCTTACATGGCAGCCCTCTTGGGACTATTAAGTGCCTGACAGGCCGGCTGGTTTCCACAGATATTGTAATCTGCCTCACGGGCAGGAAGCGGTATCTGCTTATATTATTTAATTGTACATGGTATACTAACGACGGGCGTCCCGCTGGGACTCGTCTAAATACATGATTGGTGCAATTGATTGATTGGATAGACTAGCCTTGCTTGCACATAGTAAGAACTGAGGAATCCTTTATTGCATAATTCCAAGATAACTTGGAACTCACTATAGCAAGCCGTAGTGGTTGCATGGCCGTTTGAATTGATTTGTTTGTGTACTGTATCTACTCTGTTACCTAACTGAGATGATCAGAATGTCAGGACATGACGAGCCAACTTCTGTCCTTGTTTGGTTGGGAGGTTGGTTCGAAGTGTCGTGATGTTATATGAATCCTAGTAGATAGCAGAGATCTATTATCCTATTCTCTACTTACTGGCTTCATTCCTCATATCGTGCTCTCTTGCGGTACTTGCTATTAGAGGTCTAACCTCTCTGGTTTTGCATGGCCAGATTTAGAGCCGGTCCCCGAGGATCTAGCTTACTTCTACCCCCAAGATGGTCAACACTAGAGGGATGATCGCAGGAGGGCTTGAGTGGGTTTCTTACTTCCCCGCTCGTTTTGTTAAATACTTTATACTTTGCCGTTTGGCACCGACATGTTAGTCGTATTGTCTTGTACCTACTTTTGCATAATTGTAACTAAGTCAGACTGCAGCTGATAACAATTGTGTATACTTACTTCATCATCTGGCTATGTTTTGTAAAGCCAGATATCAAGAACATTTTGACTGAGCGTTTGGGACGCCTTACTGCTTTATCTTACATGTTCTCTATTATAGTTTCTTGTTTGAATGATTGAGACAATAGATGTGAAGTAACCCTAGTGAGACTTTCATGTAGTATGTACCCCCTCGTCTTTTAGACAGCATTGATCGTATTATACGGTATTCATCTACCCGTAATACGTAGCTGGCTGAGTCATTCCCCCCGCTCTCCAGTATTCTGGTTCTAGGGCGTGACAAGGATTTCGTGGTGGCCCATGCGGGTCTGATTTCAGACTTGTGGGGTGTTTTGATTTATAGGATGTCTCAATCACACATGTTCCCCCTTGATCTCATGATTCGTTACTCTCGACTCCAGCTTGACATTCTGGTATCCTTTGACTTCATTGATCCTTCCTGTCCGGTCGTTTGATTGTTCTTTTGTCCCTTTTCTTAGGGGCACTTCGTCCGCATTCTTCAGGACTGGACAGCAGCCAACGGCAACATGGACAACCTGACCATGTTGATCAGCAACAAGGGCCGGTACTAACTCAAGAGACTATCCAAGAAGAAGTAATAGTGGAAGCAGCAGCTGGATCGCAGTATCCGGAGGTTCCACCACCACCAACAGTTCCACCTACCCACATGGAAGTGGACACATCGGCCCTTCTGGAGATCATGAGAGGGATGATGGCAACTCAGCAACACCAGATATTAGCCCAGCAGCGCATGTACGCTCAGTTGTAAGAGCAGAACGTACTACTCAACCAAGGGTTGTAGACAGCTTTGGAAAGAGGGGCAAGGCCGGATTCAGGAGCATCAGCCAGGTTTTGCAAGTTCAACCCTCGCCGTTTCGAGGGCACGGAAGATGCCATCTCAGCAGATGTATGGCTTAAGGATATTGAGGCTATTCTGACAACAGCAAAGGTGCCGGCAGAAGAACGTGTGGATCAAGTGAAGTTGTTACTTCAGGATCTCGTACGTGATTGGTGGAAATCAGAGAAAGTAGGTATCAGACGTCCCGTTGCTTGGGACGATTTCACAGCAAGGTTCAAGACAAAGTACTATGGAGTTGTGGCGCAGTTTGAGCTACAACAGAAGTTTATCAACCTCAAGCAGGCCGGCAAGACGGTAGATGCTTATGCAGTGGAGTTCTGCAGATTGAGTAGGTTCGCCCCAGAGATGGTAGCAACGGAGAGCCAGAGGGCTATGAGATTTCAGCAATGATTTCACCTGGAGCTCTTGCAATTGATAGAAGGACACAACTACCAGACTTTTGATGAAGTATTGACGGCAACCCGAAGGCATGAGATCACCATTCAGAGGATCACGACAAGGACTGGAGGTCAGAAGAGATCCCACAGTCAGATTGAAGGAGGAGGGGGCGCAGCGCCCCGAACAACAGTACCATTCCTTGGCATTCGCATTCACGATGTGGCAATACGAGGGCCAGTACCACCACCCAGGCAGCAGCAACAGCAACAGAGGAAGAATCAGCAACCTCCAGCAGGCTGCACTTATTGTGGGAAGGTAGGACACACTAAAGATATGTATCGGTCATTGAACGGACTGTGTTTGATATGTGGAAATCCAGATCATCGGGTTACCACCTGTCCCATGAATTCAAGGTCAGGAGGACCAGTGCAACAATTTCCTGCTCTGCCAGTACCAGGGGCAGGGCAGTATCGAGGACCAGCGGTAGCAGTGAGACCGTTGGCACAGTGCCCGTTCATGACACAGGCTCAGATGTTTCGACAGCAGGGACCGTCGATGCAGCAACACCAGCATAGACCACCCCAGCATCATCAAGGCAGGGGCCAGCAGCAGTACCAGGCTAGGCCACAACATGGGAACCAGCAAGGAGGTCGATGGCAGGCATTCACACTGTCCTTGGAGAAGGCATTAGCATCAGGAGATGTTGTGGCAGGTAACATTCTCTTCGCCTCATATCCCGCAGGAGCATTGTTTGATTCGGGAGCATCACATTCATTTATATCTGCACAATTTGTGACACGGCTAGGAATGGAGTTCGAGGCATTGCCAGGGAGGTTGAATATACTCACTAGCAATGGGCTCGTAAGAGTTAGTAGAGTTATTCTAGCGTGTAGTATTGTAGTTTGCGGGCATTCCTTACCCGTCCAGATGATAGAATTTCCTGTTGGAAATTTCGACATTATCTTAGGCATGGACTGGCTGAAAGACAGTCATGCGACAATAGATTGTCGTAGAGGGAGTGTATCTTTTGATATTCCAGGCATGAAGCGGTTCACCTTAGTCAGATCAGTGGTAACTCAACAAGAGCAGGGAGTAGTAACGGCAATAGAAGAGTTCTAGTCCCGAAGGTAGTTGAAGAATTTCTAGACATATTTCCCGAAGAACTTCCAGGTCTACCACCGATTAGAGATATTGAGTTCAGCATAGAATTGGCACCTGGAACTAAACCGATATCAGATCGAGTTTACAGAATGGCGGATTCAGAGCAGGCCAAGGTATATCAGCACATAGAGGAACTGAAGGAGAAGAAGTTCATTCAAGCTAGCATATCGCCATGGGCAGCACCAGTGGTACTTGTGGGGGAGAAGGATGGGTCATCCAGATTGTGCATCGATTACTGGAAGCTTAATGCGACAACAGTAAGGAACAAGTACCCACTACCCAGGATCGACGACTTGTTTGACCAGTTGAGCAGAGCTAGAGTCTTCTCCAAGATAGATCTTCGTTCAGGGTATCACCAAGTGAGGGTTCGGAAGGAAGATATTCCCAAGACAGCGTTCAGGTCGAAGTATGGGCATTATGAATTCTTAGTAATACCGTTTGGTTTGACCAATGCTCCAGCAATATTTATGGATTTGATGAACCGCATCTTTATGCCATACTTAGGTCAATTTGTCGTTGTGTTTCTTGACGACATTCTCGTATATTCTGCCAGTGAAGAGGAGCATGAAGACCACCTCAGGAAAGTGTTACAGGTTCTGAGAGAGAACCAGTTGTATACCAAACTCAGCAAGTGTGAGTTCGGGATGGACCATATTTCATTTTTAGGTCACATCATATCAGGAGCTGGAGTAGCAGTGGATCCCAAGAAGGTAGAAGCAGTAGAGAGTTGGCCAGTACCCAAGACCATAGCTGATGTACAGAGTTTCTTAGGATTGGCAGGTTATTACAGAAGGTTCGTGTCAGACTTTGTGAGACTTTCAGCACCCATGACCTGCTTGACACGGAAGGATGTGCCATTCATTTGGTCGGCAGAATGCCAGTCATCATTTAAGAATCTGAAGCAGAAGTTGATATGAGCGCCTATTCTTACATTGTCAGTTGGACCCGGAGGTTTTACAGTATATTGTGATGCGACAGGAAAAGGACTTGGATGTGTCCTTATGCAACACGGAAAGGTGATAGCATACGCATCTAGGCAACTTTGAGACCACGAGAAGAATTATCCAACTCATGATTTAGAGTTGGCAGCAGTAGTATTTGCTTTGAAGCTATGGAGGCATTACTTATATGGTGATCGAGTAAACATGTACACAGACCACAAAAGTCTGAAGTACATCTTTACTCAGAAGGAGCTGAACATGAGACAGAGAAGATGGTTAGAGCTAATTAAGGATTATGACGTGGAGCTTCAGTATCATCCAGGCAAGGCTAATGTGGTAGCAGACGCTCTTAGCAGGAGAGGCGGCGCATTTATGTTAACAACACAGAAGCATATCTTAAAAGACCTTCAGAAGATGGGTATCGAAGTTATACTTCCTAGTGATAAAGGAGTTCTAACAAGTCTACAAGTTCAATCCGACTTGGTAGACAGGATCAAGGCAGCCCAGGCACAGGACCCAAGGATTCAGAAGCTTAGGGCAGAATGTGAGTCAGGACTCAGAAAGGAGATGCAAATTCATGAAGATGGTACACTTAGGTTTGGATCGCATCTATGTGTGCCTAGTGGAGATATCAGACAGGAAGTTATGGCAGAAGCTCACAGTTCTCAGTATTCTATATACCCTGGAGGGACCAAGATGTACCAAGATATCAAGCAGCACTTCTGGTAGAACGGGATGAAGAGGGAGATAGCTAGATTTGTTTCCCGTTGCTTGGTATGTCAGCAAGTGAAGGCAGAACAGCAGAGGCCAGCTGGGTTATTGCAACCGCTTCCTATCCCGGAATGGAAGCGGGAACACATCATAATAGACTTTGTGACCGGTTTACCGAGATCACCAAGTGGTAAAGATGCTATTTGGGTAATAGTGGATCGACTTACAAAGGTAGCACACTTTCTTCCTTTCAGAGTAGGGCAATCTACAGAAAAGTTGGCAAAATTATATATGCAACAGATAGTCAGGCAGTACGGAGTCCCTGTCAGTATTGTGTCAGACAGAGATATCTATTTTACATCATATTTCTGGAAGAGCTTACATCATAGTCTGGACACCAAGTTAAGATTTAGTACGGCTTACCATCCCCAGACAGATGGACAATCAGAAAGAACAATTCAGACTTTGTAAGACATGTTACGAGCTTGCACCCTAGATTTTAGAGGATCTTGGGAGAGCCACCTGCACTTAGTTGAGTTTTCATATAACAACAATTATCAAGCCAGTATCCAGATGGCACCATTTGAAGCACTATATGGTAAGAAGTGTAGGTCGCCACTAGCATGGGATGATATCGGGGAGAGAAAGATGCTAGGCCCAGAAATGATTATCCAGACCGTTGAAGTGATTAAGGGAATTAGAGAGCGACTTCGAGTTGCGTAGGACCGGCATCTTCATTGGGCGGACCAGCATCGTAGGCCGCTAGAGTTTTCTGTTGGGGACCACGTGTTCTTGCGGATCTCACCTACCCGTGGGGTTATTAGGTTTGGCGTTCGTGGGAAGTTGAGTCCGCGATATGTGGGCCTATTTGTTATCCTTGATAGGGTAGGCGATGTTGCTTATCGTTTATCCCTTCCACCTTCGTTACGAGAGCTGTATGACGTATTTCATGTATCTCAGCTGCGAAGGTATGTATCGGACCCAAGCCATATCCTTGATCATTCTGAGCTGGTTGTTGGTACCAACCTGTCTTACGAGGAGCAGCCTGTGTCTATTTTGGACCGAAGAGAGAAGATACTCAAGAACCGAATAATTCATCTTGTCCGAGTTGCTTGGGGTCATCACTCTTTAGGGGAGTCAACGTGGGAACGTGAGGATGATATCCGATCACGGTATCCGTACATGTTTGACTCACAAGGTATATTTCTTTCTGTATACCTTGATTGTCTTAACCACTCATGCTTGTCACCTTCTGAATAGAATTGCTTGGTGTCGTCGATAGTTAAACATAGATATGTTACTTGCTATTGGCATTATAGAATGATTGCTTACTCAATTGCTTATGCTTGGATTAGTTTAGCTTTGATGTTCCTGTCCTGCTTGGATTGAAATTCCGAGGACAAAATTTTTCTAAGGAGGATAGAGATGTTACTTTCCATTCCCAGAATACGTATTTTTAGACATATACTGCTTTAATATATTTAATAACTATCATGTATTGTTCTGTAGTTAAACCCCTTTAATTTTATGTTAATTAATTTCCTGTAATTTTATTTCTGTATTTTATTTTCTGCTTTTATACTCTGCTTTAGCTTTACTTTGGGTTCGGCTTGGATTGGTTTAGTTAAGTTGGTTCATCATGAACCGAAACAAATCCACGACCCCTTCCATTTAAAGCCCACCCCTTTTCTCTCTTTATTACTTCACCATTAATTTTCTTCTTCTTCCTCATAACTCCTCCCCCACCTACCAGCCGCCAAGGCAAGTGCCAACTTGCTTCTTGATGGATCACCATTATTATCGTTCCATCATCTTCCTTACTTGATTTTGAGCCTCTTTAGTACTTAACATTTTCTATTTCCATGGTTCATTTCTTGTAGATCTAAGTTTTGTACATTTTCGGATTTCTTAGGATTTGATCTAGTAAACTTTGTTATTTCCAAGTTTTGATGGTTCCAGGTTGTAGAGAATTTTGTTCTACCCCATTTTGACCTATGGAAGTCCAGATTTGGGCTTGGAATGAAGGATTTATGGAGCTTGGAAGTAAGGCCTTCATGGTGGTTCTTCTCGGAATAGTGGAGAAGAAGTGCAGTACTTAGCCGCATGAGTTTTCATGCGGCAAGTCATTTTTGAGCCGCATGCAGTATCTGGCCACATGGAATGTTTCGGCCGCATGCAGCGCCTAGCCGCAGGTTACATTTCCAGCCGCATAAGCTTGGGCTTAATTAGCCGCATGACCCGTCGACGTTTCGACCGCATGAAGTTTTATATATATATATATATATATATATATATATATATATATATATATATATATATATATATCCTGGCTGCACGACTTATTTAGCCGCATGGACTCAGATTGATCCGCAGCCGCATGGCGCTGACAATTCTTAGCCGCATAAGGCCAGTCACCCGCAGCCGCATGAACACCCATTGTATCGTAGCCGCATGAGACTTATCTGCCGCATATAGACTTGCACCCATTTTCAGCCGCATGGCGCTGATCATCCTCAGCCGTATAGCGTCGCGTGACTTCTTAGCCGCATACAGGCTTGCACTTATTCAGCCACATAGAATTTTCCCTGGCCACATGGGCGTATGTTGCCCGTAGCCGTATGAGATTATTCTGTTCTGGCCGCATGGAATCACCCTTGCCCAGCCGTATGTAACCCATTCATTCCCGGCCGCATGAATCAATAATTTTCCAGCCGCATGAACGCTAGCCATAATGCCTTTTTGGCTGACTTTTGTTTCAAATTGACATTGATTGACATTTATTACCCTTGATTGATTGACTTGGCATTCATTAACATTAATTATTGTCTTGACATTAATAAACAGGGATTGTTAACTTGATTTAGTAAATTGATCATGCGTTCCTAGTTGGAACTAAGAGACTGGCTAGTCGTCTTATTGGATTGAATGAATGAGGCACGTTCATATTAATTATGAACTATTGTAATCGACTGGCTGATTCTGAATATTGGCATACAGACACATGCAGGTTTCAATTTATTTATTTATTTTACAAAAGCAGCATGTGTACTTTATGGTCAAGGCATGATTATTCTGTGGTTAGTTTTGATTGTTGTATTACGCTATGTAAGACCTACAATCTAACCGTACGGGTATCGTTGTAGAGTTGTGCATATCGTACCCTGTACGAAAGTACTCATTTGAATGACCATGATCCACGGCATGGAATTTCGTTTAATATAGAGGCTATTAAGTTAAATAAAATAATGATTGCATGGAGAGGATGGATTCCCGAGTTCTTACATGGCAGCCCTCTTGGGACTATTAAGTGCTCGATAGGCCGGCTGGTTCCCACAGATACTGCAATCTGCCACACGGGCAGGAAGCGGTATCTGCTTATATTATTTAATTGTACATGGTATACTAACGACGGGCGTCCCGCTGGGACTCGTCTAAATACATGTTTGGCACAATTGATTGATTGGATAGACTAGACTTGCTTGCACATAGTAAGAACTGAGGAATCCTTTATTGCATAATTTCAGGATAACTTGGAACTCACTGTAGCAAGCCGTAGTGGTTGCATGGCCGTTTGAATTGATTTGTTTGTGTACTGTATCTACTCTGTTACCGAACTGAGATGATCAGAATGCCAGGACATGACGAGCCAACTTCTGTCCTTGTTTGGTTGGGAGGTTGATTCGAAGTGTCGTGATGTTATGTGAATCCTAGTAGATAGCAGAGATCTATTATCCTATTGTCACGCCCCAGAACCAGAATACTGGAGAGCGGAAGAATGACTCAGCCAGCTACGTATTACGGGTAGATGAATACCGTATAATACGATCAATGCTGTCAAAAGACGAGGGGGTGCATACTACATGAAAGTCTTACTAGGGTTACTCAACATCTATTGTCTCAATCATTCCAACAAGAAACAGTAAATAGAGAACATGTAAGATAAAGCAGTAAGACGTCCCAAATGCTTAGTCAAAATGTTCTTAATATCTAGCTTTACAAAATATAGCCCGATGATATAGCAAGGTATACACAATTGTTATCAGCTGCAGTCTGACTTACTTACAATTATGCAAAAGTAAGCACAAGACAATCCGACTAACAAGTCAGTGCCAAACGGCAAAGTATAAAGTAAATAACAAAACGAGCGGGGAAGTAAGGAACCCACTCGAGTCCTCCTGCGATCATTCCTCTAGTATTGACCATCTTGGAGGTGGAAGTAAGCTGAGTCCTCGAGAATCGGCTCTAAATCTGGCCATGCAAAACCAGAAAGGTTAGACCTCTAATAGCAAGTACCGCAAGGAAGCACGATATGAGGAATTTAACCAGTAAATAAAAGAATATAATAATAGATCTCTGCTTGCTACTGGGATTCACATCATATCACGACACTTCGAACCAACTTTTCAACCAAATAAGGACAGAAGTTGACCCGTCATATCCTGACATTCTGATCATCTCAGTTAGTTAACAGAGTAGATACAGTACACAAACAAGTCAACTTAAACGGCCATACAACTACTACGGCTTGCTACGGTGAGTTCCAAGTTATCTTGGAATTATGCAATAAGGATTCCTCAGTTCTTACTATGTGCAAGCAAGGCTAGTCTACCCAATCAATCAATTGCGCCAATCATGTATTTAGACGAGTCCCAGCGGGACGCTCGTCGTCAATTTACAATATACAATAATATAAGCAGATACCGCTCCCTGTCCGTGTGGCAGATTTGCAGTATCTGTGGAAACAAGCCGGCCTGTTGGGCGCTAATAGTCCCAAAGAGGGCTGCCATGTAAAAACTCGAAAATCCATTCTCTCCATGCAATCATTATTTTATTTAACTTAGTAGCCTCTATGTTAAGTGAAATTACATGCCGTGGATCATGGTCATTTCAGAATAAGTACTTCCGTACAAGGTACGATATGCCCAACTCTACAACGATACCCGTACGGTTAGGTTGTAGGTCTTACATAGCGTAATACAACAATTAAAACTAACCACGGAATAATCATGCCTTGACCATAAAGTACACATACTGCTTTCGTAAAATAAATAAATAAATTGTAGTCTGTATGTATCTATATGTCAATATTCGGGATTGGTCAATCGATTGTAAATATGAACGTGTCTTATTCCATTTAATTCAATAAGACGACTAGCCAGTCTCTTAGTTCCATCTAGGAACGCATGATAAATTATTAATCTCATGATCAATTTTTGAAATAAAAATCTCATGCGGTTGGGAAATAAAAATTTCATGCGGCTGGGAAATAAAAATCTCATGCGGCTGGGAAATAAAAATCTCATACGGCTGAGAAATAAAAATCTCATGCGGCTGGGAAATAAAAATCTCGTGCGGCTGGGAAATAAAAATTTCGTGCGGCTGGAAAATAAATATTTCGTGCGGCTGTGGAAAATAAAGATTTCATGCGGCTGTAGGAAATAAAATTTCATGCGGCTGTAGAAAAATAAAGATTTCATGCGGTTGGGAAATAAAGATTTCATGCGGCTGAGAAATAAAGATTTCATGCGGCTGTGAGAAATAAAGATTTCATGCGGTTGGAAAATAAATATTTTTTATGCAGCTGAGAAATAAAGATTTCATGCGGCTGTGGGAAATAAAGATTTCATGCGGTTGAAAAATATGGATTTCATGCGGTTGAGAAATAAAGATTTCATGCGGCTGTGGAAAATAAAGATTTCATGCGGCTGTGGAAAATAAAGATTTTATGCGGTTGGAAAATAAAATTTCATGCTTTGGGAAATAAAGATTTCACGTGGCTGAGAAATAAAATCTCATGCTGTCACGACCCGCACCCGCTTTTCGGATACGAGACGTGTCCAAGCCAGCCTACGCCGCAGAGTCGGCGGTAGAACGCTGTCAAGCCCGCAAGAAATAAATGCTCAAAATCACAAAATATAATATTTGCTGCTCATTCACATTTCTAAGTTTATTACAACATTTACAAGATTTTATATTTAAAAAAAATACAAAGTTCGCACAATTAATGAAAATGACAACTAGTTCCACTATCTAGGTCGACTTCAGCATACCCAAGCATTCCCAATGCTAACAGTGATCGCGGCTAAATCTGAAAAAAATGTTGGTTTCCAGTCAGGAATGGAACAAGTACACAAACCGACGACAATGCAAAAACACAATAGAATTAACAAGACATAAAAATAACATATGAGAGATAAAAACTGGTAGATAACTGATGATATAGCACGATAGAGAAGTAAACAAGAAAAAAACTAATAAAAGACATCTATCTAGGTGGTGTGAAATATCTCTTTCAATATGTGAACGGCTAGGGGGTAAATCCGACACCTGCACGTGTCGTGTACAGGTGCTATTGTTCACGAATAGACATCATGGGATAGTTCTGGGTAGTCCACATGTCTACTAAGATATTTTCCCTCCCGACTACTCCGTGTGACGAGCGTGTCAACAAGCAGCAAGATATATGTATAGACATGAAATTAAAAGACTACTATGAATCGGAAAGCAATCAAAAAGTGCACTTGCCTGAGGTCCTTAGCTGGAAAAACCAATAGTAATATACCACTCAAAGAGCCACAATCAGTCAACACATACAGAAGTCTCCAGATGCTGAAATAAACAGTACCAATATTCTCAAAATAGTCAAATTAGATAGGATTGCCTATCCTTAAGTCCAATTCTGGACACAGGGGCAAAACGGTAATTTTGAGTCAAAACGGTGTCCGCCGTTGGACCCGCTTTGCACCGAAAAGCATGCCAGAGTCAACGGCCTCTAAAATCGTCAAACTATATGTCAACAGGTCCAATTTTCCGATACGAACCCAACCGTATATCCAAAGTTGGATTCCGGTGGGCCGTGCACAAAATCGTCCGTTGAGTCCAAAATGGCCTGTTAGCCTAGGGTCGATATTAAGTAGTCAAATTTACGCAAAATAAAAACGTATGACTAATCACATTTATGATTTAATCTAATAGAAGTTTTATTTAGAAAAATATTTAATTCTCAATTATTTATAACTTACTTAAAAATCTACTCATTTATAATTATTATAATATTTATATCTAAAGGATTTACTAAGATATATAGAGCCCGAACTAACCAGTCCAAAATATAATATATAGTTTTTTGTAAACTTAGCTCATAAACAATATATATAACTTTTACAAAAACTGATTCTTAATAGTAAAACCTAAACCCAACCCATCTATGGCCCAAGCAGTGAGCCAAAACCTATTAATCCAAACCCATACGTAATCTGATGCCAAGAAACCTATATATTCAAGAACTTATTTATTTCCTTCAGCCCAAGGCCCGTGTCTTAGTCCAGACCCGGACTCCACCAACCCTCAATTATTTTTCTCTTTCACAGGAGGGAGAACTCTCCCCAAAAGAAGACTCGAGAAAGGGAAATGGAGTGAAGAAGGAGGGGAAGAAGAAAGAGAGTGGCGAGAGGGTGAGCTCACCTCGGAACGCTCGACAGTACCCGGCGCTGGCGTGGGTGGTCCAGATCCAAGGCAGGGATCCGATGGTGGCTACGCCTCCGGGAAGTTCGTCGGAGAGATCGGAGGCGCGGTGGCAGTGCTGGTCCCTGGAGGAGAGTAGAAGTAGGAGTCGGGAGCGACGCAGCTGCAAGCTGACGCTCCTTGGATTTGAGCCTGCGGACCATGGCGCTGACCTGGTCGAGCTCGGCTGCGAGCTTCTGGCATAGGTCGCGGGACTCGTGCTTGCTTTCGGGGTCGACACTGACGGTGATGACGCGGCACAGTGCTCGCCGGAGACGCTGTCGTGCGGAGGCGGCTGGAGACACGACCACATCGCCCGTGTCGGTGCAGCCCTAGGCACGGTCGGTTGCGGCCGACGGAGAGTCGCCGGACGCGGAGGGGACAGCGCTGGGGAGGGCACGCGAGGGCGGCCAGGCAGCGTGTGGGTGGCGGACTTCAGCGACCCGGGCGGCGTCGGCAGATCTGGGAGGTGGGGAGGTTGGTTTCAATTTTGTTTGGTTTTGTTTTGATGCTGTCTCCGGTGTGTCGGACACAGTAGGATGGATGTATTGTTTGTAAGGAACTGGATGAGATGATGGTTGTGCTCACGGACACGAATGCCCGGGGTCGGACCCGAGGCTGGACACAATAATTGTGGTGGTGGACACGGACACTTCGGTACAGGGTTGCTGTTGGCTATTGGTGGGGAGTTGTTGTCCGCGGAGATGGTATGGGTGATGGTAAGCGTGAATTCGGGATTACTGTGGCAATGGTAAGGAGATACGTGGTTGATGGCAATGTTGGCTGTGGTAGTTGAAGAGGAGAGCATGGTTTTGTTGTGCCGAAGAGGATTCTCATAGGGCTTGGTTGATGCTTTTATATATGAATTTGGATTAGTGTTAATTGTAGGAGGATTAGAAGAGATCAATTTTAAATTGATCCGGATGTGAGCGCAGGGGTATTCGGCTAGCACAAGGAAATCGGATATTCCTATACTGATTAGTATTAGGATCTTCCAGGATAAATTTTATCAAAGTTTAAATCAACATAAAATATTCCTAACTTAATTAATCAAATCTAACTCTTTAAAATCAAATAAATAATTAAAACTAGTTTTAGTATAATCGAAATACATTAATTTGAATCTAATGAATTCTAAAAACCCCACTAATATGATCTTAATACAACTGTGATCATAATAATCCCATTTAAAGTAATAATTAATATCGTCAAAAATAGTCTAAAGCTCGACACTAACAGGTTAATCGAGGGTATATTTAAAATATATTTTCAAACCAAAATAAAATAAAAGTTAATATTAGATCAAATATTTATAAAAGTCCAATTAGTAAAATAAACTGGTAGATATTTTTGCCCTTCAAAATATATAATTACTTTCTCAAACGTAAAATATTTTCCATCCTAAATAAACGAAAATAGCAGTTCCCATAATATTTAATTTTAAAACTAGTTTTGAAAATAAAAGAAACATTCATAAAATATTATTTACGAGGTATCGACGAAGTTTACCTTAACGCCATAAAATAAAAATAACAATAAATTAAAAAATTTGGGAAGAGGAGTTACAAATCTACCCACCTTAAAAATAAATTCATCCTCGAATTTAAGGGCTGCTAGGATAGGTAAACTTGGTAGCTCCATGAAAAGGTAGGAAAATGATAAGAAACTGATAAGGAATCTTGATCAATTAGAAGAAAAGAAAAGAAAAGAAAAGAAAGAAAATTCCTTAGTAATGACATCGAGAAGTAGTAAATGGATATGGCTTGTGGTTGACATCTTAGGCTACGGTCTTGAATCACGCTACCCACCTTAGAAAAATTTTTTCCTCGAAATTTAGAAGGATACGATTATGCTCGATTAAGAACAAAATCAAGAACTGATTTGATCAATAATCAAAGCGAGTTAGGTCGTGAATAGTATTGGACTCCAAGGAAAGATACCATGTGGTACGGCCAAAAGGGTATAGTCACAGTGGTCTAGGATCTAATTGAGATATAATTGTCTAAACAAGAAAGGTCGTTTAGGCACGATTATGATTTATTCATGAACAAAATTGTTCAAGATCGATCAAAATTGAAAGCACTGTGGTACGAACAAATAGTTAAATAAAATAGTATGGGCACGATTATGGAATCGAATTCTAGGATAACATACGAGTTGGCACGATTGAAATAGAATCGAATAGTCTAGTTGTGATTTAATGATCGTTAAGGATGGTCCAAATCGAAACTGTGATAACACGATCGATTGGGTAACCATGATCATAGAATCGTAATCTAGGTATAACTATGAATCTAGTGGAAGGAAATCAAATTAGGTTTTAAAAGATGACGATTCAAAAATAGGAAGACATGGAGGAAGAGAACAATCAGTTTATTGAGGAGTTGGTAACTAGGAATAATGCACAAATCAATCTAGAAACTTTATAGTCGTATGCCAATAAAGGACGTAGCCTATATGGTATTCGATTATCGTAAACATATCTGAAGTCATTTTACAGAGAATTTATGCCTCGCCAGTGTACAGCTAGCTGCAATAAACTCTTGGTTCCACGACTCAAATGAGGATACGGTAATGAATACCCTATCAGCTCTATCAAATCTTGACATAATAATTCAAAAATATGGTAACTAAGCTATAGCTTGAGTGTCATTCGATAACTCACGCTTACTTGAAATTATCTCAACTTGAGGGACATGCCACGCCAGTGCGCTGCTGGCTGCAGTGAACCCGTAGTCTCGATAATTCAAATAAGTGACGACAGTGCGCTGATGTCTTGCCATCGTAAGTCAACGAACATTCCGTTAACTATACCTTATAAAATTTCAAAGGAGGTTCTAGAATTTCAAACAGTTCTAAGAGGGTGTAAGTATCAGTCCTTCCAGTATGAATATCAAGTCTTGAAGAGAAAAAAAAATTAGTTTATGGAGGATAACTCTTTAACTTAAGGTTAAGGTATAGACAATTGAGTGAGAAATTATTTAAAAGATAAATCCCTTGGGTTCAAAAATATAAGCGATACAAACTCATGATAGGGCGATGTTTAGAGAAGACATAAGATAAAGTTGTACAAATGATAAGATCATGAAGGAAAGGACCGAAGGCAAAAGAAATATAAACTATAATCTCTATTTCTCTAATATTCAAGATTGAGGAAAATATGTATAAGCATTATGTCTATTTATTACGAATATATATTTATGCACAAGTATAGTCTAAATAAATCCCGAAATATCATTTTAAGGGAAGGTTATCATATTCCCACGTAAAATACAACTTTAAATAGCAATAACACATCTATTATATTTAATATACAATTTATAGAAATTATTCACAAGACCAAAATGGACTACCAATATGTATACACATCCATACATCTACATGGGCGTCGTTGGTCGCACTACATGACTACCGTGGCTTGGGTTGGGTTCGGGCTAGTTTGGAACGATCAAAATTTCTAAAAGCCAATAATCCTAATAAATAAATAGATAATTAAATAAATAAACATATTTTGGGTCAAGTCACAACTTGGCCTGGTTTTTTCCTAGTTGGGGACACACTTATGGCTCAGCCTTTTCTACCATACACTAGTTAAAGCATGCCACTGCACTATTCGTGCCATCACTTCTAGTCATTTGGCATTCCAAAATTTAACCATGACTAAAATATTACCTAATAGTAAATAATTAAAAATTTCTAAAATAAAAAATCATACTTACTTTAAATAAGTAAACAACAAAATTCTGGAAAGAGGGTTGCGAATCTGCCCTTCTTCAGAAATACTATCGATTCAGATTACAACAGTGCATCCTTCTACGAAAATTATCTAACAGGATTTAGAATTCAATGAGGCCTATGTAGCAACCTTAACTACCCAAATGTCAAATTAAAATAGGGACTCTTAAGCCTAATCATTCTCTTAAAATTGATTTACTCCTAGTTGTGAATGAGCATTTCCTAGTCGCAGGCTCGCAGTAGTACGACTAATATGGTACTACCACGAGTTCGCACAATTTTGCAAAAACAGACCTGCACGGGCTGCCACAAAAACTTGTCACGACCCGCACCCGCTTTTCGGATACGAGACGTGTCCAAGCCAGCCTACGCCGCAGAGTCGGCGGTAGAACGCTGTCAAGCCCGCAAGAAATAAATGCTCAAAATCACAAAATATAATATTTGCTGCTCATTCACATTTCTAAGTTTATTACAACATTTACAAGATTTTATATTTAAAGAAAAATACAAAGTTCGCACAATTAATGAAAATGACAACTAGTTCCACTATCTAGGTCGACTTCAGCATACCCAAGCATTCCCAATGCTAACAGTGATCGCGGCTAAACCTGAAAAAAATATTGGTTTTCAGTCAGGAATGAAACAAGTACACAAACCGATGACAATGCGAAAACACAATAGAATTAACAAGACATGAAAATAATATATGAGAGATAAAAACTGGTAGATAACTGATGACATAGCACGATAGAGAAGTAAACAAGAAAAAAACTAATAAAAGACATCTATCTAGGTGGTGTGAAATATCTGTTTCAACATGTGAACGGCTAAGGGGTAAATCTGGCACATGCACGTGTCGTGTACAGGTGCTATTGTTCACGAATAGACATCATGGGATAGTTCTGGGTAGTCCACATGTCTACTAAGATATTTCCCCTCCCGACTACTCCGTGTGACGAGCGTGTCAACAAGCAGCAAGATATATGTATATACATGAAATGAAAAGACTACTATGAATCGGAAAGCAATCAGAAAGTGCACTTGCCTGAGGTCCTTAGCTGGAAAAAACCAATAGTAATATACCACTCAAAGAGCCACAATCAGTCAACACATGCAGAAGTTTCCAGATACTGAAATAAACAGTACCAATATTCTCAGAATAGTCAAATTAGCTAGGATTGCCTGTCCTTAAGTCCAATTCTGGACACAGGGGCAAAACGGTAATTTCGAGTCAAAACGGTGTCCGCCGTTGGACCCGCTTTGCATCGAAAAGCATGCCAGAGTCAACGGCCTCTAAAGTCGTCAAACTATATGTCAACAGGTCCGGTTTTCCGATACGAACCCAACCGTATGTCTAAAGTTGGATTCCGGTGGGCCGTGCACAAAATCGTCCGTTGAGTCCAAAATGGCCTGTTAGCCTAGGGTCGATATTAAGTAGTCAAATTTACGCAAAATAAGAACGTATGACTAATCACATTTATGATTTAATCTAATAGAAGTTTTATTTAGAAAAATATTTAATTCTCAATTATTTATAACTTACTTAAAAATCTACTCATTTATAATTATTATAATATTTATATCTAAAGGATTTACTAAGATATATAGAGCCCGAACTAACCAGTCCAAAATATAATATATAGTTTTTTGTAAACTTAGCTCATAAACAATATATATAACTTTTATAAAAACTGATTCTTAATAGTAAAACCTAAACCCAACCCATCTATGGCCCAAGCAGTGAGCCAAAACCTATTAATCCAAACCCATACGTAATCTGATGCCAAGAAACATATATATTCAAGAACTTATTTATTTCCTTTAGCCCAAGGCCCGTGTCTTAGTCCAGACCAGGACTCCACCAACCCTCAATTATTCTTCTCCTTCACAGGAGAGAGAACTATCTCCAAAAGAAGACTCGAGAAAGGGAAATGGAGTGAAGAAGGAGGGGAAGAAGAAAGAGAGTGGCGAGAGGGTGAGCTCACCTCGAAAAGCTCGACAGTACCCGGCGCTGGCGTGGGTGGTCCAGATCCAAGGCGGGGATCCGATGGTGGCTACGCCTCCGGGAAGTTCGTCGGAGAGATCGGAGGCGCGGTGGCGGTGCTGGTCCCTGGAGGAGAGCAGAAGTAGGAGTCGGGAGCGACGCAGCTGCAAGCTGACGCTCCTTGGATTTGAGCCTGCGGACCATGGCGCTGACCTGGTCGAGCTCGGCTGCGAGCTTCTGGCACAGGTCGCGGGACTCGTGCTTGCTTTCGGGGTCGACGCTGACGGTGATGACGCGGCGCAGTGCTCCCCGGAGACGCTGCCGTGCGGAGGCGGCTGGAGACACGGCCACATCGCCCGTGTCGGTGCAGCCCTAGGCACGGTCGGTTGCGGCCGATGGAGAGTCGCCGGACGCGGAGGGGACAGCGCTGGAGAGGGCACGCGAGGGCGGCCAGGCAGCGTGTGGGTGGCGGACTTCAGCGACCCGGGCGGCGTCGGCAGATCTGGGAGGTGGGGAGGTTGGTTTCAATTTTGTTTGGTTTTGTTTTGATGCTGTCTCCGGTGTGTCGGACACAGTGGGATGGATGTATTGTTTGTAAGGAACTGGATGAGATGATGGTTGTGCTCACGGACACGAATGCCCGGGGTCGGACCCGAGGCTGGACACAATAATTGTGGTGGTGGACACGGACACTTCGGCACAGGGTTGCTGTTGGCTATTGGTGGGGAGTTGTTGTCCGCGGAGATGGTCTGGGTGATGGTAAGCGTGAATTCGGGATTGCTGTGGCAATGGTGAGGAGTTACGTGGTTGATGGCAATGTTGGCTGTGGTGGTTGAAGAGGAGAGCAGGGTTTTGTTGTGCCGAAGAGGATTCTCATAGGGCTTGGTTGATGCTTTTATATATGAATTTGGATTAGTGTTAATTGTAGGAGGATTAGAAGAGATCAATTTTAAATTGATCCGGATGTGAACACAGGGGTATTCGGCTAGCACAAGGAAATCGGATATTCCTATACTGATTAGTATTAGGATCTTCCAGGATAAATTTTATCAAAATTTAAATCAACATAAAATATTCCTAACTTAATTAATCAAATCTAACTCTTTAAAATCAAATAAATAATTAAAACTAGTTTTAGTATAATCGAAATACATTAATTTGAATCTAATGAATTCTAAAAACCCCACTAATATGATCTTAATACAACTGTGATCATAATAATCCCATTTAAAGTAATAATTAATATCGTCAAAAATAGTCTAAAGCTCGACACTAACAGGTTAATCGAGGGTATATTTAAAATATATTTTCAAACCAAAATAAAATAAAAGTTAATATTAGATCAAATATTTATAAAAGTCCAATTAGTAAAATAAACTGGTAGATATTTTTGCCCTTCAAAATATATAATTACTTTCTCAAACGTAAAATATTTTCCATCCTAAATAATCGGAAATAGCAGTTCCCATAATATTTAATTTTAAAACTAGTTTTGAAAATAAAAGAAACATTCATAAAATATTATTTACGAGGTATCGACGAAGTTTACCTTAACGCCATAAAATAAAAATAACAATAAATTAAAAATTTTGGGAAGAGGAGTTACACATGCGGCTGAGAAAGTGGGGACCCATCTTCTTAGAAAACCTGAGAAGGATGGTCATGGAACCCTTGGCTTCCAAGCTCCATAAAACCTTCACCGTAAGTCCAAATTTGGACTTCCATAGGTCAAAATAGGGTAGAACGAAATTCCCTACAACATGGAACCATCAAAACTTGGAAATAACAATGTTAAATAGATCAAAACCCAAGAAATCCGAAAATACTATAAACTTAGGTCAAGAAGAATTTAGCCATAGAAATTGAAAATGCCAAGCACTAAAGTGTCTTAGAATGTTGAGAGGAAGACAATGAAACAACAAAAATGAAGATCCATCAAGAAGCAAGTTGGCATTTGCCTATCTCTTCTAGGTTGGTGGGAGAGTTATGAGGAAGAAAAAGAGTAATGAGAAGAAGTAATGAAGAGAGAGAGAAAGGGTTTGGGCTTTAAATGAAGGAGTGGTGGTAGGTGGGGAGTTGGGTTCATGTTGAACCATCAAGGCCGAAAAATAAACCAACTCTGGCCGAACCCAAAAGTAAAGCAGAAAGTAAAATACAGAAAAATAATTAACGTAAAAATTAAAGGAATTAAAATACAGAATAATACATGATAAATATTAAATAAATACATTTAAACAGTACATGCATTTAAAATACGTATTCTGGGAACGGAAAGTGACATCTCTACCCTCCTTTAGAAAAATTCCGTCCTCGGAATTTCAAATCCAAGCAGGATAGAAACATCAGAGCTAAACTAATCCAAGTACAAGCAATTTGAGCAAGCAATCATTTTATAATGTCAACAGCAAGTAACATATCCATGTTTAACTATCGACGACACTAATCAATTCTACTCATAAGGTGACAAGCATGAGGAGTTAAGACAATCAAGGTATACAGAAAAAGATATACCTTATGAGTCAAACAGGTGCGGATACCGTCATCGGATGTCATCCTCACGTTTCCACGTTGACTCCCCTAAAGAGTGATGACCCCAAGAAACCCGAACAAGGTTAATTGTTCGGTTCTTGAGTATCTTCTCTCTTCGGTCCAAAATGGACACCGGCTGCTCCTCGTAAGACAAGTTGGTACCAACAACCAGCTCAGAATGATCAAGGATATGGCTTGGGTCCGATACATACCTACGTAACTGAGATACATGAAATACGTCATGCACCTCTCGTAACGAAGGTGGAAGGGACAAACGATAAGCAACATCGCCTACCCTATCAAGGATAACAAATGGGCCTACGTATCGCGGACTCAACTTCCCGCGAACCCCAAATCTAATGATCCTACGAGTAGGTGAGATCCGTAAGAACACGTGGTCCCCAACAAAAAACTCTAGCGGCCTACGATGCTGGTCCGCCCAATGACGATGCCAATCCTGCGTAACTCGAAGTCGCTCTCTAATTCCCTTGACCACCTCAACTGTCTGAACAATCATTTCTGGTCCTAGCATCTTCCTCTCCCCGATATCATCCCATACTAGTGGCGACCTACACTTCTTACCATATAGTGCTTCAAATGGTGCCATCTGGATACTGGCTTGATAACTATTGTTGTATAAGAACTCAACTAAGTGCAGGTGGTTCTCCCAAGATCCTCCAAAATCCAGAGTGCAAGCTCGCAACATGTCTTCCAAAGTCTGAATTGTTCTTTCTGATTGTCCGTCTGTCTGGGGATGGTAAGCCGTGCTAAATCTTAACTTAGTACCTAGACTATGATGTAAGCTCTTCCAGAAATGTGATGTAAAGCGGGTATCTCGGTCTGACACAATGCTGACGGGGACTCCATGCTGCCTGACTATCTGCTGCATATACAACTCTGCCAACTTTTCTGTAGATTGCCCTACTCTGAAAGGAAGAAAGTGTGCCACCTTTGTAAGCCGATCTACTATCACCCAAATAGCATCTTTACCACTTGGTGATCTCGATAAACCGGTCACAAAGTCTATTGTGATGTGTTCCCACTTCCATTCCGGAATAGGAAGTGGTCGCAATAACCCAGCTGGCCTCTGCTGTTCTGCCTTCACTTGCTGACATACCAAGCAACGGGAAACAAATCTAGCTATCTCCCTCTTCATCCCGTTCCACCAGAAGTGCTGCTTGATATCTTGGTACATCTTGGTCCCTCCACGGTGTATGGAATACTGAAAACTGTGAGCTTCTGTCATAATCTCATGTCTGATATCTCCACTAGACACACATAGACGCGATCCAAACCTAAGTGTACCATCCTCATGGATTTACATCTCCTTTCTGAGTCCTGACTCACATTCTGCCCTAAGCTTCTGAATCCTTGGGTCCTGTGCCTGAGCTGCCTTGATCCTGTCTACCAAGTCGGATTGAACTTGTAGACTCGCCAGTACTCCTACATCACTAGAAAGTATAACCTCGATGTCCATCTCCTGAAGGTCTTCTAAAATGTGCTTTTGCGTTGTCAACATAAATGCGCCGCCTCTCCTGCTAAGAGCGTCTGCTACCACATTAGTCTTGTCTGGATGATACTGAAGCTCCACGTCATAATCCTTGATCAGCTCTAACCATCTTCTCTGCCTCATGTTCAGCTCCTTCTGAGTAAAGATGTACTTTAGACTTTTGTGGTCTGCGTACATGTCCACTCGATCACCATATAAGTAATGCCTCCATAGCTTCAAAGCAAATACTACTGCCGCCAACTCCAAGTCATGAGTTGGGTAATTTTTCTCGTGGTCTCGAAGTTGCCTAGATGCATATGCTATCACCTTCCCATGCTGCATGAAGACACATCCAAGTCCTTTTCCTGACGTATCACAATATACTGTAAAACCTCCGGGTCCAACTGGCAATGTAAGAATAGACGCTGATATCAATTTTTGCTTCAGATTCTCAAATAATGCCTGGCATTCTGCCGACCAGACGAATGGTACATCCTTCCGTGTCAAGCGGGTCATGGGTGCTGAAAGTCTTGTAAAGTCTGATACGAACCTTCTATAATATCCTGCCAATCCCAAGAAACTTCGTACGTCAGCTACGATCTTGGGTACTGGCCAACTCTCTACTACTTCTACCTTCTTAGGATCCACTGCTACTCCAGCTCCTGATATGATGTGTCCCAAGAATAAAATTCGATCCGTCCAAAACTCACATTTGCTGAGCTTGGCGTACACCTGGTTCTCTCTCAGAACCTGCAACACTTTCCTGAGGTGGTCTTCATGCTCCTCTTCACTAGCAGAGTAGACGAGAATGTCATCAAGAAACACAACGACAAATTGGTCTAAGTATGGCATAAAGATGCGATTCATCAAATCCATAAATATAGCTGGAGCATTGGTCAACCCAAATGGCATTACTAAGAATTCATAATGCCCATACTTTGACCTGAATGCTGTCTTGGGAATATCCTCCTTCCGAACCCTCACTTGATGATACCCTGACCGAAGATCTATCTTGGAGAAAACTCTAGCTGTGCTCAACAGATCAAACAAGTCATCGATCATGGGTAGTGGGTACTTATTCTTTACTGTTGCCGTATTAAGCTTCCTGTAATCGATGCACAATCTGGATGACCCATCCTTCTTCCCCACAAGTACCACTAGTGCTGCCCATGGTGATATGCTAGCTTGGATGAACTTCTTCTCCTTCAGTTCCTCTATGTGCTGATATACCTTGGCCTGTTCTGAATTCGCCATTCTGTAAACTCGATCTGATATCGGTTTAGTTCCAGGTACCAATTCTATGCTGAACTCAATATCCCTAACCAGTGGTAGACCTGGAATTTCTTCGGAAAATACGTCCAGAAACTCTTCAACTACCTTCGGAACTTGAACTTCTTCCATTGTCGTCACTACTCCCTGCTCTTGTTGAGTTGCCACTGATCTGACTAAGGTGAACCGCTTCATGCCTAGAATATCAAAAGATACACTCCCTCTACGACAATCTATTGTCGCATGACTGTCTTTCAGCCAGTCCATGCCTAAGATAACGTCGAAATTTCCAACAGGAAATTCTATCAACCGGGCGGGTAAGGAATGCCCGTAAACTACAACGCTACATGCTAGAATAACTCTACTAACTCCTACGAGCCCATTACCAGTGAGTATATTTAACCTCCCTGGTAATGCCTCGAATTCCATTCCTAGCCGTGTTGTAAATTATGCAGATATAAATGAGTGTGATGCTCCCGAATCAAACAATGCTACTGCGGGATATGAGGCGACGAGAATGTTACCTGCCATAACATCTCCCGATGCCAATGCCTCTTCCAAGGACAGAGTGAATGCCTGCCATCGACCTCCTTGTTGGTTCCCATGCTGCGGCCTAGCTTGGTGCTGCTGCTGGACCCTGCCTTGATGATGCTGGGGTGGTCTATGTTGGTGTTGCTGCATCGGCGGTCCCTGCTGCCGAAACATTTAAGCCTGTGTCATGAACGGGCGCTGTGCCAACGGTCTCACTGCCACCGCTGGTCCTCGATACTGGCCTGTCCCTGGTGCTGGCAGAGCAGGAAATTGTTGTACTGGTCCTCCTGACCTCGAATTTATGGGACATGTGGTAACCCGATGATCTGGGTTTCCACATATCAAACACTGCCCGTTCAATGTCCGACACACGTCCCTAGTGTGTCCTACCTTCCCACAATAAGTGCAGCCCACTGGGGGTTGCTAGTTCTTCCTCTGCTGCTGTTGTTGCCTGGGTGGTGGTGCTGGCCCTCGCATTGCCACATCGTGGATGCGAATGCCATGGGATGGTGCTGTTGTTCGGGGCGCTACTCCCCCTCCTCCTTCAATCTGACTGTGGGATCTCTTCTGACCCCCAGTCCTTGCTGAAATCCTCTGAATGGTGATCTCATGCCTCCGGATTGCCGTTAATACTTCATCGAAAGTCTGATAATTGTGCCCCTCTATCAATTGCAAGAGCTCAAGGTGAAACCCTTGCTGGAACCTCATAGCCCTCTGGCTCTCTGTTGCTACCATCTCTGGGGCAAACCTGCTCAATCTGCAGAACTCTGCTGCATAAGCATCTACCGTCTTGCAGGCCTGCTTGAGGTTGATAAACTTCTGTTGCAGCTCAAACTGCGCCACAACTCCATAGTACTTCGTCCTGAACCTTGCAGTAAAATCGTCCCAAGCAACAGGACGTCTGATGCCTACTTCCTCTGATTCCCACCAATCACGTACGAGATCCTGAAGTAACAACTTCACCTGATCCACACGTTCTTCTACCGGCACCTTAGCGGCTGTCAAAATAGCCTCAATATCCTTAAGCCATGCATCTGATGAGATGGCATCTTCCGTGCCCTCGAAACGGCGGGGGTTGAACTTGCAAAATCTGGTTGATGCTCCTGAATATGGCCTTGTCCCTCTTTCCAAAGCTGTCTGCAACCCTTAGTTGAGTGGTACGTTCTGCTCTTGCAACTGAGCGTGCATGCACTGTTGGGCTAACATCTGATGTTGCTGAGTAGCCATCATCCCTCTCATGATCTCCAGAAGGGCCGGTGTGTCTACTTCCACAGGGGTAGGTGGAACTGTTGGTGGTGGTGGAACCTCCGGATACTGCGATCCAGCTGCTGCTTCCACTATCACTTCTTCTTGAATAGCCTCTTGGGGTAGTACTGGCCCTTGTTGCTGACCGACCTGGTCATGTTGTCCATGCTGTCCGTGTTGTTGTTGTTCAGCTCTGACAGATACGGACGAAGTGCCCCTAAAAGGGACAAGAGAACAATCAAACGACCGGACAAGAAAGATCAATGAAGTCAAAGGATACTGGAACGTCAATCTAGAGTTGAGAACAACGAATCATGAGATCAAGGGGGACATGTGTGATTGAGACATCCTATAAATCAAAACACCCTACAAGTCTGAAATCAGACCTGCATGGGCCACCACTAAAACCTTGTCACGCCCCAGAACCAGAATACTGGAGAGCGGGGGAATGACTCAGCCAGCTACGTATTACGGGTAGATGAATACCGTATAATACAATCAATGTTGTCTAAAGACGAGGGGGTGCATACTACATGAAAGTCTTACTAGGGTTACTCAACATCTATTGTCTCAATTATTCCAACAAGAAACAGTAAATAGAGAACATGTAAGATAAAGCAGTAAGGCGTCCCAAACGCTTAGTCAAAATGTTCTTGATATCTGGCTTTACAAAATATAGCCCGATGATATAGCAAGGTATACACAATTGTTATCAGCTGCAGTCTGACTTAATTATAATTATGCAAAAGTAAGCGCAAGATAATCCGACTAACATGTCGGTGCCAAACGGCAAAGTATAAAGTAAATAACAAAAGGAGCGGGAAAGTAAGGAACCCACTCGAGTCCTCCTGCGATCATTCCTCTAGTATTGACCATCTTGGAGGTGGAAGTAAGCTGAGTCCTTGGAAACCGGCTCTAAATCTGGCCATGCAAAACCAGAGAGGTTAGACCTCTAATAGCAAGTACCGCAAGGAAGCACGATATGAGAAATTTAACCAGTAAATAAGAGAATATAATAATAGATCTCTGCTTGCTACTGGGATTCACATTACATCACGATACTTCGAACCAACTTCCCAACCAAACAAGGACAGAAGTTGACCCGTCATATCCTGACATTCTGATCATCTCAGTTAGTTAACAGAGTAGATACAGTACACAAACAAGTCAACTTAAATGGCCATGCAACTACTATGGCTTGCTACGGTGAGTTCCAAGTTATCTTAGAATTATGCAATAAGGATTCCTCAGTTCTTACTATGTGCAAGCAAGGCTAGTCTACCCAATCAATCAATTATGCCAATCATGTATTTAGACGAGTCCCAGCGGGACGCTCGTCGTCAATATACAATATACAATAATATAAGCAGATACCGCTCCCTGCCCGTGTGGCAGATTTGCAGTATTTGTGGGAACCAGCCGGCCTGTTGGACGCTAATAGTCCCAAAGAGGGCTGCCATGTAAGAACTCGGAAATCTATTCTCTCCATGCAATCATTATTTTATTTAACTTAGTAGCCTCTATGTTAAGTGAAATCTCATGCCGTGGATCATGGTCATTTCAGAATGAGTACTTTCGTACAAGGTACGATATGCCCAACTCTACAATGATACCCGTGCGGTTAGGTTATAGGTCTTACATAGCGTAATACAACAATTAAAACTAACCACAGAATAATCATGTCTTGACCATAAAGTACACATGCTGCTTTCGTAAAATAAATAAATAAATTGTAGCCTGCATGTATCTATATGTCAATATTCGGAATTGGTCAATCGATTGCAAATATGAACGTGTCTTATTCCATTTAATTCAATAAGACGACTAGCCAGTCTCTTAGTTCCATCTAGGAACGCATGATAAATTATTAATCTCATGATCAATTTTTGAAATAAAAATCTCATGCGGCTGGGAAATAAAAATCTCATGCGGCTGGAAAATAAAAATCTCGTGCGGCTGAGAAATAAAAATCTTATGCGGTTGGGAAATAAAAATCTCATGCGGCTGGGAAATAAAAATCTCATGCGGTTGGAAAATAAAAATTTCATGCGGCTGGAAAATAAATATTTCGTGCGGCTGTGGAAAATAAAGATTTCATGCGGCTGTGGAAAATAAAATTTCATGCGGCTGTGGGAAAATAAGAATTTCATGCGGTTGGGAAATAAGGATTTCATGCGGGTGAGAAATAAAGATTTCATGCGGCTGTGGAAAATAAAGATTTCATGCGGTTGGAAAATAAATATTTTTCATGCGGCTGAGAAATAAAGATTTCATGCGGCTGTGGGAAATAAAGATTTCATGCGGTTGGGAAATAAGGATTTCATGCGGCTGAGAAATAAAGATTTCATGCGGCTGTGGGAAATAAAAATTTTATGCGGTTGGGAAATAAAATTTCATGCTGTGGGAAATAAAGATTTCACGTGGCTGAGAAATAAAATCTCATGCGGCTGAGAAAGTGGGAACCCATCTTCTCAGAAACCCTGAGAAGGATGGTCATGGAACCCTTGGCTTCCAAGCTCCATAAAACCTTCACCGTAAGTCCAAATTTGGACTTCCATAGGTCAAAATGGGGTAGAACGAAATTTCCTACAACATGGAACCATCAAAACTTGGAAATAATATTGTTAAATAGATTAAAACCCAAAAAATTTAAAAATACTATAAACTTAGGTCTAGAAGAATTTAGCCATAGAAATTGAAAATGCCAAGCACTAAAGTGTCTTAGAATGTTGAGAGAAAGACAATGGAATAACAAAAATAGAGATCCATCAAGAAGCAAGTTGGCACTTGCCTATCTCTTCTAGGTTGGTGGGAGAGTTATGAGGAAGAAGAAGAGTAATGAGAAGAAGTAATGAAGAGAGAGAGAAAGGGTTTGGGCTTTAAATGAAGGAGTGGTAGTAGGTGGGGAGTTGGGTTCATGTTGAACAATCAAGGTCGAAAAATAAACCAACTCTGGCCGAACCCAAAAGCAAAGAAGAAAGTAAAATACAGAAAGTAAAATGCAGAAAAATAATTAACGTAAAAATTAAGGAATTAAAATACAGAACAATACATGATAAATATTAAATAAATACATTTAAACAGTACATGCATTTAAAATATGTATTCTGGGAACGGGAAGTGACACATATTCTCTACTTACTGGCTTCATTCCTCATATCGTGCTCTCTTGCGGTACTTGCTATTAGAGGTCTAACCTCTCTGGTTTTGCATGGCCAGATTTAGAGCCGGTCTCCGAGGATCTAGCTTACTTCTACCCCCAAGATGGTCAACACTAGAGGGATGATCGCATGAGGGCTCGAGTGGGTTTCTTACTTCCCCGTTCGTTTTGTTAAATACTTTATACTTTGCCGTTTGGCACCGACATGTTAGTCGGATTGTCTTGTACCTACTTTTGCATAATTGTAACTAAGTCAGACTGCAGCTGATAACAATTGTGTATACTTACTTCATCATCTGGCTATGTTTTGTAAAGCCAGATATCAAAAACATTTTGACTGACCGTTTGGGACGCCTTACTGCTTTATCTTACATGTTCTCTATTACTGTTTCTTGCTTGAATGATTGAGACAATAGATGTGAAGTAACCATAGTGAGACTTTTATGTAGTATGCACTCCCTCGTCTTTTAGACAGCATTGATCGTATTATACGATATTCATCTACCCGTAATACGTAGCTGGCTGAGTCATTCCCCCGCTCTCCAGTATTCTGGTTCTGGGGCGTGACAATGGTTGACCAAACCCTAACTAGTTTGACCTAATTTGACTAAAGTTGACTTAGTTTGACTTTTAGAGTTGACCAGAGTTGACCAAGAGTTGATTTTGGTCCAGACTAACCTACAAACATGTAGATGCATTGTACTCTTCAAATTATAATTCTCTTGTATACATCATGACTTGTGTTGCTCTAAATAGGACTCAGTTACCTCATTTCGAATTTTATTTTCTCACGGACATTCGGATCTCAGGCGAGTACATTCTCTAATCTTTTCATACTTGCTAGGACCTATATTCATGCTCTAGATTACTTTACTTGATGCTGACACTTGTTATCACGGATTGGTACTATATGGATCTTTCATGCGATGTTATCCCCTTAGCGGATACATCGGATATTTCGTGTTCGTGTACTTTATCATGGACATCGTGTACTCCTTGTGTTCGTGTTATTCATGTGCAAATCGTATGAAATCGTGTACTCTCATGTGCCCATATGATCATCGTGTACAACTATACTTCGTGTGCAATAACATAACTTGACTGGATCCTTGTGTATTGATTGGGGGACGGGGAGTAGAAGTGGTTATGTAATCAATCTAAATCGTGTGAACCTCTGTAGATTACTCGTATGCAACATCGTGTCATTTACATAACCGTCTTGTGCTCTGAATCACTAATCACTTACAGTTCTTACTTATCATGTATATATTTTCAGTTTACAAATACCTCTCTTGTTTTCGTGTACATCTTTTTACAGTTCATGTATCTTACTCTTTTGCATGTTTTACATTCCTGTCATGATATGAACTGCGTGAGATGTATTGTGCTCGTTCCTGTCCTGACTGGACCTGTTGAAAATATTACAGATAACGCCGAGGATTTCTGTCCTACGTACTATGGAGCAGCCCTAGACGACACTTGCGAGATGGACTCTCAGGAGGACCCAGTTCTAGCTGATGACATCACCCCTACTGTCTAGACTAGTTTAGTTAGGCTTTATCTTACTATGTTGTTGTCATTAAGACTTGAGATGTATTATGTTTGTTTTTGTTATTGTGTCATATAGACACTTAGACTTATTTTCCTTCTGTTTGTATTTTCTTTGAGATTTCATATCTATGATATCGTGCTATCTCTACCTTAGATTGTGATTGAGATGTACCTTCTATTTGTCCTCCGTGCGGAGAGTATATCTTGTGCAGTTATACTTATGTTGTGTTAGATGTTGTGACCTATGACAGCGTTCTACCGCCGACACTGCGACGTAGGCTGGACATACCCACTTCTCGTGCCCCTACACTGGGTGCGGGTCATGACAATTTTTTTCATCCTATATATATATGGGGTGAGGGTGGAGGCACAAAGAATAAGCACAAAACACAAAAGTGAAGATTCGGGATGCTTGTCTACAAGAAAATGTAAGAAAAAGTCTGTACTTTTCTCTTAGGACTTCGTCATCCAAGACAGAAGGAAGAAGAAGATTTCATCGATGAGTCATCAACTTCGGTTAGGGAGATTGATACGGGTTGGTGAGTGATTTCAATTGTAATCTTCTGTTTTTCTTCTTGAGAGTTGTGAGGGAGTTGAACCTATCAGTGCAAATGGTTCAACGTGAGTTCTGTCAATCTTGTAATTTCATCTGAGTTATTAAAGGTTAAAATTTGTCCAGGTGACGTACGTCACCACCATATACTTGTCTTCATCTTATGCTTGGTGTCCGTTAGACGAAGGTTAGTTTTGGTCAGGTGGGTTGGCAAACGCTTTCGCACGCGTCCAACACCTTCAAAAGTTGTGGGACAATCTGTTGCCAATCAATGGGGTCGAGTATATAGCGCTTCTGAGGAGTCATATGGCAAGGTGGAAGGGTCCGATGCTCCAACCGGAGGTCGAAAGGATAGAGACATGCAGTTGGCCCAAGAGAACGAAATGTGGTCGTGGATCATGGAACAATGCCTGGACAGTTCGCCGAGAGTACGAGCACAACGCAAACTAGAAGAAGAAAAAAATTAAGTGGGGGTTCGAGTTAGCTCTGGAGGGTTAAGGGACAAAATAGTATATTATTATAAGTTTAAGTGATGTAATGAGTGAAGATGTGTGCAATTTGAGTTGCTGGACATTACGCACTTGAGTCCGAACATCTATTTTTGTAATCGGTTTATTAATACAATTATTTTTTTTAATATATATACATTCAATTTTTATTTTTATTTTGTTAAATGAGTCGGTACGAGGGTTCGGTCAAGATCCAGTCCGGACCGGCTCTATCCGAATCTGGGTGTGGACTAGATTTGAGATTTTAGTTTAAAGTCCGACCCCTTTCGAACCCTATCAAAATTCGGCCGGATTTGCGTGGACCCTTCCCACTTAACATCATGCACATCCATGTCACTGTATAAGGACTCTCTCATGTTATTTGATTGTTTTAAGAATTAAATGCTGACATTCCAACAACCCATCATCTTGTCATCATGTATGTGTTGGCTATTCTTGCCAGCCTTATGTTTCTCTTCGAATTAAGTAGGAAGGAAATAATTCACTCTAAGCTGAAAAAGTCCACTTAAAATGAAACATACGACAACCGTTCGTTTTTTTAAAAAACTAAAATCTCCAAACGTTTGTTTTTCGTCATTTGTAGGACAACAATTGTTGAAAACCAAAGGACATGACTATGTTTACATATTTTTTGTATACATATAGACCTAAACCCTCAAAACCAGACACAACAATCATCAGGTCTTAATCTTTATGTGGTTGACCAACTTACACTAGAAATTAGTTGGCTAGAAAATCAAGTGGCGTACAATGTAGCATACTCTACAAGTTGTATTAGACTACTCATTCAATTGGGCATCATCTACCCACAACTTTTGTTGTGCTTTACTCTAATAATTGAAGCTTGACTTCCACATGGACACAACCAATGCCCAAAACACTATAATGGTTTTCTAGATGACACTACATATATAACAAATTCATGATTCCAAGTCAAGTAGTGTAGTTGTGATTTGGCATTTTGGTGTCCATATAAATGTATAGTTGGATGAGAGAGGGGAATAGAAAAATGTGAATATGACCCCCAATCATTTGAGGGACATATGTACTTGGTCCACCACTTGATGAGGATGAAGATGGTAGGGCCACCTACTTATATTTTCTTACATATATAAATTATCATCTTATCCAATATATGTATATCTTTTCATCAACATCATATCCACCTCTTTTGAGTTGCCCTCAAAACCTTTTTTGAGATATATGTTGCTACACATGACATATATGTAGTTTGTTGTTCTATAAACAATTGCTCATCATCATTGTTCTCAATTAGTTTTCATCAATGTGAGCCTCTAAGTCATAGATTTACTTAAAGACTCTTTGGCTCGACGATCAACGATAAAATTGTTGTTATTTTTTCAGTTTATTGTAAACTGAGATCACTTTAAACATTTGGTAAAAAAAAGGAAGTAAAATAAAAGTGATTGAAAGGACATTTACACATTTTGTCTCCCCGGCGATCATCCATTTCACTTCAAAAAAAATTGTGAAGTCCAGACCAAGAACTCCAAAGAGCTTGCAGTCACCAAAAAAATTAATTATAAGGAAGAAGGACGGGGTCATGGGTTCGAGGAGCTCCGCGAG